>CM054996.1:11844296-12459979 GCA_029030765.1 Salix suchowensis | reverse complement strand
AAAAACAACTTCCGAGGGCCTATACCGGAAACCATAGCCAACCTTCAAAGGCTCACCAGACTATCATTGCCTCAAAATCTCTTTACTGGGAGAATACCTCAAGGAATCATTAATCTCAAGCATCTTGAAATCTTAGACCTGTCACAAAACCACCTCTCTAGCAGAATTCCTGCCGCTATTACAACTTTGAGAAGCTTGGTGCAGTTGAGCTTGTCAAACAATGCATTGTCGGGCAAAATTCCAGACCTCTCCGGATTGTGGCAGCTGAACACATTGGATCTTAGTAGCAACAATCTAGATGGAATTGTGCCCGTTCTTCCAATAAACTTGAGAAAATTGTCACTGAGCCATAATGTTCTATCAGGACACATTTCACCTGTGAGCATCCTCAAACGCCTCACGGCACTAGATTTGAGTGATAACAGGCTCTCAGGTCTCGTTCGTCAAGAAATTCTCACCTTGCCTATGGTGGTGCGCATTAACATCTCAAGCAATCAATTCACAGAAATGGAGGCAATACCATACCCTGGGGAAGATTTGCAGCTTCGCGTGCTGGACGCACACGCTAACCGGTTGCGAGGTCGTCTGCCCATCAGTTTGGTTAATATAGCAAATTTATCATCAATTGATCTGTCCCATAATCAGTTCTCTGGACGAATCCCGTCAGAATATGGAGCCAAACTGGGGAGTTCATGGAAAAGCTTGTTCTTGGAAGACAATTTTCTGATAGGAAATCTTCCACCACAGTTTGTTAACGGGACAGCTGCAGTTAGAGCCAACCTTGCCCACAATTGCTTAAGGTGTCCACCAAACATTCGGTTTTGCAGAGGAGGGCAAAGGACAAACTCAGAGTGTGCTGGGCAGCTAGATCACAGCACTTGAGAAGTTACTATGAATCCACAACGGATCATAATAAGAACTCCATATACTCAAGCTTATAATAAAGTTTAGTGAGGCAAGCTTCCACTTCCTAATCAAGGGTGGGATGCGAGTTTATTTTCATCCAAAATATAGTTAAGTGGTTCCTGCGCAGGGGAATGTGTAATAATCTGTACTCTTCATTAATGCATTTCCAGTGTTGAACAAATTTCCATTTACCCATATGATAATTAATTATCTGTAATGTTGCAACTCACATTTTCTCAACACATCAAACATAGACTTTCCCAGATTTCAATATGGATGAATATAAACAGTGGATTCACATGCTTATCAGCAGTAACAATCACCTCGAAATCCCAGCTAATATACCAAAAAATTCTGATATTTCATAACATTACAAATACATGTTTCTACAACATAAAACAAAGCAGTTTAGAGAAACCAATTAACACTAACATTGCCAAGCCATGCAAAAAATGGGAACTGAACCAAACCGATGAGGAGCAAGAGATAATAGTGCCTGCTAGCATCAAAGCTCCTCACCTCTGCAAAAAGTACTCTCTTCATCGTCTTCACCAAGAAAATTCCCATGCATAAGCAGGAACATGGCATCAAAATGTAGTAAGAGTATCCAGGTAGGATCTTTCCAAGGACAGCAAAACACACGCCTGTGAAAGTATACCCAGCATATGCAACAATGTCTAACAAGGGTGCCTCCCCACTACCCAATGAAAGGAATATCATTTTGAGCAATGCAACCTGCATAAACCAGCCGAGTAATCCCTTGACAAACAGCCAATTGAGAGCTTCTGGGCTAAATCTGGAATCAAATGGAATTAAACTTGAGAGCTCAGATTCGTTAAATTAATTTCCAAATTAAAGCTTACAGATACAAACACACATATGCCTGGATGCACATCAGAAATTATGGAAGAGGAAGTCAAAAATGAAAGACAGAAGCTGGAGTGCAAGACAAGGGGATGAGAGTGACAACATTAAGCAACACTGTCTCACAATTTCCAACAATGATTGCTGCAACTAGGGTTAACAGAGAAGCTATTCATAGATGCACCCAGCACAGACAAGTGATCAAGCTTGCCAGCGGCACATGTAGTCTTAGTTATTGAAGTTAAACAGGGTTGACTGGAGAATATAATTTACTTACTTTCCATTAAGTCCCAATGACAAGCCAGCAAGAACAACATAAGTACCAAATGCCATGAACGGAATGTACAAGTCTGGTGCATTTATATCATAGATTGGGGGTTTATAAGAAAGCCTGCCCCCTACTGGCTCGGTTATCCTCATCCAATGTCCCTGAGAAAAGCATGGTAAGTACAAAACGGTCACAACATCATGAAAAAAAAATAGTGCCTGGGCTAGAAAAAAGCATTAGGTTAGAAAAGTTACCCTGTGCAGGAATGGAAACAAAACAACCTTCAGTTTGTTCCTCACATAGTGGTCATTCACTTGGAAATAGTACTGTGGATCAGAGAAGTATCTACTTATCTGTTAATTTAAAAGAAAATGTCAGTTAAAATCACATTGCTATCACATTAAAATACAGCAGTCTAATCTTCCCTAGAATGAAATGTTGAAAAAGGAATATAAATTTTTTATATTTCTTTTCATTGAATTTTTTTCTAAAATTAACCCAATAGCATTCATGTAAAAGAGGAATGAACGGTGCAATGCCAATGGTTAAAAGACTTTGGCATGAGGTTTCGAGGTGTCCAGCACAAATCAAATTTGAACTGCATGCTTAACTAGCACAGAAGCATTTGGCTAACTACAAACTTAAAACACAATGCTTTGACATAAAAGCCTCAGAATGCTTACTTACATTGCTTTGTACATACTCAGAACTCGATCCCAGAAATTTTTCCCTCCATATGCACCCAACCCACCTGTAATTAGTCCTGAACCAGCTCCGTAGAAGGAATTCCCAAATGGATTGGGCTGGGGGTTGGTCGGAGGTCTTGGCACCCCAGGCTGAGGTCCCATGTTGTTATACATTTCTGCACTTCCAAAGCGAAAAATAAATCAGAAAAAAATTGTTTTCCTTCTACTTTCTAGAACTCGATGCTTCATCAAATATCAGAACTCCTTGAATGGGTCAAATCACCATATCATTGGATTTAGCATGGCCAAAACTCATGATTTAAAGGCACGGATGTTAGTGTTCCAGGGTCCAATTCCCCCATATGGACCATCTTCCAAATATCCCCCCCTCTCCCCCACTATCTAACCACCAGTATATACTAGATACAGGCCTGGAAAAAAATAACTTACAATCTGACCACATCCTAAGCAACAGACACAGACTCGGGATATGCATCTCATGACACAAAATGCAAAAAGGAAGTTTCCAGTACATCCAGAGTTTGTAAGAACACGGCCACACCTCCATCCACAGTCAAAATCCTCACGCGTCCTCTATTCCTAAAGCATAATCCTCTTTCTTTCCAAACAAATGAAAACCATCACTACACCTCCCAAAACTCTCCTGCCAATCCAAAACACATCAAGTACCTAGCAGCACCTTTCCTTCAACTTCTCCAATAATTGACATCATACACCACAACTCAAATAAATTAACCTACACAAAACAGCATGCCTACAAAACCCACTAACCGATCCTAACGAAACTAATCACATTCAAAACCCTACTAAAAACTTCTTTTTCATCCATAAATCCTCTACAGTTCCAGACTTTTCCAATAAGACTGGCCCATCTAGAAACTCCCTCATTGAAAAAAATCTTAACAACCCACTTTCGTAAATCCAAAAACTTTCTTAGCCCCCAAATCCCAACAAAGTCACAGCACAAGCCATTCAATCAATCTATCTAATCTATTTGCATTAAAACATACACACAAACGCATACAGAAAAATACAGTTAAACATGGATCTAAGAATATGACCTGGAGCCGGAGATTTAGGAGGTGCCGGCGAGTTTCCCGGCGATCGTATCTAGAGTTTTCCGGTGATGTGATTTTATTCTAAAAAGGCACCGAGGAAAAGAAAACTGAGTATGGAAGTTAACGGTTTGTGGATGCCAGAGAAGGAATGGGAATTATGTAAGGGTGGCAGCACGTGCTGTGCACGTGCAAAGGAGCATTGATTCTTTTTTTCTTCGGAGATTTGACTAATTTTCTATGCATCATCGGGCCAATTAGGGATTGACGTGTGAGCTGAGCCCCAAATTTAAAAGTGAGAATTTTTTAGACTACTATTTCCCAACTGCCTCCTTGGCGATTGGAATCATTTTATTTCTTACAAAATAATAATAAAATATTCAACAACTATTTTATATTATTATTGAATTTAGTTTAATGTGTAAAATTAAATTATATAAAAATTATTCAAAAATAAATTCGATCGTGCGAGTCAGCAAGCACCTGTCTTTGTCTTAAGTCTTAACACTGATTTGACGAATCATGGTCAGCCAGGCGAGACAGTTTGGGTTTTACAAGAGTGAACACTAACCTAACTCAAAAAAGATATTCCATTCAGATAAAAAAAATGGTTTTTTTCGAAAATTTTCTTTCCTGACAGGAAACTAATGAGGTAATACAAGGCTCATAGGGCCCCGTAATGACCCATCAACTGTCAAGGCCTTATCTCCATGCACACTATCTCAATCCCTTCTTTCTCAACGCCAACACTAAAATCTCTGACAAATCCATGTTTGACTGTCAGACATTAAAAGGTGAGTTTCGCACTCCATTGCTGTAAGCTGCAACGTTGCTCCATCTGTACACCACCCACATGGTTCTTAACAGTTTACACCAACGGGGTTCTTGCATTTGGGGTTCTTGCATTTTTTGGTAAAGTTGGTTTCTTTGGTCATGTTTTTTCTTATTGTTTGTATATAACAGTTGTAAAAAGTTGTGATTTATGGTGCTAATGTTTGGTCTCTTACTTGGGAATTGAAGATGGAAGTTTAGAAAGGATTTTTATCCATGATGTGAGTGAAACAAAGAAAACCAAACGAAGGAATGGAAAGAGATTTCATTCAGTTTTCGATCTTTTTGTGAACCAAATATGACCCTTTTGTATGAAGTTTCAGTCTTTTATACTTTATGTAATGTTTGGTTTACTTAGGAATTGATGGTGAAAATTAGAATGATTTTGCTAATTGATTTTAGGGAAGCCAAGAATGTTAAACAAAAGAATGGAAGGAGTTTCTATTCCATTTTCATCAATCTGTATGAACCAAAAAATAACCCTTTTGTTTAAGGTTTTTTTATTTTATTTTTTTATTTTGATGAATATACCATTTCTGCTTGATATTGCAGGGGATTTCATGGAATAATACCCTACCCAGTTTATTTGACATACTTTAGTGACTGATACGATTCAGTTCACTTGATAAGAAAAAAACAAGACCCGAATGGCTATTTCTGTGCTAGGACCAGCTACTTCACTCCGGTTAACCCCTGGGTCAACTCTCCGGTTGCTATCCTTCTACCCCAAATCAAACCCTAGTAATCTGCCTGGTATCCTCAAAACAATAACAAAACCTCATGCCATACCTCCAAAGTTCCATCATCTGTTGCAACTTTCGGGCTTGCCTTGTCGGAGGTTCTTCTGCAGTGTGATTTCTGGAGCTCTACAATCTAGTGAGAGTGCAAAAGTAGAGTTTTTGGACAAGGAGAAGGGTGAAATCTGGAATAGAGTTGGAGAATTTAGGAGGAAATTGAAGATTGCTGATGTAAAGGGTGGTCCGGATGAAGGGCTGGATCGTGTAGGGAAGACCATTGTTGTGATGGGTTGGGTTCGTACACTTCGAGTTCAAAGTAGTGTTACTTTTATTGAGGTAAAAATGGTGGTTACTCGTATGATTTCCATGGTAATGTTTTTTTTAAATTCTACTTATGCGATTAGCTGATTGGATATCTGTTATTAAACACAACAGGTTAATGATGGTTCATGCCTGTCAAACATGCAATGTGTAATGGAATTGGAGGCTGAAGGTTATGATCAGGTATCTTCGTAGACATTAATTTGTATATGTTTCCTTTTTAGATTTTTAATTTGCTCGACATCTAAACTTCTCTTCCAAAGTTTGGTTGACAGAAATAGCTTAGGGATATTATTCAGAATTATCCATTGTGTAAACAACTAGTAACAAGGTCACTTCTGTTCAAGTTCTTTTTCCTACACTTATTATAAGAAAATTTAGTTCTCAAATGTTAAGCGCATCAATTTTCTGTTTTTCAATAGAAATTTCAAAAGCTCTCATGGTATGTTTATACAATTTTCTGCCACTTTACATATATTAAAGCTTTGGAGCTTATTAATAGGTAGAAACTGGCTTGGTAACAACTGGCGCGTCAATATGGGTGCAAGGAACTGTGGTGAAGAGCCAAGGGTCAAAACAAAAGGTGGAACTGAAGGTCATCAAAATTGTAGCGGTATGATAATCTTAGGCATTCCTGGTAGATAGGGAGCTAATTTTCACATGAACTCATCAATTTGATTACTTGCATTTACCAAGTGGTAAGGGATTGTTGCTGAAATTTTTACCGATTAATTAAGTTTCTTCCGTCATGCTTTTGAAAGGGCTACTGCTAATTCTATTACCCTCCACCCCCAGATTACAGAAAAGCTACAGCCAGTAAAATTTAATCCCTTTGAGTTTATAATGACAGGACTATCAGATGAGGCAAATTAAAAGATGGCAGGAAGAAACAGGAATCTAAAAAGAGTGCACAAAAGCAAATAGAAGTTTTTAAGATTTTTCACACGTTTGTCTTAATTGACTCAAATCAATTGCAGTAAATCTGTTGCATAACCATTCATTATAAAGAAGCAGAAGAATGAACGATTGTTTTCATAACTATTCTATGCCCGGTGATATTATGGATGATAAGCAATTGAAAAAACTTGTCTTTGTATATTGGGATATGGTTCTTTTTGTTTCACATGTGATCTCTACTGGTATTTGAGTGTCAATCCACATGCTAGTTTTCACCTGATAGCTCCTTTCTAGTTATAGGTTGGCAAGAGTGATCCTTCCTATCCAATTCAAAAGAAAAGGGTCAGCAGAGAATTTTTGAGAACTAAGGCTCACCTTCGTCCTCGAACAAATACATTTGGTGCGGTATGGTTCAAGTTCTTGTTTCTATTTCCATAGTTTGTTTGGTTATAGTGCCTTACCAATCATGTATGAAATTACCCACTTAATATGGCAAGCATGTTTATACTTTTGTTGTCCAATGGATCTTATTCTTCTTGATCTCTTTGCCATCTCTGTAAATGATGCTAATTGATTTTAGGTTGCAAGGGTGAGGAATGCTTTGGCGTATGCCACTCACAAGTTTTTTCAAGAAAATGGGTTTGTTTGGGTCTCAAGTCCTATTATTACAGCTTCAGATTGTGAAGGGGCTGGTGAACAGTTCTGTGTGACTACTTTGGTATGCATCGCTTAAGTTGTTTGTTTCTTTTGATGGTTAATATCTTAACATTCACATGTTTTAATTTCTAGTAGAACTGTTATTATTAAGATACCGAAAGGTACACCAAGATGTCTGTTATTAGTTGTAATTTGGTTTACATGGTTTGAATAGTTTTATAAAATGCTGTTGTGCTTGTATTGTAGCGATTTCATTGTGCTTCTGAAATGAAAAATAATTTTAATGACAGATTCCAGGTTCTCAAGAAGCTGCCAATTCTCCTGTGGATGGGATTCCAAAAACAAAGGATGGGTTAATTGATTGGTCACAAGTGAGTTGAACATGGTTTTTTCTTGCTAGTATGCTCAAAAGTAGACTTTAGTATAGTATGTCCCTCCCTCCTTTCCCTTATCTGTCCTGCCACAAAAATCAAAGCTAATCGCAGACAGGTTTCTTAAGGAACAAAGTGCATCTTTTAGCTATCTGAAAATTTTATTCTTGCATGTCCCCTGGCAAACCTTTATGTTAGATCAGCATTGTGATGAAGAAGCTTGTTAGGGCTGGCATCTAGTAAATATATGCTAAACTGAGCTTCCCTCTACATTAATTTGGAAACATGGAAAACAAGTTGATAATGTACCGTTATCAGTTATTGAGCTCCACTGATATTTTTTTCTTTGCCTTCATTCATTTCTTAGGACTTTTTCGGCAAACCAGCTTTTCTGACAGTCTCTGGCCAGCTCAATGCTGAAACATATGCTACTGCTCTTTCAGATGTAATATTTCCACTTATTCCTTACTCGTTATTTTAATGTCAGATAGTAAATAAAAAGTATTTGAACCTTTTCTTATGGTACTATTTTGCTCCTTTTTAGGTGTATACATTTGGTCCCACATTTCGAGCTGAAAATTCTAACACTTCTAGGCACTTGGCTGAATTTTGGGTAAGTGTACTTTGTTTTGTTTTCTCTGTGTTTTTTAGGGGAGAAGTTTTGTTTTTTGTAGATAATGCATTATATAATTTTTCTGTTTCTTTAATTAAGATGATTGAACCAGAACTTGCATTTGCTGATTTGAATGATGACATGGCCTGCGCCACTGCCTATCTCCAGTATGTAGTATGTTACTTTTCACATCTTCTCTATTGTTCATTTAACACTATACAGCTAAAGGCATGGTTGCACCTGCACTCGCGCACACAAACTTACATATCTTTCCCATCCTGTAATTGATTGACTAAACTTTATGTGGAAGGTGAGACATGTCCTTGAAAACTGCAAGGAAGACATGGAATTTTTCAATACTTGGATTGAGAAGGGAATCATTGATCGATTGAGTGTATGAGCTCTACTGTAACTTATCTTTCTCCAAACTTTCTATCTTGTGCTTCGTACTTTCCAGTTGTTTCAACACTGTTCTTGTGTTGTTTTGGCTCTACATGTAATTTTCATATTTTTCTTACACAATTTTCTTTGCTTTATACAGGATGTGGCTGAGAAAGACTTTGTTCAGTTGACATACACTGATGCAATTGAACTTCTTCTAAAAGCAAAAAAGAAGTTTGAATTCCCGGTACTACATGTTTATCCTGATATTTAGGCTTTTCTGGTGACTATTTCTTGGAGATGCTGTTGTGTATTAGCCTGCTGGTACAGCTAAATGTTGCTTAGATTATATCAGAAACTGTATTTCTCTGTAAAATTTCTTTTATAGTTCTTGATTACATGCCAGAAATAGTTATATCATGCTTGTTGTATCATAAACTGAAATTCATATATGTTGATTATGCCTTTGAAGTTTGTCTTGCTCTTGGTTTCTAATAAGAGTCATCACTATTATCGGTTTCTGTCTCATCTGAGTGATGACAAGATCACTTATTGCAGCCTTGATTCTTTACAGTAATGAATTTCTGTCTGATTTGGCAAAATGACACATTAATTGACTATGTTGAGTCAGAGGATAGGCATCATAGTCTTTTGTATTGATTAAAACTTGAATACCTGCATTTGCAGCTTAACTATCTTTAACTTTTCACTGTGAAGCATTGAATTGATCTATCTATGGTTGGAACTGCTTTAGTAATCTCTTAAGCCAATTTACCGTTCCTTAAATAATAAATGAAAATTATACGGAGTATTTACTGGTTGATAATGAATCTTTGACTTCCAGTTGGAATGGGGATGTGATTTGCAAAGCGAGCATGAGCGATATATAACTGAAGAGGTATTTGGTGGGTGCCCTGTCATCATCAGAGATTATCCAAAGGTATGCATCAGCCTGCCACCTGGTTCATGTTCTTTCTGTTTTTAATGGAAGTAAAAACATATTGTGGAGTGTATATTGTCCTTGGAATTAATGGTAATGTCCTGCGGCTCTTAAATCTAAAACGCTCAGGACATCAAAGCATTTTATATGCGGCAAAATGATGATGGTAAGACTGTTGCTGCCATGGATCTGCTGGTTCCTCGGGTAAGTATCCCTTTCCTGATTCCATTTTAACTTGTGTTTTGACTGTCATGAAACTATTGGTTGCCGTACTCTAAAGCATTTGATGACCTCTTCACGATGGAGTGGATTAAATAGAGCAAGAGGCTATTATGATTTACTTCAACTTGAGCCCTTGTTAGGGAGGTTAAAATGAATTATGTGGGCATAAGTTTAGAAAAAAACAGGAAGTTCAGGGGACAAGGTGTTTAACAATGGTTATCTTAGTGGAATGTATCGTGTAAGAATTTGTTTATTTGTCAGGTTGGTGAGCTTATCGGTGGAAGCCAAAGAGAAGAACGGCTGGAATATCTAGAAGACCGTCTAAATGAGTTAAAGCTGAACAAGCAGAGCTTCTGGTGGTATCTTGATTTGCGCCGTTATGGTTCAGGTGAGAAATTTCGATTTTTGAAGCTCACAATTTCTCTAAGTTGCTGAGGTTTATGCATTGAAGCTGATGGTCTAATTTCTAACTTGTCATTTGAAGATATTGGTTATGATCATTTCATTTCTATTTCGAAGTTCTCTTAAGTTCTTGGAAACTTCAATGAAGTACTTGAAACAATTTGATGTCAGTTTTTATCCTACATAGAATTCAGAAATACAAAGAGTGCATACAATGCAGCGTTTTCAGGAATCTTTCCATTTTTATTCGATTGCTTCAATTTCCTCCAAGCAGCTGAAAATCTGCTGAACATGCATTGTTCTGATCACTTTCGTTTCGTTTTGGTCAGTTCCTCATGCAGGTTTTGGACTGGGTTTTGAGAGGCTCGTTCAATTTGCTACAGGAATAGAAAATATAAGAGATGCAATACCTTTCCCTCGGGTCCCTGGATCAGCTGAATTTTAATGTAAAATCATCTGATTTGATTTTCTTTCTCCCTTCAATCTTCTCATTTATTATACTTGCTACCTCAAATCATCTGTCTTGCTTTCTCCTCCCCTGCCAATTTTTTTTTATTTTATAGCTCCAAAACTCTGTAGGTAGCATAGAACATTTAAATCTCAAGTTTGCTGCTTTTATCCAGCATGATGGTTAATATTCTATTTACTATATATGTAGTGATTAAACCAATTGTACATCCATTTATCACTGAATCACAATCTGTCTGCGAGAATCTCCACCATGATATCTGCTATGAGTCGTGGATGCCTATCGATGAGTAGTTATAAGATGACTGCTTTAACATGTTCATACCAAACTGCTAATTGATTGATGAAAAAAGCTCAATGGACACAGCTCATGATAAATGATTCTGGCCAACTGAGAAGCCAGTGGTTGTGCATTGCATGGACTGTCTCTCATGTTCTGAGGGAAATGTGACTGATCAGATTCCAAGTTATCAGCATTATGTGTGAAAGCAGGGTTGTCAATTTCGTTCTGTTTCGGCTGAAATGGCCAAAACATTCCGTACTAGTGAAAAAAATGAGACAAAACGATGTTGTTTTTATCTCAGTTTAAATTCCAGTCCATTCCGGATTTTTCAGCCAAATACCGGCCGAAACATTCTAGTTTTGTTCTGTTCGTTCTGTTTCGGCTAAATAGTGTTTTTTTTTTTAAATAATTAATAATTTTACAATATTAATCATATCTCTTAATCCGATCGTTAGATTAATATGAAATTTACGAGTCTCTTGACATATTTATATATATATTATGTTAAAATTTTAGAGTAATTAGAGAATATAATGACCTTGTGAGATTGCGAGATTGATGATGATATTCTTGTAATATTATATATGTTTATAATTTTGTTTAAAAAAATTATTTTATTTAAAAAAAAATTAAATTGTACAATTCTAAATAATTTTATTTTTGAATTTGAACTAAATTTTGTTTTGAATTAATATACTATTGTGGATATGAAAGTCTGTGTAAATCTGATTGAGAAATGATTTGGAGTTGGTGTCCTAAATATTTCAACATTTGAACAAAAACAAATTCAAGAATTTTGATTGCAGAACATCCTCTACAAGAATCATTGGAGCCTGGTTGTGGTAGCTATTCAAAGTATTTTTTGTGTTGAGATATATTAAAATGATGTTTTTTTAATTTTAAAAAAATTATTTTTGATATCAGCACATCAAAATGATCTAAAAACATCAAAATATATTCAATTAAAATGAAAAAAAAAATTGAATTTCAGCAAAACAGTGGTTTGGCCGCAATGCCAAACGGACTCTTACGTTGTAAAGGATGGAGGAAGGGTGATGGAGATTGTTTTTTAAAGTATTTTTTATTTATAAATATATTAAATGATATTTTAAAAAAAAATATATTTTTTATATTATCATATGAAAATAATCTAAAAATAAAAAAATAAAATATTTAAAAAAAAAAATACTTTTGAAACGCAACAACAAATACCTCATTATTAACTAGTTATTAAACTTGGTCGTGATCTTGGCTTGGCAGGTTCATCTAATTAATTAACTAAGAGGAGAGGGTTTTCGTGTACCTCTCTTTCTTCTTTTTTTCGATCACTATTTTTTAATATTAAATTTTATTATTTAACTAGCATACTCATGATACGGATTATGGGTTAATTTGATTAGCTTAAATATTTTTTTAATTAGTTTTTTTTAGTTTTATTATTTAATATTAGATAGATTGATAATTAAATTTCATGATTTGTTTTGTTTATTTTCTATGTTCTCTAGCATGTTAATTTGGGTTAAATCAAGTCTTTTTTTTATGAGATTATCTTGGTCTAATGACCTAGATCATAAGCTTGGAGGATTAATTCAAGTTTTTTTTAATTGATTTAATTTTTATTTTCATACTTCAACACTAGGCTAATTCGGGAATAGAATTTGTAGTTTATTTCAAGTTGGTTTCTATGAAATTATCTCGGTCATATAAATCAAGTTGTGAGTTTAACATGTTAACTCGAGTTATTTTCTTTGTCCCTTTTTAATTGTTTTTTTTTCAATTTTACTCTTTAATATCAGGTTGATTAGGAGGCGGACTTCCAAATTTATTTTTATTTGCTTTATATAGAATTATTATAGTCTCATAACTCGGGTAATTGATTTGAATATTAATTTGAGTTGACTCAAATCAATCCATTATATTATTATTTTAAAATTATTTTTTAGAAAGTTAACTAGATTATATCAAATCAATAATCATAGATTTAGATTTTTGTTTTTGTTAAAAAAATATGTTATCAGTATTTAAATATCTTATATATTTAAAAAAATAATATAAATAACATTAAAATATCTAATCATCAATAAACTCAACTTATGTCAACCTAGTAATCTGTAGACTATAAACCTAGCCTAAGCCCTTTTTATTTTTATTTTGAATAGATCCAGAAGTTGATCTAAACATAATCAATTTCGAGTATTTAGTTTTTTTAATTTTTATCTAAAAATAATATTGTTTTAATGTATTTTAAAAAAAAAATATATATATATATATATATATATATATATATATAAAACGCGTCGTGATTTTTCACTATTCATTGTGGCAGTGCACCGACGAAATTAGCCCCCGAAAACGACAACATAGTACACAGTAAACAGGGGCATCTCCGGCTTTTCCATTTAATTTGCACAGTTCACCGCCGAAATTAGCCCTCCAAAACGACAAATTAGTTCACAGTAACCAGGGGCTCTCTCGGTTTTTCCCAATTTTTTGCCACCTGCGCAGACGAAACAGACCCTCGAACAAGACAAAATAGCACACAGTGAACGGGGGCAGCTGCGTCCTTTCCTCTCCGGTTTTTCTGTAAATATCGATAGGGTCAGGGGCTTCTTGGTAATTATCTCATTTTTTTATTATTTTTCCCCGTTAACTGCTGGCGCGTCATACGAACGCGCCAGCAGCGCTCGACGCTAACGCGCCGTTTAGGCGGCACGTGCGCCTTATTCCCGCCGTTAAAAATTCCGTTCCGCCGCACAGAACGATGCGCCTGGCGGTCATATATCTTCCGTCGCGGCGCGTTCCGGTCATACATGACCGGTTAAGAGACGGTGGACGGTTTTTTGTCGGCTGTCGCGTTTCTCTCTCCTGCCGCCGCAAACTCTGCTTCGGTCCCCGATGTTTGTACAAAGTTTATTTTGGTCCCTGATGTTTTGATTTCTGATTTCTTTTCCGTTCCTTTAATTTATTCGGTACAGATGTTTGCATTTATTTTAATTTGGTCCTTTAATTGAAATTATTCATATATACAACTTTTCATTTCAGTCCCTCTTCTTCTAATTTTTTTATAACATTACACAGCAATTAAACTTATTATTTCATGATTTATTTTTGTCCCAAGATTTGTTTTCTTTTCAATTGTATCCTTTAATTGGAATTAATCACATATTTTATTTTTCATTGTGGTCCTTATTCTTTTTATTTTGTTATTTTATATTGATTCATTTGTTCTTTTTTTAATTCTTGGATAATATTTATTTTATATTATTAATAATAATATTAATTATAATTATAATTATAATAATTTAATTGTTTTTGTTGCTTACTCTTTTGTTAATGTTTTTTTTCCCTCTGGATAATTTAATAATTTTTATTGTTTTGACAGTAATAGCAATGATAATTTTTATTTTTTTGAATTTTTTTTTCTTTTGTTAAAGTTTCTTGGATATTTTTTCTATTTCATTTATTTTTGTTTCTTTCATTACTACCATAATAATAATAATAATAATGATAATAATAATGATAATAATAATAATAATAATCATAATAATAATAATAATAATAATAATAATAATAATAATTAAAATAAAAATAATAATATTAATAATAATAATAATAATAATTAAAATTCAATTGTTTCTTTTACTTACTCTTTTGTTAATGTTTTTAAGTGGTTTTTTTCTGGATAATTTGAAAATTGTTATTGTTCTAATAGTAACAGTAATGATAATTTTAGATTTTAAGGCTTTGATTTTGATAAGGTGTGTTCAACTACTTTATTATATTAATTTTTGCATATATAAATATTGTATTTTTATTTTGATCCGGCAAATCCTATAAAAATTGTTCGCTCAACCCGCAACGTAGAACATATATTTTTTTAAATTTTCAGATTAGATGATTTTTTTTTGCTAATATTTTTTTTTTATTTTTATTTGCTCTTTGTATCAATAATTTTGTTGTTTCTTATAAAAAAAATTTACTCTTTTTTCTAATGTTAGTTCGCGCTCTTTTGTGATCGTTTATGACGCAATACCTATATTCTAAAAGATTCAATCTATGCTTGCGTAACAAACTCAACTCAAAATTTTATACATTTTATCTCTTAATCTATAACTTTTATTTACTTATATCATATAAATTTATCATTATGAATTTAATTATGTTAAATTATATACATAAGAATACCCGCGGCAACGCGCGGGGGAATTTGCTAGTATATATATATATATATATCATTTCATTTTAAAAAATCATTTTGGAATTGATTGAGATCAACCGGCAAACCTGCAAACTTGGCAGCCTAACTATGAAAAGAACACAGAAGCCTAAAGCAGGCAAATAAACGACGAGTCTTTATATGGTACCTGTCACCTTGTTAGATTTTTGTGCAGAAAGAGATCTTGTTCTCCCCCTTGTGTCCGGGCAGGAAAAAAAATGGAGGAAGCAATAAAAGTGTTGGATTCTGCGCTCTCACACAACAAATGGCGCCTCAAATTTCCAGCCAAAAATCGTCTTCAAATAGGTCCCTCTCATCTCTTTATGATCTATAGATTTCTGGGTTTCCTTCAAAATCTGGACTTGATTTTCATTTCTGTAGTTTTTTTGGGGGGGATTATCTTTGGCAGATATTGTAGCTTTGCTGACAGAAATGAGGCCAGTTATAATGGTTGACTATGGTGGAAAGTTGCCTGAATTACAAGACCATCTTTGTGCTCTTGTTAAATTTTGTCAACAGGTATTATGTATGTCCCATGTAGTCCTAAAAAATGTCACTTTAAGACAATATAATGCTCGAAGACATAAGCTTTTGCTGATTTGATGATAAATTTTGTTCCACTCATGATTAGGGCGTAATATTACTTTTGTGAAAATCTTATGAAGTTTGATCAAGTTGGTGTTAGATAAACTGTGGCTCTTAACTTGTTAGTGTTATGCCCTTGAATTTCTGTTTCTGTTCCCTGAATGCCATTACTTTGTTCTTTTTTTAAAATTTGGCAGGAGTCGGCTATTTTTGAGAATCTTAGAGTGATGTTGATAGAAGATATGATATATTTGATACATGTAAGAGGGCTTGCTGAGTATGTTAAGTCAAGCTTGAATTTGGAATTTGAAATGTTCTTCGTCAATCTTGAAGAGGATCCTCCCAAGGTTGTCGCCTTATTTATTCTTTTATTAAGTAATAGAGCATTTAATCATTTTCTGCTTAACACGCAAATTCTACCGTGAATCCATCTGTGGTTAAGGCTCATTTCTGTTTGTGTTTTCTTATTTTCATTTTAAAGATGGTAACACAAGCGGAGGAAAGTACTTTAGTTACAGAACTTATAAGAGTTCAAAATTTGTTCTCTTCATTTTTTCCCTTGAATGGAAATTGCAACGACCTTGAGTCACATCAGATGCAAGATAGAGTGGCTAACGCTGAATTCTTCGACAATAAGCCTTCCACTTCTCAATCATCTGAGTTCATTGATCTTAGTTGCTGCATGCAAAACACTGAGATCACCGTGCCAACTTTAAATGGGTAATTTCCTATTTAAAGAAATGTTTTGATTGTATCTGGATTAAAAATCATGTTGAATTCATCATAACTGATATATATCTCTGGTAGACCATATTCTTCTATATTCTCAGCCGACATCAGCTGTATAAATATGTATGCTATGTGTTGATAGCTTTGTATTTGATGCTGTAAAACTGAAAAACTGATTTGTTTGGCAAGGTAACTCAGTTCCGCAAGTGCTAATACAATCCTGTTATAGTGCAATAAAATTTGTTCATCTATTGTGCTTCAGATGGCTCCTTGGTTACCCAGTAGTGTACTTGTTCAGCAAGCAGCACATTGAAGATGCCATATATAATCTTTCCACTAAAATATCTTCGTATCTTCCAAATTCTAGTCAGCAGGTTTGTTTTTGCCGATTCTCCTCTGTTGATTAAAATAATTACTTGTAGTGGTCATCGGAACAGTATTTAATAATGTGCTTGGTCAGCATACTGTAGAAGCCTTCCATCTTTGAAGTCAGCTTTAATTCACTCCCCTAATTCTTCATTACAAATTCCATCGCTTTATTGGCATCTAAGAAAGTAGCTTTGTCCAAGTGGAAATTTCATGTAATCGCAATACTTCACATGGAGTTAGCTTTGTTAACAGAAGGATAATTTTTTTTTGCGTGAATACTATCTGAATAATCTTTGTTAACAGAAAGATAGCCAGGTCATTTATATCGTGCTTTGGAGTCTGATATGGTCAGTGCCAAAAAATATGATAGTGGTCTTAACATCACCAAGCAAAATGCATGTTTATAGTTGATGAACAGCATGAGATAGTTTCATATCAAAGATGTTGCTAGGAGTAGTAGATAGTGTCAGTTGATGCTAAAATTTTATTAAGTACTGTCAAATCATGGTTCGTGCAGGAATGCTTCGCCCAAAGGATCTCAGCCAGAAGAACTGATGAGGTAATACTCTGTTCCATATTCTATTGCAAAATATAGGCCAGTAGGTGGCGAAGATGTGTTAAGTTTGACTAGAAATTTGTAACAGAGACCATGATCATTTGTGTTAAAAGGAACAAAAAACTTTAAGAAGATGAAAAGATGGTCGCTGTGATGGTGGAGGTGATAAGGTTGCAACTGGGTTTCTGTGGTCTTGAACAGATAGGAAAAAAGAGAGAAAAACAGAGGTACACAAATGATTTTGCTGGTGAAAAAAACATAAGGAGGGTTATCCTGTTATGAATTTGTAATCTAGTTGGGGTTCCTTAAAGCTGCTGGCAATCTGAATTAGCCTCGATTTCTATCCTTATTTACACAAATCACTCCATCCCTGCTTGATTTATCCTGTTCAAGGGATCCAGTTGGGGCAGGTGTTACAGGCTAAACACCGGAGATCTTATCTGCAATCATTTAGATACTACTTTTTTTTGCTATCCTAATTTTGAACACCAGCAAATGTTGTAACAGCTTCTCGGTGCCTTATGAACTGAGCATGGGAGGCAGCAATGAACCATGGGCTGTGGAATTTCTTGCGCAAATGCAGACGAAGTCGGCAAAATGCAAGCCAACTTGGAGGTCTCTGAAGATGGAGGTGAGTGAATGCTATCCACAGGCAATCGTCTTGTAGCAATAACCCGTCAAGCTTCAACTCTTCAATCTAGCCTGCAGAAGGAAGTGGAGGGCTAGTTTCTTTGGTCAAATATAACTATTTTGTTGTGTCTGTATGCAAAATGTCATTGGAGAATACCTGATACTTAATTAAAAAAAAAGATATTCTTCTAAAACGATGATTCTGTGTGTCCAAGTTCAAGGTCGTTTACTCACTGGACCAGGTTTTATAACCACGGTTTTTGTGTTGTGTTTTTTCAATTGAAACGGGATATTTTGGTTTCAAAGTATTTTCGTGTGTTTTTTCGAGTTTTTATTATTTTATTATATATATAATTAAATATATTAATTTAAAAAAAAAACACATAAATCTAAAAATAAAATTATTTAAAATTATACAATTTAATTAAAAAACAATAAAATAATTTTTCAAAAAAAACAATGAATATGTATAATATTATAAAAATGTCATTATTAATCTTGCAAGGTTATTATATTCTTTGATTGTTCTAAAATTTTAACATAATATATATAAATATATCAAGAGATTTCTCTTAAAATTTCATCTCAATTTAACAATCAAATTAAAAAATAAAATTGATATTGTAAAATTATTTATTATTTAAAAAAATACTATTTGACTGAAACGAGTAAAAACCAGGATGTTATAGCTGAAATTTAAGTAAAATTTCAGGAACAAACTGAAAATTTAAATAAGATAAAAACTATACCATTTTATCTCGTTTTTTATAACTATTACAAAATATTTTAGCCTTTTCAACTGAAATGAAATTAACAACTATGTTTATAACTATTAATTGTTTTAATCCGCAATATAATTCGGCCAATTTAACTAGTGTTTATAACTATGATTGCATGGTGCCTTATCTGACAAGTTAGGGTTCCACTTCAACATATTATCCCACATGACATCCAAGCAAAAAGGTTAGTCAAGACAACTTTTTGGCAGCCCGAATTAATCACTCACAAGATAAACGGTCAATCCTCTTCTTTGTCTGGCAGAAATTTTAGCTTTAAACAAAAAATAACAATTTGGAGAAGGCTAACACTATGATGACTGCTGCCTGATGCCCATACTCAATTTCTCCAAAATAAAAAATTTCATTTGGCAAGACCTTTAATCACAAGTCTCTTCCATCATTACACTCGAGAGAAAACAGCGAAAATTTGAGAATGCACCAGTTCTTCGATTGAACTGAGAATTAAAAAAAAAAAAAGTTTATTTTCCTTCGTTGACCAGTTCGAGGGCATCGGCCGACGTAGGAAGAGCAGGGATTGCTCCCTTTTTGGTGGTTGTAATGGCTCCGCAAGCATTTGCAAATCTAAGTATCTCTCTCAACCTTGGCTCATCCTGAAAACCAAGATGCCAGCAAATGTTAGAGACAGTAATATAAGAACTGTTTTTTTTATTACCAATCTAAATGGAGATGGATGGTTTGTAGAGTTTACCTCAAGCACAGATTGGTCATCAACAATCTTGCAAAGGAGTGCACCGACAAATGAATCACCGGCACCTGTGGTATCGACGGTATTGACATGGAAAGCCTCGACCGATCCATGGAAATTCTGTTTTGCAAAAACAACACAGTTGGAGAATATTTAGAAAATCAAGTCCATTTATAGTTAAATAGGATACTTTTCATTCACTTAACATTCGAGTTTACATCTGACAACTAGTTACGGCAAGAAGTCCGAGTCTCCTGTGAAACAAGACGAGCACTATTTCTCACCGGCGTCTTCAATAGTTGGGAAATGAGAACACAACTTTTGTGTTGGTGATCAAAGAATACACAGCATACCAGTAAAATACTATTTACACGTATTAAGTTCTGTGACACTACGAAAGACGTAGCCTGTCTTTTGGTTTATCAGTAATAATAACACAGCAACTAGTTTGGTGCAGAGATCACATAGAAAGCATTAGCTTTTTGAATGCCCTGTAAATACTTATTTCAAGCATTTGCCCTATAAACTGCGTACAAAAGAGTTCATATTTCCAGTAATTGTTTCCTGTTATCAAACAAATCAAATTAGGATTTTCATCCAAAGCACCCCACATAAGCTTTTTTTATGATCTTTACAATAGGTTCATCCCCTTAGCAAGTAATCTAATTAGGTTAACAATTAGACTTTTAATGGGGACCATAATGGCCACCGCACTCCACTATGCTTAGGGTATAAATAAATGCAAACCAGAGCTCCCTTTCAACATGCAGAGTGGGGCAGGACATGCACCAACCACCATTGACAATAAACAAGGCAGCTATATCCATTTGAGTGGTTGAGGATTTTACTAGGATAATGACAACTTGCCTAAATGGACAAGATTAAAGCGCACTACTTGTTAAATAAATCATGTTTGTGCCCCTGATTAAAGCAAGCTTACTAAAATATATGGTCTTGTATAGGAGAAAAAGCATGAGATCCACCACCCCACTAACAAGTAGCGTCATAGACAGTCATGAAATTCATCGCCTACCCCTCTTCCGGCGAGAACTCCGGTTGAGTGACAATGTAACAGACAACATTGCTTACAGCAAAGATCATAACATAGTAAGAATCGAACACTGAGAGACTGAACTGAAAAATTACTCACCTTGGTGTAATAATTGCAACCCTTTTCACCAAGGGTGACTAAGAGCAACTTAAAGTTAGGACGCCAAAGTAACATAGCAGTTTCATCATCAATTTTGTCACTTCCAGTGAGGAACTCAAGTTCGTTGTCGCTGACTTTGACCACATCTGCCTCGTCCCAGATGCTCATAATCTGCTCACGCGCCTCCTCTTCTGATGGCCACAATGGCAGCCTCAGATTTGGGTCATACGAAAGCAACGCGCCTGCATCCTTCGCCACCTTCATTGCCTGTAAATGTGCTGATCTGCATGGCTCCACGATCAAACTTATTGATCCATAGTGGAAAACCTTAGCCTGTATACAAAAATATGATTTTAGCTATACTCTACACACACTCCATGTAAAGATTCTAAATAAAATTTGGTAACTTTGTGCAAATTTTCTTAATATAATTCTTTTTTTTCTATATATAATATTTTCCCATATGATTTCAGTCCAATTCTGACCGCAGTGAGAAAAAATCACTGTAAAAATAAAATCTTTAACCATAGATCATTCACGGTAAATAATTAAGACAGAAAATAGTAGCACTTACAGATCTGATTAACTCAAGATTCAACTCTTCTGGCCTTAGTAACATATCAGCACTTGGATTTCTATAAAACATAAACTCACGCTCTCCATCAGCGCGTAGTGTAACAAACGCCAGAGCAGTCCTGGCACCTGTGTCAAAACTTATCCCGGTAGCGATCACGCCGTTTTCCTTCAAAATCCCGGCGAGCATGTTGCCGAACTCATCATCACCAAGTTTCCCAACAAACGCCGCCTTTCCTCCCAGCCTCGTCACCGCTATCGCCACGTTCGCCGGAGCACCACCCGGTGCCTTGACAAACCCCGGGGCTTCAGCGAGGGAGACGCCAGATACCGTCGGGACAAAGTCTATCAGCATCTCCCCGAAGCTGACGATCAGTGACTTGTCGCTCACGCCAATGGAAGCCATTGCTAGAGAACGAGAGGGGCGAGAAAGAGAGCTGTGTGTTTTCGAGATAGAGAAAGCAGAGGAAGGAATGAGAGAGAGAGAGAAGGCAGGGAAGGGGAGAGGGGTTGATTTATAGAGGGAGAAAGCGATCAAGTGGATATGTTTGTAATTAATGTTAATGACGATAATTAAGATTTATGATTTTTAATTTTTTATTTTTTCGGAATCTGATAAATAAAATATGGATTCAGAATAGTTTAAATAGGGTGGATTTTTAGATGTAAAATCAAATCAAATTAAATATTTTTTTAAAATGATCTTGTTTTATTCTAAGCAAGAAAATAATAAAACAATTTATTTTTTTTCAAAAATATTTTTAAAATAGAAAAAAAAACAAAGCTTTTAATTGAGTTTAGACCAATCAACTAAGTTATTAAAAACTAAGCCAAATAAAAATTAATATATATATCAGATTTAGATTTAGATATAGATTGAGTATGATATGCAACGTTATATTTTGATTAAGATAGAACTCCTTTCATTCATGGAGTTGTAATTATAATTCTTTTATTTTTCTTGAATCTATTTATTAAATTAGTTTGCACTTGGGATGTTGGCTGAAGTGGAAATAAAATCTACTCCCATATTATTATTATTATTATTATAGGAGGAGATCGTGGGATAAAAAATACCATAAATGCACAAAAATGAAATTGATTTTGAAAGTATTTTTTGTTTAAAAATATATTAAAATAATATTATTTTAAAAAATTTATTTTTTATATATGAAAAATCCTTTTACATTTAGGCCCCGTTTGTTTGCTGTAAAGTGGTTTCCTGGAAAGTGAATCCTGTAAAGTGAATTCCTGGAAAGTGGTTTACTGGAAAGTGAATTCCTGAAAAGTGAATTCCGATGTTTGGCAGTGTTATGGAAAATGAACTGGAAAACACTTTCCAGTGTTTGTTTGTGTTATGGAAAAGGAATTGGAAAATAATTTATTAATAAATTAATTTTTTTTTCAAGTTTATCTAATATATATAAAATATTTAATATAAAATATTTAATCACTTAAAATAAAAAAATGAAATCTAAAAAGTATAATGATGAATTTTTTTTATTATATCCTATATTCATACATAGCTTATTTTATATTTATAGGTTTTCTATAAAATATTTTACGAAAAACAAACAAACCAAAATTTAATTAGATAAAAAAAACACAAAAAATAGCTTTAAACATATTTCACCTTGGAATTTTAAAATGCATAAGAAGAAATAAATGTTTTTATGCGTTTTTTTATTTTTATTTTAAAAGTTCAACGATTAAGCATCTGATAAACTATTTTTTAGCAATAAGATTGTTTTTGCCACACATCTATCAACCATCCATTAGCCATCAAACATCCTCTACGCCCTTGTCCTCAACAAGCCCATCAATCATCACGATCAATATCAAATACGACATCGTTCTACCATTTCCTCTTCAAAGCAACCTTGATTGAAAATTGAACCAAACCCTAAACCCACTCCTGCTTCAATGGAGGGAGAGAAAGAAACCAAGCAAAATGGCCAAAACACCCTCGAGAACCAACCCAATTCACAGCCCACCACACTGGCCAAAAACGCAAAGAAGAAACTCCCTGAGCGACAGAAATGGGAAGCAAAGAAAGCAGAGAAGAAGGCACAAACGAAGGAGCAAAAAAAGAAAGAAGGAGAGAGGAAGAGAAAAGAATGGGAAGAGAAACTATCTAGCTGTGCAAGTGAAGAAGAAAGGTTGAAGCTTATAGAGTCAAGGAGAGAGTTAAGGAAAGAGAGAATGGGGAAGAGGGCAGAAGAGAAAGAAGAGAAGACGCAGAGGCTTAGGAAAGCTAAAGAATTTGGTCTGAATATTGTGATTGATCTTGAATTTGGTCTGAATATTGCGACGACGACAAAAAGTGCAGAGGCGAGAGACGAGAGTGAGTGAGTGAGCGGAAAGTGTATTACGCGAAAGAGAAGCGTAATACACTTTCCGCAAATATAGAGCAAAAAAAAGGTTGACCGGGAAAGTGATGTAAATCACTTTCCTTTGACTTGTTTTCCAAAGTGTTACCAAACACTGGAAAGCAAATTCCGGGAATTCCTGGATGTTTCCAAACACTGGAAAGCAAGGAAAGTGAATTCCGGGAATTCACTTTCCTTGAAACAAACAAGGCCTTACATGAAGTCAAAATTCAATGGTAAAGAAACCCTAAATGATTGAAAAAGTGGCAGAATTTGACTCATGGGCCATGCAAATTGTCATCATGAGGAGCACATTTAGATTTGAAACATCGTGTAGGCTACTTAACCTTTACAGCTAAGCTCCACCTGCCCTTTTCAAGGGCATGATCAGAAGATCTATGATGCTTGTTTCAGATATTTTAATTTAAAAAAATAAAAAAAATAATTTTAATAAGTTTTTAAATAAAAAAATATTATTGTAATAAATTTTTGAATAAAAAAAAACATTAAAAAAACAAACTCAGATATTATCTTGACTTGCCTTAGAAGGGAAGGCCTTACCCAACCTTTCTGTGGGACACTCATGTAGTTGTGCCGTAATTGGTGTACAAAACTAGTACTGAGAAAATAAAGTGGAGGTTGACTTGTCAACACCCACAAGCCTCTCTGTCAGTGAATGACCTGTCCAGCTGTCAGTTTGCTGAAACTGTGTGCCAAGGAAAAGAGGATTCGATTTACAGGATTAGAGCACGTTTATTTTTATTGAAAAAGTAGCTTTTTTATTAAAATTATTTTATTTTTTTTTATAAAATTGTCTTTTCTCGTTCATAGTTTTTGAACAAGTGAAATGGAATCAGAAAGATGGCAATGTTTTGTGATAATTTTAATGATATTAATAATGATTATTATAATAATAATATTAGTGATGATAATAATAATAATAATAATAAATTACTTATTATTTTAATAAAAAACAATATAGTGGAGGTGTTTGACAATGTGTTTCTAAAATATTTTAGAAAAAAATT
The DNA here is from genome assembly GCA_029030765.1 of Salix suchowensis. Lineage (NCBI taxonomy): Eukaryota > Viridiplantae > Streptophyta > Magnoliopsida > Malpighiales > Salicaceae > Salix > Salix suchowensis. The sequence continues at coordinate 12,435,366 of CM054996.1, read as the reverse complement.
GAATTTTTTTAATTTTTTACTTTAAATTAAATTTTTTTTTGTGTTTTTATGTAAATTTCATGTGCTGATATAAGAAAATAAAAATATTATTATTTTATTATATTTCTGAATGAAAAACACTTTTAAAAACAACTGTAATTATACTTCTAAATAGTCATACTAAATAGGTAGTAATGATTGTGCTGTAATATTAGTTTAAGCTAAAATTATTTAGAAATTGATTAAATAATATTTTTTAATATTATATTTTCATGTTTGTTCTGGGCCAATGTTTTTCTTTATATCAAAATAATAATTAATGTATTAAAAATCAAGATTTGGTTATTTTTTATATGAACTGTGGAGGTATTTATGGATATTATTTATTTATTTATTTATTATTTCATAGAGATGATATAACCAAACATGCTTCATATGATTAACAACTAGTGCATTTCCACATAATAATACATCCAAAGTTAAAATTCACGTGCCCTTCTAGGGAACTCACGTGACCTGTACTAGATTCTACAGTTTCGAAAACCCACCAATAATTTGTTTGCTTTTTTGCCAAACGACAATCAACTACCTGTAGCTGCTGTCGTTGGAGGCTCTCTTGTCAACACAGATTCCCTGATCGAAGCGACAGCCAGCCCCCCCTCAATCCGTAGAAAAAACCGGAATATGAGAGATTAAACCGGAATATGATATATATATATATATTTTTATTTTTCTTTCCAATAAATTATTATTTTCTTATTTATCTATTATGTTATGAAAAACTAAAACCGTTTTTAATTTTGCATTTTAAAAATATTTTTTTCTTTTAATTTAAGTTTTTTTAGTATTTTATATTATTATTATTTTAACGGTTTAATTTTTAAAAAAAAATAAAAATCATTTTAATGTATGTTTTATTTTTTTATTTTTTATTTTAAATTAAAAAAATTTGGTAGTTTTTTTGATATTTTTGATGTGATAATATTAAAAACAAATTTTAGAAAAATAAAAAAATTTATCATTTTAATATATTTTTATATAGAAAATATTTAAAAAAATAATATTAACGACAGAAAATATGTTTTATTTGGCCATGTTTCTTTAAACGATCGATGTTGAAGTACATACATGACATCCACATAAATAGAAACCTTGTACAGAACCCATTTCGTTGTCGACGGTGGGTCCACAACTTTATTCAACTTTTTTATCTTTATTTTATTTTATCTTATCTACCCGAGAATCTTTTCTATTTTCTATTATTATCTTATCATAATCATTCATATCGGATATGAAACCTGGTAATGTAAATTATTATATAAAATAGAAAAACAAATTATTATATTTAGAGATTGACGTGGGATTCCTACTGTCTGAGTCACCGTAAATATATTTATAAAGCACTCAGAAAGGAATTATTCTTTCTCAGATGTGATATATATATAGAGAGAGAGGAATTATTTTTTCAAAATACTATTTTTTTTTAATTTAAAATAAAAATAAAATAAAAATCATTTTTTTCATAAAACACTTTACAAAACACATTCTCAAACATTCTAAGAGCTCAAAAGACTTCCTGGTTACTCAAGAACAAACACTCTTGTTTCCAAAAACTGGATTTATTTTATGATGATTTGGTCGTGAATTAGGGTTTCTTGAATCAATGGTGGCATGCAAGACTACATCTAGAAGTCAGTTGACTGGTCTTTAATCTCATCCTAGAGACTGCAAACTATAATGTGCAAAATATTTTATATAATCAAATGTTAAATACTAGAAAATTTAAATTATAAATATTTCTAATTAGTTTTGTCAAGGCTCAAAAACATTCCTAACATAGCAGCAGCAACAAAGCTTCAAAAGTTTTAAAAAAAATTATCCGAGAGAAACCTTTTATAATCTATGTTTACTAGTAACTATAGATGGAGTACGTATACTATTATTTATAGATAGATCATGGACATATTTTAGCAATTTATTAGCTAATTTTCTCTCTTATCAAGGAGAAAATTAGACAGTCAATCCCATGATCAATACTTATTATCAGTGGGTTGGAATAAGTCAAATCATAGATGTTGTGTCATCAAAGATATAATGGTAATTTATTACAAATGATGCATATCGTGACTTGAATTCGAGATTTATTGTGTAGATTATAAGTTATCTATCATCACGCCACGACACTTAAAAACAATATGAAGAATTATTGCAAATGGCCTTTACAGTTTCGTGTTTCTTCCAGGTGCATATGCATCTAATTAAGAAACCAAAAGGATCGTCCATTCATCCTTACCCTCTCAAGTTTAGTCTTAATTCTCAGGTTTTTTCTCTTAAGGTTTTAATATAAATTGAGAATTAATATATAAATTAAATTGTTCAACTCCATTAAATTTGAATTGTTCTTTTATGGTATTCCAAAATAATCAATCAATCAATCAATTTGCTTAACTTTTTTTTTAGCTCAACTTTTTTTTTAATTAACATGGTGTCCGAGTCAACTTGCACAAACCTCAATTAATTTCACGAATCCTGAAGTTGTAAGTCTCTAATAATTATCATATTAACAACAACAAGACTCGAACATAAAAACAAAAAAAAAGTAAACTTTTAGTTCCAAATTCTTTCCACGGACCACCTAGGTCTTTTTTATTTTATGAGATAGTTGCTTTTTCTAAGAACAAGTGTTTTTTTTTGTAAAAAAAACTATATTTTTAAAATTAAACCTAAAGATGTTTAATTTGTAATTCAGTGTTTTTTTTTGGGGATCATAATTGCTATTTGGTTTTAGTGTTAAAAATACTTTTTAAAAAATATTTTTCTCTTTGCTTCAATTTATTTTATTATTATTTTTAGATTATTTTAATATGATAATATCAAAATCAAATTAAAAAAATACAAAAAATATTTCAATTCATTTCTTGAAAAAAAAAACACTATAGAAAACCAGCCACTATCACAAAATCAAAACAAATTCTAATTATAGTTTCAACAATAAAAACAATCGGATGCAATCCAACAAGGTAAATTAAAATCATAATCTATGATGACGGATGTACAATACAATCTTCAAATTCAATTAAAAAATGAAATTGAGAATTTGATCATCAGATGAGTTACAATCGGGTGGCAAAATTACTAAATGTTTTAGTTTGGTACTGATTTTAACTATACTTAATATTTGAGAGACGAGGGGGAGAGATGTTTAGATAAGCTGTGATCATTCGTGTAGAAAGTGCACTCAACTTAGCACCTGTTGACTCGCCACTCGTTAAAAATATGAAATTTTGACTTCTTCTTTCTACCTAATCCAATCAATAAACGCCACGTCACCTTTACCTCGCGTCCCCATTCTTATTAGCCTGAACTCGCACTTTCCTCTTTCTGTCTCCCCCCTCTGTTTGTCTTCCAGGATCTTTAGCCCTAAATCGATCTTCACAAATTTTTTTCCAAGTAAGTAAAAATTCTTATCAAAGTTTTGATCTTTTATTAGTTTAGTTTTCATATATTTTATTTTAATCTAGATTTTCTTATCAATTTTTCAAAATGGGCTATGAGTAATAAATCAAGAACTGATTTTTAATGGAATTGGAGTGTATATTATCGATTAAGATTCTGTTTGGGTTGTGGGAAGTGATAAAGTCTTAATCTTTATTATGAAAGTTTAGATTTTTCTTTAATTTCTATCATCTCCGTACTTTTTCTAATTATTTTTGTTCATATGGATAAAAGTGGCAATTAGAATTGTGGGTATAGGGCTTTAATATGTTTGAATGCGAGGTTTGTTTGGTTGCTGAGAAAATGAGTGGAAAAGGGAGAACACTGTTTTTGTTGTGAGAAAAGTTCACCAGTAAGCAATGAAAAGTTTGAGAGTAGCATTTTTTTTGTTTCTCTTAAAGATTGTTCGGTTTTCAGTGTTCATAAGTGTGTTTTAATGTCCTGTTCCTTCTTTTTTTTGTGTGTGGAAAATTTCAATTTTAGTTTATTTTTCCTTTTCATTTTGATTGCTAAACTTGATTGGCTAGTTATGCTTCAACCTGTAAGGAAACAATTTGCATATGTATTCAAAGTTCTGTGAGGATGCTGAAAGAAGAATAAAGAGAGATCAATTTCTTGGGAATAATCTCGTTTTAAGCCTTTCTCATTAAGGTTGAAAACTAACCAATTGACAAACACGGCAGCCAACTAACTCTCTACTTTGTTAGAGTCTATTGAGCAGTGTATAGGTTTGACATCGAATTCTTAGCTGTACTATAGAATTTCACTAATTGATTCATGCAAAGTGTTGACCTTGTTGTGAAGATTAATTGATATGGGTAATGCGTGTATGCTCTATTATGGAAACTTTGTGATTTTAATGCATGTATAGTTGCAATAAATGGTCTAGATGTGTTTTTCTTCGCAAATAGAGCTGGACCGATTCGTTGGTGTAAGGAGTCAAAAGTATGTATGGACCAGTCTTACAATGAATCGATTTTGGCCACTACTATTTTTGTAGGTTATTCTTAGGTAATAAAGTGGGTTTTTGCTTGTTTAAGTCAAATTCTATAGGAGTTTTGTCATCCTTGCTTTTATTTTTATCTCTTAGTTCTTCGTAGTGTGCAATATTGTTTCTCCCTGCTTCCTTAAACTATATAAATGGCTTGAGAAAATAAGGAACTACATGATAATGTGGTTATTATATATGCAGAACACCTTTTGATGCTGCCTACCTCTATTGACAATGAATTAATTTCATTAGTTCCAATATTGTTTGTCTTACCATATCTTCAACCACAATCTTTGAACATATCGCTGGAGTCCCCTCTTGCAAATAGTAGAATGAAAGAGATCCTATTTGTGAGAGACAAGCAATACTCACAGGCAAAAAGCCTAAAAATTTTTCAATGGTTGCTGGGGTTTGCCAAGACAATTTCAAAACCCACTTGTGCTCCCAGATTGGCCCAGTTGTTCATCCTCTCCAAGTCATTTGTTTTCTTGTAACTCTATGACTAAAATGAGCAAAAATAATGGTTTAGGAAAGAACAATGTCGGAGTTGTGAATGTGAAGCAATTAAATATAACAATGTCGGAGCTAAGTTTGTTTAGTTTTGAAGAACTAGAGGTGCCCATTTATAGACCGAATTTCAATTAAATATTACTACACTTGGCAAATTCTAACTTAGCCAAGAATAAGCTATAAAAATTGACATTAATGAACAAAATTGATTCTTGATATGACTATTTCATAACCTTTTTGACACGTTCTACTAGACAACCCAGTCCAACTCTCTTTGCAAAATAAATGTGAAAGGTGCCCAGCATGTATGCATTACTCAATTGGTATGACTAAGGCTGACGCATACTCGACGAAGGCCATGTGGGTTTTGTTGTGTGGAAAGATTTTTAGGTATTGCTGTTTTATGTCATTTGTGCAATCCTTTTGTTTTTGTTTACCTGGATTGAAAGAAATGCTAGAGTTTTTAAGTATTTTGTTCCTTAAGAACATTATAGCTTAGAGACTGGACTCTCAACCTTTTTGTCTCTATTCAAAGATATGGCTGTTAATAGCATGTTTTAGCTAATAAGATGTCGCGTGGGAATGGAAGTCATTGAAATAGTTGATGTTTGTTTTTGCAGTGGACTTCATCATTGATAATGATGCTAATGGTGATATAGCTGGAAATGTGGCTGTGGACATCGCAAGGGCTAGAGATGAAAACAAAATCGCTGAAAATTCTGTTGAAGGAGAATTTGAAGAGTATGAAGATCATAAAATGGATAAAGAGTCCTTGGCTATAGATATGATCCCAGATGCAGTTCCAGCTATGCCAATGGTTGCTGCAGATGAGCCGTACTTGGGACAGGAGTTTGATTCTGAAGCATCTGCGCATGCATTTTACAATACTTATGCCACACGCGTAGGATTTGTCATCCGTGTGAGCAAACTTTCTCGATCAAGGCGTGATGGATCGGCTATTGGTCGAGCACTTGTTTGCAATAAAGAGGGCTTCAGAATGCCTGACAAGCGTGAAAAGATTGTAAGACAAAGGGCAGAAACAAGGGTTGGTTGCAGGGCAATGATTTTGGTGAGAAAAGTAAGTTCTGGAAAATGGGTGGTTACAAAATTTGTCAAGGAGCATACTCATTCCTTGACACCCGGAAAAGCTCGAAGGGATTGCATTTATGATCAATATCCCGGTTAGTCCTTGCACCACTATCATTAAGTTAATATCAGCTGATTGAGTTCTGACATCATAAAGTAATAAATTCAAAGAGTGAGATTGATCAAGTTATTTACTGGGATCCAAAAATTTGATAGTGAGGTCCATAAGCATTAAATTAATATCAGTTTAGGAACTCAAGAACCTATGGACCTATATTTTTGCTTTCTATATATAATAAGCTGTGCTTGTACACATCTCAAAGGCTGAAAATCTATTCGATGTACCTGTAATGGTCTTCCACTGGTTTATTTTTGTTGCTGTTACAACCGGTGTTTTTTCTTTCCTTTTCTTTTTCAGAACGAACACGATAAGATTAGGGAATTATCACAGCAGCTGGCCATAGAGAAAAAGAGAGCTGCGACCTATAAAAGGCACCTGGAATTGATTTTTGAGCAGATTGAGGAGCAAAACGAGAGTCTATCAAAGAAGATCCAACATATAGTGGACAGTGTGAGGGACATGGAAGACAAACAACCGCAGAGTCAGACATAGTTCCAGCATTATTTGTTCCAGAGCACACAGAATTCTGCTGGTTGTAAAGCATATTCTTCCTCCTGGCTTAGGTACCAGATGCTGACCTTGTTCTAGCGTTTAGTTTTAGGTGTCTAGTTAGTTTATTAAACCATGTGAAAATGTTTGGTTCAGTTGACATTTATTTGGATACATGTTATAATTATGCTCCACTTTTTGGAGCACATGGCGAGCAGGAGAAATAGAGAGTTGCTGTACAGTTCTTCTGGTCCATGTTTGTCAGAGGATTAGCCAAAAGATACAAGTCCAGTTCATAAAGATCATAGGCGTTGCCATGGTTAGCTGAAAATAATATTCTGTTTCCATTTTTCGGGGAAGCCCTTTTGAGTCTTGTGTTCTGTATATAGCATATGGATGATTTTTGGTTTTGCTATTTATTGCTGTTGAATATCATTCTCGTTAAATCCTTTGTATTGAGGGTTTATATTTTTCTTTATGGTTTAAGAATTCTGTTTCAAGGTTCTGAGTCCTTGACTAGGGTTCCACACTGTAGGGCTCGCAAAAATTATATTATAAATCATTATTATTGTTTTTACATTAACATGTTTGTCTCCAACGGTCGTGGTGTAATGATAAAGGGTTTGAAATCTGCACAGCAAGTCTCGGGTTCGAGTCAGAGCATATACCTTTTGTAAGAACCTGAGACAGTTGGGGTTTTATTCTCTTATCTAGGCCCATAAAATTCGCTTTCCGGAAAGTGGAGTTTTCTCGAATAAAAAAAAAATATGGTTTAAACAAGTTCTAAGCCAACACGGTTTCAAAGAATTAATTTGGAAAAAAAAATAGTTATCAAATTGGAAAAAAATATTAAAGAAGAAATACGATCATTGTTGCAAACCATGATATACTAAATGCATATTTGGGAGTATGGTTGAAATTGTTTTTGAAAGTATTTTTTATTTAGAAATGTATCAAAAAAATAATTTTGATATCAGCACATGAAAATAATCTAAAAACACTAAAATAAAAAATAAAAGCAAAGTTTTTTATTTATTTTTTTCAAAAGTGCTTTTGAAACATAATGCGAAACATAGTCTAAATCTTTATTTTCTTTGAGTTTTTATATGAATAAAAAAGCTCAATTTATTCCTAAACCATTAGATTCCATTCCACGTCAAATGAAATAAACCGAGAACATGTGCATGATATTGTTCCATGTAACATAATGATTTAAGAAAAACTCGAGCAGTTAATCAAATAAAAAATAAATTTAAATATTGAATTCTATAGTTTTCAATTTTATGATATCCATCTTTATAGGATTTCAAAAGCTCTAATGTGAATTTAGTTTATTATAATTCGTTTAAGAGTGTGTTAGTTTTTGTTTTGTATATCTTTTAAAAGTAAATTTGTTTTAAGGAAAATAAAATTGGTTTTTTAAGTAATTTTAATTTACTTATATAAGAAATAAAATATAAAAAAACCAATTTAATATATTTTTAAACAAAAAATACTTTTAAAAAATATCCCCAGAAAGCAATTTATCTTCTAATCCCTTTCTTCCAAACTTTTATACATATATACATGTAATAATATCACTCAAAAACCTTCTAAACAAATCATATTGGAAGGTTTTGAGAAATTATGATTAATATTGGGAAATCCACCACACCAAAGGGACTGAAATGGAAGATGTCTGAATCTATAGGAGCTAAAGTATAGTTTAAGCTTTAAAAAGAAATACAAAGAACAGGAACAAACCACGAAAAACCCTACTGTTTGTCTTCCTGCTGTTACTGACAGTTATCCTCACCTCCCAACTCCCAGCCTCTCGTTCTCAGCCGCCACAGGTAAAGCTCCAAACTTTGTAACCCCTTCTCAACAATTTCTACACCCCCTCTCACGAACAGAGAGAATCCTCTATTGTGCATGATACAACCCTTTACATCTTCTTATAAGCTAAGGCAAAACATAGCTTACAGTTTTGATCTTTTTATGAAATTCACAGGTTCCCTTTGGGTATTTTGTTCAGAAAATGAAGAGAATGATAGCACTGGGATTTGAAGGTTCTGCTAACAAGATAGGAGTTGGGGTTGTTACATTAGATGGGAACAATTTTATCAAACCCAAGACATACTTATATAACCCCACCTGGTCAAGGTTTTTTGCCAAGAGAAACAGCCCAACATCATTTGCAGCATGTCTTACCACTTATTAAATCTGCTTTAGAGACCGCAAAAATAACCCCAGATGAAATTGATTGCCTTTGTTACACTAAAGGTCCTGGCATGGGAGCTCCTTTACAAGTGTCTGCTGTTGTTATTAGAGTTCTTTCACAGTTGTGGAAGAAACCAATTGTTGCTGTTAATCATTGTGTTGCTCATATTGAGATGGGTAGGATTGTTACCGGGGCGGATGATCCTGTTGTTTTGTATGTTAGTGGTGGGAATACTCAGGTTATTGCTTACAGTGAAGGACGGTATCGGATTTTCGGTGAGACTATTGACATTGCTGTTGGGAAATTGTTTGGATCGGTTCGCCAGAGTTTTGCAGCTGTCCAATGACCCAGCTCCAGGATATAACATCGAGCAGGTATTTTGATATTAGTGAGTTCTTCGAGATTTCGGTTTGAAGGTTTGTTACTTCCATTTTGTTTTTGGTTTCATTAAAGTTTTACTTGGCGTTTTTTGTTATCTTCCTATTCTGATTAATCCTTGTGTGCATTGAACCTGATTAAAAAAATAACCCTGATTACAAGTTTTATGTTTTGTTGAAGTCCTTCTTTTTGGGTCAAGTCGTAATTCTCGTTCTTGTACAAAAATAAAAGTTTCATCTACAATTTAAATAAACGAAGATATTATCGCACACATACAAGTTTGAAGCCTTGGTTGTGATGCATAAATAATAGGAAAACTGGCGACTAATCCATGTTTGTAGTTATTTTTCTTGAATTCAAGTATGATAGTCATATTGCACTCTTTGTAGCTTTCGTGCTCACACAATGTGAAGCAATTAAAACATCATCGAGAGGATATTGAGGTTATTGGAATTCATCTTTCATGGCTTTAGCTTTCGAACAATTAAACCTGTCATTTTATTTTTATTTATCGGCTTAGTATTCTTCCTTCTTCCCTGTTTTAGCAGAATTCATATCTCAAGTTTAGTAGCTCTCTAAAAGGGTTTATAAGATGCCTTTTGATACCAGTGGACCTAAAGCTCAGAATACTAATGAGCTAATTTTCAATGCTCAGTACTTGAATTGTTTTGCTAAATGCTTCAGTAGTTACTTACATAATGTTTTCGTAACCAGCTTGCTAAGAAAGGAGAGCAATTTATAGATCTTCCTTATGTTGTCAAAGGGATGGATGTTTCTTTTAGTGGAATATTGAGCTTTATTGAAGCCACCACAGAGGAGAAGCTTAAAAATAACGAGTGCACTCCTGCAGACTTGTGCTATTCCCTTCAGGTAAACCATGCTAGCTGGCAGTAATATGTTTTTGAGTTGAAGAATCTGAATCATTCTTCTCCTCCATGTCACAAGTTGCCTGAGTACATACATCTTGTCCTAATGTATTGGCTCATTATCTTCTAAAACTATGTAGGAAACTGTGTTTGCTATGCTTGTGGAGATCACAGAACGGGCAATGGCGCACTGTGATAAGAAAGATATTCTTATTGTTGGTGGTGTGGGTTGCAATGAACGCTTGCAAGAGATGATGAGAATAATGTGTGCTGAGCGGGGTGGAATGCTATATGCAACTGATGACAGGTATTGCATTGACAATGGAGCAATGATTGCATATACTGGTCTACTTGCTTTTGCGTATGGTGAAACAACTCCACTAGAGGAATCAACTTTCACCCAGAGGTTCCGAACTGATGAAGTGCATGCAATTTGGAGAGACAAAAAAGAGCTGGCCAGCGTGAATGTTATTGATGAACCTGGAGACAAAATTGAAGAAAACCAAGGTATGCCTTTTTTGGTCAGATCAAAAGATGAGACTATGCTCTCTTTTTTTCAAATTGTTCGACACAGTATATTATTAGAAGTAAAAGGTTACTTAAATAAAGAAGTAAGATGTACTACTTTTTAGTAAGGTGCATACACTAGGACCAGATCGTTTACTTTGATTGCACTCTGCTTAGTTATTGGAACTTTTCATGCCCAGGGAGCTGTGTTTTATGGATGGAAAATATTTTATTGATTAGTTGGCTTGATATGCCTTCTGACTTGGTGCTTAAAAGTATGAACTGGGGCATTTTTATACTATCTAGGAAATATCTAATTTCTTGCAGATTCATTTGCTAATGGACTTCTCTGTCTTGGTTATTGGAGATTGGTACCCGAGTAAAACAGTGTAGAAGTGAAAGGAATCTAAAGAAGCTAGAATTTAAAGCCAAAATTACTGACGGAGTGTCTATTAGGTAGATGGTTGCTGTAATGAAGTTGATTGAGCTTCTATCTGATTCATGAGTCACCATCTTATGATAACAATCTGTTGGTGGCCTTTCTATTCATCATTAATTTACACTATGAATGATGGTTTAATCTTTAAGAGAGTGATTCAGGCTCCGGGTCTGTTTTGACGGTGGTTCTCGATAGTTTCAGCCATTGTGTTTGTGTATGAAAAACAAAAAAGGTAGCGAGGGGGCGGAGTAAATTGTGGGTGGTAACTCAAAACAAAACTCTGTTTTTTGGTTATCTCAGCTTCCCTAGAGACAAACATGCATAGGTTTTGATCTTCTGGTCTCTCTCTCTGCAATTCACACATTCCAGATCTTACATATCTGTGCATCGTACCTTATTTTACACAGCATATTGATATCATGGAAGCATCATATATATCGGCAAGTTCTACCGCTAGTTTTCTGATCCAAGTGTTCTTGTGTACACAGGTTGAAATACTTGATGTAACTTTGGAGATCAAATCCAATATTCACCCCACTGAACAGGCTCTTTATGGAGAGCGGAAATCCATGCACTGTCTATCTAGGATTTAGATTTGTCAGGTAAATTTTCAAGTAATCCATCAAAAGGTTATTGGTGACCATACACGGGCATTGCTTGCCAGTCTTGCAGATTATATTGTGGTATAAAACTTCGTTGGAGCTATTCATGTCCCTGTGTGAGATTGTTGTGTGCACCTATTCTTTTGCCTGGATGATATCTCTAACGAAAGAATGTAGAAAGATTATGTTGCTGATGAAAGAATGTAGCTCCATGAGTGTATTGTTATCAAATATATATTCTCTTGCCTCTGTGCTATATATAGATATAGATATAGATATATAGATAGATAGATAGATAGATAGATAGATAGATAGATATATGGTTGTTATGGTTAAATTAATTTTACATCACTTGATATTAAACTTAGTTTTCTATCGCCTTGAATATACTCGTGATCACATCTAATCATGTTTATGAAAAAAAAGTGTTTTCCATTTATTTTTATCATGAATTAAGCTTTAATTTATTGTTGTTTTACATTTATTTATGAATTAAGTGTTTATCATGAAAAAGAACTCTAAACCTGTAGAAAATAGATTACCACTAACTAAGTGTATTCACAACAGCAACGATTATTTTCGGCTCGGTTTTTATCTATAAACATAACCAAATAAAAAAAGACCGGTTTCGGTTTGTTTTTTGTGTAAAAAACCGGGGGAAAAACCGAACTACATATATACAAGGGCACATGCATTGAACTACTTAGATATCCATATTTTATCTCTGCAAAAATATGTTCTCTTTACTTGTCTCATCTCATGTTCATTTATTTCAATTCAAGGGAACATTGGAATTTTATGAAAAAAAACATACATATTTAAACTTGTTTGATTTAGTTTCGGTTTATCGATTTTAATCTTAAAAAACCGAAATCGAACCAGACTGAATTTTTCTAATGGTTTGGTTTTTTTTAATTTTTCAATTTTTTTGCTCACCTCTAATTTGCAATGCTTGCCAACCACCACCACCTATGAGAAATATTGCAAAAAAAAAAAAAACCCCATTAAAATTAAGTACACTGAGCATTTTGTAGCCCGAGCTTGTTCTAATCCAAGCTCCTTGGATACTCGAATGCTGAAAGGTTTAAAAAGTAGGAGATGAGAACGTATAAAGATGATCTTAAAACTTAAACCATTAAATAACTTTTTTTTTAATATTATTAAAAAAAAATGGTGTTTTTTATGTAAAAATAATTTAAAAAAAATAAAAAAAAATATTATTTTTATATATTTCTAAATAAAATTTAAAAGTAATCACAACCCCATTTTTAAACAGTCACATAGTGTGAGTGAGATAGACTCTATTAGAATGGGCCCTAAGTCTATTGCATGGACTCCAAGGCCCATGGTGAGATTATAACATTTATTCAATTTAGTTATTTCCTAAAAACTGACTTTATTTTTGTAGATAAATTAATTACTCTAACAAGTCAAAACGGACCAGATTTAATAATATAGTTGACGGATAAATTCAAAATAACATCATTTTTATTTTTAAAAAACTAAAACAAATGTATAAAAGAAAAGGAAGAAGCAGGAACACAGAAAGAAATACTATACTTTAGAGTTTATATTTAATTATTTATTTTATTAAAATAGATGTTCGAACAACTTGCGTGCACCTCAGGAGGAGCAAACCCTCCCATTCTAAACTCTTACCACTGATATAGAAATACTATAGGTTATAATTTATATTTATTTATTTATTTATTAATGTCGGTATAGAATAAACTTATTAGGAGTAGACATAATTTAGAAATAATTCTTCAATGAGAAGTAGAAGTGAGGTCAACAATCTCAGGGTCTCGTTGAAAAAGGATCATGTCCATCTCCTCAGCCGTCATCCAAACTGCAACTCCGCCATCTTTGGTGTCCAGCAAATTCACCACCGGCACCGGTTTATGGGGGCTGCTCACCCAGGCAGGCTTCCCCCACCCGAAATCCACCTCATAAACCGGGAAACCACACCAGCTAGAAAACGTATACATATCTATCTCACCCTTTCTTGCCTCCTCATTCCATCCTCTAAAACTCTCTGCTGCTCTCGCGAACAACTCATCGTAGCTCATTGCATCTCTGCAATCCATAACTGCGTCTCTTATCGCTTTCCTTACAGTAATCACCAGGTCGCGCAGCCCCGTTTTGCTCTCGTCTGGCTCGAATCGTGCCATCGCAAGCCTCAGCATGTTTCCGAAGCAATTTGGTGGTGTTGGCAATGCTGATCTCTTTCTCATTTCCACTCCATGGATTAAGGCAGATGGCCTCAGGAATCCATGCTTAAGTTTAGCCACCTTGATCAGAGCCTTCCATATAATTGCTGTCACTACTTGGACTCGAGAAGGCTGGCCTTTCCCTCCTTCAGAATCATCATCTCCTGTTCTGGCAATCACTTGCAGGCTGGCTACTGCAGATCTGCTGAACACGAATGTTCTTGTCACGAGCCTTGCTCCGTTTTTAACCGGAGTTGGGTTCAGAATTTGTGCTGTCTCTCTGATCGGAAAGAGGGATGGCAGAGCAAAACTCGGCCGGGGCACTTCGTCGATGCCAGCTCGGCATGTTGTTGCCCACCCGTTGAAAAACGAGGTTAATGCTGCTATATCAAATATCTTGTGTGAAAAGCGCAGGCCGACAGCCATTCCACCGCACTCGAAAGTGCTAATTTGCACAGCTACTAATGGAGTTGTGGGTGATGCAACAGGGTACGGGAGAAGCTGATTCAACTCCTCAGGTTGCAGCTCCCCATTTAAAATCTGAGAGAGTCGTCCACTTACATCAGCTTCCAAATATTCTACCCCCTTGTCGTTGCAATCGACCAGCAGCTTTTCTTCAACATATCTCCCCGCCGCCGGATAGTAGAGGGTTAAGATTTTGGATAATGATTCCTCCAACTGCTTTCTTCTTTCGGAATGTTGGGCTCCTTGAATGTTACCGTCAGCCGGGTAAAAACATGTAAATCCTCCATAAACTGGAGGAATAAGCTGATCCAAGGCTGATATTTCGCAGCTTCTAAGGTGAGGTGGAGTTGAAGATGATGGAGTGATGAATTTCCTGGAAACAATCGCAACCCTCATGTTCTCCAGCTGTGTGCCTAGTTGAAGAGATAAATCTTCGACAAATCTTCTCTTGGCTATACTCTAGAGTCTCCGACAAGTTTCTTAAATATTATAGTAGTTTGAACTTATTATTTGTAGGTTTATTCTTCAGTTGAACTTTTTATACATTTAAAGTAATTAAATTAGGAGTTTTTCTTCTGGTTATAAATTACTTTTAATGTTACATTATTATACTTAATGTTTGGTTTTATTATTCTTAATTATTGAAACTGTACTTGGGAGATGTCAGATTCTTGATAATCATTCTGATTCTGATTTTTCTTTTAGAAAAGAAAAACCATAATTCTTAGAATTCCATATCTCAACCCCTCAAAATCCTACACTTTTTTCATATCAAATCCCACAGAAAGGAAAATCAGTTGAAGAAACATAAACACAGGTGAAAAAGAGAAGCTAAATGAAAAATAGAAACTGCTTAGAACAATCCTTATAGTTAATTAGAAGGAATATGGTTTATAAAATTTAATTACTAATTACTATATAACAACACATCCTTTGGCTGCAAAAAAAATTCACAAGCAGGCATCACATTCTACAATCCACAAGTTTAACATTTAGATAGGGAAAATAATTGATGCATTCATAACTACATCGTTCATAGTTATCCCTCAATCAAAATTTTGCAATGTTCCATGTAAGTTGATTGACGGGTGAGCAGATGGTTCACAGCTACCTGGCATTTTTCTCAAGACTAACCATATTATATACAGAAAATCACAGTTGGTTTCAACAAGGAGCAGAGGAAACTTGAGTTGATAAAAATAACTTTTGCATTCATCTTATTATACGGTTACAGCATTGCTACAATACCATGGTGAACAATGAGTTAATCTGTGGAGAGTATGAGAAAAGAAGAGAGGGTCCCACCCATCTATTTGAAATATCCATGTCCTATCATAAAAATGCATCACTTGCTAGGGCCTACTAAATCATACCCTGCCAGTTCTTCATAGTACAAGTTTGCTATACAGATCGAGACTGCTATAAAAAGGAAATTTTTGTCTTCAAAAACTTCCATAACTTATTGTGGCACCTCCATTGACATTTGCACTAAAACATAATAAACCTGCAACCTAGAGCCCCCCCCCCCCAAACAAAATCACTGAACTCACATGGATTACAAATTTGAAAATAGAACAATATCCTATAACTATATTTCTAATTCTTGTGTCAGACTCTGCTTTCGATGAAGAAACAAAACAGAGAACAGCAGTGATTGCACAACTAACGGAGTTGAAGAAGTAATACCTAAGTTCTTACACCGAATGCTGAGACTATCTATGCTGGCATGAGCTCCTGCTCAATAGACTCAAATTCTTTTAGATTTTCTACAACATTTTTAACTTTCTTGGATAGCTTCTCACTGTGATCTTCAACAATTTTCACAAATGCAGCTAGCTGTTCTTGATAAGTGGCACATAACCGCTTCTTGTTTCTCAATTCAGCAGTTAACTCTTGAATTTTCTTGTCTTTTTCATCCTACAAAGTAAATATAAAACAATACTCAGATCACATCAGATATGCAGATATTATCCTTCCACCACCTCAAAGCATGATATATTTTCCTTCCAAGACATATTAACTACATCCCAGTTCGTTAGTCTGGTTTCTATTATAGCATTTGATGCACTGAATCTTTACACTCATTTTTGTCAATCATGAAAGCCAAATAAAGAACAGAGAGAGTGAAAGTTTTCTTCAAGGAATTAAATATTTTCCTTAAAAGCTTATTTAATTACCAGAGAAAATAAGGCTACAGGATCACATGTCAATGGCATATGGAGATGGTAAAGCAAGGAAAACTCACCAAAGTTTGACGAGCTTCACGGGGGGCTACTACAAGTGGATGATTATGGTCCTTTACAAATTTTGTTATCACCCATTTTCCAGACTTATCAAACTTAACATGAATCATCGCTTTACAACCTTCTCTAGTGCTTGGTCGTGGCTTTCGAACATTTCCGAAATTTCCCTCGAATGCTTACACAATAACCCTCCTTATTACATCCAAGTCGCCTGGCAAGAATCCTCCCATCTCTTTCAGAACGACGACAAGACATTACACGCATTACAAACCCTATCTGCCGAGCATATTCATCATAGAATATCTTAGCAGCATCTTCTGAATCAAACACCATGCCCTCATGTGGTTCTACAACCATATCATCACCTTCATGTTCAGCCAATTCACCACCATGCTCAACCAATTCATTTCCAATAGAGCTCTCTGCCATATCAACCCTCTCGTCTACATCCACTGCCACACAATAACACTATTCAATATTACCTTTAAACCCATTTAAAATCCCTTATTCATCTTTAAACATTAAGCTCAAAACTTGACAAGAATAAACCAAAAACACTCAAAACCAAGTAAACAGTAAACTAAACTGCCCACCAAAAAAAAACCCAACTTTTAGTTTCAAGAGCATCATTCAACACTAAACCAAACATCAAGAAGCACTGACAACAACTGTTTCATTTCTTCTTGTTTTCTCTCTTTCACTTTCCTCTTTTTTCTCAGAAACCAACCAGACCATACATTAAAACAGCATCGAGAAACCACAAAATTCATTCCTTCTCTTCTCATTCCAAAACCCAATAACAAAACGAAAAAAAAGATGGCAATTCTATAGCATTAAAAAGTAACAGTGAGCTATACTTTGCATTAAAAAACACAAACTTTTTGTATGATTCAATAAAGAAAAGAAAATTAAAGACGACCCAGAGAGAGAGAGAGATTGCAGCTTACTTGATGCAGCAAAGATCAGAGAGACCTAGAATTGGGAAGGGTATGGCAGGTAATTTTGAGAGTTTAGAGAGGTATTTTTGGGTTTGGTGAGTAGGGATAAGATGGATCAGAGTCTAGAGAGAGATGATCGTGAAACTCGAGTGTTTTGATGCCACCAGACAAACATGAATAGATCGGACAACATGTCGTTGATATAATGAATGACATGTCAGTTCTCTTTGAATAAGGCTTTTTTCTAGGCAACCCTCAAATATACCCCTTCCTACTTCGGTGGTATAAATTTACCCCCAAAAGTTTTTGGATTTCGCAATTGGGTCCTTATTCCATAATTCCTTTTATTAAATTAACTTACTTAGGGTATAACTGATAAATTAATTCTTCGAGAGAAAAATTGAAACCAAATAAAAAACAACTCATAACTAGAAATTATCTGCTCAATCGAAGTTTAAATCATCTTATACCATAGTTGTCAAACTCATCTCCAAACCAAGGTCATGAGTTGATTCATGCTTGTTTAGAAGTGTGATTGAGATTGTTTTTGAAAATATTTTTTTATTTAAAAATATTTAAAAATATATTTTTTATTTTTTAAAAATTAGTTTTGATATTAGCATATTAAAATAATCTAAAAATACTATTTTTTAAATTTAAAGTAAAAAATAAAAATAAAAAACTTTCAATTTTTTCAAAAATATTTTTGAAATGCAGTGTAAAATGCTCTCACAAGCCATAGTTAACGAGTCAACTTGGATTTATCTCAAAATAATTTTGCTGTCTGAATAAAATGAAATGAACATGAGTCTATTCCAAAAAGATATCTGTTATTTTTTTTAAAAAATTAACTATTGTTTAGGACAACATTTTTTTTAAAATTAACTATTGTTTAGGACAAAGCAAATTCAGCTCGAACTGAGCATGAAGGAAACCATATTGGAGGATTGTAAGATTTTTTGACTGATTGAGAGTATTGTTAAAGTTAATTTCACGAATGTTTTTTTTTTTTTTTTTGTTAAAAATGTATTAAAATATTATTATTATTTTTTGAAAAATTATTTTTATAAATGATCTAAAAACATGAAAAATATTTAATTTAAAATAAAAAATAAATAATTCTTTTAAATTTTTTTCAAAAATACTTTTTAAAATTAATCTCGTTCAGTGTCATCCGTACTAACAGGACACCCTTACATTGAAGAAAGATTGCAAGTACAAGATGTTACAACTTGGGGCTTACGTAATCTGCTAGCAGCTGCTGAAACGAACACTTCCCAATTGAAACGGGTACTTTCCATTTTAGTAGTGCTTAATGTTTCTTTTTATATGGTACGGGAAATGATTTCCATCGGAGTTAGTGAAGAGGATGGATACGGATACGCTGAGGTCAATTCTCATCCCAGATTTGCTCCTGGTATGAGCTGTTATAGACTGTTGATGAAGTGGGACCAACCTGATTAGTACATCTAGGAGGATAAACAGAAGAAAAGGATTCAAAAACAAGATCAGAAGATGAAATATCCTTGGTTGGCTAGCACCAACCTCATTGAGTACAGTTGGGAATGGTCTACATCACAGAGTACAGATTCTTCAAAACTAGAAGATTGAACACACATAATTTAGAATCCAAGTTCATAATACAATAAATAGAATTTGACAAAAGAAATGTTGAAGGCTGGTTCATCTTGTCTCAAACAGCAATTCTGTAAGATCAGGCTGCGTCCAAGATGATTTATTAACGAAAGGATGAGCTAGAAGCTCGGCAGCAGTCGGACGCTGCTTTGGATCGGGCTGCAGGCATTGATTGATGAAGTCCTTCAAAGTATCTGAGAGATAATCAGGAACAACAGGCCCTTTTCTACTTCTAATTGCAAGCTCTACGCTCACGGCATTATACTGTGGATACTTTCTGGTCGACAATTCCGTCACAGTGCATCCAAGGCTCCATATATCAGATGGAAAACCATACCCGACCCGTTCAAGAGTAGCAACTTCCGGAGCCATCCAATATGAGCTTCCCAAGCCAAGATTCAAGGACTGGCTATGATCTTCCATGCTTTTAGACAAACCAAATTCAGCAAGTTTTATTCTTCTTAGTTCTGTAACCAAAATGTTTGCACATTTAAGATCTCCATGGACCACCACTTTACAGCTGTGAAGATACGTCAGACCTTGCAATATCTGTCGAGTATAATGAGAAACTTGGGATTCGATGAAACGGCAATTCTTATATGCTTGTTCAAGGGTGCCGTGACTTACAAGCTCTAGAAAAATATAAAGCATTTCTTCACCATTTTCTGTTCCATAAAACTGAATGATGTTTTCATGATCCAAGCGCTCCAGAACAACAACCTCATTCTCGAGATGACAAAGATGCTTGTGCTCACTAAGTGAGACTCCCTTAATCGAGATGGCAAAGATGCTTGTGCTCACTAAGTGAGACTCCCTTCGCAGCAAAAAAGAATCCATCTTCATCAGTTTACAGAGGGTCTAATGAAAATAAATTCTTTTTTGATGCGAAGGGAGTCTCACTTAGTGAGCACAAGCATCTTTGCCATCTCGAGAATGAGATTAAGGGAGTCTCACTTAGTGAGCACAAGTATCTTTACCATCTCGAGAATGAAATTGCTGTTCTGAAATGCTTGGATCATGAAAACATAATTCAGTGTTATGGAACAGAAAAGGATGAAGAAATGGTTTATGTCTTTCTAGAGCTTGTAAGTCACAGGAGAGAATAGACTTTATCAGCAACTTTATTCTTTATTGCTTTGAGAAAGTCAATCTTGGCAATACACTTTCCTTTTGCTATATAAGAACAGAGAAGGTCAATCTACGCAGCCATGATAGGCACCCTCGATGATAGAAGATGAGCCACGCCATTTGCCACTAATTGGACTGCCTAGCTTTATCAGTATAGTTTGAACAATATTTCAACAAATCCTGACACAACACTACAATGAAAAAAATATCAGCAATGAGCATCATCTCCAACCAAGTCACGAGAAAACAAAAATGTGAAGGAATGTCTTTCTCTTTATCATGGCTCATAAGTATGTTCTACAGTAAAAAAAGTACATGATTAATTAGGTCCATGCCAAAAAAACAATGAAGCCTATTGCTGTTGAGAGATCTATACCAAGGATTCATTTGGATTCGTAAGTGCAAGTGCTTATATACAAGAAATGACACTCTTTTAATCCAAAAACTTAAACTAATAGGGTTTAGGGTTCTTCTTATGTATAACATAAGTATCTCGAACTTCTTTTTCTGACCAGACATGAGATTCTCAACTCATATGTGGAACTCAACTATTAAGTGCCTGATTATTTTAAAGGATTAGACATGAAATATCTCCAGGAATTGGTGTATTCTAAATTTATAGCTAATTCAATGGAGTTGCATGTTAGGTATTGTTGCTATACCTCATTCTTCCTCCAGAGTTGGTTCTAACTTTGCAATGTCTACTCCTCTCAATGATGAATACTTGTCGTGAACTTCCATTCATGATTAACCCTTTGCCTGGATTAATCTATTTCACTTCAGAAGATTATTCTGATTTTTTCTCCTGTCAATTTTTAACTTCCCTGAATTTTCTGATTTACATTTCCAAGATTAGGCACTTCTAAAATAAGTAATAACTTCTTCTTCTTCTTTGAAATATTTATAATTTTTTCTATTCTATCAATTTTTTATTTTGGTTTAATGGTAAGGAGTACCCTTGGCCATCAATCAAAATTAAATTTCTTCTTAGAGCGTGTTTGAGATAGTAGAGGTTACTTATTGCTTAGAAATGCATCAAAATAATATATATATATTTAATTTTATAAAATTTATTTTTAACATCAATACATCAAAACAATCCAAAAATACCAATAAAAATTAATTTGAAGAAAAAAAATTATTGTTTTTCAAAAGCATAGTTGAGACCGCAAAAACAAACAATGCCTAGACCATCTTATAAACACCACTTACATCAGCAATTTAATGAATTATGTTTTGAATGATTCCTTTCCACATATTTAGTAGCATAGTCATAATTATATATAAAAAAATACATCGTGAACAAATTTAATTATGTATGAGAATTTTATTAACTTAGTCAATGATATTGTTCACCTAATAAT
This sequence comes from Salix suchowensis, assembly GCA_029030765.1. Taxonomy (NCBI): domain Eukaryota; kingdom Viridiplantae; phylum Streptophyta; class Magnoliopsida; order Malpighiales; family Salicaceae; genus Salix; species Salix suchowensis. The sequence goes on along the minus strand of CM054996.1, from coordinate 12,413,720 downwards.
TTATCGTTCATTTTCACACACTTCATAATTACTTTGTATGAACTTAATATTGCAGCTGTACATACAAGAAAAATAAAAACAAAAAACAAAAGAAAGATTACCAAACATCAGGAGCATCATATCCAGCATAATCAGCCACTGCCTCAGCAGCCCGCCTCCAGTTCTGGACAAACTCCATGCCATGCTTGCATGCCGAGCAAACGTGTCTTTATAATATGTCCCCCTTTTTCTGCTTGTCTGGATCAACGCCATAGAAAACTGGCAAAACAATCTGTTCCTTGCACTCAAGAATCTTGACAAGCTCTTCCAAACACCATGTAGAGTCTACATAATTCGAAGTATAACGATAGAAGCCCTTGATTGTTCAATGGCTTCAACCAATGCTGGCGAGATGTCCTCTCCTATCAACATTTCATCATCTTTACATGCCTTAATACCTTCCCCACGTACTGAATCACATAGAAGGTGGACTAATGCAGGTATCGTAGACACTAAAGCTTAAAAAGACATCGTGTGCCCATCCAGAAGAAAGGATGATGAACAGGCAGCTTCTGTGCTAAAGCAGACTTTGTGTGACCATTGGGTCACCATCCAGGAGAAAAAGATGATCAGGCAGCTTGTGAGCTAAAGCAGACTTTGAGTTACCATCGGGTATCACAGAAGCTAAAGCAGGTAGCTTGAGTGCCTTAACATGGTTATGGGTCTCTTACATATTTAGCTATCACCCATTAAACATGTTGCTTTACAACCTTCTCTAGTACTAGCGGTGGCATTCAAACATTTCTGAATTTTTCTCGAATGATTATGCCATATCCCTCCTTGTTGCACCTAAGTTGCCTGGCAATAATCCTCTAATCCCTTTCAGAACAACGTCAAGACATTATGCACATTACAGACTATCTGAAGAGTTTATTCATCAAAAAATATCTTGGCAGCATCTTCTGATTCAAACTCCATGCCATCGTGTGGTTCTACAACCATACCATCACCTTCCTGTTCAATCAATTCATTTCCAATTGAGCTTCTGCTATATCAATCCTCTCTTCTACACCCACTGCCGCACAATAACACAATTCAATATTGTCTTTAAACCCATTTAAAATCACTTATTCATCTTTAAAAATCAGGCTCAAAACTTGACAAGAATAAACAAAAATGAAAACAGCTCAATTCACTCTTCTCTACAGCAGCTAAAACCAAGTCAACAATAAACTAAACTGCCCACCAAAGAATACCCAACTTTTATTTCAAGAGCTTAATTCAACACTAAACAAAACATCAAAAAACACTAGCAACAACTGTTTCATTTTTCTTGTTATCTCTCACTTTCCTCACATTTCTCAGAAACCAATCAGACCATATATTAAAACAACATCAAGAAACCATAAGACTCAATCTTTCTCTTCTCATAACAAAACCCACTAACGGTTTTATTTTAAAAAATGGTAACTTTATAGCATTTAACAATAATAGTGAGCTATACTTTGCATTCATAAACCCAAACTTTTTGTATGATTCAATAAAGAAGAGAAAATGAAAGAAGACCCGGATGGAGAAAGATTGCAACTTACTTGATGCAGCAAAGACCAGAGACACCCAGAATTGAGAAGCCTATGGAAGTCAGTTTTGGAGAGTTTAGAGAGGAATTTTTTGGGTTTTGGTGAGTAGGGATAAGATGGATCAGAATCTACAGACAGATGATGGGACTCAAGAGCGGAGACGGGTATTTAACAGGAGAAGAATTGGGAAACAATTGTATTTGTCCGATGTGGGACAAATGCAATTTGTCCCACATCGGACAAATTATATATATATAATTTTTTTAATATATATATTATAAAAAATTATAAAAAATATATATTATAAAAAAATAAATAAAATTATAAAAAATATATATTATAAAAAAATAAAATGTTTTTCATGCTTTTCGACAAACCAAAATCAGCAAGTTTTATTCTTCCTAATTCTGTAACCAAAATGTTTGCACATTTGAGATCTCCATGAACCGCGTTACAACTGTGAAGATACCTCAGACCTTGCAATATCTGTCGAGTATAATGAGAAACTTGGGATTCCTTGAAACGGCAATTCTTATATGCTTGTTTAAGGGTGCCTGACTTACAAGCTCTAGAAAAATATAAAGCATTTCTCCATCCTTTTCTGTTCCATAACACTGAACTATGTTTTCATGATCCAAACGCTTCAGAACAACAATCTCATTCTCGAGATGGCAAAGATATCTGTGTTCATTAAGTGAGACTCCCTTCGCAGCAAAAAAGAATCCATCTTCATTAGACCCTCTGTAAACTGATGCGAATGATCCTTTTCCAATAAATCACCCCTCTCCCAATTTGTAATTCTACGTCTTCGTCTGCCAATCTGCCAAAGAGTTGGCAAACTCATTATGCTTTTCACTGAACAGTAAATTCAACGCATAACTGCTGTAATAGTAATTAAAAAAAACGAGAAAATGGAATAGAAAAACTAGATCAAAACATCCGGTTACCATCAGTGCAAGGGAATTAACATCAGTGTATCGATTGCCCCTTGCAATCTGCTCTAACAACTGGACATGAGAGTCACGATACTTTGGATTGCTGAAAACAGCTGCAAGAAGTATAAGAAGGACCTCATTAATGGATAGATGTAACAAAACGCTAACGTTTACACTCGAGTTAAGGATGGCATACCTGCAATCACCTCATTCTCAATTGGACGGCCTAGCTTTTTCAGTATTGTTCGAGCAGTATTCTCTGTTAATCTTAACATTTCACTACAAATGACGAGAAAATTGGCAATAAGCATTATGTCAGAAATGTTTCTCTGGGATTAATTGGCGCAACAAAACAATGAAACCTATTGTTGTTGATGAGAGATTTATACTGGGATTTACAGAACTCAAGTGTCGAGTCTGATATTAGTTTCAAGACATAAACATGGCACGAAATCATCTGCAAGAATCAGTGTTCTCTAAGGAAAAAAAGTAACAGTACCCGATAAGTCGAGCACAATATCCAGCATAGAGGGCTGCTGCCTCAGCAACCGACCTCAAGGTCTGCACCAAAAGCATGACTATGTGATCAGCGAAGTTCTCCACATACTGTGAAAACGAACGAGATGATGAACAGGCAGCTTGCTTGCTCGAAGAAGGCATTGGAGAAGACATTGAAGTAGGAGGACAAGAAGATCGAAAGAAGCAATTGAGAAAGCCGGATGAGAAGAAGTGGGATTAAAAAGAATGATGAACAGGCAGCTTGTGCTCTGGGGAAGAGAGGGAGAAGTTGGCCCTGTTTTGAAGAGGGGGAGGCAACATAAGGAACTTTATGCTGATTTGAATGTATTAAAAAAAAATTAATTTTTATTTTATTTTTAGAGGGGGAGGCAAAGGAACTTTATGCTGATTAGAATGTATTAAATAAAAATTAATTTTTATTTTATATTTAGAGGGGGAGGCAAAGGAACTTTATGCTGATTTGAATGTATTAAAAAAATAATTTTTATTTTATTTTTAGAGGGTGAGGGGGAATAATTCAAAAGCGTTAAAAAAATTATTTTAAATAAAAAATAAAATTTTTAAAACAGTGACAAAGACTCTTGGTTAACCAAGTGACACTGTGGTTGTCCTAATCACGTTATCTTCCTTGACCCTCTAAAAAATATGAGCAACCTGAATAAAGAAGCTGCTCCGAAGGGAATTTGGGTAAAATGGTGGATGTAAGTTGTTTTTGTTTAGAAATGTATTAAAATAATTTTTTTTTAAATTTATTTTTAAGTTTTAATATTAAAATAATTGAAAAATATTAAAAAAATTGAAAAAAATAATAAAATTTGCTTACTTATAATAATGAGAAGCATTTTTGCGGAGAGAATGACATCATTCATCTCCATTTAGTTCGTGTTTGAATAACAAAAAAAAACCATTTGAATTATGCCACATGGAGAAGACCAGGTAGGAGGACAAGAAAATCCGAAGAAAGAAAATGGGGAAGAGAGGGAGGAGTCCGAATTTGACGATGTCTTGAAGTCAATTTGACGAATTTCAATTTGACAAATTTCAATTTGGTCCTTCTTTTGTTAAAATTACAGTTTAATCCTCTAACTTTGGAAAGATAAATTCAAATAAATTTAAAATTAAAAAATAATTATAGAAAGATATCTATACATTCGATATACGATATGTGATTTTATAAGAAAAGAAAGAAACTTCAATTTTAATGCCTCCGCATTAGTTATAAAAGGGAATTTGTTTGCGTGATCGGTGTTTCGTCGAATCTAAGAGCAACTCCAACACAATACTATTTTAGAAAGCTAAATTGATAACATAGCTTTTTGAATAGTGTACATATAGATTTTTTGTATTTATGTGTATTTTAATGGTAAAAACCATTTAGAAGAGCCACATATATAATAACAATTGAAACATAATACAATAACAGTTGAAACAAAATACAATAACAATTGAACACTTGGAAACACAATACAGTAACAATTGAACTACTAAGATATCAACTGATAAACATTGACTTTAAACAATATATAACTCCAAATACAATAACAATTGAAAAAATACAGTGACAGTTAAAACAAAACACAGTAACAGTTGAACTAGTGAGATATCAATTAATAAATATTGATTTAGAGCTTTCGTCAAATTAATTGTTGAAGTTTTTGGGCATTGGTATCAATTTTATAACACGATAAAATATTATCAATTAATAATTTTTGGGGATTGGGGATTGATTTTAATTCCTTTAATTTTTTATAGTTATTAAATAGTTCCTATTTTTATCTATGTTTATATATATGTGTCTTTAGTTTTTGTTTTTCATTTTTATTATTTTCTCTTTTGTTCGATAACATTTTTTTATAAAAAATTGTTCTTAAATTTTAGTTTGTATTTATGATCATTTAAAAATTGACATTTCTTATTTGTTTCCCTTTGTTTTGTCTTTTAGTTTTTTTTTTATTTTCACGTCAAATGATTTTTTTAGCTAATAATTTTTATTTTTATTTTGTTTGCTCTTTTGTTAAAGTTTTTGGGCTTTTTTATTATTTTATTGAATTTATTGTTCCATTATTAACGCAATAATAATAATAATAATAATAATAATTTTAGTTTTTTTTCTTGTTTCCTCTTTTATTAATGTTTTTGAGTTTTTTTCCCTCGGAATAATTTAATAATTTTTATTGTTTTAGCAATAATAATAATGTTATTTTTAGATGTTAAACATTCGATGTTGCTGGGTTTATAATAGGATGTGTTTCATTATATCAAACCTTGCATGTATAGATATTATATTTTATTTTTGAACTAGTTAAATCTATTAATTATTTTAATCTCAAAAATTATTAAAAATATTTGTTCGGCGTAGTGCAGTGCAGGTAATTAACTAATTTAACAGACATGTCTTCATAGTTCATACTCTTTTATCTTTCTTGAACACTTCTAGTTCTAGAAGCTGCAACCTGTACCCAAGTTTCGTTGTCCAAGAATAAACGTGATATTTCAAGTGACTCTTTCAACTTTGGGCCGGAAGGAAAGATCTTCACTTCCTTTTCTTTTATTTGGGCCTGAAGGAAAGATCTTCACTTCCTTTTCTTTCTTCACTTCCTTTTCTTTTATTTGGGCCTGAAGGAAGCTGAGCTTTCCTTCCTATCGGTATATATTTCAGCCGACATGACTATCATCCGCTGTTTATCCGATAATTAAAAGGAAGGGACGTTGTTGTCAATGGGGGAGGTTTCTGGGAAGGCACGGAGTATTTGACTAAAGAAGATACATAAAAAAAACCCTAATATGGTCCCTATATTTTTGTATTTGGTGATATTAGTCCCTCTCATTTGTGACCCTCATTCCTATTAATTCATTACTCCTTTTGTGAAAGAAGTTTAGTTAATAAATTAGTCCAAGAATAATCTTAATTTATAAATATTAAAAAAAAAAACTCGGGTAAAAATCATTTAGCTAGGGACTGTCTCGGATTGAACAGGGTGCTTAATTTGCCCTCTGCGGCCTAGAGTTTTTGTTGGCAAGAACTTGAGACCCAAAGGGAGAAAATCCTCAAGCTACTAGTTGAGGTTCCATCAAGAATTGTTGCCAACCCATTAATTATTTCAACTAATGAATAAAAAGTTTGAAAAATCTTCTTCAATTTGATGGGTGAACAGATCAGATTATTAATGTGGTTATTTTTTTTTTATTAATGTGGGTGTACGGATCATTTTGTATGCACCTCGATTAATCTTTCAGATCTTGAAGTTAATAATCATGTAAATTTCCAGTGATTATCATATTAGTAATCATATATCCACGTAGACAACAAACCACCTAGTAAATGATTTTGAATTTGTGATCTTTTGATATAAGGTAATAAAACCCTAGAAGCCTTGGGCATCACTTCAATGTATAGTTAGCAGGATTTGATAATGATGATGTTTCAAAATCTATCATGAATTGGGTTTTTAAGTGTTTGTAGAGCGAATAATCATACACTTATATTAATATTCCATTCTCTTGAACTTGGAAAGGAGATGATTGGTGGTAAAAATCTTAATATATGAAAAAATTATTTTTGATATTAACATATAAAAATGATCTAAAAACACTAAAAATATTTAATTTAAAATATAAAATAAAAATTATTTAAAAAAAAAAACACATTTAAAAATTAATCTCGTTCAAATTGAGCTTATGCCTAGTGGTTGAAGGGACTTGTTTCCTTACTCTACACCAGGGTTCAAGTCTCACCATGCATGTATGTCACCCCCGCGGTGCCTTACATGCTCACTGGGTTTGCATGATGCTCATTGATTCCGGGAATTAGTTGTGGTGCGCATAAACTGGCCTGGTACCCTGATTATATAAAAAAAAAAATACGAGAGTCGGGTGTTCCTCCTTCGGGCACGAGTAAAGATTTTTAAACAAAGTTAGATTTTTCAAAAGGATTCAAAATATAAACGACAATTCAATCATAATTAGCGGGGTCAAAATAAACCAACCACTCGACTGGACGCCATGTCCCGAGTGATCAGCTACTTTCGCTGTGATTGGCCAAACATCAGTGAATAAACCATCAACTCAGGGTGTGTTTGATATTGCTTTTGCTTTTGTAATTGAGGTTTTAAAAAAACAGTTTCATGAAAAACACTTTAGCTGCGGTTCAAAATAAGTTTTGTAGTATTTGGTAACCAAGTTTTTCATATTGCTTTTAACTTGTGAAATTACTTTAAAAGTTATAGACACACACACACACACACACACACACACACATATATATATATATATATATATATATATATATATATATATATATATATATAATCACATTTTCATAATATCTTATTTAATTTTTTTTGATATTTTTAAATTGTTTTAATGTGATAATATTAAAAGTAATTTTATTTTCTTTAGCACATCGTCGTCAGCCATGAAAGCAAAATAAATTTGCTCAAAGAAAAGAGAAATACCCAAGAACAAACAAGCAGCATAATGTTGTGCTTCAAATTGCGAGATCATAAGTTCTTGATTGGAGAAGAAGATTTCAAAATGTTCTTCACAGGGCACACCAACTTTGACAAATAAATAAAGAAATTACTAGTGTACAGCATATAAATATCATTTCTTTTGCAATGATTTTGCCCACAGATGGCATTTGAGAGAGGAAAGTGGAGATAAGTAGCTGCTTTTCACAAAACTCACTTTCGGCAAATTTTTGAGGTGGGATCCATTGTACTTTTTCAACTTTTTAGCATAACCAAACACTCACGCAGCCTGCTGTTTTTTCAATCTCCGGGTCACTCCCAAACACCTTCTCACTCCCAAATTTAGAGAATCCAAATTTAGAGGTTTGGCATATAAGAATATCATTCAGGCTTCATTTATGCCGTCTCCACAAAAAGTTCTCAACGTAATCGTGCCAGTGGAGATCAGACTTAAAAAAGTTTTTCCTTTTTCTTTCCTCTACTCATGGGGGAGGAGACATTGATCATAAAGAATTCGTTTTTTAAGGTTGTCGTGACATATATGGCTTTATAATAGTGGTGGTTAATAATAATAATAATAGTAGTAATTTTAGTTATGGAAATAGCGATAACAATAATAAACGATGATGACGATATTATTTATTAATTATAGTTGTAATAGCGATTTTGCTCTTTAGTTTTTAAAGTCTTTTATATGATTTTTTTTAATTTTATTATTTAATATTTAATTTATTGATAATTGAACGTCATGGTTTTTATAAATAAGATGTTTCAAGTCTAATAACTCGGATCATATATTTAAAAAAAGTCTTATAATTCTCCAATCTCTGGAAAATAAATAAATCCCCATAGGAGCTAGGTGTTGGAAGTGATTAAAATGGTTGAAAATAAATAAATAAATCTTGTATATAAAATGATAGAAAATGAAACAACTATATAGAGAAGAAGGTTAATAAGAAATATTCTCAATTGATTTTATGTCTACTTGTAACTAAATAAAATAAGAAATTTTAATAAAAATCCATGAATCACGACAGATATTTTAGCCCTCGCTGTGTTTTCACCATCAAATACATTACGATTATACACAGCGAGGGCTAAAATATTTCTTATTATACAACGGGCAAACTGCGCACGCAACATGAATTTGACCAATTGCCATATCAACTGGAATAATTTTCACACAACGATGACACATCCAAGAACGGACAAAACTAAATGAGAAGGTCAATCTTCTAGAAAGTGATTTTCAGCTGCTACGGGACAAAAAAATGAGATGAATGATGTCATTCCACTCTCATCACCCGACGCCCCACCTTTCACAGCGTCCCTCTCCCCATCTCCTCATTTTTCATAGCGGCCATCATCAAATCCAAAAGGTAGTAACGACACATGAAAGCTTCACTCGGTCCTCTCTGATATGCCTTCATCTAGCAAGCAAGCATCTTGTTCATTTTCAGATCATGCGGAGGCCTTTGCTCGGTATGTATTGCGGTTGGTACAGACCTTGACGCCGGTTGCCCAGGCAGCGGCCCCTTGGCTTATCAGGTACTGCTACTTTGTTTTTAGAATACACTACTTTGTTGAGTTCCAATAGTTTCTTGCAAATAAATCTCACTTTTATAGTTTTTTGGCGGCAATGAATCCCAGAGAAACATTTTTGTGTTATCCTGATTGTCTGACCGTGCTAATTGTTGGGGAAAAAAGAAATCTGGTGAACAAAACACTTACTGTTCAGATCACTGTCCGGAATTTGGTTCCTGACTAGAAAAACAGTCACTGTTCAAATCAGTGACAAGAAACCTGGAAATTTCCAGAATTTCTAGACCTCTTGATCAAACAATTGATCCTTATTGACTAAAACTCGAATAATGAATAAAACAGAACACTAAAACTCTGTTGCAGCTCTGTCTTCAATCCTTCAGCTTCCAATTGCAAGCCTGGAATCAGCTGCTGTTTTATCTTCAATCCTCAACACTAATTGCAATTTTCTCTTCCCTTTGTAGTCAAGTGTTTGGAATAACAGAAAATACTGCTCTAGCAATACTGAGAGTACTAGGGTGGCGTCCAGTTCAGAATGAGGAGAATATCGCAGGTCTGTCATCCTTAACTTGAGTGTAAACGTTAGCCTTTTGTTACATCTATCCATGTATGATCGAGGTCCTTCTTATACCTCTTGCTGGTTTCTCCTTTTATTTTCCTCAAGTTCCATCCCCGCAAGATGCTGCTGTTTTCAGCAATCCAAAGTATTGCGACCCTCCTGAACAGTTTACTAGACGAAGACGCCATATTACACATTGGAAGAGGGGAGATCTTATTGCAAAAGGGTCATTTGCTTCAGTCTACATAGGGTCTGATGCAGATGGACCCTTTGCTGCGAAGGGAGTCTCACTGGGTGAACACAACCATCTTCCCCATCTCAAGAATGAGATTGATATTCTGGAAGGCTTGGATCATGAAAACATAATTAAGTTTTATGGAAAACAAAAGGTTGGAGACATGCTTTATATTTTTCTAGAGCTTGCAAGTCAGGGCACCCTCGAACAAGCATATAAGAAATGCCGTTTCAAGGAACCCCAAGTTTCTCATTATACTCGGCAGATATTGCTAGGGTTGAAGTATCTCCACAGTTGCAAAGTGGTTCATGGAGATCTTAACTGTGCAAACATTTTGGTTACAAAATCAGGCACAATAAAACTTGCTGATTTTGGTTTGTCGAAAAGGATGGAAGATCATAGCTATGGTTTTCCATATGATATATGTAGCCTTGGATGCACTGTTCTGGAAATGTCGACCGGAAAGTATCCAGAGTGTAATGACAAGGAGGTCATTAGTGTAGAGCTTGCAATTAGAAGAGGAAAGATTATTGTTCCTCGTAATCTCCCACGTAATTTGAGGGACTTCATCAGTAAATGCCTGGAGACCGATGCAAACAAGCGTTGGACTGCTGCCGAGCTTCTAGCTCATCCTTTCGTGAAAGAATAATCTTTCCACCCAGACTCATGATTCTAGAGAATTGCTGTTTGGTGCAAGATGAACCTTCAACATTTTTATTTACTTATTGTATTATGAACTTGTATTCTAAATTATGTGTGGTCGATCTTCTAGCTTTGATGAATCTGTACTCTGTGATGTTGAACATTCCCAGCTGTACTCCATGAAGCTGGTTAGCTAGCTAGGCAACCAAGGATATTATGTAATTCTTAAAATTGCCTGAAGCCTACGCTCTTTTGAATCCAATCGTAGATATTATGCCAGTAATCCCTCTGTTCTTTTTTCTATTAGCCTTTGTTTGGCAAGCTGCTGTAAGTTTTCGATGAAATTTTGAATAATTAATAATTCACGAGAAAAAATTCTACTAATTGATAAGATCAGATAAGTCTTCTAGTTCGTTATAGTCCAGGCCCTTGATTCAAACATTGAAGTTATTGTATAAACGTGAAAAATCTGGCCCATCTCCTCATCCTGAACTTAATTCCATGAATCTGGATTACTTCAATGCTAATAATAATAAAAAAAGTGGTTTGCTGCGGGGAGGGAGTAAATTTATTTCAATTTTCTGAACAGAGCCATTAAAAAGTGATTACTAAAATCTTAACATCTGACAATATAATTGTTTTATGGAGTTTAGTAACCCTTAAATTAGGGTGAAAAAAAACCCGACCAACTGATTAAATCAAGAAAAATTTAAAAAATAATTGAAAAAAATTGTTTAAATCGATATAAATTTATTTGTTTAGTAGGTTTTAACAAAATAATCAGCATAAAATTATCATCATCATTAAAAAAACAAGAAGATTCAGATGTTTTAATTATAGAATTCATTGTATTAAGATTAATTTATTTTATAATTTAATTTAAATCACATTTAAAAACAAAATATAAATTATGAAAAGAACTACAATAATCAAATAACAAATAAGTAGTTAATTTTCTATCCACAAAAAGATGAAAATATAAATTGAAAATCCATCTCTACGTTACCGTCATTTTCATTACTATAACAGTTAAAATTATTATCAATATTACTGCTCAAACAAATCATTAAATTACTCTGAAAAATAAATCAAAATAAACAAAAAATAACAAAAAAAAATCACTAAAATAGTCATTATTATTGTGCAAACAATAAAATCATAAAATTATTTGATCCGAAAAACAAATAAAATAACATAAAACACACACAAAAAAAAAAACAAAGGGAAAAAAGAGCAATATTAATTTTAAAATTATCACCAATATAAATTAAAATTTCAGAACGGAACCAAATAAAAATTAAACCCCCACAAAAAAGAATAGAAAAAAATAATTTAAAATCATAAATGAATAAATACGAACAGAAAACAGAAGATTGTCCAAACTTTGTATTTTTTAATGTTTTTAAATCATTTCCATATGTTGATGTTAAAATATTTTTTTTTAAAACAATTATCATTTTAATATATTTATAAACAAAAAATATATATTTTTTAAAAATCAATTACATTTCCAAGCAAACTAAAAAAATCTATTGAGAGTTGGATTCGAACCCACGCCCTTTCAAAACCACAGCCTTAATTGACGCGCGCCTTGGACCTACTCAGCTACCTAAACAATTCATTCATGGTTCTCGACAATATATATTAATACTAAGTTTTACAGTGGATTCGCATACAAAATCAAGCAAAATAAAAACTGGTGACAGTAGAATTCGAACCCACGAACTCTCGGAAGAGAGATATTAAGTCGCGCGCCTTAGACCAACTCGGCTACCTCAACATATTCATTATATCTCGCGGCAATATTTATTTATAGTTTATAAACCTACAACTCCCGTGTAAGACATGCAACTACAAATTGAAATTATGCTGCAAAATAACATGGATGTTCAGAAGAGCTCTTCATGAAAACCATATTCTAGTTTGCATAAACAAAAAAGTAGTGAAATAAATACCAATATGGTACAAAAACCCACATAACATAAAAACAATGATAAGTAATGGAGGATTTAGCCGAGAAGAACAATGAAACCCCACCCCCACCAAGCCAATCAAAAAGATTTCAAAAAAATAGTAAAACCCCAATACAAATCACCTACTCTAGAGCTCCAGCCCCCATCAGGTAACTTTGATGGCTTTGCTTTGCCTCATGCCAACAGGTGTCAACGATCCACTGCTGCAGCCGTGTGCTCTGGATTCGCAGCAGAAACACTTGGTAAAGCTGCTCCTGTTTGAAGATCGCCACTCTTTCTTTCTTGATTTTCAAAATGTTTACACCCATAATAAAGATTAACCCAGAGCACTAAATCCACCTCCTTTCATCATCTTCTTAAACTCCCTGTAATCAACCATTCCATCACCATCAACGTCCACCTTCCTTGTCATCCTCTTACAATCCTCTAAAGTCCTGCCCTGTTTAAGCCCGAGTGATGCCAGAACTGACATCAACTCATCAACGGTGATAAAGCCATCCCCATTCTGTTCAAACACATTAAAAGCCTCCCTCATATCTTCCTCCTCATCGTTCTCTCCCATGAGTGACTGCTACAACTCACCAAACTCGTCAATATCCACAAAACCATCACCATTGGCATCGATCGTTTCAATCATTTGAGTCAACTCCTTATCATGGATAAAGATGCCTAGATTCTCCAGAGAATCATTCAGCTCCTTCTTGGTGATCTTCCCATCTCCATTCCTGTCTAACATTTAAAAAACTCTCTTTAACTCAGCTTGGCCCATTCTTGTCAAAACAAAAGATGGTGGTGGCAGCAAAGAAGAGGCTTTCTTGGTACTGGTTTGGTGGGGGTGGTACCAAGAAGTGGGGAGGAGGAACCTGAGCTTCTTGGGGACGAAAGAGAGGAGGAAAGAGTTGAGAAGATTGTAAAGAAGGAAAATCCTGAGCACAATAGTTGGCATTGAAAGCAGGATTGCAGAGAAAATGTGTGGTGATGTTTTGCCGAAGTGTTTTTGCTGTGGTTTTGGCAAGATTTTCACATCCAGCATAATCAGCCACTGCCTCAGCAGCCCGCCTCCAGTTCTGGACAAACTCCATGCCATGCTTTAGTTCATGCCGAGCAAAGGCGTCTTTATAATATGTCCCCCTTTTCTGCTTCTCTGATGGATCAACGCCATAGCAAACTGGCAAAATAATGTGTTCCTTGCACTCAAGAATCTTGACAAGCTCTTCCGAACACCATGTAGAGTTTACATAATTCGGTGAAAGTATAACAATAGAAGCCCTTGATTGTTCAATGGCATCAACCAACGCTGGTGAGATGTCCTCTCCTATCAACATTTCATCATCTTTACATGCCTTAATACCTTCCCCGCGTACTGAATCACATAGAAGGTGGACTAACATAGGTATCGTAGATGCTAAAGCTTAAAATGATATTGTGTGCCCATCCAGAAGAAAAGGATGATGAACAGGCAGCTTGTGTGCTAAAGCAGACTTTGTGTGACCATTGGGTCACCATCCAGGAGAAAAGGATGATGAGCAGGCAGCTTGTGAACTAAAGCAGACTTTGCGTTACCATCGGGTATCCCAGAAGCTAAAGCAGGTAGCTTGTTTGCTTTAACATGGTTATGGGTCTCTTGCATATTTAGTTATCGCCCATTTAACATGTTGCTTTACAACCTTCTCTAGTACTCAGGGGTGGCATTCAAACATTTCTGAATTTCTCTCGAATGATCATGCGATAACCCTCCTTGTTGCACCTAATAACATGTTGCTTTACAACCTTCTCTAGTACTCAGGGGTGGCATTCAAACATTTCTGAATTTCTCTCGAATGATCATGCGATAACCCTCCTTGTTGCACCTAAGTTGCCTGGCAATAATCCTCTAATCCCTTTCAGAACAACGTCAAGACATTATGCACAGTACAAACACTATCTGCCGAGTTTATTCATCATAAAATATCTTGGCAGCACCTTCTGATTCAAACTCCATGCCATCGTGTGGTTCTACAACCATACCATCACCTTCCTGTTCAACCAATTCATTTCTAATAGAGCTCTCTGCTATATCAATCCTCTCTTCTACATCCACTGCCACACAATTCAATATTATCTTTAAACACATTTAAAATCCCTTATTCATCTTTGAACATTAGGCCCAAATCTTGACAAGAATAAACAAAACAAAAAAGAAGCCCAATTCACTCTTCTCTACAGCAGCTAAAACCAAGTAAACAATAAACTTAACTGCCCACCAAAGAAAACCCAACTTTTATTTCAAGAGCATAATTCAACACTAAACTAAACATCAAAAAACACTAACAACAACTGTTTCATTTCTTCTTGTTATCTTTCACTTTCCTCTCATTTCTCAGAAACCAATCAGACCATATATTAAAACAACATCAAGAAACCACAAGACTCAATCTTTCTCTTCTCATAACAAAACCCACTAACGGTTTTATTTTAAAAAATGGTAACTTTATAGCATTTAACAATAAATTCAATAATAGTGAGCTATACTTTGCATTCATAAACCCAAGAGAAAATGAAAGAAGAAGACCCAGATAGAGAAAGATTGCAACTTACTTGATGCAGCAAAGACCAGAGACACCCAGAATTGAGAAGCCTATGGAAGGTAGTTTTGAAGAGTTTAGAGAGGAATTTTTTGGGTTTTGGTGAGGAGAGATAAGATGGATCAGAATCTACAGACAGGTGATGATTTAACTCCATTGTTTTGATGCCACCTAGGAACCGATTACACTGACCGGTCCATTTAGATAAAAAAGATAAGTAATAAATAATATATAAATATTATCGATGGTCAAAAATATATCTATATTATATAAATATATTTATAGAATATGTTTTTTTTAATATATATGTATATAACTCTTTTTATTCATTAGATATTCAAAACTCCATATATTATTTATAAATATTAATTTTTTTATTTAAAAAATAATAAATGAAATATAAAGAGATCTAACCCGTTAGTAATCATTACCAAACAAACATGATCTAACCCAGATTTGCTCCTGGTATGAGCTGTTATAGACTGTTTGATGAAGTGGGAGCAACCTGATTAGTATATAGAAAAGGATTCAAAATCAGGATAAGAAGATGATCAAATATCCTTGGTTGGCTAGCAAACCAACTTCATTGAGTACAGATGGGAATGTTCAACAGCACAGAGTACAGATTCATCAAAACTATAAGATTGAACACACATATTTAGAATCCAATTTCATAATACAAAATATAAATTTCATCAAAACAGAGTACAGATTCATCAAAACTAGAACAGCAATTCTGTAAGATCAGGCTGCGTGCAAGATGATTCATTCACGAAAGGATGAGCTAGAAGATCGGCAGCAGTCGGACGCTGATATGGATCAGGCTGCAGGCATTGATTGATGAAGTCCTTCAAAATATCAGAGAGATAATCAGGAACAACAGGCCCCTTTCCGCTTCTAATTGCACGGTCTAACTTCAGGGGATTCTCGCCATTAATATACTGTGGATGCTTTCTTGTCGACATTTCCGTCACAGTGCATCCAAGGCTCCATATATCAGATGGAAAACCATACCCGTCACGTTTATGCTTAGCAACTTCCGGAGCCATCCAAAATGAGCTTCCCAAGCCAAGATTCAAAGACTGGCTATCTTCCATGCTTTTCGACAAACCAAAATCAGCAAGTTTTATTCTTCCTAATTCTGTAACCAAAATGTTTGCACATTTAAGATCTCCATGAACCACTTTGCAACTGTGGAGATACCTCAGACCTTGCAATATCTGCCGAGTATAATGCGAAACTTGGGATTCGTTGAAACGGTAATTTTTATATGCTTGTTCAAGGGTTCCATGACTTACAAGCTCTAGAGAAATATAAAGCATTTCTTCATCCTTCAGTGTTCCATAATACTGAACTATGTTTTCATGATCCAAGCGTTTCAGAATAGCAATCTCATTCTCGAGATGGCAAAGATGTTTGTTTTCACTAAGTGAGACTCCTTTCGCAGCAAAAAAAAATCCATCTTCATTACACCCTCTGTACACTGATGAGTAGGACCCTTTTCCAATAAGATGATCACCCCTTTCCCAATTTGTAATTATACGTCTTCGTCTACTAATCTGCCAAAGATTTGGCATAATCATTATGCTTTTCACTTCGTCAATACCAATCCGCAGGTGAACAGTAAATTCAAATAACTGCTAGTAATAATAATTAAAAACAGCGATAAAATGGAATAGAAAAATTAGATCAACCGCCGGTTACCTTCAGTGCAAGAGAATAAACATCGCTGTAGCGATTGCCCCTTGCAATTTCGTCTAACAACTGCACATGAGAGTCACGATAATTTGGATTGCTGAAAACAGCAGCAGCTTGCGGGGATGGAACTAAAGGAAAATAAAAGGAGAAACCAACAAGAAGTATAAGAAGGACCTCGATCGTTAATGGATAGATGTAACAAAACGCTAACGTTTACACTCGAGTTAAGGATGACATACCTGCAATCTGCTCATTCTGAATTGGACGACCTAGCGTTTTCAATATTGTTCGAGCAGAATTCCCTATTAATCTTAACATTTCACTACAAAGGAAGAGAAAATTGGCAATAAGAATTATGTCAGATCAAGTACTGGGATTTACATGCAAGAAAGGACGTACACTGTGGAACTCAAATTTTGAGTCTGAAAAGATCTTAGTTTCAAGACATAAAACTAATTAGAACTCTATAGCTAAAACGAGAGCTAATCTCTTTAGAATTCTACAGCTAAAACTTCTTATCTTCTTATCTTCAAAGCTAATCTCATTAAGATCTAACAAAAACATGGCATGAAATCATCTTCAAGAATTAGGGTTTTGTAAGAAAAAAGCAGCAGTACCCGATACGTCTAGCAAAATATCCAGCAGAATGGGTCGCTGCCTCAACAACCGGTCTCAAGGTCTGTACCAACCGCATTGCATACCGAGCATAGGCCTCCGCAAAATCTGAAAACGAACGAGATGACGAACAGGCAGCTTGCGTGCTCGAAGATGCCATTGGAGAAGATCGAAAGAAAGCAATCGAGGAAGGATGAGAAGATCGAAAGAAAGCAATCGAGGAAGGATGAGAAGAAGTGGGATTAAACGAAGAATGATGAACAGACAGGGCGTGACTGGTTCGAGAGAGGCGATGAAATAGGGGTGGATAAAGTGACGATGTGCCGTGAATCTCTTTGCTAATCAAGTGACAGAAAGTCAGAAAGTGTCATTGTCAAAGGAAACGAAAAGCGTTACCAGTGCCTAGAAAATCAAAGAATGATGAACAGTGCTATCTAAGACCAGGAATTAGCACGGTTAGAAAATAATATAAATTACGTTAAAAAATATCTTCATTATCTTTCGTCATTTTCTTGGACATTTGTAAATATCCAAGTGACACTGTCCCATTGTCCAAGAACAAACTTGAGATTTCCCACTGTCCAACTCAACAATAGCGTCTGTCTGTGAAAGTTTTAAATAATTTGAATAAATAAAGTTGAATTATATAAAAATGGAAAGGTGTGAATGAAAAAAAAAAAAAGAGCTGATAAAAAACAGTATGAAGGACTCGATAAAAATATATATATTATTCGCGTGAAAAATATTTTTCCCCCGAGTTCTTCTAATGTAAAGTACAATAGCGTGAAAGAATTTATATAAATGAAAATTTAGTGTCGAGTAATATTAAAAATAAAATATTTATAAATTCTATATATAATGTTTGACTATTTTTTTCGTTAGGACACGTGTCATTAACAACTTTTGGAAGTGATGATGCCTTATGGGAGCTCCGGGTCGAACATCAACATCATGTCAGAGTCTTTACTCTTTAGCATAGTTATTGATCCCGTCCCGGGTACCGTCCAAGATTTGTGTTTGGAACGGAACGTCCCGGTTTTGGTATCGTTCCGGGTACCGTTCCCGGTTTTGTACGTTCATTTTTATTTAATTATATATATAAAAAAAATAAAATATTAATTTAACAAGTATAATTTAAATTCAAGATAAATGAAATTTAAATTATACAATACAAACATAATCTCAAAATTAGAAACATCTTTGAAATTCCAAAATATTATGAAAGTAAAATGTTCTAAAATAAAAGAAAAATACATCAAACATCCTCTACTACTTCATTAATATAAAAGTAAGGATCTTGATCTGGCTGTGGAACATAAGGAAAGTCGTCAACAAGACATTCCAATAGCTGGTCATCTCCACCAAGCTCATTCTCCTCATTTACACATGTCTCTTCATCATCTAAATTTAAAGTAGCGAAAGATGCTTCGATACTCTCCCAACTTATGTCATCTCCATCAAGAAGACCGGGTTCTTCACAAATCCATTCATTCAATAGATCAATGTTGTCAAGGCTAATGGGATCTAAAGCATCTCTTGTTCCCGCTCATATTCCTACAAAGAATAAACACGAAAGAAATTAAAAAAATTAATAGCAATGTAATAGAAAATAATTACTAATATAATAATATTGATATTTTACTTACCTCTGTTTAATCTTTAGATTATAGCGAACAAATACTAAATCGTTTAATCTCTTGTGCTCAAGCCTATTTCGCTTTTTTTGAATGAATGAATTCAAATACACTCCAATTTCTTTTCGCACCCAGCTTGCACTACAGAGCATTGACTAAGAACTCGAATCGCAAACTTTTGAAGTTACGGGAGTATCAATGCCGAATTGCTCCCACCATGAAACTAGATAACAAATTTTGAATAAATCAAATATTATAGATAAAAAAAAAGACATTATATTGTAAAAAATAAAAGTTATTACACTGGATTTAACTTTTCTCTTTGACGAATAGCCATGGTTACACCAAAAAGACCAGTTGCTCTCTTATACTCCTCAATTTGGGCATCGATGTTATCTTGAGTATCACAATCGAGAACCAATCTCATAATTGTGGTAAGCAAACCTCGAGTTACCTCCCTTTGTTTTGAAAAAAGAAGGCCTAAAATATATTCCGAGATTAAGAAAACATCCTCGCTGCATGTAATGGACTATGAAGTTGCTTATCCCATCTAGCATCAATTACCCGAATATATGGTCCATATTGAGACATTCTATTTTTCAACCTTATTTTGATGACTTCTTTTGCTTTATCCATTGCCTCATATAAATAGCCCATTGATGGTTTTTTCTTCACCGTCTCGCTAACCTTAGAACTCGTACTAAAGGCTCGCTGACGTTGACAATATGTGCACATCTCGGCCAAAAGTCGTTATCTTGTAAAATTATAGCAGACAATTTCGTTTCCAACCCGACTTTTGCCATGACTTGATTCAACCCATTTTGTGCAAGTAAACATCCGTCGAAGCTCCTTCTTAAACTTCGATAAACATTGGAGGCTTAAGAAATGGGTTGCAAACCTTGTTATGCCGGGACGACATAAATCATGTCCATTTGTGAATTCTTTCCTCATCAAAGCTAGAACCCATGCATGATTATATATAAACTTGGTTATATTTCTTGCCTTTTTAATGGTTTCATCAATCATTGGAAAATATCTAGGATCACAAATATTTTCTAGCATTAAATCAATGCAATGTGCAGCACAAGGAGACCAAAAAAAGGTGCCATACCTTTGCTCGCAAAGCTTTCCCAAAGAGACCTTAAATGAAGCCTCATTATCACTAACAAATTGGACAATATTCTCTTGTCCAACTTCTTTGACAACTTCATCAAACATCTCCAGCAATGTCTCTTTATCTTTTCGAAGTCCTGAAGTGTCAACAGACTTCAAGAATACGGTGCCTCTCGGAGAATAGGCAAGGAAATTCACAATTGGTGCATTCTTCCTATTTGTCCACCCGTCAGCCATAATTGAACATCCATAAACTCTCCAATCAGCCTTGATACTTAAAATGTATTCATGGACATTATGAACTACATCTTTCAAAAGTGGTCCTCTTAAATCATGAAATGATGGGCCTTTAAACCCAGGTCCTATGGATGCTACGGCATCTAGCATTGGCTGATAATAATACGAATTAGCACTGTTAAATGGTATATTAGCATCATACCACCATGTTGCTACTGCTATTCTTGCATTGTGTTCCATCTCTTTAGTAGCCATTGCACTTCTAATACTAGGCTGGGAACCCGGGGTTGTTCGTGGAGCAAATAAAGGAATCCTTCTTCCAGATGTACTTGTTCCTTGCACTGTCGTTCTTCTACTTGTTTGTGAACGTATATCACCCGAACGAGGATTTGCAGCATCACCCTCTGCTATTTCTTCATCATTGGAAGCTGATTGAGAATTTCCAATATCGGTTCTAAGTCTTTTTCTTCTCTCTTTCTCCATCGTCATCTCATCTACCATTTGTTTCATTTGCCACTTAACCTCCGGAGGGACCTTTTTACAAGCTTCAACTTCACCTTTAATACCAGCAAGGTGGTACTTCAACCGAGTAACACCACCACCATTGATCCGTTTATTACAATAAATGCATATACTTCCATTCTTTACACCGAGAACCACTCGTCCATGAGCCCATGCTGGATCATCTGATCTTGTTGGAGCTGAATACATGGAAGTCCCACCACTAGATGAGTTTTCAGCCATGTAATTTAATCTGTTGTAAAAAAGATAACACAAGTTAGGCATGTATCATTCTTAGCCTTAATCATTTTGACTAAATCTTGAGACAAAAAGAATTACAAGGAGTCAAGGAGTCAAGGAGTCAAGAATTACAAGAGAATCAGGCAAAAAATTCCTAAACAATGCCAAAAAATCAGATATGTTCTTTCTATGCAACTGAACGCCAAAGAACAACTGGAAATCAGTTCGATTCCAGAAGCCAATCTGCAAGACCAACTTTTGCAGCAGTCACTGCTTTTCTAGTGCAACCTTAGCAGCACAAGAATAGGGTTTCTATTCAAAGCAAGATGTGCACTATTTATTTGGTGGCTACGAGCAAAATCCATGGCTGAAGAGTATTGTTTTAAGAATGGCAACTCTAACCACATGAGCGACTGGGAGAGATTTTAAAAATGAAATCCATGATGAAGATTGAAAGGAAACAAGTAGAAAAGATGAGTTTATTTCACAATTAAAGCCCAGATTGGCTAAATCATGCTCTTGATTCAGTACACTATTTATTTAGAGGCTTTTAAGAAATACATCGGCCATGCAAGCATTTAGCTAGATCACATACCATGATCTGTTAGAATTCTGAAAATCTCACTTCAGAATATCTAGCAGAACTGCCCTATGCAAACTAAATTACAATATAAAGTTCATATATACCCATAACGCATCACATTTTCACTGAAACTTCTAAGCAATGTTCGGAGAGTTTCCTCTGCGTAACTGTCCAACCGATGGGAAATATTTGTGGTTAAAATGGGAAATATTTAAAAAAGTAATTCGATTAATACTGTATTTTACATCAAACTCTTTCTTGTAACCTTGTAAACACAACTACACTACTCGGAACAGTCACCCTTTGAGAACATCTATTTTTTTTTTATCTTGAACGCTACAAGCTACATCATCAAGCATCAACAACATCAAGCATTATCAACATCAAGCATTCATTATCAAGCATCAACAACATCAATCCCACATTCACATTCATGCATTTTCGACAGTTTCAATTTTTCAATAAATTAAAGGATTTGGTTCCTCAAATGTGTACCTTTAACTGGAGATATGGGGAAGAAGAACTACTGAAGATTTTGTGCCGCCGTGTGGAAGAAATTGCGCCGCCGTGTGGAAGAAATTATGCCGCCGTGATTTTGATTTTTGATTTAGGGTTTCAGAAATTGAGCTGATTTAGGGGTTGAGGATTACAAATTGAGCTTCTCAAGTGAGGTATTTCTGGATTATGAATCGAAAACAAGGGATTTCTGGATTAATTTGAGAGAAGAGAACTCGGGAGTAGATTGGGGGAAATTGGGGGAAATGGAAATCGGTCGTCTGGTGGGAGAGTGGGAGCGGGAAGAAGAAAGGGAATTAGGCGTAAAATTTGCCCGTGTAATGGCTAAACGACGTCGTTTCTTACCTATGTAAACGACGTCGTTTTGATCCGTACCGGAACGGAACGCCCGGTACGGAACCGGGGCGTTCCGGCCGGAATTTGCCCGGATTTACCGGGACAGGCCGGGATTCTAGCCGGGACAAAAACGTCGCCGTTTTGTCCCGGATTAGGCATTGGGACTGGGCGTTCCGGCCGTTCCGGCCGGAACGGGGCGGGATTAATAACTTTGCTCTTTAGGTGTTCTCCGCGGTGAACATCAGCGCGGCTTTTCCTTTTTTTCTTTTCTCTAGTGATAGATTTGTTTATAAATATATTAAAATAATATTTATTATTATTTTATAAATTTATTTTTAATATTAGCCATTAAAATAGAATCTGTCACTTTGCTAACGTGAGATTTCCTTACTCGCATTTAACCAAGTGACACGAACAGGCTTGAAAAGAAATCTCACGTTTAGCCTCTTACTTCAATGCTAATGATGTTCCTTTTTTTCAAAAAATCAACCATTTTTATGCCACACGGAAAAGACAAAATATTTAAAAAATCATTTTTAAAAATAAAATAAAAATATTATTTTAATAAATTTTCAATTAATTTTTGATTAATTTTCTTCAATGGTGGAGGAGGAATTTGAAATGGAAGATTATAAATTTCTTTTATCAAGCCATGTTTTTTAAGGCACTGACACAAGGCCATTGTAGGGCAAGGTTGTTTTTTCTAGTTGTGTGTTGTTATTATTGAATTCAGAAGCTGCTTTTAGAGAGTAATTGATTGATTTTTACTTAAGAACAAGTGGTTAATTGCGGGGAGTGAGTAAATTTATTTCAATTTTCTGAACAGAGGCATTAAAAAGTGATTACTATCTTCTTTTTTCCAAGCTAGTATACACTAAAATTAGTGTTTTTTTTTTTTTTTTTTTTGCGAGGAAATCCCAGTCCCTGGAATGCACACTTGTGGATCCAGGTGAGCGAATAAAACCTCGATTACCCTAGACTCTTACAAGGGATGCATGCACTGACTCGAACTCAAGACCTGATGTACAGATTATAAGTTCTTTGTCATCGTGTCACGCCCTTAGGACTACATTTAGTGTTCTTATAAGATAAATAAATAAATTTAATTTGTTGCATTAATTAAAGCTTGAATTTGTGATCTTTTGATATAAGGTAATAAAACCCTAGAAAACCATTGCCACTGGTATCAATGTATAGTTAGCAGGATTTGATAATGATGAGGTTTCGAAATCTATCATGAATTGGGTTCTTAAGTGTTTGTAAAGCGAATAATCATACACTTATATTAATATGCCATTCTCTTGAGCTTGGGAAGGAGATGATTGGTGGTAATTATCTTAGCACCTGACAAAATAAATTTTTAATGCATGGGTTGAATCTTGAGTCCAAGAATTACTTTGGGTCGATCTTTGCAGGATAAGTTTTTTTTTTTGTCTGTCATGGATTTGTTTGGCTACTGAGAAAGTGGGGTAGATTTAGAAAACAAAATTTTGGGTGTTAGTCTCGGTTATGTGGTATGATGCTTTGACTTTAAAGATAATCGGAAAGCTTCGTGTCAGCTCTCAGTAATGATTCTTGAGAGGAAAGTTTTTTCCTTTCTTTTTAATTCAAAATTTGGAAACGAAAGGGGTAGCTGATTCCAATGATTTCTTGTTGATGAAGGTGAAGATCATCAATGTTATGCTGTTTTTTTTTTGGCTTCTTATGAGAATTAGAGTGTTGACTAACTCACTTAAAAATGATTTTGTCAAAGAATCAAGAACCTGGTTCTTAAGTTCCTGACTATTAGCTTGAATGCTTAATGTTCTTGCTTAATGTCATGTGTAATTGTTTAAAAAAATTAAAAGAATAAGAATCGAAATGAAAAGTATCATATAAGATCAATTTCAATTAGAGGACAAAATTAAAACAAAATAAAACTTGCAAACCGAAAAAAAAAGAACTGAAAATTAGAAGAATAATGACTGAAATAAACAATAACATATATGATCAATTTTAATTAAAAAACACAAATAAAAACAATTAAAATTTTCATTGAAGAAATCAGGAAGGAAAACAAAATCAAAAGACCAGGAAGGCAATAAACACCAAAAAACATAAGGGACAAGAAGCTCAGGAATATAAAACACCTAAATCCATCTCTCAGGGCCAGGAGGAGCACTAGATATCATTTCATCAGGAATCACTGGATAAAATTCTCTTTATGGGAATCTAATGACAAGCACCACTGATGGGAACTGTTTTCTAGATGGTGATGGAGATTCAGATGAGGAAACCTTTGAAAGTTTTGTTGAACATGAAGCTACAACTCCAGAAATTCCTCCAGTAAGTCATCACCATTGCTCAAGTTCCTCCAGAAATTCTCTTGGCGACACCTCTGATATCACACACTCCTCCAGCACTGCTTGCTTACAACTCCATGGATTCATGGATGTTTAAATCTGTTATCATGTTTCTTATATCCAAGTATTTGTTCCTAAAACCAGATCCAAACATGTCTTCTTCTGGTAATTCCATAACTGATGCAGCTTATATTTACATGCTCATGTTCTGAAAGTGTGCATCGGCAGTGGCAAGGATTTAAGTGGCAGTTTTGTCAGTAAGCCCTTCATTCTTGGCTAGGAATAATTAGTACAGTATAGCGACACTCTAGTCCTGAGGCTCTTACCAACTGTATGGTTATTATAGCCCACAAACTCTTAACTTCTTAGATTTTCCGAGTCACATATTGCCATGTTTTCAGCTATGCCATGTCCATTTCCACTATCCTGCTCAAGTCTGTGTAACAGCTAAGGTTTCTGCCATTACATGGTTGAAAAAATCAGTTGTTACCTGCACATGAAAAACATAAAGTTTAAAATCCATTGTCTATGCTTTGTGCATGTGGTGAGATGACAAGTGACACCGCCAAATGTTTTTTCTATGGCAGTGTCTTTTTTTTTTGGATATGAGGAAACTTTACTCCTCGGAAAGCGTACTTTATGGGTCTAGGTGAGCTAGTAAAACCCCAGTTGTCCTAGGCTTTTACAAGGAGTGCACGTCCTGACTCGAACTTGAGACTTGCTGTGCAGATCGCGAGTCCTTTGCCACCACGCAATGCCCTTGGGGACGCGGTGCTTCCCTGATGTGCAAATGGGAGATCTTTGTTTTGAACTTAATCATAGATGGGGAGGAGCCTACTGTCTGGACAAAGATTTATATATGTTAAATGGAAAGTGGGTGAAACCAACTGAAATAAAACAATTCCTCATGAAGGCCCAGGATTGATTTGAAACTGCGTATGCTCGTGTCATTCTGAAGTAAAACCAATGGAAAAGGCTAAATCCCTCCACGAAGACTGAAAACATATTTGATTGAGGAGTTGTATTGATGATGAGATTCCGATATTGGAGTCTTTACACCATTTCTAGCACTTTCAACATCTTCTTGTCATTCGTCAACTTTGAAACTTTTGACATGTTTGCAGGAGGAAAAAAGATAAGAAGATCCAGGATTTAACAATCTGCAGCATCCCAACAACAGCTATGCATGATTCTCCAAGATCTCAAGGAAAATGAAGAATTCATGTCTTTAAGAGTAGAAGATATAGTTAACACGTTGAAAGAATTCATGATCTATATTTTTTGTAACACAGATAAATTGCAACTTTTCAGTTTCTATACTCTTTTCTGGATTTCCTCTTGAGGCTGACCATTTGTATAATTGACATAATACTTTTTTTTTCTGGAGAACACTGAAATAGAATGAATGAATACAGGATATGCAATGCTTATAGCTCATAATCAAGTGGAGGAAGATGGCCATATCCCCTGTTCATTATGGAAATTACATCTTTTCTCTAGTCTGAACATCTTGAAAGAATTTTAACTTCCTTCTTCTCATTGATTTGTTTGATTGAATAAATACACTGTTTGGAATATGAAAAGCCATTTTGGCTATAAATGCCGTTGGCTGCCTAGGCTATATATACATGTTAAAATAAAATACATGTTCTAATACACCCCCGTAGTCGAAACTGGAGGTTGTCGAACGTTGAGACTATCCCGAAAATCATCAAAGAGTTGCAGCGGAAGACCCTTAGTGAAGATGTCAGCAATTTGATAACGCGAAGGAACATGTAAAACTCGAACCTGACCACGCGCAACCTTCTCTCGCACAAAATGAATATCCATTTCAATGTGCTTAGTGCGCTGATGCTGAACTGGGTTGCCAGAGAGATATACTGCACTAACATTGTCACAATAAACCAATGTAGCTTTCGAAACAGGACAATGTAACTCCAAAAGTAAATTTCGGAGCCAACAGGACTCAGAAACAACATTGGCCACCTCGCGGTACTCGGCCTCAACACTAGACCGTGACAAAGTAGGCTGCCTTTTTGCAGACCAAGATATCAAGTTATCCCCAAGATATACACAATACCCAGAAGTCGACCGTCGTGTATCTGGACATCCACCCCAATCTGCATCAGTATAGGAAAGTAGAGCATGAATCGAAGAAGGATAGAGATGAAGACCAAATGCACTAGTGCCCTTAATGTAGCGAATGATACGCTTCAAAGCAGTCATGTGTTGAGATCGGGGATCATGCATAAATAGACAGATTTGCTGCACCGCATAGGAAATATCTGGTCTGGTAAAAGTCAAGTATTGGAGAGCACCAGCAAGACGACGATACTCAGTGGGATCATGATAAGGATTTCCTGACGACAGACTGAGTTTTGC
Source organism: Salix suchowensis (assembly GCA_029030765.1). Taxonomy (NCBI): domain Eukaryota; kingdom Viridiplantae; phylum Streptophyta; class Magnoliopsida; order Malpighiales; family Salicaceae; genus Salix; species Salix suchowensis. The sequence continues at coordinate 12,386,526 of CM054996.1, read as the reverse complement.
TTTTGTATCCACTGGTGTAGAAGACGGTTTAGAAGAGGACATACCAGCCCGCTCAATTATTTCCTCTGCATACTTTTGTTGAGACAGAAAAATACCTCCTGAATGTCTGGTAACTGAGATGCCTAGAAAATAGCTTAGGGGCCCCAAATCTTTCATAGCAAACTTCGAGCCAAGTTTAGACATAATGGATTGGCGAAGAGCATCTGAAGAAGCAGCAAGAATTATGTCATCCACATAAAGAAGAATATATGCCATATCATTTCCCTGACGATAAATGAACAATGAGTGATCTGAAACACTGTGAGAGAATCCCAAAGTAGCAACATAATCAGTAAAACGTTGATACCAAGCACGAGGGGCTTGCTTAAGTCCATAAAGAGACTTCTTTAGCAAGCAAACATAATCTGGGTGTTCAGGATTGCGGAAACCGGAGGTTGATGCATGTAAACTGTTTCATCAAGATTCCCATGTAAAAAGGCATTTTTTATATCTAATTGATGAAGACACCAATTTCTCGATAAGGCAATGCTGATCACCGTGCGGATGGTAGCGGGTTTTACCACCGGACTAAAAGTTTCCCCACAATCAATACCTGTTTGCTGACCGGCACCATCACCTACAAGGCGAGCCTTATACCGCTCAAAAGATCCATCAGATTTCTTCTTATGCCTGAAAATCCATAAACTGCGAATGATATTAGCATTAGACGGACGGGGCACTAAGTCCCACGTCTTATTTTCAATAAGAGCATCGTATTCGTCGGTCATCGCCATTTTCCAATTATGGTCATGTAATGCATTAATGGGATTAGTAGGTAAAGGAGAGATGGATTTTGTGGCTGAAGTATGGAGGTTAAGAAGCTGACGGGGCTTAAAAATGTCATGTTGGGATCTAGTGGTCATTTGTGGAGAGTGAGGTGGAGGAGCAATGGGAAGAGTTTGGGAGGTTTCTATTGGTGGAGATGGGGTTGGAGAACTGGGTTGTTCGGTGGGGGATCCCACTAATGGGACGGGTAAAGGTGACCGAACTGGGGAAATAGGACATGAAGGAGTCTGAGATGAGTGGTTGAGGAGAGGAGTTTGTTCGGTAGGATAGACTTGAGTATGAGGAGGAGTAGACGGAGCAGGTGAGGAAGGAAGCGGTAGAAGACCTGTATCCAGAAATTCATAAGAGGAATGTGTAGGAGCATGGAATTTAGAGAAAGGGAAAACAGTTTCATCAAAAATGACATGCCTTGAAACAAGAATTTTACGACTCGATAAATCATAGCATTTATAACCTCTATGATTTGATGGATATCCTAGAAAAATACATGGTGTTGACCTGGCTTGTAATTTATTTCTAGAAGTGGAGGGAAGAAGAGGGTAGCATAAACACCCAAAAACACGAAGATGAGAGTATGACGGATCTTTTTGATATAGAATTTTTGTGGGTGTTTGGAAAGCAAGCTTTTTGTTTGGTAGAATGTTGAGGAGATAAGTAGCCATCTGGAGAGCATGATGCCAAAAAGAAGGTGGAAGGGAAGCATGAGCGAGAAGAGTTCGAATTATGTTATTTATGGTACGAATTTTTCTTTCGGCTTTTCCATTTTGAGATGATGTATGAGGACAAGAGAATCGAAAACTCATTCCATTATTTTGACAAAATTTGTGAAATTGGCTATTGTCATATTCTGTGCCATTATCACATTGGAAACATTTTATTTGTCTTTCGAATTGAGTTTGAATATGGTTCCGAAAAGTGAGAAAAATGGAATGTACTTGAGATTTTGTGGCAATGGGAGCAGTCCATAGAAAATTCGTGAAATCATCAAGAAATAAGACATAATACTGATGACCACCCGAACTAAGTGTAGGTGATGTCCAAAGATCACTATGCACAATATCAAAGGGAAATAAAGTGCAAGATAAAGATTCATAAAAAGGTAATTTAACTTGCTTTCCAAGAGTACATGACTGACAAAAAAAATTATCCGGAAATTTGTTGAAAACAATTAAATTGTTCTTACGAAGGGAGCTTAAAACAGGTGCTCCTGGATGTCCTAGACGACTATGCCATAATTCAGGAGAAAAAGCAGTAAAAGCAGAATGCGTTGAAAATCCAACGGGAGGACTGGTGATAACTGGATATAGGTCACTGGAGCTGTTACATCTCATTAAAGGCATCCTCGTTGGAAAATCCTTCACAGAAAAACCGAAGGGATCAAATTCAACAGAGGCATTATTGTCAATGGTGAATTTACACACAGACACAAGATTTTTAATTAAGTTCGGAGCATGCAAGACATTGTTCAAAGTAAGGGAAGAATTAGGGTTAGGTAATAATGCATTTCCACAACCTATAATAGGAATTTTATGACCACTACCAACAGTAATATTACGATTTTTGCTCATATTGAAATAAGACGTAAGATTACCTCCGTGCGCGGTCATGTGAGATGTAGCTCCGGTGTCCATGTACCATTGATCATCCGGGGGAACCATGGAGAGCGTGTGCATAGCTGCTTGAATATCAGTCGGAGCATAAGAGTTTTGACCCGACGGTGTTGTGGCTGCCATGTAGGCCTGTGGAGGCCGAGGCCCAAGTAATCCTTGTTGGTGCGGATTATTGGGCTGTTGGGCTGCTGTTGGGTATGGACAAGGTGGTGTGGCCCAAGACTGCCATGGTCCAGCCCAAGGGGCAGCAGCCCATTGCTGCTGCTGCCCATTGCTCCCGTGAGCCCAAGCCTGCTGAGGCCCACTCCCCTGCTGAGGCCCACTCCCGCGAGCCCATGCTTGCTGCGGCCCGCTCCCGTGAGCCCGAGTATTAAAGGGCGAGCTCCACTGGTTATAATGGCCAGAAAATTGTCCACGGCTGTCATTTCTTCTTCCCCGATTTCTTCCACCACGGGCACCACCACCACTGTTTCTGCCACCACGGTTCCCGGAGCTCCGATTGTTGTTGTGGGTATGGCGATGGTTGGTGTTATTGGCGCTGAAATTGTCTACTAGAGCCACAAAAAAGGCTGAGTTGGAGGAATTTTGGGCTGCCTTCTTCAACCTCGCCGTCTCCTCCAGAACCAGCATGGACCGAGCCTTGTAGAAGAGAGGAAGAGTGTCACCATGTCGAATTTGGGAACCCACTCCTGCATAAGCTTCAGTTAACCCCGAGAGGAGTTGAAGAACCAGGCGCTCGTTGGAGACAGGGGTGCCGGCATTGGAAAGCTGATCGGAGAGGGATTTGAGGTGTTGACAATATGAGGATGCATCAGCAAAGTCTTCCATCCCGAACTTTGGAGAATTCTTGTTCCGTAGAGAGCCCCTGGAATTTTTTGTTGTCTCGAAAAAATGTCTCTCAATCGTTCCCAAGCAAGGGCAGCAGTGGAGTCTCGTTCGAGGATGGTGTTGAGGAGGTCTTCGGAGATGGTTCCATAAATCCATTGCAGCACAATGGCGTCAACCCGGGACCAGAGTGCTGGGTCTGTGCTTGATTGAGACGAATCATGCTTTAATTGGTCAGCCGAAGGAGGAAGGATATGGTCAAGCACTTGGTAAGCTCTAGAATGAATTTTGAATAATTCCGACCATGTTATATATTGACCCTTTTCAATATCTAAAGTGATTTTGATGAATGTGTTTATGTTTGAAACTGCAAGAGCCGGGTGTGATTGGTGAGGTTTGGGAGGAGGAGGAGAAGAAGTGGAGGCTGTTGGATCAAAGATTTGGTCTGCCATGGTGATTTTGGTGAAGAAGAAGAATACAGTGAAAAAAAATTGAGAAGAAAGGTACGGCTGCTAGGGTTAGAGCTCTGATACCATGAAAGAATTTTAACTTCCTTCTTCTCATTGATTTGTTTGATTGAATAAATACACTGTTTGGAATATGAAAAGCCATTTTGGCTATAAATGCCGTTGGCTGCCTAGGCTATATATACATGTTAAAATAAAATAAAATACATGTTCTAATACATCTCAACAGCTATTGGACTTGCAAGTGTTCATTTCTCTCCCCTGCTCAGATTTGAACTTTGCCTTTTGTTTTTCCTGTCGTAGCCTCCTTGTGGGCACAAATTTGTAACCCATTGTAGGCCAACAAAGTCTGGAGAGACATTATAATGGTTGTAATTACAACCATTTTTAGTAGTGGTTGATTTTCTTTGGGGGTTATAGACTGCTTGATGAAGTAGGAGCAACCTGAGGATTAGTACATCCAGGAGAATAAACATAAGAAAAGGATTCAAAAACAAGAACAGAAGATGAAATATCCTCGGTTGGCTAATGTTCAACAACACAGAGTACAGATTCGTCAAAACTATAAGATCGAACACACATATTTAGAGAATCCAAGTTCATAATACAATATATAAAATTCATCAAAACAGAGTACAGATTCATCAAAACTAGAACAACAATTCTGTAAGATCAGGCTGCGTGCAAGATGATTCATTCACGAAAGGATGAGCTAGAAGATCGGCACCAGTCGGACGCTGATTTGGATCGGGCTGCAGGCTTTAATGATGAAGTCCTTCAAATTATGTGAGAGATAAGCAGGAACAATAGGCCCTTTTCCGCTTCTAATTGCACGGTCTAACTTCAGGGGATTCTCGCCATTAATATACTGTGGATGCTTTCTGGTCGACATTTCCGTGACAGTGCATCCAAGGCTCCATATATCAGATGGAAAACCATACCCGCCTCGTTTAGGATCAGCAACTTCCGGAGCCGTCCAATATGAGCTTCGCCAGCCAAGCTTCAAAGACTGGCTATGATCTTCCATGCTTGTCGACAAACCAAAATCAGCAAGTTTTATTCTTCCTGATTCTGTAACCAAAATGTTTGCACATTTAAGATCTCCATGAACCACGTTACAACTGTGAAGATACTTCAGACCTTGCAATATCTGTCGAGTATAATGAGAAACTTGGGATTCCTTGAAACGGCAATTCTTATATGCTTGTTGAAGGGTGCCGTGACTTACAAGCTCTAGAAAAATATAAACCATTTCTCCATCATTTAGTGTTCCGTAATACTGAATTATGTTTTCATGATCCAAGCCTTCCAGAATAGCAATCTCATTCTCGAGATGGCAAAAACTTTTGTGTTCCTTACGTGAGACTCCCTTCGCAGCAAAAAAGAATCCATCTTCATTAGACCCTCTGTAGACTGATGTGAACGATCCTTTGCCGATAAGGTCCCCCCTCTCCCAATCTGTAATTCTACGTCTTCGTCTACTAATCTGCCAAAGATTTGGCATAATCATTATGCTTTTCACTTCGTCAATACCAATCCGCAGGTGAACAGTAAATTCAACGCATAACTGCTAGTCATAGTAATTAAAAACAACGATAAAATAGAATAGAAAAACTAGATCAACAGCCGTTTACCGTCCGTGCAAGAGAATTAACATCACTGTAGCGATTGCCCCTTGCAATCTGAGCCAAAATCTGTTCAGGAGAGGCACGATAATTTGGATTGCTGAAAACAGCGGCAGCTTGCTGGGATGAAACTAAAGGAAAATAAAAGGAGAAACCAACAAGAAGTATAAGAAGGAGCTCGATCATACATGGATAGATGTAACAAAACGCTAACGTTTTCACTCAAGTTAAGGATGACACACCTGCAATCTCCTCATTCTGAATTGGACGGCACCCTAGTATTCTCAGTATTGCTCGAGCAGTATTCTCTGCTGATCTTAACACTTGGCTACAAAGGAAGAGAAAAATATTGGCAAGAAGCATTATGTCAGAAATGTTTCTCTGGGATTAGTTGTCGCCAAAAAACAATGAAACCTATTGTTGTTGATGAGAGATTTATAACAGAACTCAAGTGTTGATGAGAGATTGGATTTACAGAACTCAAGTGTTGATTAGAGATTTGTCCATGCACGAAGAAGGAGGAATAATCGACTCGTGGTCCATGCACGAAGAAGGAGGAATCAATCGACGAGTCAATTTACTTAGTTCGCTTTACATTGATTCGGAGAGTGCATTCTTTGTCATTTACTTAGTTCGCTTTGCCTTGATTCGGAGAGTGTGCTTTAATTGTTTTTTTTAATTTGATTTTTGTTTAAAAATATATTAAAATAATTTAATTGTATTAAAATTATTTAAAAACACTAAATATTTTTTAATTTAAAATAAAAAATAAAAATAATATTTTTAATTCTTTTTAAAAACAGGGTGACAGACAGTACTTTCTTGTCCAGGAGATAGGCAAATGCTCCTTAAAACATCTCTGTCTATCAATTTTTTTTTCCTTAAAATCGTCGCGCAAGTTGCATTCCCCTCCACCGAGTGTCCCAAGGTTTTCACCACTCGTGTGAAAAGATGAAAATGAATACTGAATGATAGTGTTTCATTGATGATTAACCGGACATTTATACAAGAGGATTAACTAACTTCCTAACTAACTAGTCCTTTAATCCATAACAATAGGCAGCACAATATGTGGCCTGTACAATACAGCTGTAAAGTAAATAAATGCAATATACATGTTCTTCTTCTTCTCAACACTCCCCCTCAAGTTGGAGAGTGGATATCTTGCACTCCCAACTTGCGAATCATGGGGACAAAAAAATCTTTTCCCAAGGGCTTTGTCAGGACGTCTGCTAGTTGATGTGCGGAGTTTATATATCTTGTTGCTATCGAACCATCTTGGATCTTATCTCTGATGTAGTGGCAATCCATTTCTATGTGTCTAGTTCGTTCATGGAAAACCGGGTTAGCCGCAATATGCAGAGCAGCTCTATTATCACAATACAACAAAGCAGGGTCTTCGTGAGAAAGACCCAAATCTTTCAAAAGCTGCCGAAGCCATGTCAACTCACAGCAGGCTCCAGTCATTGCTCGATACTCGGCTTCAGCCGAAGAAAGTGAAACGGTTTTCTGTCGCTTTGACCTCCAAGATATTAATGAAGGTCCAAGAAATACACAATAACCTGTAGTAGACCGCCTAGTAAGTGGACAACCTGCCCAATCTGAGTCACAGTAGGCTCTCAACTTGGAATCACTTTTTGATGAGAAGAATAAACCCTTACCAGGAGCCCCTTTTAAGTATTTAACGACCCGAAGGGCTGCCTCCATATGCAATTTACGGGGTTGATGCATAAATCTACTCAGAACGTGCACAGCATATGTGATATCAGGTCTAGAAACTGTCAAGTAAATCAGCCTCCCTACCAACCTTCTGTATTGACTAGAATTTCTAATCAAATCACTGTTATCTGACAGCTTCAATCCTCTTTCCATAGGAGTATCAACGGGAGCTGCCCCCAACAATCCGGCATCCGCAATTATTTCTAATGCATACTTCCGTTGAGAAATGAAAATTCCATTCACAGAATTAGAAACCTCAATGCCCAAAAAATACTTCAAGCTGCCAAGTTCTTTGATATGAAAATTACTATGCAGGAATTTCTTGGTTGTTTCAATGCTAACAGGATCATTCCCAGTAATTAAAATATCGTCAACATAAATTAGAAGAGCAGTAAAGGACTTGCCTATTTTCCGGGTGAACAAGGAATAATCTGCCCGTGACTGCTCATATCCAGCAGAACAAATGGCCTCTGAAAACTTGGCAAACCACTGTCGAGAAGCTTGTTTCAGCCCGTATAGAGACTTGTGAAGGCGACATACCAAGTTATCCTCCCCCTGTCGCCGAAGTCCGGGTGGTGGAGTCATGTATATTTCTTCGGTTAAATCACCGTGGAGGAAGGCGTTGTTCACATCCAGTTGATGAACAGGCCAATGGTGAGATGCGGCCAAAGCTAGCAGGCACCGAACAGAGATAATCTTTGCAGTGGGGGAAAAGGTGTCATGATAATCAACACCCTCCAGTTGAGTAAACCCTTTGGCCACCAAACGGGCCTTGTAGCGCTCGATGGAGCCATCAGAATGGTGCTTGATTTTGAACACCCATCGGCATCCAATAGGGGATTTCCCAGCTGGTAGAGGAACAAGTGACCATGTGCCATTGGCTTGGAGAGCCTTTAATTCAGAATCCATGGCTTCTTGCCAAGCAGGATTAGAAGCAGCTTCTGAGTAATTGCTCGGTTCTGTAACTGAGGAAAGCTGAGCAATAAAAGTGTGAAGTGCAGAGGTGTAGCGATGATAAGAGACAAAGTTGGTGATAGGATATCTCGTACCTTTAATTGAACCTGGTATCAAGGAGGAAGATTGGGCAGAAGAAACCGTGGGACAAATGTAATCACGAAGCTTGATTGGTGGGATGGTGGCACGAGTGGAGCGCCGGGGAGGGAGTAGGGACAGGGGAGGTGTTAATTGTGGTATCTGTGGGAGATTGACAAGGAGAAGGAGAGGAATTATTTGGCAGGGATGGAATTGGAGAAGGAGGGTTCGGGTGAGGAGGTGGGTCTGGTGTGTTCGGACGGGGGGAAGGTGAAGGTGGTGGGCTGGTTAATGGGTTGATGGTAGGTGGGGGTGGGCTGGGTAATGGTATGTGGGTGTAGTCGGGTGGGTCATGGGCCGAAATAAGTAAAGGGTTGGATTGAGGGAATGGGCTAGTGAGTGGGTTCTGGTCAGTTGGACTGATTGAGGCATAAGGAAAGACAGACTCGTGAAATTTGACATCTCGACTCGTAAAAATTTTTTTTGTTGATAAATTAAACAATTTATAAGCTTTTTGACCAATAGGATATCCTACAAAAATAGAAGGGATGGAACGGTAGTCAAATTTATGTGATGGGTGGACATTGGTAGCATATGCTAAACAACCAAAAACTCGTAAATGAGAAAAAATAGGTGTTTTTGAATAAAGGAGTTCGAATGGTGTTTTAAAAGAAAGTAATGGAGAGGGAATACGATTGATGAGATGCACAGCAGTAAGGGCACATTCGCCCCAAAAATGGATGGGGAGATGAGCTTGAAATTTTAAAGCTCGTGCCACTTGTAATATGTGACGATGCTTGCGTTCGACAACGCCATTTTGTTGAGGCGTGTAGACACAAGAATGTTGAAAAATGACACCATGGGTGTCAAAAAAAGGACGGAGAGAGATAAATTCTCCACCATTGTCACTTCGAAAAATTTTAATATGAGTTTCAAATTGGGTCTGGACATGGTTAAAAAAATTGTGTAGAAGTGATTGTGTCTCAGTTTTATGTCTCATTAAAAATATCCATGTGAAACGGGAAAAATCATCAACAATAGTAAGGAAATAATAAGCACCTGAAATTGAAGGGTGTCGATAGCGACCCCAAATATCACAATGGATTAATTCAAAAGGTCTTACAGAGGAAGGGACACTAGATAAAAAAGGAAGACGACTCTGCTTTGCCAAAGGACAAATGGGACAAGTGTGATTTGACTGAATTGAAAAATTTAAAAATTTCTTAGCAATAAAACTCAAACGAGATGAGGAGACATGACCTAAACGATTATGCCAGAGATCAGTAGATGGGATGATAAGGTTGCAAGTCGGGCGATGTGCGGGTGAGCTTTTTGTGTCGGGTTTCTGTGTTTCCAATCCCACCAAATAGTAAAGTCCATCACGTTGTTTACCCAAACCAATCATCCTCCTCGTAGCCAGATCCTGCAAGATACACCAGTAAGGAAAAAAAGTTATTGAACAATTTAATCCCCTCGTCAGTCGGCTAACTGACATTAGATCTACTTTGAATGTAGGCACACACAGCACATTTTTCAGATAATAAACTGAATTAATAGGCATTGTTCCTCTGGCAAAAATTTGTGCTTTGTCTCCGCTCGGCAATAAAACAGGGGGCAATGTGGAATTTTTATTTGTGTGAACAAATAATTTTGACGATGAAGTAATATGGTCCGTTGCCCCGCTGTCGATGATCCAATTACGGGAGGTGATTTCAGACAAACCTGGTTTGGTGACAGTATTTGTTTGAGAACTTGATCCCTCAGTTTTGTGGTCCAGTAGTGACAAGAGCTGCTTTATCTGTTCCTCTGAAAATCCATTAACTGAGTTACTGTTGTTTTCACCGGAAAAGCCTTCAGTAACCTGGTTTGCGGCTGGCCTGTTAAATCGATTTGGGCCGTTTGGGCCCATGGATTTGTATCTTTGATGGGCTGCTGGGTAACCATGCAATTCAAAGCATGTTTGGGCCCAATGGCCCATTTGGCCACAATGGTCACAATGAGGCCGGCCTTGATTAAAAACGGGCCCAGTCCGTCTCCTTTCTTCATTAAAAACAGGCCCAGTCCGTCTCCTTTCTTCTCCACCGACAGGCCTTCTCCTCTCTTCTCCAACCCGTCGTCCCCCATTAAAATGCTCCGGTCTTCGTCCCCCAAAACCACCATTAAAGGCTTCGGTTCTTCTTCCTCCACCACTGAAAACACCATACCCATCTCCCCTTGTGAAGGTTGGCCTGTCAATCCTTCTTGTCCCAGTCGATGGGTTTCCTTGGACGGCCATGGCAGCGCTGTTACTCGACCCATCTGAAACATGGGTCGAGCTCAGGAGGCGCTGTTTTTCTTCTTGAGAGACGGAGGAGTAGGCCTGGCGAATCGAAGGGAGAGGGCTCATCAAGAGTATCTGCCCTCGAATTCCACCATAAGATTCATTTAGACCCATTAGGAATTGCATCAATTTCTGTTGTTCATGCTGCGTTTCATGCATCGCATCGTTGTAGGAGCTCAATTCATCCCAAAACCCCTTGAGTTTTGTATAATATGCCGAGACAGAGAGCTGTTCCTGTCTGAGATAGGCAATGTCTCTCTGTAACTCGAAAATGCGAGGTGCATTACACTGTGAGAATCATTCATGGAGGTCCTTCCAAACGTCATTAGCAGTAGTGTAATAGATAACACTGTCTGCTATTTCTGGGCTGAGGACATTGATGATCCAAGAGTGGACCATATCGTTACACCGGGACCAGGATGCATAATTTTCTGGGTCTGCTAATTGTGAGGGGGGACTGATTGAACCATCAACAAACCCTAGTTTGTTTTTGGAATTTAAAGCCAAGGTCATGGCTCGTTTCCAAGTAGAGAAATTGTCCCCATTTAAGGGTTTTGAAATCAACACCAGTCCTGGATGGTCTGAGTGATGAGAGGAGTATGGACTTGAGATGTTTAATCTCGAAAAATTAGTGCTGGTATTGGCAACTTCTTTGCCGTGAATAGATGGAATATTTTCCTGAGACATTGCTGGATTTTGGGTAGATGATTTTGGGTAGATTTTGGGTATTTTGGGTTAACTTGAAACTGGAATTGGAACTGTGCTTTAGACTGGATTGAATTGATTTTGATTGTGACTGATTCTGGATTGGAGAATGGATTGGAAAAGAAATTTCTGGTGATTGATTCTTGGTGAAAAAAAGTTGATGAAGATGATGAATTTCTGGTGATTGATTCTCGGTGAAAAACTGATGAAGAGGAATTACTGACCTAGCTCTGATACCATGAAAAGATGAAAATGAATACTGAATGATAGTGTTTCATTGATGATTAACCGGACATTTATACAAGAGGATTAACTAACTTCCTAACTAACTAGTCCTTTAATCCATAACAATAGGCAGCACAATATGTGGCCTGTACAATACAGCTGTAAAGTAAATAAATGCAATATACATGTTCTTCTTCTTCTCAACATCGTGGACGCTATCGATGCCTGGCGAATTCGGTTCTGGAAAATGAAAAGGGAGGACGGCAACATTACTCTCGATATCCATTATCACATGTGATGAATAGAGGAGAGAAGAAGGGCCGGCTGCCAAAAACACTTGCAGACAAAAAAGAATTGATAAAAAACAGTTTCAAGGACTCGATAAAAAAATAAATAAAATTGTTCGTGTGAGATAGAATTCTCTTTCTGGGAATCTAATGATCAACCAGCACCACTGATGGGAACTGTTTTCTAGATGGTGATGGAGATTCAGATGAGGAAACCTTCGAAAGTTTTGTTGAGCATGAAGCTACAGTAGATAGGCTGCTTCAGCAATGCATTTCACAGATTCTTGTAAATAATGACTTGAAATTCTGATATCGCTTGCAACTTGCAAAGCTGTTTAAAATATTACCTTTTTAAAAATAAATTAGGTTTTAATTGTAACAATTCGCCAGGTCAACTTTGATTTTTTATTTTTTGTAAATTTTAATCAAGGATTTACAAAAATTAAAAATAATGAAACTAACAAAACCATATCTATTTTATTTCCATTTAAACCAAAACATCTCAACCCTCCTCTCTAAACCCTCCTCCCTTTTCATTTTCCACACAAGAGAACCGCGTTGGCCAGGCATCGATAGCGACCCGAGTGGTGAAAATCTTGGCGCTGTGGAAATGGGGGCACCCTCGGTGGAGGGGAACGCAACTTGCGCTACGATTTTTTAAGGAAATTCTGATGTCATGGCTAGGGCTCTTTGAAAGGGAGAAAAGACATGTGGGTGGGGCTATTGCCAATGACTGTGTCAGTCCAGTCAGCGTGAACGTACCTGCAATCTCCTCATTCAGGTATGGTCCCACCGTCCATTGGGACACTTTGTTTTTTTATGGAAAAAAGTTCAGGATGAGGAGATGGGCCAGATTTTTCATGGTAATCCAGATTTTTCACGTTTATACAATAACTTCAATGTTTGAATCAAGGGCCTAGATTGTAAAGAACTAGAAGACTTCTCTAGATGTTTTTCTCTTGAATAACTCATGAATTATATATATATATATATATTAAGGTGCTAATATTAAATAAATATAAAAATATATAACCAATCTCATATATTTATAAGAAAAAATATTACAAATAAGCATTATTATTATTTTGAATGCCTGGAAATTTCATCACCTAACAATATTAAAAAAAAAATTAAAAAAAACTGAATAAATGACAAAACAAAATAAATATTATTAGATTTAAAAAGTTATTCGACTTGAAGAATAAATAAAAATAATTTAAAAAAACAAAAAATAATAATAAATATCAATTTTCAAACGATCATTAACACAAATTAAAAAAAAAATTAAAAAAAAAAACCTTAATAAAAATAGAAATAATAAAAAAATAACCTTGATCCAATCTTATGCACGCGTCATTTTCTACAAAAATTAAAAGTGTCTTGGTTTAGCTTTTAGATAATAATTAAAAATACTTCAATTTTACAGATTTTTCTTGATTTACCCTTACCCTGAATTGTTTTTTTTTCTCCCAATCCTCGTACTAAAGGAAATATTCTACCAAGTAGCTTTTTATTTATTTATTCAAACAATTTTTCGGAAGTCTTATATCCTTCTCAACTCTTTTTCATGCAAATACAAAGTACGTAGAAAAATTCATATCAACAATAGTTGAAAAGTTGATAACAATTTAATTATATATATATAAATTCAAGTAGCTTCTCACAAACAATATATATATACTAGCAAATTGCCCGCGCGTTGCCACGGGTATTTTTTGTATATAATTTAACATAATTAGTACATCTTGGAGACTAAACATAAGAAAAAGGATTAAAAACAAGATCAAAAGATGAAATATCCCCGGTTGGCTAATGTTCAACAGCACAGAGTACAGATTCATCAAAACTAGAAGATCAAACACACATAATTTAGAATCCAAGTTCATAATACAATAAATAAAATTCATCAAAACAGAGTACAGATTCATCAAAACAAGAACAACAATTCTGTCATATCAGGCTGCGTGCAAGATGATTCATTCACGAAAGGATGAGCTAGAAGATCGGCAGATGATTTTGAAGTTAATTGATATGTTTGGTGTAAAATAATGTTGAGAAATTGTGAAAAAACCTTTGCTGGAATTCTGGGCTGGAGGTTGAAGATGACAAAATTTCAATTTGATCCCTCTTTTGTTAAAATTACACTTTAGTCCTCAAACTTTGAAAAAAATACAATTTGGTCCCTGTAGTGAAATTAGAGATTCTGGATAGAATTGAAGATGAATTATGGGCAGAATTACAGTTAGGGGTGTTGAATTTAGTCATTCAATTTGATAAAATTATAATTTGACCCTAAATATTTGAGATAATTACAAAATGATCGCCATATGAAATATTAGTTTTTCAGATTGGTTTGGTGGATTAATTAAGGCTTATTTGATGAATTATTATCAATTTTATGAATTGTGTATTTTGAATTAGATTTTGGAAGGAAACGTTGTTTTTAGATTTTGAGATAAATGAATAGTTTGATTCAAAAACATATAGAATTATGAGTTAAACTGTTAAATACATTTACTAAAGATATTATATTTCTTTTGAGTCATTTTTGAGTATGTCTTCTTCTATATATTTAGAAAATACCAATATTCTACCGGCGGGACGAAAGTAGAATTCCGTCGGCATTCATCTTTTGATTCCTATTTGCTTTTGAGTCAGGTGAGTGAATAATATTTAATACGCATGACAAGTATTATAAATATTTAAATTGCTAGTACGAATTGGATTATGCTTCTTGATAATATATGCATTGATTATTATTTTTGTTATAATAAAGCATAATCAATTGTTGAATATACATTCTTGATATGAGCCAATGTATGCTTGTAAGCTAATAACTCCTCATTTAATTAAAGTCATGAGTTGAGCCTTAAGATATGAATATGGTTGTTTAATTATGAAATAAATCTTCGGTATGCTAGTTAGGATATCCATGCTAACAGGATATTTTTCCTCGATTTCTTTTAATGTAATAGCGTCAAAGAATTTTGTTTTGCAAAAATATTTATATAAATGAAAATTCAGTGTCGAGTAATTTTAAAAATAAAATATTTATAAATTATGAGGTAGGAGATTTGACACTAACAATTTTCCGAGTAGAAAAACTTTGACCTAACCCGAACCTGAATAATCCTCTTCCTTTGGAGGGCCACAGGCCTAGAACAGATTCCTTATCAAAATAAGAAAAGTCAAGATGACAAAGTAAAGATTTTGATCAAAAAATGAGGACTCAAATAAAAAATAAAATATATAATTAATTTTAATTAAAGGATACAAGTGAAAAAAATCAAAATTTTCATTAGAAAAATCAAGAATAAAATCAAAATAAAAAAAAATATAAACTATGAGAAAAAACCTCATCTATAAAAATAAAAAATGGATTGAAATTAACTATCTAAAATGGTTCGGTGATAAGAAATTGGAATTAAAAATTTTGTTCATTTGTTATCTCATGTTCGAGACATGTGATTGCTAATATAGTAATTATTGAAAACTTGCATGATTATTAATTTTAAAATTTATTGGATTAATTAAGTTACACGCAAACTAAACACTACATATCTTCTTGTCTCTGTAAATTTATTTCAATTTTCTGAACTAGCAAGGGAGGAATTAGCAAAGGAGGTTTCGTCTTGCTCAGGAATTTTTTTGTGCAGTGTTTAGGCAGGGCCCTTTTGGTTAGGCCTCTCCAACCAGGTTTTTTTGTAAGGTTCTAGGACATGTGGGCCGGTCCTTATCGTTGTCTGAACAGAGGCACTAAAAAGTGATTCTTATTTTCCAAGCTAACTGTAGTGTACGTATTCACTACAGTTAGTGTTCTTAGATGATAAATGGTTAAAGAATTAGAGGTTTGGAATAGACAGCAACTAGCTTAGATTGAAGACTTTATTATGAACCAATAAGAATATTATTTCTTTCTTACTTTCTTCACCTCCTCTTTTTCAAAATGTTGCGTGTCACGACCTCAATAGGGTTCGTTTTTGTTAAAAATAATTTAAAAAAAAAATAAAAAAAACATTTTAATGTATTTATGAAAAAAAAATACTTTAAAAAACAACCATAATGACACTCTCTAACAGTCACTTGAGCTATAATCAAGCCGGAAGAAGATATAGTCGATTGAAAGATTTATAAAAAAAAAATGGTTTTTTAGAACTTTAGAATTTTCTTTAGAACTTCAGCTGTCACTTTGCTAACGTGAGATTTCTTTACTCTCATTTAACCAAGTGACAATAACAAGCTTGAAAGGAAATCTCACGTTTAGCCTTTTACTTCAATGCTAATGATGTTCATTTTTTTTTTAAAAAAAAACAACAACCATTTGAATTATGCCACATGAAGAAGACAAATTAATTAAAAAATTAATTTTTAAATAAAATAAAAAATATTATTTTAATATATTTTCAATTAATATTTGAATAATTTTCTTCAATGGTGGTGGTGGGGGAATTTTATGGAAGATTAAGTTTCTTTTATCAAGCCATGTTTTTTAAGGCACTGACACAAGGGATAAATTATTATTGAGTGGACGAATGTATTGCTGCTATAAACTTGGTAAAAAATGGACCAATCTATTATTGAGTACATGTGTTCGCAAGATAATTTGATTAATTCCACGTCGTAATGTAATGATAGTAAGAAAGAAAAACAAAATTCTGTGCCTGGAATTCACCGATGGTTCACTGAAGAATCGACCAACTGAAGAATTTGTGCAGGCATTCGGGTATTTCTCTATCAATTTTTTTTCCGTAAAAATCGTAGGGCAAGTTGCATTCCCCATTAATTATTTGAACTAATGAATAAAAAGTTTGAAAAGTCTTCTTCAATCTGATTCGTTTTGTTTTGACACAAAATCTAATTAGTTTCATGGCATGTAATTAAGGGTGATAATAACATTAATTAACAACAAAACTATCCATTACATGATATATATTGTAAAACCTTAACACAACCAATAATTAAGGTTATAACTCACTAAACAAAATAGTATAAATTAAGAATCCAATTCCATATACAACAAGTTTTGAAAAGAAGAAGTTGAAGGCTCATCTTTTCTCCAAACAGCAATTCACTAGGATCATGTTGCGTGCAAGATGGTTTATTCAAGAAAGGATGACGTAAGAACTCGGCAGCAGCTGGATGCTTAATTGGATCTTGCTGCTGCCATTTATTTATAAATATATTAAAATAATATTTATTATTATTTTATAAATTTATTTGTAATATTAGCCATGAAAATAGATTTAGTTCGGTATCGATTTTAGAAACAAAAACCGATTAACCCAAATTGAACCGGTTCAGTTCAGTTAAAACACAAACCCTAGCAGCCCTCCTCTTCTCTCATCAATGATTACATTTAAATAAAACCCTAGCAGCCCCCTCTCCCTCGCTCTCGCCTCTCATCGGGGATTACATTTAAATAAATCCCTTATGCTATGTCTTGATTCGGACTTCGGAGAGTTATGCTATTTGTTTTTTAATTTGATTTGTCTCTCCCAATCTTCCTTCTTGTACCCTCCTCGCTTTTAAATCCTCCCTTTTTAACACAAACAATATTCTTCACACGAACAATTTTTATTTTCTTTATGGAGTCCTTCAAACTGTTTTTTATCAGCTCTTTTTTTTTCACTTACACCTTTCCATTTCTATATAATTCAATTTTATTTATTCAAATTATTTAAAACTTTAAGGATACAAGATACACGGAAATATCATTTTTGCGGAAAATATCACCTCGTAGCGGTCGGAACCATATTTTTTTCAACGTAAAAAAATCTTAATTATATGAGATTTTTTTATTGTGATATAAATTTAAGCAAAATAATAAATTTGTGCAAAATTCTTGTGAAGTGCATGTTTCTTATGAAATATATGAATTTTAAATCGATATAAATTTATTTGTTTAGTAGGTTTCGAACATTTCCAAATTATCATCATCATTACAAAAACAAGAAAATTCGGATACCTGAATTACTAAATTCACTGTATTATGATTAATTCATTTTATAATCTAATTTAGATTAAACACAACAAACAAAATTAAATTGTAAAAACACCTGCAATAATCAAATATTATCTGCTTGTGAGTTGGGGCAACTTCTTTTCTTTTAATTCGGATACCTGAATTACTAAATTCACTGTATTATGATTAATTTATTTTACAATCTAATTTAGATTAAACACAATGTCTGACTATATTATTTTATTCTAGTTTACGAGCTTGCTTGTGAGTTGGGGCAACTTCTTTTCTTTTAAAATCTATCAGTCAGCAATTATTATCTGTAGAGAATCTATAAGCATGAGAATGCTCTATGCAGGCACACCTTCAACATGAAACTAAGCTATTTTTATTTTACAATAAAAAAAGAAAAAAAGTCCGATGAATATCCTGTGGTCACCATGAGCATGCCCAGATACCCATTACACTTTCTTGACTAATGGTGTTTTTTATTTTATAAATATTTTTGAAAAAAATGGAAAAATTTTTATTTTATTTTTTATCTTAAATTAATTATTTTTTGGTAATTTTTTGATTATTTTCTATCAAAAATTATTTTTAAAAAATAAAAAAAAATATTATTTTGATACATTTCTAAACAAAAAATATTTTAAAAAACAACAACTACATTAACAAACAAATAGTCACCACATATATTAGCCCCAAATGGTCAATAATCCTCCCATCGGAAAACTTGTAGTCAATGCCCAAAGAAACACAGAGACCAATGCACAAAAATACAGATTTGTGAGCTCGTCCTTCTCCAATGCACAAATCTTTTGCTTAACGATTAAGCATTCAAGCTGATAAACAGATTCACAGGAGAGAATAGACTTTACCAGCAACTCTATTCTTTATTGCTTTGAGAAAGTCAATCTTCGCAATACACTTTCCTTTTGCTATATAAGAACAGAGAAGGTCAATCTACGCGGCCATGATAGGCACCCTCGATGATAGAAGATGAGCCACGCCTTTTGCCACTAATTGGACTTCCTAGCTTTATCAGTATAGTTTGAACAATATTTCAACTAATCCTGACACACCACTACAATGAAAAAAAATATCAGCAATGAGCATCATCTCAAACCAAGTCACGAGAAAACAAAAATGTGAAGGAATGTCTTTCTCTTTATCATGGCTCATAAGTATGTTCTACAGTAAAAAAAAGTACATGATTAATTAGGTCCATGCCAAAAAAACAATGAAGCCTATTGCTGTTGAGAGATCTATACCAAGGAGTCATTTGGATTCCTAAATGCAAGTGCTTATATACAAGAAAGGACACTCTTTTAATCCAAAAACTTAAACTAATAGGGTTTAGGGTTCTTCTTATATATAACATAAGTATCTCGGCCTTCTTTTTCATATGACTTCTCTTAATAATATAAAGATTAGGATAATGGAGACAGAACACTCTAATTTCATATGACTTTGTAATAATATATATGTATTTTTTCTTAACAATGCATCAATTTATAAATACATATTCATAAATACTTTTAGGTTCAAAGATAAAAACATATAGATTCTTATAAATTTAGATAAATTCAAATAAATTAAAAAATAATTATAGAAAGATATCTATACATTCGGTATACGATATGTGATTTTATAAGAAAAGAAAGAAACTCCAATTTTAATACCTCCACATTAGTTATAAAAGGGAATTTGTTAGCATGACCGGTGTTCCGTCGAATCTAAGAGCAACTCTAACACAAAATACCATTTTGGAAAGCTAAATTGATAACATAGCTTTTTGAATAATGTAAATATAGATTTTTTTTTATTTATGTGTATTCTAACGGTAAAAGCCATTTAAAAGAGTTACATATACAGTAACAATTGAAACACAATACAGTAACAGTTGAAACAAAATACAATAATAATTGAACATTTGAAACACAATACAGTAACAATTGAAATAGTGAGATATCAACTAATAAACACTGATTTTAAACAGCATATAACTCCAAATACAGTAACAATTGAAATAAAATATAATAACAATTAAAACAAATACAGTAACAGAAGAACTAGTGAAATACCAGCTGATAAATATTGATTTAGAGCCTTCATCAAATCAATTGTTGAAGTTTTTGGGGATTGGTATCAATTTTAAAACACGATAAAATATTATCAATTAATAATTTTTTTCTTGTTCGGCTTTAGTTTCAAAATGAAACAACATTTATGCTTTCTTTGTGTTTTAATTAGCTTGAACAATGTTTCAACAGGAATATATATATTTTATAAGTTTTGGTTTTTTTGTTCAGAGCATCTAGAAATAGCAACCGAAGAACAGAAGAACTGTTTTAGCTTTTCAAATAGTTGTTCAATTAGAGATATTAAAATTAAACACTAAAGCTAAAAGTTTAGATTTTTCATTTTGCTTTTGCCGATACCTAATGCGTTGGAGATGCTCTACGAGGATCAAGAGCTCCATCAGCAACACAAGAAGGGTTTTCCTGATCATCTTATTCACCGTTAAATTATACTCAAGTTTCAATCTTTAAAATGAACTGGTCAACCTTTTTGCCAATTTTTTTGGCTCTTGTGGTTATAGCAGAGATCGCCTTTCATGGTTGTCTTGATATGCCTACAAATGCTGCTTTCATGGGTTGGTAGCTTTTTCTACGGCTCAACTGTTTCTGTTGATATGGTGGAAGGTGCTGGTTTTGAATTGGAATCAGTGAGTATGGGTACAACTGAGAGAACTTTGGGGTCACATAGCTGTGAGGAGTGGTTAGAGAAGGAGGGTGCTGTGGTTTATGCAAGGGATTTTGATATAGATCCCAATTTGGTCACCGGAGATGAAAAGGTTTATTTGATTTGGACTCGTGTTTTTTTTTTTTAAATAAAAGCTTTATGGGATTTTTGTTTTTGGCTACTTGGTGATTTTTGTGATATTTTTATATGATTTTGAGTGTGATGTAGTTAAAAAATTCCATCCGCCCCTCTCAACTCAAATTAAGTCTTTGAAGGATGACTGCCCTGTGATATATGGATGAATTCCATAAGTTTGACTGTGATATGATTTATAATGGTCACACTCACATATTTTCTTAGCTAAGAATATTCTTTTATTATTGCTGTAATATATGCTATGCAGTGGACAAAGTAGAAACTCTGAAGCGTTACAAATTTAGCTTGGCTTTTGAGATCTCTAATGAGGAGGATTGTGTCACAGAAAAATTCTGTCAATCTCTGGTTGCTGGTACGAGAATTTGCTACAAGTCCTTAAGTGTGGGTGTTGCTGACTTTCATTGTCAAATACTATCATCTGTCGTTGCCCTCTTGTTTGGTTTAACATTCCATTCCGATTGAAAAAATAACGTGTCAATCGAAACAGTATCGACAACCTTGCTAAGGATACAAGAATGGACTTCATTATCCTGGTTTTCAAACACCAGCAGGTTCCATACTAACCAGGTGAACGAGAGGAAGCCAAGATTTAACAGATACCCGAGATCCTGGAGTAACCTGGGGAGACAAAAGGCATAAAACCAAAACATGAAAAACCTAGAGCACCCCAAAATCTCATGAACAGCAAACTCATTTGGGGCACCACACGTGTTTCTAGCATTGTGATGCGGGACAAGTAAGATTTGAGGAGCAGGAGAAAAAAAGAGAGGATGGAATCTACAACTTTCATTCATTCATCCAAAACCAAAACTATCCATTATGTGAAAAATTACATATATATTGTAAAACCTTAACACAACCAATGATTAAGGCTATAACTCACTAAACAAAATAGTATAAATTAAGTCTAATAATAAACCCAAATAAAATCCAATAACGTATCCTCAATCTCTCAATCAAAAAAGTGACTGGTTGGACTATCCTCCGTCATCTCTATCCTTACAAATGTGTAATATGTGGCGCAGGCTGGTGTCCCCATCAATTGAACTTCCAGAGCCATCCAATATGAACTTCTCGAGCTAGGCTTCAAAGAGTGACTATCTTCCATAAATTTAGACAAACCATAATCATGCAGCAAGTCCTATGTTTCCAGATTCGGTCACCAATATGTATACACATTTAAGAGCACGTTGCATCACGTTACAACTATGAATATAATTCAGACCTTGCAAAATCTGTTGAGTGTGATGAGAAACTTGGAATTCCTTGAAACGGTAATCAATTCTTATAGGCTGGTTCAAGGGTGCCATGACTTGCAAGCTTTAGAAAAATATAAAGTTGTTTATTTATATATCCTTGTCTTTTCCATAATACTCAATTATGTTTTCATGATCCAAAAGTTTCAATAAAGCAACCTCATTCCCAAGAGATGAAAGACGTTTCTAATCACTAAGTGAAACTTCACAGCAAAAAATAATCCATCTTTAGATCACCTTTGTTCCAATTTATAATTCTACGTGTTCATCAACTAATCTGTCAAAGATTTGGCATAATTGTTATGCTTTTCACTTTGTCTGCACTAACAACAAGTGAACTGCAAATTCAGTTCATAACTGCTAGCAATAATTTTTTTTTTTAAAAAAAATGAAATAGAAAAACTAGACCAACAGCTGGTTACCTTCAGTGGAAGAGAATAGACATCATTGTAGCGATTGAGTCTTGCATCTTCCTATAAACACTGTAAAAGAAATTTCTGAACACTTGGATTGCTGGAAACATCAGAACCTTGTAGGGAATGGAAACGAAAATAAATGAGAAAACAACAAGAACTATAAAAAGGACTTCAATTAGAGATAAATGTAACAAAACGCTAACGTTAAAATTCAAGATAAGGATGACATCCCTACAATCTCCTCATTCTTAATTGGACTGCCTAGCTTTTTCAGTATTGTTTGAACAATATTTTCAATTAATCCTGACACACCACTACAATGAAAAAATATCAGCAATGAGCATCATCTCAAACCAAGTCACGAGAAAACAAAAATGTGAAGGAATGTCTTTTTTTCTCTACAGTGAAAAAAGTACGTGATTAATTAGGTCCATGCCAAAAAAACAATGAAGCCTATTGCTGTTGAGAGATTTATACCAAGGAGTCATTTGGATTCGTAAGTGCAAGTGCTTATATACAAGAAAGGACACTATTTTAATCCAAAAACTTAAACTAATAGGGTTTAGGGTTCTGCTTATAACATAAGTATCTCGGACTTCTTTTTCTGACCAGACATGCGATTCTCAACTCAACAATTAAGTGCCTGATATTATTTTAAAGGATTAGACATGAAATATCTCTAGGAAGTGGTGTATTCTAAATTTATAGCCAATTCAATGGAGTTGCATGTTAGGTACTGTTGCTATACCTCATTCTTCCTTCAGAGTTGGTTCTAACTTGTAATGTCTACTTCTCTCAATGATGAGTACTTGTCGTGAGCTTCCATTCATGATTAACCCTTTGCCTGGATTAATCTATTTCACTTCAGAACATTATTCTGATTTTTTCTCCTGTCATTTTTTAACTTCCCTGACTTTTCTGATTTAAATTTTCAGAAAGAAGCTCATCTAACCTTTTCAATTCTATCATTTTTTTATTCTGGTTTAATGGTAAGGAGTACCCTTGGACATCAATAAAAATTAAATTTCTTCTTAGAGTGTGTTTAAGATTGTGGTAGAAGTTACTTTTGAAAATACTTTTCGCTTAGAAATGCATCAAAATAATATATATATATATATATATATATATATATATATATATATATATTTTATAAATTTATTTTTGACATCAATACATCAAAACAATCCAAAAAGACCAATAAAAATTAATTTGAAGAAAAAAATATTTTTTTTTTCAAAAGCATAGTTGGACTGCAAAAACAAACAATGCCTAGCCCATCTTATAAACGCCACTTACATCAGTAATTTAATGAATTATGTTTTGAATGATTCCTTTCCACATATTTAGTAGCATAGTCATAATTATATAAATAAAAATACACTGAACAAATTTTATTATATATGAGAATTTTATTAACTTTGTCAATGATATTGTTCACCTAATAATTTATCATTCATTTTCACACACATCATAATTACTTTGTATGAACTTAATATTGCAGCCGTACATATAAGAAAAATAAAAACAAAAAACAAAAAACAAAAGAAAGATTACCGGACATCATGAGCATCATATCCAGCATAATCTGCCACTGCCTCAGCAGCCCATCTCCAGTTTTGGACAAACTCCATGCCATGCTTTAGTTCATGTCGAGCAAAGGTGTATGTATAATATGTCCCCCGTTTTCTGCTTGTCTCCGATGGATCAACACCATAGCAAACTGGCAAAATAATGTGTTCCTTGCAGTCAAGAATCTTGACAAGCTCTTCCAAACACCATGTAGAGTCTACATAATTCGGTGAAAGTATAACGATGAAGCCCTTGATTGTTCAATGGCTTCAACCGATGCTAGTGAGATGTCCTCTCTTATCAACATTTCATCATCTTTACGTGCCTTATACCTTCCCCGCGTACTGAATCACATAGAAGGTGGACCAACGCAGGTATCGTAGACGCTAAAGCTTAAAAAGACATCGTGTGCCCATCCAGAAGAAAAGGATGACGAACAGGCAGCTTGTGTGCTAAAGCAGACTTTGTGTGACCATTGGGTCACCATCCAGGAGAGAAAGATGATGAGCAGGCAGCTTGTGAGCTAAAGCAGACTTTGCGTTACCATCGGGTATTGCGGAAGCTAAAGCAGGTAGCTTGTGTGCTTTAACATGGTTATGGGTCTCTTGCATATTTAGTTATCGCCCATTTAACATGTTGCTTTACAACCTTCTCTAGTACTCAGTGGTGACATTCAAACATTTCTGAATTTCTCTTGAATGATTATGCGATAACCCTCCTTGTTGCACCTAAGTTGCTTGGCAATAATCCTCTAATCCCTTTCAGAACAACGTCAAGACATTTTGCACAGTACAAACCCTATCTGCCGAGTTTATTCATCATAAAATATCTTGGCAGCACCTTCTGGTTCAAACTCCATGCCATCGTGTGGTTCTACAACCATACCATCACCTTCGTGTTCAACCAATTCATTTCCAATCTCTCTGCTATATCAATCCTCTCTTCTACATCCACTGCCACACAATTCAATATTATCTTTAAACGCATTTAAAATCCCTTATTGATCTTTGAACATTAGGCTCAAAACTTGACAAGAATAAACAAAAAAAAGCCCAATTCACTCTTCTCTACAGCAGCTAAAACCAAGTAAACAATAAACTTAACCGCCCACCAAAGAAAACCCAACTTTTATTTCAAGAGCATAATTCAACACTAAACTAAACATCAAAAAACACTAACAACAACTGTTTCATTTCTTCTTGTTATCTTTCACTTTCCTCTCATTTCTCAGAAACCAATCAAACCGTATATTAAAACAACATCAAGAAACCACAAGACTCAATCTTTCTCTTCTCATAACAAAACCCACTAACAGTTTTATTTTTAAAAAATGGTAACTTTATAGCATTTAACAATAATAGTGAGCTATACTTTGCATTCATAAACCCAAGAGAAAATGAAAGAAGACCCAGATAGAGAAAGATTGCAACTTACTTGATGCAGCAAAGACCAGAGACACCCAGAATTGAGAAGCCTATGGAAGGTAGTTTCGAAGAGTTTAGAGAGGAATTTTTTGGGTTTTGGTGAGGAGAGATAAGATGGATCAGAATCTACAGACAGGTGATGATTTAACTCCATTGTTTTGATGCCACCTAGGAACCGATTACACTGACCGGTCCATTTAGATAAAAAAGATAAATAATAAATAATATATAAATATTATCGATGGTCAAAAATATATTTATATTCTATAAATATATTTATAGAATATGTTTTTTTAATATATATATATATATAACTCTTTTTATTTATTAGATATTCAAAACTCCATATATTATTTATAAATATTAATTTTTTTATTTAAAAAATAATAAATGAAATATAAAGAGATCCCGTTAATAATCATTACTAAACAAATATGATCTAACCCGTTCATCTTAGCTATCTTCAAAAGAGATCAAGGTAGTAGCTATCTTCAAAAGAGATCAAGTAGTCAAACTTGTGAGTCAATTCATAAACTCGTTGGCTCAACAAACTTGATTGGACCAGTAGAAAAATCAAAACCAATCAAACTCGATTAAAATCAGACCAGATTAGTCCGATTTTACAATCCAGATTTTTTATTATTTTAATACCAAATCTTGCACTAATTTATTTAATCACCTCTTATATTTATTCACAAAAATATTTACTTTTTTATTTCTCCTCCGATGTGGGACAATTAAAGAAGGAAACATTTAAAAGGAGAGTGGAGACTCTCGGCTGGATAGAGGAGAGTTTGGAGATGGGGGTATTTAAAATGAGAGGAATTGCGAAAACATTCGACAAATACAAAGTTTTCGCAATGGAAACTGGAGAGGAATTGCGACTCAATTGCTTTCCTAAAAGCACTCAATCCGACAAATACAAATAAGGAGAGGATTATTTGTCCAGCATTTTGCTGGACAAATTATATATATTAAAAAAAATTATAAAAAATATATATTATAAAAAAATAAAATTATTGTGTTGATTTTATAAAAAATAAAATTATATATATATATATATATATATATATATATATATATATGGAATCACTCTTGAAAATCAGAAATATTAACTTTAAAATTTATACTTAATTTTTTTTTTTACTTTAAATTAAATTTTTTTAATGTTTTACATCATTTTCATATCCTGATGTCAAAATAATTTGTTGGAGTTGGAGCTAGTACTAGTAATATACTAATATTGATGTTGATTGTCAAAATCATTTCCATTTATATATATATATATATATATATATATATATATATATATAAATGGAATCACTCTTGAAAATCAGAAATATTAACTTTAAAATTTATACTTAATTTTTTTTTTTTTACTTTAAATTAAATTTTTTTAATGTTTTACATCATTTTCATATCCTGATGTCAAAATAATTTGTTGGAGTTGGAGCTAGTACTAGTAATATACTAATATTGATGTTGATTGTTGATACCAGTATTAGTAATTTAGTACTGATAATCCTTTCAATAATAATACTTTTGATAAATGTATTAAAAGTACCGAGGAAAATGACGGACATGAGACTGATTTTAATTTATATAGCATATCATTAAAATATTTATTTTAAATATGTTTGTTTTTACCTAATGAAATTCTATGGACATAATTGTTTTGTGATGTGTTTTGAAGTTATTTTACATCATGTATGAACCTAAACTAATTAAGTTTTATGTCCATAATTATGTTATTTTGTATTCAAAAATATTTTACATACGATTTTACGATTTTTCTTCTCACACGATTTTAGCTGTGATTTTACGATTTTTGTACGGACAAATTCGGGTACGATCTTACGATTTTACGATCCGATCTTACGATCCGATTTTTCGAAGCCCTTTCCAATTCGTGTCAAAATCTCGATTTTGACTACCTTGAAAGAGACTATGCCCTGGACAGTTGTATAGAGGAGAAGGGGCAACTTGCAGTCTTAAAGTTTTTAAAACATTCAGTTTAGTCCTCTTTAAATTTACTTGTTAAAATCCATCCTCCTCCTTTTATCCACATTTCTTTGAAGTTTTTCCTTTACCCCTTATTTTTCAATCCTAATCACGTTATCACCATCCATTATAAATAAAATTCTCGTACCAAGTGCTCCAATGTCTCTTGATTAACCTTAAACAAAGTGGTGGAGAGGACATGGAATTCATTCTCAAGAAAGTGAATGCTGATGGCATTCGTTCCCTTGCAAATCTTGGCATGAAAGAAACTGGATTGGAGGTTTTTCAGGCAATCTCTGGACATAAACTGGTGTTTTACATGTTTAGCATGACACCCTTGCATTGAAGAAAGATTGCGAGTGTCGGATGTTTTACATTGCTTAATGTTTTCTTTTTCTATGGTACGAGAAATGATTTCCATCGGAGTTAGTGAAGAGGATGGATACGGATACGCTGAGGTCAATTCTCATCCCAGATTTGCTCCTGGTATGAGCTGTTATAGACTGTTTGATGAAGTGGGAGCAACCTGATTAGTATATAGAAAAGGATTAAAAAACAGGATAAGAAGATGAAATATCCTTGGTTGGCTAGCAAACCAACTTCATTGAGTACAGATGGGAATGTTCAACAGCACAGAGTACAGATTCATCAAAACTAGAAGATTGAACACACATATTTATAATCCAAGCTCATAATTAATACAATCAATAAAATTTGAAAAAAAAAAGTTGAAGGTTCATCTGGCACCAAACAGCAATTCTGTAAGATCAGGCTGCGTGCAAGATGATTCATTCACGAAAGGATGAGCTAGAAGCTTGGCAGCAGTTGGACGCTGATTTGGATAGGGCTGCAGGCATTGATTGATGAAGTCCTTCAAAGTATGTGAGAGATGATCAGGAACAATAAGCCCTTTTCCGCTTCCAATTGCACAGTAACTTCAGGGGATTCTCGCCATTAATATACTGTGGATGCTTTCTGGTCGACATTTCCGTCAGAGTGCATCCAAGGCTCCATATATCAGATGGAAAACCATACCCGACCCGTTTACGATTAGCAACTTCCGGAGCCATCCAATATGAGCTTCCCAGGCCAAGCTTCAAAGACTGGCTATGATCTTCCATGCTTTTCGACAAACCAAAATCAGCAAGTTTTATTCTTCCTAATTCTGTAACCAAAATGTTTGCACATTTGAGATCTCCATGAACCGCGTTACAACTATGAAGATACCTCAGACCTTGCAATATCTGTCGAGTATAATGAGAAACTTGGGATTCCTTGAAACAGCAATTCTTATAAGCTTGTTCAAGGGTGCCCTGACTTACAAGCTCTAGAAAAATATAAAGCATTTCTCCATCCTTTTCTGTTCCATAACACTGAATTATGTTTTCATGATCCAAGCGCTTCAGAACAGTAATCTCATTCTCGAGATGGCAAAGATGTCTGTGCTCACTAAGTGAGACTCCCTTCGCAAGCAAAAAAGAATCCATCTTCATCAGTTTACAGAGGGTCTAATGAAGATGGATTCTTTTTTGCTGCGAAGGGAGTCTCACTTAGTGAGCACACGCATCTTTGCCATCTCGAGAATGAGATTGCTGTTCTGAAGCGCTTGGATCATGAAAACATAATTCAGTGTTATGGAACAGAAAGGGGTGAAGAAATGGTTTATATTTTTCTAGAGCTTGTAAGTCACAGGAGAGAATAGACTTTATCAGCAACTTTATTCTTTATTGCTTTGAGAAAGTTAATCTTCGCAATACACTTTCCTTTTGCTATATAAGAACAGAGAAGGTCAATCTACGCGGCCATGATAGGCACCCTCGATGATAGAAGATGAGCCACGCCTTTTGCCACTAATTGGACTGCCTAGCTTTATCAGTATAGTTTGAACAATATTTCAACTAATCCTGACACAACACTACAATGAAAAAAATATCAGCAATGAGCATCATCTCAAACCAAGTCACGAGAAAACAAAAATGTGAAGGAATGTCTTTCTCTTTATCATGGCTCATAAGTATGTTCTACAGTAAAAAAAAGTACATGATTAATTAGGTCCATGCCAAAAAAACAATGAAGCCTATTGCTGTTGAGAGATCTATACCAAGGAGTCATTTGGATTCGTAAGTGCAAGTGCTTATATACAAGAAATGACACTCTTTTAATCTAAAAAATTAAACTAATAGGGTTTAGGGTTCTTCTTATGTATAACATAAGTATCTCAGACTTCTTTTTCTGACCAGACATGAGATTCTCAACTCATATGTGGAACTCAACAATTAAGTGCCTGATTATTTTAAAGGATTAGACATGAAACATCTCCAGGAATTGGTGTATTCTAAATTTATAGCTAATTCAATGGAGTTGCATGTTAGGTATTGTTGCTATACCTCATTCTTCCTTCAGAGTTGGTTCTAACTTGTAATGTCTACTCCTCTCAATGATGAATACTTGTCGTGAGCTTCCATTCATGATTAACCCTTTTGCCTGGATTAATCTATTTCACTTCGGAAGAATATTCTGATTTTTTCTCCTGTCATTTTTTAACTTCCCTGAATTTTCTGATTTAAATTTCCAAGATTAGGCACTTCCAAAATAAGTAATAACTTCTTCTTCTTCTTTGAAATATTTATAATTTTTTCTATTCTATCAATTTTTTTATTTTGGTTTAATGGTAAGGAGCCATCAATCAAAATTAAATTTCTTCTTAGAGCGTGTTTGAGATAGTAGAGGTTACTTATCGCTTAGAATGCATCAAATATATATATAAATTAAATTTTATAAAATTTATTTTTGACATCAATACATCAAAACAATCCAAAAATACCAATAAAAATTAATTTGAAGAAAAAAAATTATTGTTTTTCAAAAGCATAGTTGAGACCGCAAAAACAAACAATGCCTAGACCATCTTATAAACACCACTTACATCAGCAATTTAATGAATTATGTTTTGAATGATTCCTTTCCACATATTTAGTAGCATAGTCATAATTATATATATAAAAATACATCGTGAACAAATTAAATTTTGTATGAGAATTTTATTAACTTAGTCAATGATATTGTTCACCTAATAATTTATCGTTCATTTTCACACTTCATAATTACTTTGTATGAACTTAATATTGCAGCCGTACATACAAGACAAATAAAAAAAAAAAACAAAAAACAAAAGAAAGATTACCAAACATCAGGAGCATCATATCCAGCATAATCAGCCACTGCCTCAGCAGCCCGCCTCCAGTTCTGGACAAACTCCATGCCATGCTTGCATGCCGAGCAAACGTGTCTTTATAATATGTCCCCCTTTTTTTGCTTGTCTCTGATGGATCAACGCCATAGCAAACTGGCAAAACAATTTGTTCCTTGCACTCAAGAATCTTGACAAGCTCTTCCAAACACCATGTAGAGTCTACATAATTCGGTGAAAGTATAACGATAGAAGCCCTTGATTATTCAATGGCTTCAACCAACGCTGGCGAGATGTCCTCTCCTATCAACATTTTCATCATCTTTACATGCCTTAAGCCCATTTAACATGTTGCTTTACAACCTTCTCTAGTACTCAGTGGTGGCATTCAAACATTTCTGATTTTTTTCTCGAATGATTATGCGATAACCCTCCTTGTTGCACCTAAGTTGCCTGGCAATAATCCTCTAATCCCTTTCAGAACAACGTCAAGACATTATGCACATTACAGACCCTATCTAAAGAGTTTATTCATCAAAAAATATCTTGGCAGCATCTTCTGATTCAAACTCCAGGCCATCGTGTGGTTCTACAACCATACCATCACCTTCCTGTTCAAGCAATTCATTTCCAATAGTGCTCTCTGCTATATCAATCCTCTCTTCTACACCCACTGCCGAACAATAACACAATTCAATATTGACTTTAAACCCATTTGAAATCACTTATGCATCTTTAAAAACCAGGCTCAAAACTTGACAAGAATAAACAAAAATGAAAACAGCTCAATTCACTCTTCTCTACAGCAGCTAAAACCAAGTCAACAATAAACTAAACTGCCCACCAAAGAATACCAAACTTTTATTTCAAGAGCTTAATTCAACACTAAACAAAACATCAAAAAACACTAGCAACAACTGTTTCATTTTTCTTGTTATCTTTCACTTTCCTCACATTTCTCAGAAACCAATCAGACCATATATTAAAACAACATCAAGAAACCAGAAGACTCAATCTTTCTCTTCTCATAACAAAACCCACTAACGGTTTTATTTTAAAAAATGGTAACTTTATAGCATTTAACAATAATAGTGAGCTATACTTTGCATTCATAAACCCAAACTTTTTGTATGATTAAATAAAGAAGAGAAAATGAAAGAAGACCCGGATGGAGAAAGATTGCAACTTACTTGATGCAGCAAAGACCAGAGACACCCAGAATTGAGAAGCCTATGGAAGGTAGTTTTGGAGAGTTTAGAGAGGAATTTTTTGGGTTTTGGTGAGTAGGGATAAGATGGATCAGAATCTACAGACATATGATAGGACCAAAGTTGTCAAAATCACGACTCGTAAAATTTCATCCGATTTTACGAGCAAACCTAGTTAAAATATTAATTTTAATCAAACTAGATCAAAATAGGTCACAATCATAAAATCAGACCAAAATAGGTCACAATCATAAAATCAATCCAGATTTTTTATTATTATATAACCACGAAGAGTGGAGAGTCAAGAGTGGAGACTGGGGTATTTAACAGGAGAAAAATTGGGAAACAATTGTATTTGTCCGATGTGGGACAAATGCAATTTGTCCCACATTGGACAAATTTTATATATATATATCATGAAATCACTCTTGAAAATTAATAATATTAACTTTAAAATTTATACTTAAATTTTTTTATTTTTTACTTTAAATTAAAAAAATTTGATATTTTAAATCATTTTCATATCCTGATGTCAAAATAATTTTTGGAGTTGGAGCTAGTACTAGTAATATCGATGTTGACTGTTGATACCAGTATTAGTACTGATAATCCTTTCAATAATAATATTTTTGATAAATGTATTAAAAATAACGAGAAAAATGACGGACATGAGACTGATTTTGATTTATATAGCATATCATCAAAATATTTATTTTAAGTTTGTTAGTTTTTACCTAATAAAATTCTATGACATAATTGTTTTGTAATGTATTTTTAAATTATTTTGAATTATATATGAACCTTAACTAATGAAGTTTTATAGCTATAATTATATTGTATTGTATTCAGAAATATTTTACTTATAATTTTATGATTTTTCTACCTACACGATTTTAGCTGTGATTTTACGATTTTTGTACAGAAAAATTCAGGTACGATTTTATGATTTTACGATCCGATCTTACGATCCGAGTTTTCGAACCCCTTTTCGTGTCGTGTCAAAATCGCGATTTTGACAACCTTGGATGGGACACTGACCAGTCAATTTAGATAAAAGAGAGAAATAATAAATAATATACAAATATTATCGATGGTCAAAAATATATATTTATATTATATAAATATATTTATAGAATATGCTTTTTTAATATATATATATATATATATAACTCTTTTTATTATTAGATATTCAAAACTCCATAAATTATTTATAAATATTAATTTTTTTATTAAAAAATAATAAATAATATATAAAGAGATCATACCCCTTAATAATCATTACCAAACGAACATGAATATATTATATGATATCGGGCCTGTTTGGGAGTGTGGTTGCGGTAGCTTTTCAAAGTGTTTATCGTGCTGAAATACATCAAAATGATATTTTTTTATTTTTTAAAAATTATTTTTGAAATCAGCACATTAAAATGATCTAAAACACATAAAAAATATATTCATTTAAAATAAAATAAAAAATTAAATTTCGGCCAAAATCCGGTAAGATCACAATGTCAAACGGCACATCATGTCGATGCTCCCAAGAGACTATGCCCTCGATGCTCCCAAGAGACTATGCCCTGGACTGTTGTATACAGGAGAAGGGGCAACTTGCAATCTTAAATTTTTTAAAAACATTCAGTTTGGTCCTATTTAAATTTACTTGTTAAAATTCATCCTCCTC
The DNA here is from genome assembly GCA_029030765.1 of Salix suchowensis. Lineage (NCBI taxonomy): Eukaryota > Viridiplantae > Streptophyta > Magnoliopsida > Malpighiales > Salicaceae > Salix > Salix suchowensis. The sequence continues at coordinate 12,353,281 of CM054996.1, read as the reverse complement.
CTTTTATCCACATTTACTTGAAGTTTTTCCTTTACCCCTTATTTTTCAATTCTAATCACGTTATCATCCATTATTAATAAAATTCTCGTACCAAGTGCTCCATTGTCTCTTGATTAACCTTAAACGAAATGGTGGAGAGGACATGGAGTTCATTCTCAAGAAAGTGAATGCTGATGGCATTCGTTCCCTCGCAAATCTTGGCATGAAAGAAACTGGATTGGAGGTTTTTCAGGTAATCTCTGGACATCACAAACTGGTGTCTTACATGTTTAGCAGGACACCCTCGCAATCTGCTCTCGCAAGCTGCTGAAACGGGTACTTTCCATTGTAGTTAATGTTTCTTTTTTTATGGTGCGAGAAATGATTTCCATCGGAGTTAATGAAGAGGATGGATACGCTGAGGTCAATTTCATCCCAGATTTGCTCCTGGTATGAGCAACCTGATGATTAGTACATCTAGGAGAATAAACAAGAACAGAAGATGAAATATCCTCGGTTGGCTAATGTTCAACAGCACAGAGTACAGATAACACACATTATTTAGAATCCAAGTTCATAATACAATAAATAAAATTCATGAAAACAGAGTACAGATTCATCAAAACAACAACAGCAATTCTGTAAGATCAGGCTGCGTGCAAGATGATTCATTCACAAAAGGATGAGCTAGAAGATCGGCAGCAGTCGGACGCTGATTTGGATCAGGCTGCAGGCATTGATTGATGAAGTTCTTCAAAGTATCTGAGAGATAAGCAGGAACAACAGGCCCTTTTCCGCTTCTAATTGCAAGCTCTACGCTCACGGCATTCCTGGCATTATACTGTGGATACTTTCTGGTCGACATTTCCGTCACAGTGCATCCAAGGCTCCATATATCAGATGCAAAACCATACCCGACCCGTTTACGATTAGCAACTTCCGGAGCCATCCAATATGAGCTTCCCAGGCCAAGCTTCGAAACTATTGGGGCTTCGACAGTGGCATTTAACCATCTCTGCTCTGTGGTATGTTTTCTTTGTTTCCTGAAATATGACTTGTCCCCACTACAATTGAATACATGGATTCACATGTATCAACTTGATGAAGAATGCCAGCTTATGATTCTTTCTATATGTTGGTGAACTGCATGTCGTCGATGGCTTAAAGATTCATTGAACTGGGCTTCTTCTTTTTCCTGCTTTTTCATGGCGGGGTGATGGGGATTGGGGAAGTGTCAAATTTCATTGCAATGGTTTTGAGAAGATCATAAATGTTAACGATTCTATTTCCCAGTTGAAGTTGTTGCGTTGCATATCAAACAAGGGAAAGCAACTTCTGTTTTTTAAGGAAATAAATAAATAAAATGAGCGTGCTTATGAAACTCAAATCTAAATATTGCAAGGAAATCCTTGTACCGAAAGCTTAATGATCCTTAAAGAGGTGGAAGTTTGTCTTCCCTTATTATTGACCAACAAAGTAAGCAGAAAGAAATTCTACATATTTTTCTTAAAGTATACAATAAGGTTCCCGTGCAAATCGACCGTCAACGTGGACATCTCTGTCCTTGAACAGCCGTGGAAGCCAGGAGAAACACGTGGAGGTCTAATGTCGATCGTTGTTAGAGTTGTTGTTTATCAAACAACTCGATCAAGTTCAATTAATTAAGTTTTTTTTATTTTAAATTAATAATTTTAATATTTTTGAGATTTTTTTTGGTATGAGTATGCTGGTATAAAAAATATTTGTAAGAACACTTATTTCAATACAATTTCTATATAAAAAATATTTTAAAAACAATTATTTCAATACAAAAGGTATAGTATGGAATTTGAATTGCTAATGTTAAATAATTAATATTGTCATTACCCTGGCCAGCATCTTAATGCACACATATTTCATTCATTTTCATACTGTTATTTTATATATATATATATAGATTGACACACGAGTGCAAGGTATAGAGCCTGGGTATGAGTATTAAGATGTGCTTCGCCCTAGTGGCGTGCTGCACCAGAAAATTCTAGTTTTTTTAAAGTGTATATTTTTATTATTATTTTTGAGATTATTATATTAAAAATATATATTTTAAAATGAAAAATTAAAAAAAAAAATCATTTTTAAAAAATATAGTGTAAAAGAGCACGAAATCGATAGCAGCGAGGCCTTTGTTGGATCGTGAAAAAGGAACGAAGTTGATTTGCTGGGAAAAAACGAGTGATGATTGGATTAAGATTGAGAGTGGCAAAAACGATTCAGGCAGGGACAATGCAGCGTGGACAATCAGAATAGCATTGATGAAATTAATTAAATTAAAGATACAATCATCGATAGTGATTACAATAAATCTATTTTAATAGTTGAGTTTATTTCTTATGTTATCATTCAAAATTCACCATTGAATAAATTATTTTAAATTAATTCAGCAATTTAGTCTTTTTATATAAGAATTACTGTAAAACAAAATGCACCACCATCTCAAAATAGAAATGAAAAGAAAAGCATCAACATTTTAAAAATATCACTGAAATCATATCATTCGCTCTCACTCTGCTTTTTTATTTGGGGGATATAGTGTTGTCAAAAGTCAGAAGCACGATATTTATTTAGAAGCTCGTTTGATTTTGTGCTTTTTAAATATTTTTAAAAAACAATAAATTTTATTTTTTTTACTTAAAAAAAATTATTCAATACTTCGCCAAACAAAAATTATCTTGAAAAACAATTGTCACCGCAAGATTTGGATGCAATGTAAGGTGGTGTCGAGAAAGGTACCGGGCAATTTAATTTTTTAAAATATTATTATCCAATCTTTTTTTATATATAAAAAATAAATGGGATTGAACCTAACTACTAAAATTTAGAAAAATAAACATGGAATCTTTGTAAATGTAAAATGAATTAGTAGATCGATTTTTAATCCTTGCTTCTTGGCAGGGGGTGTTTCTTCTACTTTCCTTCTCCTCCAACAAAATAGGGTTTCAGAATCTCCAGTTGTGAAGCCATCAAATTCAAGCCCGAAATAATTAAATTGATGCAAACCCAGAGAATAAAATCAATTATATACGGGTGCTTGAGATGGGTATGCGGCGATTGAAAAATGAGGGTGATGACTATAATTTACAAAAATAAATAAATAAATAAATAAATAAATAAATAAAGGAGTGGCTCTCTCATTCTTTAATATTGCCACGAATCACATGCCATGCCGACAGAAATTGAAGAATTGGCTGTACGGATATATTTCACGTCCAAAAATAAACTTACAAAATATATATTTTTTAAATAGTGTTTCGTCACGTCCAAAAAGGTGAATACAAAGAAGCTGTGCGGATCACACGTCATCTTGTCTCGAAAAATTCTAAAGTCGTGATTTTGTCGTGTCAATGTGACCTTTTCCGTGGTCATAGTGTCCCAGGCCTACATCTCGGTGTTTTATCTATGTGTCTTTAGTTTTGGTTTTTTATTTTTATTACTCTCTCTTGTGTTTAAAATTTTTAAAATTGATATTTCTTATTTGTTTTTTCTTATAGTTTTTCTTTTAATGTTTTTTATTTTATTTTCATGTCAAATGATTTTTTTAGCTAATAATTTTTATTTTATTTGCTCTTTTGTTAAAGTTTTTTGGCTTTTTTTATTCTTTTATTGAATTTATTTTCCCATTATTCACGCAATAATAATAATAATAATAATAATAATATTTTTTTGCTTCCTCTTTTATTAATGTTTTTGAATTTTTTCCCTCAAAATAATTTAATAATTTTTTTTTATTTTAGCAATAATAATAATTATATTTTTAGATGTTTTTGATATTCTTGGCGGGTTGGATTTGGTTAGGTTTTTATTAGGAAAGGCTTCTAGACAGAGCTCTAATTAGTAAAGTAAAAAATCATTTTAAAAAATAAAATACTTCATAATCCATCCATACATATGAAAAGTATATTTGTTTTTGTGTTTTGAAAAATAATTTTTTTTTAAAACTATTTATAAATAAGTTTTTGTTTTTATATATATATATAATACAAGTATACAACAACACTGAATGGACAAAAACGAGCGGCCATTAAAACCCTAATTAGAATTGCTCTTGAGGTCCTCGTTGACTGCATGTGGCCATTAAAGTATTATGTATTTTTTTTCTTATTATTTTATTTTCATCTGTTTTTTTACCAATTCTGAATGTATGCAAAACTAGCTTTCAAATTTATTCGTCACATATTATTAATATTGTAATTACCATTGTGGGCCAGTTATTATTAATATTTATGTTTAAATCTATTATTTATAATAAAAAAATGGAAACTGAAAGATTTAGGCCACCCATGAAGCTGTATTAGTAAAATTTATCTAATTTCAGTATTCAAAATTTCATCGAAAACTCACAGCAGCTTGCCAACAAAGGCTAATAGAAAAAAGAACAGAGGGATTACTGGCATAATATCTACGATTGGATTAAAAAAAGCGTAGGCTTCAGGCAATTTTAAGAATTACATAATATCCTTGGTTGCCTGCTAGCTAACCAGCTTCATGGAAATAAGCAAGAAAAAACACATCTCTAATTATTATCATTATTATTGCTTATATAATAAAAAAAAAATGACCTCGAAGAATAAAACATACTAAAAATTATTAAAAAAACAACAAAAAACTATAAAAAAGAAATAAATATTATTAGCCTTAACAAAATCATTTGAGAAAAACATTTCAAATGATTACTATTATTATTGTATAAATAATGAAAAACAATACCTTGAAGAATCAAGAAAATAAAAAATTGTTCGTGTGAAGAATATTTTTTCCCATTACAAGCAAAAGGTTACTTAAATAAAGAAGTAAGATGTACTACTTTTTAGTAAGATGCTTAATTTTTGGAACTTTTCATGCCCAGGGATAAGTGATTATTACGTAGTCCCTCCGTACTTGCAATCTTTCTTTAATTTGAACACTCCTAATTTTTAAAAGTACTTTTAGAAAAAAATAAAATTTTTATTTTATTTTTATTTTAAATTAAATATTTTTTATATTATTTTCATTGTTGATATCAAAAATAGTTTTTAAAAAATAAAAAATATTATTTTACTATATTTTTTAATAAAATATAATTTCAAAAACAAACTCAATTATAGATTACAAAATCTTAAAATCCCAGCTTATGGCCCGCGGTTACATAAAATGGAATAGAAAAACTAGATGAAAAGCCATTTACTTAGCGCGCTTTGTGTTGATTCGGAGAGTGTACTTTAATTGTTTTTTAATTTAATTTGTATTTCAAAATATATTAAAATAATATTTTTTATGTTTGAAAAATTATTTTTGATATTAATGTATGAAAATTATTTAAAAACATTAAATTTTCTTAATTATTTTGTTGAAAAACACGGTGACAGACACTTTCGTTGTCAACGAACAAACGTGAGATTTCCGTGTATCTTGAATCCTTAAAGTTTTAAATAATTTGAATAAATAAAATTGAATTATATAAAAATGGAAAGGCGTAAGTGAAAAAAAGGAGCCGATAAAAAACAGTTTGAAGGACTCCATAAAAAAAAAAAAAAAAAAAAAAAAAAAAAAAAATTGTTCGTGTGAAGAATATTTTTTCCCTGAGTTCTTTTAATGTGAGAAAAGAGTGTGGGAGGAAAAGACTAGTGGGGTGAGTCCATATCATTGGCTGCTGGATTCAAAATGTCATGGCTAGGGTTTTTCAAGCAAGAACATGTTCTTTGAAAGGGAGAAAAGACATGTTCTTTGCCAATGGCCACTGAAGAGGAAAGCCGTGAAACGCATGAATGCAAATGATTTGTTAAGGGATTAATAGAAAACGAAGATATCAATGAGCACGGTTTTCATACTTCGGTGCGCATGGCAGGCTGACTAGGAGCCTTGACAAGGCAAGACTCGGGCCTGCAATTGGTCCGGTGAGACTCATATGACTTGCCTTGAAACAGGTGATTAGGCATAGCCTATGCAAGATTTTTTTTTTCATTTCATTTTTTTTAATTGTTGCAATAGGCCAAAAAAGTTATTTATAAACATTAGTTATATATATTTATACACACATATTTTTATAGCATGTCTCTTCACTTTTCTAGGTGGAACAAATATTTATGGGTTGTTTGTTTCTAAGAAAACAAAGTATACATGATGAGTGGTTTAAATTCAAAGGACAAAAACAAATCATTATTGAAGAGAAAAGGCATAACATAAGTGTTGCTTCATGCACACAAAGCCAATCAAAAGTTTTTCTCTTACTTGATCCAATCTTATGCACGCGTCATTTTCTACAAAAACATCTTTGTCAAGCCGAAATTATTCAGAACTTCACCGAAAACTCACAGCAGCTTGCCAAGCAAAGACTAATAGAAAAACGAATAGAGGGATTACTGGCATAATATCTACGATTGGATTCAAAAGAGCGTAGGCTTCAGGCAATTTTAAGAATTACATAATATCCTTGGTTGCCTAGCTAGCTAACCAGCTTCATGGAGTACAGCTGGGAATGTTCAACATCACAGAGTACAGATTCATCAAAACTAGAAGATCGAACACACATAATTTAGAATCCAAGTTCACAATACAATAAATAAATAAAAAATGTTGAAGGTTCATCCTGCACCAAACAGCAATTCTCTAGGATCATGAGCCTGCGTGCAAAGATGATTCATTCACGAAAGGATGAGCTAGAAGCTCGGCAGCAGTTGGACGCTGGTTTGGATCGGGCTGCAGGCATTGATTGATGAACTCCTTCAAAGTATGTGAGAGATTACGAGGAACAATAATCCCTCTTCCGCTTCTAATTGCAAGCTCTACACTAAAGACCTTCTTGGCATTACTCTGTGGATACTTTCTGGTCGACATTTCCAGAACAGTGCATCCAAGGCTACATATATCAGATGGAAAACCATAGCTATGATCTTCCATCCTTTTCGACAAACCAAAATCAGCAAGTTTTATTCTTCCTGATTCAGTGACCAAAATGTTTGCACAGTTAAGATCTCCATGAACCACGTTACAACTGTGAAGATACTTCAGACCTTGCAATATCTGTCGAGTATAATCAGAAACTTGGGATTCCTTGAAACGGCATTTCTTATATGCTTGTTCAAGGGTGCCCTGACTTGCAAGCTCTAGAAAAATATAAACCATTTCTCCATCCATGTGTGTTCCATAATACTGAATTATGTTTTCATGATCATCCAAGAGTTTCAGAATAGCAATCTCGTTCTCGAGATGGGGAAGATGATTGGGTTCAGTAAGTGATACTCCCTTCACAGCAAAAAAGATCCCATCTTCATTAGAGTACCCTCTGTAAACTGATGCGAATGACCCTTTTGCAATAAGATCACCCCTCTTCCAGCTGTTTGTAATTTTAGGCCGTGGTCTACAAATCTGCCAAGGATTTGGCATAATCATTATGCTTTTCACTGAGAAGTAACTTCAACGCATAACTGCTGTAATAGTAATTAAATGGAATAGAAAAACTAGATCAACAGCCGGTTACCTTCAGTGCAGGAGAATTAACATCACTGTAGCGATTGCCCATTGCATTATTTTGTTCTGAAATCTGTACAGGAGAGGCACGATACTTTGGATTGCTGAAAACAGCAGAAGCTTGCGGGGATGGAACTAAAGGAAAATAAAAGGAGAAACCAACAAGAAGTATAAGAAGGAGCTCGATCGATCATTAATGGATAGATGTAACAAAACGCTACCGTTTACACTCAAGTTAAGGATGACATTCGTACCTGCAATATTCTCCTCATTCTGAATTGGACGGCCGCATGCCCATATCAGTCGTAACATGCTCTCCCCATAATTTTTTGAAGACGAACGAGGTGATGACCAGTCAGCTTGCCTGCTCGAAGAAGGCATTGGAGAAGACCAGGTAGGAGGACAAGAAGATCGAAAGGAAGCAAATGGGGAAAATCCAAAGTAACAAAATGGGGATGGAGAAGAACGCGTGCAGGGGGATGGGAAGAGAGGGAGATACTGCTTCCTTAGAGGACTACAATGCAGGGAGATACATCTTTTATGAAAGTGTCAGTCTGAAATATCTTTACCATTTTAAAACAAGTGGTTCACTGCGTGGAGTGAGTAAATTTATTTCAATTTTCTGAGCAGAGGCATTAAAAAGTGATTCTTATTTTCCAAGCTAACTGTAGTGTACGTATTCACTACAGTTAGTGTTCTTAGTGTAGTACCAGTTGGGTACTGGATATTTTGTTTTTTATTCTTATTTTTCCTTTTGTTAAAAATGCTTTTCCTTTTTTCTTTCCTCTAGTAATAGGAGAGGAGACATGCATGCTGCTTTTCCTTATGTTTCTAAAAACCAGACTACTGTTACCTTCACGTTACTTTCTTAAGAGTAACCTGCACATAATAAAATTGAGCTACTCTTGTCTCCCTCATCAAGGTTTAGATGCATTTAGTTCAAGAAAGACGATAATTTCTAATGATTTTTTAGGTGTCTCAACAAAGTCTAACCTTCCATACTCGTTGGAAGAAAGATTGTTGCAATCATGTATATAATTATTGTTAATATTTTTATTTAATAAAATAAATTAAGAAATGTTTAAATTGATAAATTAAAAATAATTATTAAGGGTAATTTGACTCAACAAAGTATTCAATTTACTTGAATTATTAATTATATTATGTTATTATGGTTATTCAATCTATAATATTTAAAAAATAATATATGTATGTGTATATTTATGCCATTTAAAATAATTTCACAAGTTGACAATAATATGAAAAACATGATAACCAAACACCTGAAATTGCTTTTCATTAAACCTTAAACTCAACCACAGTTTTAACAAAATTATGTGTCTTTCATCAATTGATTGTGCGCAAATGGGTCCACTAAAAAGATAACTTCTATCTGGTGTGTTTTTTTACAGAATATTTCAATATTGGCTTTCTATTTGCCATTAAATTAAAGCCTTCAAATCCTCTCCAGTGTCATAGACAGCAATAAACAGAGGGAAGAAAAGGAGTTCTTGGACACAAACAAATAAATTGACTGTTGAGAAAAGGAAATCATTGTTCGTTAGTTTGTCGATAATTAGAGTATTTCTAACAATATTCGCACTTGTTTTATTGGTAATACCAACTCACCTTAAATTACCCGATCCAATTGTTAGCTATGAAAAAACTTAGAGAATCCATTGAAGTTTTTACCATATAGGTGGTTACAGCAACAAAACAAAAAAAAAAAACACGTGGGGCCTACAAATCTGCCACCGTAGTGGCCACACCCAAGATAGGAAAGTTTCCGTCCTCAGCCAGCCTGTGCTTTGCTTATTTAGTAGTCTGCTTTTCCTTATGTTTCTACCGCCTTTTCCTTATTCTTAAAACCATACTACTCAGGGCCACTGCTACGGTAGCAGCTACCTGTCCTCCCGTATAATCACAGATTACGTAGGCCTCCTTATTAGAGAATAATATAAATCATATTATAGGACCTCACTTATAAACTTAAGCTTTTAGGTGAGATGGTTCCTTAACATGGTATCAGAGCCTTGTTGACCCAGCGGTCACGAGTTCGAATCTCACCACCCCCATTCTATTTGATAAAAATCAAGCACAAGGTGATGTAGGCCTGTGCAAGTTTCAAGCCCAAAGGGCTTTCACTTGAGGGAATGTGTTAGAGAATAATATAAATCATATTATAGGACTTCACATACAAGCTTAAGCTTTTAGGTGAGATGGTTCTTTAACACTCCTCACTTGGAATCTTTCATTAATGTTAGGGTGTTCTGCTGTTAGTGCTGATGACACGCCTAGGCATTTGAAGCCTCCGAAATCTGCCTAGTGGAGATCAAACTTAAAAATGCTTTTCCTTTTTCTTTCCTCTAGTCATGGAGGGAGGAGACGTGATCATAAAGAATTCGTTTTTTAAGGTTGTCGTGACATGGCTTTATAATAGGAGTGGTGGTGGTATACTAATAATAATAATAATAATAATAATAATAGTAATTTTAGTTATGAAATAGTAATAATAATAATGATGATGATGATGATATTATTTATTAATTATAGCTGTAATAGTGATTTTGATTTTGATTTTTAAAAATCTTTTATATGATTTTTAAAATTTTATTATTTAATATTTAATTTATTGATAATTGAACTTCATGGTTTTTATAAATATGATGTTTCAAGTCTAATAACTCGGATCATATATTTAAAAAAAGTCTTATAATTCTCCAATCTCTGGAAAATAAATAAATCCCCACAGGAGCTAGGTGGTGGAAGTGATTAACGGAACGCAAAGTACACAAAATCTTATATATAAAATGGTAATGATAAGGGTGGGCTTACGTGTGCAGCATCAAAATTCTTGGCCGTGTCCTCCCGTATTAAGGTCGGTGAAGCTAGCTCCACTAATAAGTGTTCATTTGAGCAGCCAGCTACTCGCATATTACGTGGTCCGTCCGTACTTGCAATCTTTCTTTAATTTGAACACTCCTAATTTTTAAAAGTATTTTTAGAAAAATTTGAAATTTTTTTATTTTAAATTAAATATTTTTTATATATCAAAAATAATTTTTAAAAACTAAAAATAAAAAATATCTTTTTGATATATTTATATATATAAAAAAAATAAACAGACACAAAATCTTGAAATCCCAGCTTATGGCCCGAGGTTACATGAAAAACCTCCAATCTGGTTTCCTTCATGCTTAGTTCGGGCTGAATTTGCTTTGGAATTATTTTATAATAAAAAATGTTGTCCTGAAAAAAGTTTGTTTTTTTTAAGATTTTGTAATGTATAATTGAGGTTGTTTTTTATTAACAAATATAGTAAAATAATAGTTTTTTCTAATCCAATTATACAATCTAGCGATGAAATAATTATCAAAATAATTTTAACAGTAGCAACATTCAATCACTTTTAAGCAGAAAAAACTTCATTTCTAACATATTCTATTAATTATAATTTTACTAAGTAAATATTAAAATAATAAAAAAGGGAAAAAAGCAACTCATACACAAAATGGGTAGACAAATTTACCCAAGTTATCTACAATAAAAAATATATGAACCACTTCAAGATCTGTTCCCTGCAACCTTTGATTTCACACATCAAAGGTTAGATCTTTACTTACTTCAGTGATTGAAAGACTTTAGGGTTTTAAGGTTGTGTATAATAAAGTTTGGATTTTTATTTATGTTGTTTATGTTTTGTTTGTTACCGATCTTTACTTGCTTTTCATCAGTCCGAAGTCCGAACCATTTAGGATCGTAAAATCGGACCGATCCTGTACGATTTTGACCGAGTTTGATCAAGTTTGATCCAAATCGATTTTTTTACTCAAGTTAACATGGTTTGATGAGTTGACTCGTAAAATCATACGATTTTGCGAGTACCCTTGATATTGTGAGGGAACACAGGACTTCTTTCGCACAGTCAAACTCTGTATGAGATGCCCAAATATTAGTAGAAAATGTGCTAATTGTTACACAGATTTGAACTTTACTTAGTTACAGAATTAAGAAAACAGATGAAATTACCTGTAGTGGAAAGCTTTGTCAATTTATAATAGACCGCAGCTTGAAATATTATACACCAGAATCTAGATTGGAAGCCTGAAAAAAGACATGTTTGGATATGATTTTCCATCTGATCTATGGAGCATCCACGATAGCAAAATGGTAATGATAAGGGTGGGCTTACGTGTGCAGCATCAAAATTCTTGGCCGTGTCCTCCCGTATTAAGGTCGGTGAAGCTCCACCAATAAGTGCTCATTTGAGCAGCTACTCGCATATTACGTGGTCCGTCCGTACTTGCAATCTTTCTTTAATTTGAACACTCCTAATTTTTAAGAGTATTTTTAGAAAAAATTGAAATTTTTATTTTATTCTTTTATTTTAAATTAAATATTTTTTATATTTGATATCAAAAATAATTTTTAAAAAATAAAAAAAAAATATCTTTTTGATATATTTATATATAAAAAAAATTAAACAGACACAAAATCTTGAAATCCCAGCTTATGGCCCGAGGTTACATGAAAAACCTCCAATCTGGTTTCCTTCATGCTTAGTTCGGGCTGAATTTGCTTTGGAATTATTTTATAATAAAAAATGTTGTCCTGAAAAAAGTTTGTTTTTTTTAAGATTTTGTAATGTATAATTGAGGTTGTTTTTGAAATTGTTTTTTGTTAAAAAATATAGTAAAATAATATTTTTTTTAAAAAAAAAAATTTATTTTTGATATCAATACTGAAAAAAATATAAAAATATATTATATTTTAAATTAAAATTATTTATATTTTAATTCATTTTTCAATTATTTTAATATTAAAAATATATATTATATAAACATTATTTATATTTTAAATAATTTTTAGATTATATTAATATATATATATACCCCCGAGCTGAAAAGCAGAATGCTGCTTTACTTACACCGGCGTTTAGCAAAATATTTGACCTGGATTCCATATCCAAATTTTACTTATCAGATTTACCAAACATTTAATTCAAATCTGCATATTGAAAACGTGGTGACATTACACAAACGGGCACTAAAAGCCAAACATGAGAGCTTTTTGAAAGCACATTCACGCTGACTGGACTGGACTGACAGAGGAAGCGTGCGGTTGTTGAATGTCTGGAATTTGATTCCCCCATAATACAACTAAAGCGAGGCATAGCCAGGCCAGGAGGTGATCCCTCCTCGCTGTTAAACCCTCCTCGCAGTCGCAGCCAATGATATGGACAGTTGGACACACCCCACTAGTCTTTTCCACCCCTGACAATTTGTCCCAAATATGAATTTTGCCATATTTTGGTGGAAAATACTAGTGGGGTGTGTCCATAGCCATTGGCAAAGAACATGTTCTTGCTTGAAAAACCCTAGCCATGACATTTTGAATCCAGCAGCCAATGATATGGACCCACCCCACTAGTCTTTTCCACCCACACTCATTTCTCACATTAAAAGAAGTCAGGGGAAAAATTGGTTGTAAAAGGCTATGCTCAAGAGGCTGGAATTGACTACACAGACACTTTTACTCCAGTTTCCAGGCATGATACAATGAAACTTTTGCTTGCTCTAGCTGCTCAACATGGGTGGTATGCGTTTCAATTGGATGTTAAATCTGTTTTTTTTTAATGACGTGTTGAATGAAGAGATTTACATTGAACAACCAACAGGTTTTGATAATCAAAACTCAAACCAAGTGTATTTATTGAAAAAAGCTCTTCTGTGCAATTCCAAATTGTGATTTGCACTGTAACTGTTTTGATCAATGAAACAGTGTTGTTGACTTCTGATTTCTTTAATTACAACAGGAAAAACATGGAAGCACGCTCTCCAGATAAGATTTACGATCCATCTTCCTGACCATTAAGAAAAAAAGAAAAAAGCCAAAGCAATGTGATTTTACAGCTTGCAGCATGAATCGTAAATCTTAATGGTCAAAGCAATGTCATTTTTTTTAATATTCTTACTTCAAAAAAAGAAGTTGAAGGCTCATCTTTTCTCCAAACAGCAATTCACTAGGATCTTTTCTCCATCTTTAAGCAAATATTGAAACAAATAATCATATTTATTTTGTTTGAAGAAATTCCAGTTGCAATTTCTTACAATAGTGGCTAAGTCGCTATTAATTATCAGAAATGACAAGGGTGGTGGGGTCATGTGTGCATCATCGGAATTCTTTGCTATGTCCTCTCCTTTTGGTGTCGGCGAAGCTCCACTACAATGGGGAACCGTTCATTTCAACAGCTCTAGCAGATTACTTCGATCCCAAGGAAAACAACCCTGGTTTATTGATTTGGTTTACCTGGTTTTTTGACTTCGATTTCCTCCTTTAGCAAAGTGAAAGATTCTATTTAATGGCTAATATTAAAACTAAATATTATTCTAATATATTTATAAATAAAAAACATTTTAAAATCTCTCACCAGAGGGAACAAAAAGGAAAGCCATAATACGATGTTGATGTTCGACTGATGTTCGAATCGGATTTCACACAAGGCATCATTAACAAAAACACTAAAAGACATCGGTGATTAACTGTTTATTACTGTAGCACCAGATGCATGTGCATTATGGATATGCAATTTCGCCCGGTGCTTCGCGGGTGCACTTCTGCTTTTTTTTTTTTTTTTTCCGTTTTTTCTACAGTGTATTGGCGAAAAAAGCCCCCGAAAAAGACAAAAAATGCCGCCGGTTTCAGGGGCTCCGAGGTAATTGGCCATTCCGGTCCGGTTCGGCCAGGCGGTTTTTTTTTTTAATATTTCTTCAAACAGTGCAGTCACCGTTTTAGCCCTCGAAAACGACAAAATCACGCACAGGGTGGGAGGGGCAAAACGGTAATTAGCTAATTTTTTATTCTTTTTCGCTCCGGATTACTGTTGGCTCGTCCCATCATGCGCTGTCCATTTCCGCGTGCACGCGTGTTTCGGGCGGCGCATGTTACGTCATACGGCGTCCAAAAATGATCAACCGACGTCTAGAACGATGTTTCGCCATGCTCTCTTTCACATGGGGCGACGCGTGTATACATGTGGTTTCCAGGTACGTGTCAATGGGCGTTTGAATTCCCCCCCCCCCCTCATTTCTCTCTCCTCCTGCGCAAGCTGACGTCAGCGAAGCAGTGTTTTTGACAAAGTTCATTTCAGTCCCTGCACGCCCTGATTTGTTGTTCTGACCCTTATTGCAATTATATAAGTTTTGATTTGTTTCAATTGCGTCCTTCAATTCAAAATCATTATAATATATAGTTTCAGTTCGGTCCTCCTACTTTTAATTTCCGGATTGGCTGTAAAAAGCTCAATAAATTCGGTACACAAGTTTCGATTTTTTTAAATTTGTCCTTTGATTTAAATTGATAATAAATGTGGTTTCCATTTCAGCCCTTGGACTTTTAATTTTTCAATTTAATCCCTTTATATTTGATTTTCATTTCAGCCCTTATACTTTTATTTTTTTATGTTTCAAGAATAATCCATACTTTTGTCCATGTATATATAAGTGTACTTAGCACAATAATAATAATAATAATAATAATAATAATAATTTAATTGTTTTTCTTGCTTACTCTTTTGTTAATATTTTTTTTTCTCCATATAATTTAATATTTTTTATTGTTTTGACAGTAATGGCAATAATATTTTTTTTCCTTTTGTTAAAGTTTCTAGGATATTTTTAGTCTTTTATTAATTATATGTTCTAATATTTATTGAATATTATCTCATAGGAATATATATAGGAAGAAGAAAACATGACCTAGGATTTTTTGAATAAAAAAAATTAATATCAGTATTCTTAAATACATTTAATATAATCATATAATGAATAAATCGGATAACATAAAAAAAAATTG
Organism: Salix suchowensis; assembly: GCA_029030765.1. Taxonomy (NCBI): domain Eukaryota; kingdom Viridiplantae; phylum Streptophyta; class Magnoliopsida; order Malpighiales; family Salicaceae; genus Salix; species Salix suchowensis. Next base: position 12,337,963 of record CM054996.1, on the reverse strand, counting down.
TCTTTGAATTTTAATTTTGTACTTAACACAATAATAATAATAATAATAATAATAATAATAATAATAATAATAATAATAATAAAATAATAATAATAAAATAATAATAATTTAATTGTTTTTCTTGCTTACTCTTCTGTTAATATTTTTCCCGCCAGATAATTTAATAATTTTTATTGTTTTGACAGTAATAGCAATGCTATTTTTTTTATTTTTTTTTGTTTTATCTTTTGTTAAATTTTCTTGAATATTTTTAGTCTATAATTAATTATATGTTCTAATATTTATTGAATATTATCGCATAGGAATATATATAGGGAGAAGAAAACATGACCTAGGATTTTTTGAAAAAAAAAAATTAATATCAGTATTCTTAAATACATTTTATATAATAATATAATGAATTAATCGAATAACATAAAAAAAAAATTTATTGAATATTATCGCCTATAAATATACAGAGAGAGGAAAAAAATGACCTAGGATTTTTTCCTTAAAAAAATTAATATCAATATTCTTAAATACATTTAATGTAATAATATCATTAATAAATCTTATATAAAAAAAATTGCCTTTGAATTTAAATTTGGTACTCTTTTGTTTAAGTTTATTTCTTAAAAACAAATTTACAATATTTTCATTTTTAATATTTTAAATATAATATTATCGGGGGAAAAATTAAACGAAAAAAAAATACAAATTTACTTAGGTTATCTACAATTAAAAAATATACGGGTCACTTTTCATTTTGATTATATAGATTTTATCAATTATAATTATACTAACTAAATAATAAAATACAATACATATAAAAGCAATCAATTTTCTACATAGATAAAAAAAAACCCGCCGCATCGCGCGGGTATACCGCTCGTCAAATCCAAAAGCTGTTAATGACACGTGTCCAAACAAGAAAAAAAGTCAAACATTATATATAGAATTTATAAATATTTTATTTTTAATATCACTCGACACTTGATTTTCATTTATATAAATATTTTTGCAAAACAAAATTCTTTAAGCCTCATGGGAGTGTGGAAAAATATTCATTTATCTAGTCCTTCATCTGTTTTCTATCAGCTTTTCTTTTCTTCCTTTTCATTTACACCTTTCTATTTTTATATATATAGCTGAATGACATTTTCATATACACAATTCTTGAGTTGCAGAGTGGGAAATCTCACGTTTGTTCTTGGACAACGACAGCCCCCCCCACCAGCTTCTCTCTGTCTTCATCCTAGGAGCCAAACAATCCGCTAAAGTAGCTGTTTGTTCATCATACTTTGATTTTCTGGTGACGCCTTTTCTTTCCTTTGACAATCGCACTCTTTTACTCGGTTAGCAAAGAGATTTTCAGCGGTCCTCTCTCATTATAGCAAAGAGATGTCATTCCACTCTCATCACCTGTCGCACGACCTTTTTCATTGCCGCTCCTTTTTAACAGGGTCTCTCCCGAACTTCCCATTCTCCTTCACGGTCCTCTCTCCTATGCCTTCATCTAGCACGCAAGCTGCCGTTGCACCATCTTGTTCTTTTTCAGATCATGTGGAGGCCTTTGCTCGGTATGTAATGCGGGTGGTACAGGCCTTGACGCCGGTCGTCCAGGCAGCGGCCCCTCCTGCTCGATATTGGGCTTGGCTTATCAGGTACTGCTACCTGATTTTTTGACAAGAAAGACAGTCACTGTTCAAATCAGTGACAAGAAACCTGGAGAATTTCCAGAATTTCTAGACTTCTTGATCAAACAATTGATCCTTATTGACTAAAACTCGAATAATGAATAAAACAGAACACTAAAACTCTGTTGCAGCTCTGTCTTCAATCCTTCAGCTTCCAATTGCAAGCCTGGAATCAGCTGCTGTTTTATCTTCAATCCTCAACACTAATTGCAATTTTCTCTTCCCTTTGCAGTCAAGTGATAAGATCAGCAGAAAATACTGCTCGAGCAATACTGAGAATACTAAGGTGCCGTTCAATTCAGAATGCGGAGAATACTAAGGTAAACGGCTGTTGATCTAGTTTTTTTATTCCATTTTATCGTTTTTTTAATTATTATTACAGCAGTTATGCGTTGGATTTTACTTTCACCTGTGGATTGGTATAGACGAAGTGAAAAGCATAACGATTATGTCAAGTCCTTGGCAGATTACTAGACGAGGACGCAATATTACAGATTGGGAGAGGGGTGTGCTTATTGGAACAGGGTCATTCGGTTCAGTTTACAGAGGGTCTAATGAAGATGGATCATTTTTTGCTGCGAAAGGAGTCTCACTTAATGAACACAGACATCTTTGCCATCTCGAGAATGAGATTGCTATTCTGAAGCGCTTGGATCATCAAAACATAATTCAGTATTATGGAACAGAAAAGGATGGAGAAATGCTTTATATTTTTCTAGAGCTTGTAATTCACGGCACCCTTGAACAAGCATATAAGAATTAATTTTTATATATATATATATATATAAAAAAAATCAACCATTTGAATTGTGCGGGGAAGACAAATTAATTAAAAAATCATTTTAAAAAAATAAAAAATATTATTTTAAAATATTTTCAATTAATTTTTGAATAATTTTCTTCAATGGTGGAGGAATTTTATGGAAGATTAAATTTCTTTTATCAAGCCATGTTTTATAAGGCACTGGCACAAGGCCATTGTAGGGCAAGGTTACTTTTCTGTGATTACTAAAATCTTAACATCTGCAAGATATTTTTTTTTTATGGAGTTTAGTAACCCTTAAATATTAAAATGAATGAGTTTTTAAGTAAGTGATATAATAATACTTAAATTACAAGAACGAAAATGTTAAATGGGTTGCAGGATAAGTTTTTTTTTTGTTCTGTCATGGATTTGTTTGGCTACTGAGAAAGTGAAGTAGAGTTCTAAAAACAAAATTTTGGATGTTGGTATCAGTTATGTAGTATGATGCTTTGACTTTCAAGAAAATCGTAAAGCTTCGTGTCAGCTCTCAGTAATGATTCTTGAAACCAAAAGGGTTTACCTTTCTTTTAAATTCAAATTTTTTACTTGGAAACGAAAGGTGTAGCTGATTCCATTGATTTATTTGATTTCTTGTTGATGAAGGTGAAGATCATCAATGTTATGCTGTTTTGTTGACTAACTCACTTAAAAATGATTTTGTCAAAGAATCAAGAACCTGGTTCTTTAGTTCCTGATGCAGCAGTCATATGGTTAGCTATTCTTCTCTCCTGTGAATCTGTTTATCAGCCTGAATGATTAATGTTCTAGCTTTGTCACGACAATGAATTGATCAATATGCATAGCACCTGAATCCATCTCTCAGGGCAAGGAGGAGCACTAGATATCATTTCACCAGGAATCATTGGATAGAATTCTCCTTCTGGGAATCTAATGACCGGCACCACTGATGGGAACTGTTTTCTAGATGGTGATGGAGATTCAGATGAGGAAACCTTTGAAAGTTTTGTTGAACATGAAGCTACAACTCCAGAAATTCCTCCAGTAAGTCATCACCATTGCTCAAGTGCCTCCAGAAATTCTCTTGGCGACACTTCTGATACCACACAATCCTCCATCACTGTTTGCTTACAACTTTATGGATTCATGGATGTTTAAATATGTTATTATGTTTCTTATATCCAAGTATTTGTTCCTAAAACCAGATCCAAACATGTCTTCTTCTGGAAATTCCATAACTGATGCAGCTTATATTCACATGCTTGTGTTCTGAAAGTGTGAATCGGCAGTGGCAGGGATTGAAGTGGCAGTTTCGTCAGTAAGCCTTTCATTCCTGGCTAGGAATAATTAGTACAGTATAGCGACACTCTAGTCCTGAGGCTCTTACCAATTGTATGGTTATCATAGCCCACAAACTCTTAACTTCTTAGATTTTCCGAGTCATATATTGCCATGTTTTCAGCTATGCCATGTCCATTTGCACTATCCTGCTCAAGTATGTGTAACAGCTAAGGTTTCTGCCATTATTACATGGCTGAAAAATCAGCTGTTACCTGCACATGAAAAACATAAAGTTTAAAATCCATTGCCTATGCTTTGTGCATGTGGTGGTGAGATGACAAGTGACACCGCCATATGTTTTTGCTATGGCAGTGTATCTTTTTTTTTAATACGAGGAAACTTTATTTCTTGGAAAGTGTGAAACTTTATTTTTTGGAAAGTGTATTTTGTAGGCCAAGGTGAGCGAGTAAAACTCCGGTTGTCCCAGGCTCTTACAAGGAGTGCACGTCCTGACTCGAACTCGAGACTTGCTGTGCAAATCGCGAGTCCTTTGCCTCCACGCCAAGCCCTTGGCGACGCGGTGCTTCCCTGATGTGCAAATGGGAGATCTTTGTTTTGAACTTAGTCACACATGGTGAGGAGCCTACCGTGTGGACAAAGATTTAGACATGTTAAATGGAAAGTGGGTGAAACCAACTGAAATAAAACAATTCCTCACGAAAGCCCCGGGATTGACTTGAAACTGTCGTATGCTCGAGTCATTTTGAAGTAAAACCAATGGAAAAGGCTAAAGCCCTCCACGAAGGCTGTGGACATATTTGATTGAGGAGTTGTATTGATGATGAGATTCCGATACTGGAGTCTTTACACCATTTCTAGCACTTTCAACATCTTCCTTCTTGTCATTCGTCAACTTTGAAACTTTTGACATGTTTGCAGGAGGAAAAAAGATATGAAGATCCAGGATTTAACAATCTGCAGCATCCCAACAACAGCTACGCATGATTCTCCAAGATCTCATGGAAAATGAAGAATTCATGTCTTTAAGAGTAGAAGATATAGTTAACACGTTGAAAGAAATTGAACTTGATGATCTATATTTTTTGTAACACAGATAAATTGCAATTTTTCAGTTTCTATACTCTTTTCTGGATTTCCTCTTGAGGCTGACCATTTGTATAATTGACATAATACTTTTTTTTTCTGGAGAACACTGAAATAGAATGAATGAATACAGGATATGCAATGCTTTTAGCTCATAATCAAGTGGAGGAAGATGGCCATATCCCCTGTTCATTATGGAAATTACATCTTTTCTCTGATCTTATCATCTCAACAGCTATTGGACTTGCAAAGGTTCATTTCTCAGGTCTCGAAGGGCATGCATTTCTTTTGTCCTCAAAGGACGTGGCGTGATGGCAAAAAACTTGAAATCTGCACAGCAGGACTCGAGTTCGAGTCAGAAAGTGTATCTCTTGTAAGAGTCTGGGACAGCCGGGGTTTTATTCGCTCACCTAGACCCACAAAGTACACTTTCCGAGAGGTGGGATTCCTCAAATAAAAAAAAAGGGTTCATTTCTCTCCCCTGCTCAGATTTGAACTTTTCTTGGCAAGACCACTTAATTGATGTTGGATTTGTTTCAACCCTGCAAAATGCCTTTTGTTTTTCCTGTTGTAGCCTCCTTGTGGGCACAAATTTGTAATCCCATTGTAGGCCAACAATGTCTGAAGAGAGAGACATTACATCATTTTCAGTAGTGGTTGAGTTTTCTCTTTGGGGTTTTTTTAAGCTTCTTTTTCCTGATTTCAGGAAAGTCAATGTTCAGTTGGTTTCTTCTTACAGTGACAAATTTAGGTAAACATTTAGGGTTTGAATTGAACTGCCATTCAAGGTCCTGACTCTTGACTCTTGACAAAAATTAATTTTCAGGTGTACCAAATTGAAAGCAATCCAACAGCTCATAAACCTACAACTCCCGTGTAGGACATGTAACTACAAATTGAAATTATGCTGCAAAAAACCATGGATGTTCAGAAGAGCTCTTCATGAAAACCATATTCTAGTTTGCATAAACAAAACAGTAGTGAAATAGCAATATGCTACAAAAAAACACATAACATAAAAACAATGATAAGTAATGGAGGATTTAGCCGAGAAGAACAATGAAACCCCACCCACCAAGCAATCAAAAAGATTTCAAAAAAAATAGTAAAACCCCAATACAAATCACCTACTCTAGAGCTCCAGCCCCATCAGGTAACTTTGATGGCTTTGCTTTGCCTCCTGCCAACACGTGTCAACGATCCACTGCTGCAGCCGTGTGCTATGGATTCGCAGCAGAAACACTTGGTAAAGCTGCTCCTGTTTGAAGATCGCCACTCTTTCTTTCTTGATTTTCAAAATATTTACACCCATAATAAAGATTAACCCAGAGCACTAAATCCACCTCCCTTCATCATCTTCTTAAACTCCCTGTAATCAACCATTCCATCACCATCAACGTCCACCTTCCTTATCATCCTCTTACAATCCTCTAAAGTCCTGCCCTGTTTAAGCCCGAGTGATGCCAGAACAGACATCAACTCATCAACGGTGATAAAGCCATCCCCATTCTGATCAAAAACGTTAAAAGCCTCCCTCATATCTTCCTCCTCATCGTTCTCTCCCATGAGTGACTGGTACAACTCACCAAACTCGTCAATATCCACAAAACCATCACCATTGGCATCGATCGTTTCAATCATTTGAGTCAACTCTTTATCATGGATAAAGATGCCTAGATTCTCCAGAGAATCATTCAGCTCCTTCTTGGTGATCTTCCCATCTCCATTCCTGTCAAACATTTGAAAAACTCTCTTTAACTCAGCTTGGTCCATTCTTGTCAAAACAAAAGATGGTGATGGCAACAAGGAAGAGGCTTTCTTGGTGCTGGCTTGGTGGGGGTGGTACCAAGAGGTGGGGAGGAGGAACCTGAGCTTCTTGGGGACGAAAGAGAGGAGGAAAGAGTCGAGAAGATTGTAAAGAAGGAAAATCCTGAGCAAAATAGTTGGCATTGAAAGCAGGATTGCAGAGAAAATGTGTGGTGGGGCGATGCTTTGCCAAAGTGTTTTTGCTGTGGTTTTGGCAAGATTTTCAAGGCTAAATTTGGTTCCTTTTATAAACGAAATTAGAGCTCAAATTGTTGGGTTCATGATGGTATTTTTAAAATTAAAAAAAAAAAAGATTAGGTAACTTCAGAGCTAAGCTGGCCTCATCTTCAGCTTGTTTTGCGCGTATGAACTACATATAAAGATCAAACCTTTTTGTCAAAGACGCGTTACTATTGTTGTTGGGTTTGTTTCACTTAGTAGAATACTAATTTATTGAAAAATCCAACCTTTCTTCCTAATTTAGTTGTGATTTCGAAATTGGATACTAGCCCCTACAATATCTAAATTATAAATTTAGAGTCCCTCGTGTTAAATCATAGGTAGGGTTAATTATTTTTTTTTATCAAAATAATATCATTTTTATTGTGTTTATCTAGGTTTAATAGATCAATCGAGTTTTATCGAGTTAGTTTTACTATTTAGTTGATATCTTGTTTGATTTATTTGGGACCCATTTCAAATCAGTGTTTGATATTAGATTTTTCAAGTTAACTTTTTAGATCTGCGTTCAAGATTAAAGTTTATATCGTGTCTATTTGAGATTGTGATTGATGTTATTTTTAAAAGTGTTTTTCGTTTAAAAATACATTAAAATAATATTTTTTTTATTTTATAAAAATGATTTTTGACACCAACACATGAAAATAATCTAAAAACACCAAAATATCTTAATTTAAAATAAAATAAAAACATTTTTTTATCTCCAACACTAGATTTTTAATGCATTGAACTTCCTATTTCATTGGAGAAGGGTAATTTGTACTTATTCACTTTATTTAAAAGTTCGTTGAAAAACATGACCGTTGATAACGGATCTAAAGAATTAAAGAGAAGGCACGGCTATAAAGAATTAAAGACAGAGAGAGATTTGGGAGTGGAACGCGCCAACGGAAAAACTAGATGTGATAGTGACCGTTAGATTCTGCAGCAAATAAACGGCTACAGACGCGTGATTGGTGGGGAGGTGACACCTGGCAACTTTAAGGGAGAAGCCCCCACCCCCCACCCATTTAACCATAAAATTAAGACAAGAGTAAAAACCTTTTGTCCCGTATTCTTAATTGGATAAAATTTAAAATTAAATTGTGTGAAAGTTATAAAATTTAAAATTAAATTTTGTGAAAGTTGTCCGACGTGATTCACTTGACTTAGCATGTTTAAAGACAACCTTAATAATTGGTAAAAAAAAAAAAATTGTTTAATATACAAGTTATCAAGATCTTCTCAACAATTATTTTTTAAAATTTGTTTTTGGTATTATTACATCCAAACAAACTGAAAATAACTAATATGATCAAGCAAAGAAAAGTGAAGAGTAGAAAAAAGGTTTGCTTCTTAAGAAACAATCTCATCTAAAATCTTAGTTATTAGGTAAGGCTTCAGAATATAATTTCTATTATTTTATAACACATCCTCTCAAATGAAAATTCTTTGGGTTTAAAACTTGAATAGACTAATATTATCTCGTGCTTGATTTTTATCAAATAAAATAGAGGTGGTGAGATTCGAACTCGTGAGTGCTGCTGGGTCAACAAGGTTCTGATATCATGTTAAAAACTCTTCTCATCTAAAAATTTAAGCTATTAGATGAAGCTCCAAAATATAATTTATAAAATTTCCTCTACTTTTTTATGTAAAGATCTGAAAAGTGAAGAGTATGAAAAGGGTTTGGTTGTTTGGTTGACCACTCCATCAAGTTAACTGAATTAGTTGTAGGTGATGCTAATTAGGAGTGGTTTGTCATGGAGTTGACTAAAGCTACTGATAGAAGGGACGACAGTAGTTTCAAGGGATCATCCCATTTAAAAGTTTAAGTTGTTAAGTAAAATCCTAGAATAGAATTTATATTATTCTCTAACACACTCCCTCGAGTGAAAACTCTTTGAGCTTGAAACTTGCACCGACTCACACTATCTTTATGCTTGAATTTTATCAAATAGAATGGGGTAGTAAGATTTGAACTCGTGACCGCTGGGTCAACAAATCTCTGATGTGATGTTAAAGAACCATCTCACCTAAAAACTTAAGCTGTTAAATAAGATCTCAAAATATAATTTATATTATTCTCTAGCAAGTAGTAGCCATTGCAGGAATTTTTAATTTATAGTGAGTATGATTGTGGTTGCTTTTGAAAGTGATTTTCATTCAGAAATGCATCAAAATTATATATTTTTATTTTTTAAAATTATTTTTGATATCAACACATCAAAATGATTTACAACATCAATATTTTTTAATTTAAAATAAAAATAATAAATAATTTTTTTAAAAAAATACAGTGTAAAATAACCTCTAGTAGCCTTGGCCGGCTACCTTTTCTATCAGTTGCTTTGAAAAAATTATAAGATGTAGTTGCTATTCTTCAATCATGCTCCCACGCATTGAAAACAGAGCAGAATCCCGATCTCCAGCTTCCATGTTTTCTGCCGGCTAGGGTTCTTAGGCACGTCCGCACAGGGGAAAAAGGTAAGACTTTCTAGAATAGTTAGGTGGTTCCGCCGCTTTAAAGCGTAGGATCAACATGCAAGTCAGTAGGAAATTCCAAATCATTTTTTTAATATATATAAAACAGTGTTTCTTTGAAAAAATATTAAAAAAATATACTATTGTTTTGAATATTTTTTTTAATTAAATCACGAGTTATCATGTTAAATTACTCTTTACACAAACTATGTGTATATTTGAGAGTGTGGTTGAGATTATTTTTTTAAAATGATTTTAGTTTATAAATACATCACAATAATATTATATTTTTTAAAAAAATATTTTTGACATAAAATGATCTAAAAACATTAAAAAATTAATTTAAAAAAAATCAATTATTTTCAAAACCGCTTTTTAAAATGCAGCGTCAAACACCTCTAAGAAAACACTATATATAGACACTAAGTGCTTGTTTGAGAGTGTGGCTACGTTTACTCTTTAAAGTACTTTTCGTTCATAAATGTATTAAAATGATATTTTTTTAAAAATTATTTTTAATATCAGCACATGAAAATAATCTAAAAACACAAAAAAAAATCTAAAATAAAAAATCTAAATAGTTTTTTTTAATTTTTTTCAATTTTTTTTTAAAATATAATGTCAAATACTCCTATGTGAGGATGGTACTGATATATCGGATTATCCCTTCTTCTTCTTTTTTCCTCTAAAATGATACCGTAATAAATTGAGGCCACATTTCCAGCTTGTTTTTCAAGTTTTTTTTTTTTTTACTTTAATTTTCATGGATTGACTAAATGCATGTTTGGTATTGCTTTATAAAATGATTTTTAAATGTATTTTTTGCTTCAAAATATATCAAAGTAATTTATTTATTTTTATTTTTAACATCATCATATACATCAAGATTATTAAAAAATATCAATTTAATATTTTTTAAGACTAGTATAACTTTAAGAAAAACATAAATATAAAAGCTACTACATAGACTCGGATCAACTCTTAAATAACTTGCAATCACCCGCTAGCCATAAACATTTATGAATGTTTGATATTGTATTTAAAAAAAAATATTTTTTATTTTATTTTTAAAAAAATATTTTTTTAATATATTTTTTAATAAAAAAGTATTTAAAAAAATAATATCAACAACAATCTCAAACAAGTTTAATGCTCAAACTAGTGACCTGGTGCAAACGTCGACATGATCAATCAATTTTAATTATTTTTTTTCTGATTTGTCAAGATCACTTAGTAAACCTAATTAATTTGTTTTACATCTTAATTGCACACAGGAAAAAACTAACCATCCAGAGAGGGACATAATTACAAAAATGATGAAATTTTAAATAATAATAATAACAATAACAATAAGCAAGTAACTCAACTAATTATTGCTCATCAATTTCCAGAATTCTAAAAAAGGTTTGGTAAAACTTATTAGGGAGAAACACGTTTAGTAAAAGAAATCGAGATAAACAAATAAAATTAAATTAATTTTAGAAAATTTTAAAAATAATTTCATACAATTTATCTTTATTAAAATATGTTCTAAACTCCGTTTATTAACATGGTATAAAAATTACAGACACATAGTTATAAAAAAAACAACTGTAATGCATTTTCTGAATGCAAGAAGAGCAAAATTATAGTTTAATATAGAGTAAATATACCAATTTTACTTTTGTCGAATATCATAAGTTTTTTTATTTATTAAAAAAATGTAAAACCCTTAGTGCTAATTAGGACATGAGAGTCTCTAAGAGGCGTGACGTGATGACAGGAGACTTGCAATTTGTACAATAGGTCTCAAATTCAAGTCAGGAAGTACATCTTTTATAAAAATCTAGGATAACTGAGATTTTACTCACTCATTTGGACCTATAAAATACGCTTCCTGAATAATGAAGTTTTCTTTCCTCCAAAAAAAATTAGAACATATGCAAGATTGTGGAATCTCATGAATGTATAACAAAATAAGAACCACCATATCTATTATTTAAAATTAAAACGATAAGAAATAATTTAAAATTAATTATTTTTTAAAAATAAAAACATGGATGTATTGTAGTGTCGAAAAGTCCCTTAATTAATCAATATAAAGATTTTGTCAAAGACGTGAAAGATTGTAACATGCCTCTTCTCATCGCTTAACATTTGAGCAACGACCAATGGACGGGGGCGGAACCAAGATTCAAAAATAAAGGGAGTAAAGTAAAGATTTCCAAGAAAGGTGGTATGAATTTGAAATAACAAAATTAAAGAGGATCAAAATGGATGTATTGAAAATTTAAGAGGGGCAATTGCGTCTCTTCTCCCATGGATGATGGACCACGGAGTCACGGACATCCGACAATTATTTATTTATTTATTTCACTATTTTTATTTTATTTTTTTGCTCAATATGTGAAAAACTAGCTCAGCGCCTCAGTCTCCTTTTGACTTCAGCTAGGCTACAATCACATACTCCTCTCTCCCATAGTAACAGCCAAGCCGCCCCTCGAATCCACAAATACTATTGGCTGGACCACTATCCTCAATCGGAGCTAACTCCACAGCCAGTCACAGCTCCAGTCCGTATTATTTATCATGTTCTGATGCGCACATTAGTAGTTCTCGAGTTTTTTCAACTAGTATTACAAGTCTGATTTATGTCCCTGGCCAAATTGTTTTATCTCAATTAAGTGTCCAATATGTAAATAAACTCTCAATCACGTCCTTCGTTTAATTTCAGTTAATAAAATAATTTAGCAGTCATATAGAACTCGCATCTTTTATTTTTATTAATTGAAAACTATAAAATACTTTAAGATAATGTGACGAGTAGAATTTCTTACATGAAAAGATAAATTACATGAGTTACAAATGATAAATTAAAAATTATGTTAACTAAAATTAGCAGAAGGATCTAATTAAAAATTCATTAATACTAAGAGTCTAGTTGAAAAATAAAATACGTGGAGGACTGTTTTAAAATTTTCCAAGACTTTAATGTACTCAATTAATTTGTTTATACTAAGAAGAAAAGCCAAGATTCTGAAAGTTGAAACCCATAAAAGCACGGCATTAGCCGACGCTCACAAGTCTTCTCTGCTAAGTAATCGCGAAGAATTTCTCGCATTTTCCTGCACTTTCTCGCCATCTTTCCCGGAAAATATCCGATCAGGTGCACCAAACACGCAACACTCTCCTTAGAGAGCTGAGCTCGCGCTGTATTCTCTTCATTTTTTTAATTAAAATCTCTTCATTTTCTTTAGCTCCTTAATTATGTTTTAGTATTTTAATTCTATCTTTATTATTCTCTAATTAATTGCTAACTGCAGATGTTAAATAAAGGGAGCGAGTATGGAAAGGAGTATTTTCGCAAACTTTCGAGAAAAGAACTTCAAAGTTTGTGTAAGCAATGTAGTTTGCCTGCTAGAAAATCGAGTTCCGAAATGGTCGAATCGCTTGCGTTTTACTTTATGGTAATTATTTTATGAGGAACCTCAATTTCTGTTATTAATTTGATGAATTTGTAGTGTTGAGGATATAAATTGGAAAACTGGGCAATTCTTTTTAGAAGTTTTTTTAACTTAATTTTTGTTAATAGTTTGCCAAATTTGTAGTTTTGTTAATATTGTTTGGAATTATCTGTGTGTTTTATGAATATATGATATGTTAATTGATATGAGCTGTTTAGGAGGAAAGTTTTTGAAGTAAATGCTAGTTTTGGCTGGCATGGAAGCGCGTTTTGTTAATTTAATGAATCGTGGAATCAAGTTGGTTGAGCGTGCTTTATATACCAAATTCGTGGTGTTGTTTTTTGAAACCATCCGCGTGTTTTATGAATAGTTGGTATGTTAATTTTCTATGAGCTTTTTGAGGAGAAACTTTGAAGTAATTACTAGTTTTTGTTAAATAATGAATTTTGGATCTGATTCGATTGAGTGCAGTTCATTCTTGAAGAAGTTACCATTTTGTTTTTTAATATGTTTTAGAATTATTTTTTTGTTTGTTATTTTTGAACTTATTCATGTGTTTTATATGTATTTGAGGAGGTAGTTGTGAAAATCAGGCGAGTCTTATTGTTGTTTCACATGGTATGCTAATGGCATAAGGGTTTGAATTTTCGTTCTTTTTTCCATGCACAGACAGATTTTGAGTTCTGCATTTGTTTTGATATCAGTTAAAATGTTTTTACTTGTTAGTAAGCACTCCGATGCTTTGACATATTTGCAGAGGAAGGGTTTGAGTTTGGTATCATCTAGCACAAGCATAGGAGAGGTTCAAAATGCTTTACTTCACACGTCTTCAATGCCACCATTGCAGCCTAAGTCTGCATTAAATTCTATACAAGGTTTGTGCCTTGGCAAACCACCAAACTCTGTGATTCTAATTTCAGTGAATTTGGTATTATATTTCTGGTTGTAAATTGAATTTATATCAAATTGATATAGACTCTTATTAAAATCATTCATTATTACTGTTTCAGATGGGTTTGAACACAGATCTTGTCCTGGAGAGGAGATTAACAGAGGGAATAGAAATTTCAAATACAATAAATTGGAAAGTTTTATTGGCCCTGGAGCTTATAATAAGGTTTGTTTCTTCTTCTTTTTTATCCTGGGTGAAAGTGTTTGTTAAGATTTGAACGACTGAAATGTACATGATGTATATTCCTCCCTTTTGATTGACTCAAGAGGGTTCTTAAACTCTGCATGTGTAAATCAACATGAGAGATTTTTAAGGCTGGTATCAAAGGAATCATTTAAGACTTTTTATCTGCATTATAAGTGCTGCAAAATCTAATTTTTGCTTTCATTACATATCCACAGGAAATCTTTGGTGGCTTAATTAATGATTTTCGAGAGGTATCTCCATCTCAGTTTTTTTCTCAATATGCTGGGAGTCATGTCAACCATAATAAGCCCCAATTAAGCCATGGTGGCAGGGTAGAAGATTTGCCGCAATTTCATGGTACAGATGTAAATACTATAGCCAGTTCTGAAGAGAATGTCCGGCCTTCTGTGATAACCACTGCAAATGTCGCAGCATCTTTTTGAATTTCATGTCAGTTCAGAAGAGGGAATTAAACTTTCTGTTGATCTGAATTCAAGCCCATCAGAGTGGATTAAGAAATATAAAAAATCAAGTTTCTTTATGTGACAATGTGGTTAATACCAAGTCGCGGAGTCTTTATCAAGAGCTTGGGTGTATTGGAGTGAGTAATAAGAAAATGAAAAGTTCGGTTCTTCAGAATATGGATTCTGACCAAATCAGGGATGACTTTGTGCAAACTGATCCTTCTCCAAGTTCAGCTGCAGGAAAAAATATTAATGTGAGTAATGGTCATCCAGATAGAGGTAATAATTCCCTAATCTCATCACCCATAATACCATGTGGTGTAGTTGTAGATGTTACGCAATCCTTGGAGGCAGATCCAGGACTTGCCTCAGCCGAACCCAGTTCTGATGGGCAGAACCAGAAAACTTCGAACACTGAATCCTGTAGTAAAAAGGAGAGCATCGCCGCCCCTGATTCAGATATCACCGACACTACATTAGAAAAGACAGCCTGCAATTTTGCTGTAAACTCCATCTCCAATGGTTCTGTAGATCGTATTGCATTGATGCAACAGAGTTCAAAGTGTGATGATGAAGTTTGTGAGAATTCAACCCAGCAGAACAGTTGTAATCTTGAGAATGCTAGTGTTGTATTCCCTGGATGCTTTATGGAGATGCAGTTATCAGAAACTGTAAATTATCCCAAAGATGCATCATGTTTACCTCATAAAAATGGCAAATTCTTGGATCAATATAATTCAAAGAACATTAGAGGATCTGAGCCGGATGGATTAGCCAACTCAAGTGAGAATTATCGTTGCGATAACCAGGTGCTCGCATGCTCTGAAGAGCAGGTTATACCTTTTCCTGTCTACTTTGGGTGAACATACTATGTTGCATTTTCATGTTCATGGTTTTTTTTACTCCTATATCTAGATTTGAATGCTTGGCATCTGGTTATGTCCTGTGTCCTAATTGTCTTGCCATTTTCTTCATATTAGACCTTGGAGATCAAGTTACATCACGAGGCAATGTTACAAGGCTGAAGTTATTTCAAATTATCAAATAGTAATGGACGGGAGTTTTATAATTCCTCACTGTCAAATCTAAAATTATAGTCACTGTAGACACCGTTTGTTTCTTTTTGTTTGCCCTGCAGTAAGGTTAGTTCTTAGAAGGATTTGGAAGTATGGGCGGATAGCAAAATAGTTTTCCAGCCTCTTAATCTACAGAAAGAAAAGAACGTGGTTTTGCAATATCTCATCCTGTGATTTTGATGATTATAGATGATCCTTGGGTTTAAGTTCCGACTAGTTCAAATGCCAGTGAATTTTCCAATACTATTTAAAATAGCTTTGGTTTTCTGACTATTGCTTGTGAGTTGTCCACATCCACTATTTTGTTGGATAGTTCATTCATTGTAATCCTAATTGTGGATGTCTATATCAGCTACATATTTAAAGATTCCAAGAGATCATGGTTCAGATGATATTATTATCGCTTGTCTCGCATAATTTTGCTCAATCTTTTTTTCTGTTTGTTGCTAAAAGATATGAGTTGAGTAGTTTTATGTTCTGCAATTAAAAATTCCCTCTTTTGTTGACAGAACTGTAAAAGTTTTGAACTGTCAATTAGCAAATATTCTCTGATTTATATTGTGAGAATTTAATCAGAAGAACGTTTTTAATATTGACTTCTCACTCTTTCATGGCTGGTCTCTTTTTATAAATTGATTACCTGGGAAGAATCATGTTGTCCCTACTAAGCATTCCTCTTATGTGCTGCAGCAGCATGCAAAACTGACTACTATCATGGAACCTTGTTGAAAACAATATTTATTTGTTAAAATGCAAAATTTTACTTCTTCTGTAAGATATCCACATCTATTTTTGGTTTCTGCCAAGTATACCCAGTAAAGCAAATGAGTTAAAACCACATTCCACCTTTGCAGGAATGGAGCAATGCTATCAGTGGCAGGGAGAGTTCAGTGTAATTTATTTTTCCTGTAAAAGTCTCCTTTTCTACTGTTTTTTAATTTATATATGCTGTTATCTGATTGTATGCAATTCTGCCTTGTTCAGATGCTCACAGGTTGATGACTCATTTGGTAAGACTTCTTTGAAGTCTGAAATTCTCAGATCAAGTGAAGAACTCCTTAGAAAGAGGTCACGTGTGGAGAGGGCGAGTCAAAGTGGCTGTGGCGGCAAGCGTGACACGATAATTTCAAGAACCACAAGGCGATCTGCTGGAAAGGTCCTTCCCAGAAGATCCATGAGGCTAGTCTCTAAGGTTCTCTCTTGATGCATTACTTTGATCACACTACTAATTACTGCAAATGGACACCTCGTTTAAGTGGATAACTAATGATATGACCTAGGCCATACAACTACCTGGTAGACCATGACCTCTATTGGCATCAGAGCTGCTAGTTTTCACGTCTTATGTTCTACGCCTCTAACTTTTCGCCTTTGTATTTCTCTCGACATGAAAGTGATTCCCTGCGTTTCTTTCTTTCTTTCTTTTCGTTGCAGTGAGTTCGCATTGTACATGCTGCCAGCATCACAACAATTGGATTGATATATTATTCCGCTGTTTCCAAATTTAGGGTACAGTTTACGGTAAGCACAACACTCATTTTACTACTACTTTCCTCGGGTGTGAAAAAAGCCGACTCTTCTCTACCACGAAGCGGTCTCATGTTATTCTGTAACTGCCGCCGATATGGTCTGTGCTCTTTAAATGGATTGGTTTCGGGAATCATGCGTGCATTCATGTGTTAATGTGCTTGCTTGCATACGTTCATTTTTAGCTAGCTGAATAATCTTTCAATTGAAGAAGTTCCATGTAAAATAACACAGATAAAGACCCACAAGGTTAAGAACAGAGCACTCATCCATTTCACATACACATGGCTTATATATGTGATGATGATGATGGTTGGCTTTATTCATTCAATACATACATACATGCGGGCCATACATGCAGATATGTGCATATGTATGCATGGCGATAGTTGACTTTATAATTGTATTAATGGTCCATCTACCTTTCATTAAGTTGCAGGTTCAACATTTTTTGGAGATCAATTCATACAGGAAAGAAAACTAGAGTCTTCAAGGTGGTCAAAGCCATGTAATTTTTCTGCTGCCACACAGCAGTCACAAAAGCAATCTGAATACGGAAGTACGAGGTAAATATGAAATTGTTGTTTGTCTGTTTTTCTTGTAATAATCATCTGTAATGTATTTTTTTACCTGTACGGAATGCCAGATTGGTATATCATCCGGATTTTGTAACTTCCGATTCTTTTATGAACTCGTAAAACAAAGTTTCCTGTGGTTTAATTGATCTTTTTATAATTACCATTTTAGAATTCTAATAGTATGTTTGTTATCTTTGTACACGTTGGTTTCTCAAAATATCTTTATTTGGAAATATATTAAAATAATATATTGTTTTATTTTTTAAAATTTATTTTTGATATTAGCATATTAAAATGATTTGAAATAAAGAAAATAAATATTAGCATTTGAAGATCTGATTGAGAATTGGAGGATACATTATGCTCTAATGTTTAGTTTCATAAGAAATTTCTCATCTATAAATTCACTTAAATTTTTATTTATCCATGGAGCCAATACCTTTCTATTTGATTGCAGATGATTACTCATAAAACAGGCACATTAGTGCTTGTAAGTTGTTTCCAAATGATTTTGAAAAAAAAAACTAATTTTTTTTATTTAAAAAAAAAATATTTTTTGTGTTTTTAGATAATTATGATATGTTTATATCAAAAATTATTTAAAAAAATTATTTTTATTTATTTCTAAATAAAAAACACTCTAAAAAAACAACATTAATCAAACTCCAAGTCAGATATAAACAGAGAGCATGGCCTTCTTATAGTTTATCAGCTAGTGTGTGACTGCTTGCAACCATAGTTGTAAAATCCGTTCCGGGTACCGTTCCGGTTTTTTGTTTGGAACGGAACGTTCCGGTTTCGGTGCATTCGGCGTTCAGTTCAGGTTACATCTTTCATTCATATTTATTTAATTATATATATATAAAAAATAAAATATTAATTTAACAAGTATAATTTAAATTCAATATAAATAAACTTTAAATTATACAATACAAACACAAAGTTAAAAAAGCATAATCTCAAAATTAGAAGCATCTCTAAAATTCTAAAATATTATGAAAGTAAAATGTTCAAAAATAAAAGAAATATAAATCAAACATCTTCTACATCATTAATAAAAGAACCATTTTTTTATCTTATTTTAAATAAAGTTCAAGTATTTTATATATAGTTTAATGATACAATTAATTATATAATAAATAGGAGTAAGTTATATAATTAAATAATTGCTTTTGAAAAATCCTCCAACAATAAAATTATTATTTTTAATTATATTTAAATTAAAAAAAATTAAATATAATTAAAAGACCCATAAATTTGAGATTTGAAATTTAAAATAATATTTAAAAATTAACCCTCCAAAAAAAATATTATTCTTATTATTCTTCTTCTTATTATTATTAATTTATAACCCCCCTAGAAAGTTAACGTATTTTTATTTAGTTATTTATTTATTTATTATTATTATTATTATAAAATGCCCACCCATTTCTTCATGTCTGCACAAAACTCTAAAAGTGAAAAGTCCTAAACCTAAAGGTCCTAAACTGCTAAACATATCCCACGCCGCCTCATCTCCTTCCTCCTCATCCTCTTCTCCATTAGTCAGGCCTCATCTCCTTCCTCCTCATCCTGAATTGAAGCGGTCAGTTGAGGGTTTGTTGTTGCGGGTAGAGGGAGAAGAAATAAAGCCCTTGAGCAAGAAAAAGACTGTGATTATATTCAACACCGTCATGACTATTGTTGCATTCTTGAAGGATAGTCTGAGTCTCCATGAATGTTGTGACTCCATCTTCTTCTTGACAAATGATCGATCAATGATGTTTCTTCTTCTTACAAGGAAGGTAGCAGGGCTTCTTCTCTTCCCTTTTCTTCTTCGGACAAATTGAACGGCGTCGTTTTGATGAACCCGGAACGGAACGCCCGGAACGGAACCGAGGCGTTCCGGCCGGAATTTGGCCGGAATTACCGGTACTGACCGGAATTTTTACCGGAACAAAAACGTCGCCGTTTTGTTCCGGATTTGCTTCTGGAACGGGGCGTTCCGGCCGGAACGGAACGGAACTTACAACACTGCTTGCAACATATTTTATTTTTAATGATCCGTCACAAGAAATCATAAAAAATTATAATAAAGAATTAAAAATAATGAATCCTCGTAGACCCATATAATTCAAATCATGATGAATAGTCAATCAAAATAATAATATTTTTATTTAATTTTAAGCAGTAATACTTAATGAAAATATATTTTTTAAAAGAACAAATTTGAGTTTTGACTAGATTAAAAAGTACGCTATATCAAGTTATAAAATTTTATTTTTAAGACCCTAGTTAGATTAGGTTATGTTGGGCTGATTAGGTTATCAATTGACCGCCAAGTAAGGTTGTTTTTTTTTAATAACCGGGGTGTCCAGACCAGCTTGTTTGTACCACAACTAATTCTAGGATCCACTAAATATCCTGCAAGTCTAATGAGCATGTAAGACACCGCGTAGGTGTCAGACGTACCTAACAGAGTTTGAACCTGGGGTGAGAAGAAAGGAGAAACCCTTCTCTTGACCACCAGACCAAGACCCTGCTAACACAACGTTGATTTTTTTTTTTTTTTGATAACGGAGGTGTCCGGGCCAGCTTGCGTGCACCACAACTAAATTCTCGGACTCACTGAACATCCTGCAAGCCCAATAAGTATGTAAGGCACCGCGGGGGGTGACAGGCATGCCTGGCAAGACGTGAACCTGGGGTGAGAGGAAGGAGAAACCCTTCTTGACCACCAGGCCAAGACCCTGCTATCGACGTTGGTTTTTATTATAACAAGTGAAGGAGATGTTCAAAAAGTGTTTTTTTTTTTTAAATTAAAAATTTTCTTTTATTTTTTGTTATTAATGAATTAATTTATTGTAGTGTTTTTAAATCATTTTAATATACTAATATTAAAAATAATTTTTAAAAAATAAAAAAAATATTATTTTAATATATTTCCAAATAAAAATAACTTTGAAAAACAATATAAACATATCTAATTTTTGTAATAAATAACCCTTGTGTTGTACTCTATTCCTTACTCTTGGACGGTCCACTTCTTTAATTTATATTGTGTGGCTCAAGGTCGGTTATGTGACCGATTATTCAATTCACACGACTCTTCATTTTCAGTCAAAGCAAACAAATCTATTATTCAATCCCTATGTTTTAAAAATATTTAAAAAAAAAACATTATTTTAATTCATTTATAAACTCACTTTAAAAAACAATTTCCACCTGTTAGAACATAATATTCATTCAGCCTACAACATGTCCGAGATGATGAGACAATAGTTTGACCTGTCTAGCTTTGAATAATTATGATTTTTTTATATAATTAATTAAACTTTGAATCTTACAAAACATAAACAGGGAAGCTTAAACCACCACATCAAGACAAAAATTAGAACAGAGATATGATTTAATAAATGCTTCTTTTTTTTTACTTTAATGTAATTGGCTGGCCGCTTTCCTTGATTCGATGGTAACATGCGAAATCCCCATCTTACGCTCCATGCATATCCCTCGAAATTAGGACTTATTTGTACTGTTGCTATTATTACATAATAATATAAATTATATTATATTCTCTAATATTTAAATGATTATATAAGATCATATAATATAATTTATATTATTTTTAATACATATCTTTGAGTAAATATTTTTTGGACTTGAGATTTACACTATATTGTACTTAATTAATATCAAATAAAATTAGAGTGGTGAGATTTGAACTCATGAATGCTAGGTTAACAAAATTCTGATACACCACCGAGCGTTCAGGTCAGCTGGCAAGGGGCAGTCCTGGCTTAACCAAGATCACGAGTTCGAAACTGGGCTTGTCCTTGGGTATGCAGTGGCGCTTTGTGGGAGAGCTTTAGCCGCCCTAACGGGTCTCTCCCGGCTCGAATCCGGATTAGTCAGCTGTGGCCGGATTACCGGATGGTTAAAAACCAAAAAACAAAACAAAATTCTGATACCATATTAAAATATCATATCACATAAAAACTTAAGATATTAGATGAGATTCTAAAATATAATTAATATTATTCTCTAATAATCACATAATCTTATTAAAAAAAATTGTATACTAATCTAATTAGAGATAATAATGCTATTACTTATTTTTTTTAATTTTAATTAATATACACACACACATAGAGATGTGTTTTTCAAATCGTAGAGGAAAATATATTAATCTGAATTAATATATAAATTAATTTGAGAATACTTTTATTATAAAAAAATAATAATCTTGCATACAATAATATTAAATTTATCCTCAATCCAATCAAGATTATGGGATGGGATGAGGGGGGTATGTCTCATTAATTCATTTTGAGAGTAAAATAGGTACAAGTACTATCCAACCAACTAAATTTAATTTTTAACCTAACTTTCCAAATTTTAGGCAACTAGGGAGGTCCATAGCTAACATTAAGAATTCAATTTTTTATTTATATATATATTTTTAAAATCGATCTGAAGCTTTTATATATCAATTTCTTATTTCTTTGTATTTAATTTTGTTAATTTAATTAAATAGAGAAAAAATGATGAAATTAGAATTTATAATGTAATACAACGCATAAAAATTATTTCAAATTAAAAGTTGAAATTATTAAATTTATATTATTTTCTATCATTAAAAGATCAATATGTCAGGTCGGGTTCAATTTAATAATATTTTGTATCTGTTTGGCACCACGTTTCAAAAATATTTTTTAAAAAATATAAAATTTAAATTTGAGAATTATCAACTTTAATGATAATTAACTAGTCATTAACAACAGCAAAAAACAGTTTAAAAACCTTTAATAGCATGCAACATTTCTTGATTTTTTTTGTTTGGACAATCATAACATCTTTACGAGGATTAGTAAAATGTAATTATTGATAATAATCTTTGAAAAATCTTTAGGAGGATGCTAATTATAATGAATTACTGTATATAAAATTTGTAACTCAGCACAGTATATTCATTGGAGGCCAAAGCCATGCATGGGAGAGCCTACCAAAGAAGAAGAAGCTTCTTATACTTTAAAAATGATTTTAATATATTTTTAAATAAAAAAATACTTTCAGAATCAACCATTTTAACTCACCATCCCAAATCCCAATCCCCATGAGTCACCGATCTAACTCACAAACCGGCACAGTAAGTGAAAGAGTTAAAAAGAAGAGGTTTGACAAAAGCTGCAGAGTGCCGTAAAAACAAGGCATGAAAAACATCATATAGCATTAACTTCCTCAGTTATTGTCTCCACCTACACCCTGCCTGTACTGAGAAGCTGCAGTTTCATGGACATTTATTATTCTCCCTCTCTCTCTCTCGCCTGAAACCACTATGCTCCTGTAACCATCATCGACAAACTCACCCCACCTAAAGTTTTTTTTTTTTTTTTTTTTAAGTTTTTGTTGAAGCAGTATTAGCGTTCTTTAGTAGCCAGCATGCAAAAGAGATAGAGAAGCCATTTTTACTAAAAATGAGGTGGGGTTGGAGGTAAATATATTGAAAGAAGCTGAGGTTTGGCTCTAAATGTGATCTAATGCAAGTTTCTTGACCTTTCAGTTAAAGGGTAAGTTCTTTCTTTTTTTAAAAAGAAGAAGAAGCAGGGAGGTGTGTATATAGAGATAAAAAGCCGGAAAAGTTCTTGGATTTTCAGCTTAAGGTGTTGTGTTTGTAAGATTGTAGTTTGTAGAGGTTCTTGTGTTAAGATTGCCAGTTTTTTATCTGGATTTTGGTTGTTTGTTTGGTTCACCGTCAGTAGATTCAAGTATATTTGTGTTTTTCATCTCATTTTCTTCTGCATTGTTGCTTGTGCTTGAGGGTTGTGTGTTGTGGTCACTGGATGCAAAAAAAGGACAATGGCCTGGTGTTTAGGTGTTGTTATTAATGGACTTCTGCATTTCTTTGCTGGTTCATGTCGTGGAACAACGACAGATATCCGAATTTTACATCTTGGTTTAAGAGGCTAACTAACATGCAAGTCATACCCCATGAACTCCTTGTCTGCCTGTAGTGTCGGTGGTTAAGTATCAAAAAAACTTTAAGGCTGGTGGTATTTCATATCTATGTATGTTGGAGTTTGGCTGGTGTGATGGGGAGTAGGAGCCATTCTGTTAGAGATTTCCTTATTAGGGTCTTGATGACTAGCAAATGGAATTGTGGATTTGTGGTTCAATTTGTGGTTCTATCAGATTTATGGTGGCCAGTCTCAGGTTTAGGCTCCATGTCTTCCATCGCCATTTCTTACGGTGAGAAAGGTCCTGCCTTTTGTGGTATAAAATCAGACGGGTCTCATCTTGTGAATTGCTATGGTTCAAATTCAGCTATAATCCATGAAACACCAGCTCATTTTCCTTTCATTGGTCTAACTGCTGGGGATGGCTTTGTTTGCGGGCTTCTGTTGGAATCTAACCGGCCGTATTGTTGGGGAAGCAGTGGCTATCTTCGATCAGGTGTGCCTCGGCCTATGATGGAAGAGGCTGAGTATGTTGAAATCAGTGCCGGTGATTACCATTTATGTGGTTTGAGAAAGCCTTTAACGGGCAGGCGTAGAAACCTTTCTCTTATTGACTGTTGGGGCTACAACATGACGAGGAACCATGTGTTTGATGGGCAGATTCAATCAATCTCCGCTGGTTCTGTCTTTAATTGTGGATTGTTTTCTGAGAATAGGACTGTTTTCTGCTGGGGTGATGAGTCTAGTAGCCGTGTAATCAGCCTGATTCCTCAAGAAATGAGATTTCAAAAGATTGCGGCTGGTGGGTATCATGTCTGTGGGATTCTAGTGGGGGTGAATTCAAGAGCCTTCTGTTGGGGAAGAAGCTTGGACCTTGAAGGAGAGATTTCTGCAATATCAGCAGCATATTTGAGTCAAGGAAATGTTGATTTGCCTCCGAGTGATCCTATGCTGTCGGTCGTGGGAGGAAAGTTCCATGCTTGTGGAATCAAGAGCTATGACGGCGAGGTGATTTGTTGGGGCTATATTGTAAAGCCAAGCACTCCAACTCCTACTGGTATCAAGTTCTACGGAATAGCTGCTGGAAATTACTTCACTTGTGGAATTCTCGCCGAGAAATCTCTCCTGCCTGTTTGTTGGGGTCTTGGGTTCCCTACCTCTCTTCCCCTGGCTGTTTCACCTGGACTCTGCAAAACCACTCCTTGCCCTCCCGGTTCCTATGAATTTGTCGATCCCAGCACGCCTTGCAAATCTCCGGGCTCTCGTGCTTGCTTGGCCTGCAGTAATGGCTGCCCTGCTGAAATGTACCAGAAAATCAGATGCACTTCGAAATCGGATCGTCAGTGTGATTATAATTGTTCTAGTTGTTATTCATCAGAATGCTTCTCGAACTGTTCTTCTTTATATTCCACTAATGCTAAAGAAAAGAACAGGTTTTGGTCATTGCAATTGCCAGTCATTATTGCGGAGCTTGGCTTTGCTGTGTTCTTGGTGGTGGTTGTGACGACAGCTGCTATTTTGTATGTTCGGTATAGGTTGAGGAACTGTCAATGCCCGGCAAAACAATCAAAGAGCAGGAAAAACAGTGGTGGCGGTTCTTCGGCTTCTAAAGATAACGGAAAGATCCGCCCCGACATGGATGAGATCAAGTTAAGGAGGGCACAGATGTTCACTTATGAGGAACTTGAGAAGGCCACCAGCGGATTCAAGGAAGAATCCATAGTGGGAAAAGGAAGTTTCTCGCTTGTTTACAAGGGGGTTTTAAGGGATGGGACACTTGTTGCGGTGAAAAAGGCTATAGTGTGTTCTGATAATCTGAAAAACTCGAAAGAATTCCACACTGAGCTTGATCTGCTATCAAGACTAAACCATGCTCATTTGCTCAACTTGCTCGGCTATTGCGAAGAAGGTGGAGAAAGGCTTCTGGTTTACGAATTCATGGCACATGGATCCTTGCACCAGCATCTTCATGGGAAGAACCCTGCCTTAAAAGAGCAGTTGAATTGGGTGCGAAGGGTTACCATTGCAGTACAAGCAGCCAGGGGAATTGAATACCTGCATGGTTACGCTTGCCCGCCTGTAATTCATCGAGACATCAAGTCTTCGAACATTCTCATCGATGAAGAACACAACGCAAGAGTGTCTGATTTTGGCCTTTCTCTGTTGGGACCAGCTAATAGTAGCTCGCCGCTGGCTGAGCTACCGGCAGGAACTCTTGGCTATCTTGATCCGGAGTACTATAGGCTGCACTACCTCACAACCAAATCCGATGTTTATAGCTTTGGCGTGTTACTCTTGGAGATCCTCAGTGGCCGAAAGGCGATAGATATGCAATACGAAGAAGGAAATATAGTCGAATGGGCAGTTCCTCTGATCAGAGCAGGAGATATATCAGCCATATTGGACCCGGTTCTGAAGCTGCCGTCCGATCCTGAAGCTTTGAAAAGGATTGCAAATGTGGCTTGCAAGTGTGTCAGAATGAGGGGGAAGGAGAGGCCATCCATGGATATAGTAACAACAGCTTTGGAACGCGCCCTTGCACAACTGATGGGCAGCCCATGTAATGACCAACCAATATTGCCAACCGAGGTTGTTCTTGGAAGCAGTAGATTGCACAAGAAGTCTTCTCAAAGATCTTCGAGCCGATCAGCGGTCTCAGAAACTGATGCTGTAGAAGGAGAAGACCAAAGGATCGAGTTTCGAGCGCCGTCGTGGATAACTTTTCCAAGCCTTACTTCCTCCCAGGGGAGAAAGTCTTCAGTCTCCGATGCAGATGTTGATGGTAAAACCTCAACAAGAAACTTGGGCTATGTTGCAAACGTAGGGGATGGGTTGAGGAGTTTGGAGGAAGAGATTGGACCTGCTTCACCTCAAGAAAGACTTTTCTTGCAGCATAACTTCTGAAACCAGTACCCGAAACATTTTGAATTCTTGGTTGTGGTTTCTCGGGTTTGCATTTGGTTTCCTGTAGAATGAAAATGTAAAGCAAAAAAGGAAAGAGGGTAGTTTTCTGGAACACCAAGTGGTTCTACCACCACCACCACCACCACCACAATCACCTTGTTATTTTGTAACTTTCAGATGGCAATTTATGTATTCAATTCTTACAATTAGATGGTTCTTCACAAGGTTCCGACACTTTCAGAAGGTACATGTTCTTGTTCATGTTCTATCCACAGGCTGGCTTGCGTCTTCATACTAATTCATGAACTGTTGTTCCCTTTCCCTCCTGGAGATTAATAATATGATGAAATGCCAGAGGCAAAATTTGAACCCCAAACAAGACTCAGGCCTCCTGTTTTACAAGATTACTCCAGATCTTAATCTCTGTTAGTCACCTTCAGCAAGGTTGAGATTGGCTCCATGCTGAAATATCAGAGCAAATGCTGCCGTTTGACCCATCCATTCATGCAGTCAGTGACTAGATATTTTTTTTTGGATACGAGGAAATCTCACTTCTCGGAAAACATAAATCTTACTTCTCGGAAAATGTATTTCATGGGTTCAAATGAGCAAGTAAAACCCCAATTATTTCAGACTTGACAAGGGATATATGTCCTAACTCGAACTTGAGACTTGTTGTACAAATCTCACTTCTTAGAAAACATAAATCTCACTTCTCGGAAAATGTATTTCATAGGTTCAAATGAGCGAGTAAAATCCCAATTATTTCAGGCTTTACAAGGGATGTATATCCTAACTCGAACTCGAGACTTGTTGTACAAATCGCTAACTTTTTGTTATCACAATACGCAACTTGAGGACCTAATGCCTAGATAGCTAGACATGCAATCAAACAAAACAAAAGGAAATACAGCTTTAACTAAATGGGTTCTGAAAATCAAATATAAACGAAACTTTCATGGTCTGAATTGATCTCATAAATGTGTGTCCATAAATATAATTTTGTAAGCAGTGGATAATTATAGTAATACATTATATGTATAATATAAAGAATAATCTGTCAGAAAAAGCCCCTATAGCTCAGTGGTAGAGCGTCAGTCTTGTAAACTGAAGGTCCGTAGTTCGATCCTGCGTGGGGGCAGTTTTTCTAGTTGTCTTTAATTTTTTCTATATTTTACTCTGTATTCTATTTATTATTTAACAGACAAAAAAATATAAATACTCGTCGTACTTTATTCACAAGGTTTTTTAAAGTCACGTGAGATGTAAAACTATACATTTGTCTTACATCCATATTAAAATATAATATATTTATATTGTATTAAAAAATTATATATATAAGAAAGAAACTCACTCGTCCTGTTTGATATCTATTAAGTTTAAATTAAATCATTTTTTTTTTAAATTGAAAATTAATGCACGCAAAAGCTATTAAATATGGTTAAGAGTTTGTTTGGTATTGTAGCCGTGATTTTTTTTTACATCAAAATTATATATATTTAAAAAATATTTTTGATATTATCTTATTAGAATAATATAAAAAAATCTAATTCTTTTTTTAATTTGAAATAAAGAAAATATAAAACAAAATAAAAATTATATTGTTTTCAATTTTTTTTAAACTAACATCATAGATTTATTTAGTGATTCATCAACTTTAAGCCTAGCGAGCAAGTAGATTGTCTTTTTCAAACGAATTTTTCCCTTCTATTAAGACATTTTTATTTTGAGTTTTTCTATTAAAAAAAACTAAAAATAATATTTATTTAATTAAAAAAATGAAAACCACATTATTTTAATAAAAAAAACTGGGTTGATGGGCTGCTCTACTTATTTACTGGCTCAGCTCGCAGCCCCTACCTTGGGCTGGGCTGATCTCGTATTGGGTCTTGGCCCTTACGCCCTGATTTGGGTCTCGCTTTTTTATCTTTCCAATTGATTTTTCCTCGTGAAAGAATACCTCCCTTCCAAATTTTTCTCACCTTGATTACTTCTGTATCGTTCATCCACGATTCAGGTATGCCCATTTCAAATTCAGGGTTTTTGTTTGTTTTTCTGAGAAAGTTGCTGAAAGCGAAGAAACGTCATCTTTTTCTCCTGTTTTTTTTCTTTTAAATAATTTATGTAATTTAATGTGCTGCTGATAATTATGTATCCACGTGATTTGATTTTTTTTTTTAAATCCAAATGGAAAATACATGGTGTGTGGATTCTGGTTGTATAGTTTGTAGCTGTTTAGAGGGGATTTGCTATATCTTTCGGGTGTGGTTTCTTGTCATTTGCTAGTAGTTAGTCGTGGTTACTATTTTGTTGATATGCTGTACTGTTTGTTCATATTTTTCTCATGTGGGTTATGGGAGGTGCAGATTTGATTCGCTGTAAAATGTGGTGTTATAGCCACTCCGGCCCTAGCATTCCACATTATGCATTCTGTTGATGCAACGGTGGTGGATTGTTTTTGTGTTGATTCCCGATAGCAAAATTCTTGGGTTTTAGTCAAGATGGGGCTCATTATTTTTCTTCTAGACGTGGGTTCTTTTCATATGCTAGTAGTGATTTGTGGTTACCATGTTGTTGATATGTCGTGCTATTCTTTCATTCTTGCTTGGTTATATCTATGAAGATAGCATGTGTCTCAATTTTGTTGGAGAACATCAGGAATGGAAACTGAATTGGTATGATGACTGATAAATCAAGTTGTAGTTTTGGATAATGGGAAGATAGTATCTAGCTATGTGGCTATGGTTTGGGTCTGTTTTAATTCATGATGTGATCATAAATTGCATGGAATGACATTTAGAGCAATCAAAGGAAAACAGGAGCATGTGGCAGCATTATTATATCAGTCTTTCAAAACCTTGGAAGCTTTATCATGGAAAAAGTTCATTTGATTTTTAATTTCTGATATGTATATACTGTTTAGTTATGAACTTGATGTTATGGATATGACTTTAGTTGAAAAGGCTAATTACGATGGGATGTGTTTTTGGACTAAAAAATTTGGAATGTCTAACTTGTTTAGGTTTTGGATGTATGTTTATAGGTTGAGTGTACCATCCTATATGGATTCTACTTCGACAGCTGAAACAGACTATGCTGTGTTTCTGGAGAAGGTGAAACGTACAGTTTACATTGACAACCTCTCACCTCAAGTGACCGAATCTGTCGTGAGAACAGCCCTTGGTCAGTTTGGGACTGTGAAGAATGTGCAGTTTATCCCGAACTACACAGGACCCAAAAATATCCCATGTTGTGCCTTGGTGGAAATGGAGTGTCCTAGGCAAGCGAAAGCTGTTGTTTTAGAGATCACCCAGTTCCCCTTCATGATGTCTGGGATGCCTAGGCCTGTTAGAGCATTTCGTGCGGAAGAGGAGATGTTTGATGATCGCCCAATCAAGCCTGGTAGAAGGATACAGTGCCGTTGGGTGGACAGAAAAGACCCTGATTTTGAAGTGGCAAGTAAAATTAAGCGTCTTGTCAGAAAGCATGCTGCTGAAGATTTATTTTTGCTCCAGGTAAGTTCATGTGACAGCATCCATTGAATCTCAGCTTACTTGATTGATGCTTGCATGCTCTTCCTGTAGAGTAGATTTTTAATATGTTTTGGCTGGTTATGTTCTTTTAAATTGTCTTTCTCATTTGCAGCAACAGTTGGCCCAAGAAGAGAAGCTTGCAAAGCAGCAAGATGAAACCCTTAAAGCAAATTACAAGAAGTTCAGCATAATAGATAATGTCGTGTCTGACGGAACTGCTCCTGGTTTGGCAAAGTTGTACAACATGAAGGTTTTTGATGCTTGATTGGTTTTGAATCAGTAGAGATCCTTCAAAACATAAGACATACAATAGTCTGATTAGTTCGGCACGGGCCTCATTAAGATAAGATTTTTGTATCCCAGTATGCATTACCTGCTTTGTAATCCTGCCTGGGTCCATCTTTTAGGTATCAGAAGTGTAAATCCAATTAGCTTGGTCATTCTGGATTAATGTAGTTCGAGGAAGAGTAACTGATAAAGATGGAGCTTTATGAACTTCATCTTGTAACTGTGCTTTTGTATTTCCTATGTAGTAAGATCACCATCCACTTATCAAAACTGATTGGTCTGGATCATGAGTTTAAGCACCTCGACTTCTCAGAATATCATTGCTCAATAGTAGCTATTTTTTTCCCTTCTAGAGTGCTTTTATTTGCTTTTTGTTGCTCTTAACTGAAATTCCATGATTAAATGAAATCCATTAACTGAAACCAAACATTTCTTTGTTCTGTATTCGATGAAGGAAAGTTTAGTCATATATTCCCCCGATGCCTTCAGCATGTGCTAGCACAACTTGCTTGTTGAAGGCAAAGGCCAGAATGGACTTCGATTTTTGTTTTGTTTTCTTGTCCTTTGTTTTATGGTGGGAAATATTGTTTCCTATCTTCACTTGTTAATAGGAGAGGGAGAGATTTAGCCTCACCTAGGGGTGAGTATTTTCTGTTTAGTTTAGTTTTTATCAATAAAAACAACCAAACTGATTTTTTTAAAAGAAAAAACTGAATCGGACCGGTTTAAACCTATCAATTGCGGTTCGGTTTTTTAACTAAAAACCAAAAAATAGTTTCAGCTTTTTTAGGTTTTAATTTACTTTAACCAGGTTTTTTCTTCTCTCATTTAACCAAAATGAAAGCAAACTAGAAATTTAAAGTGAACCGGAAAAATAAAAAAAATCATAGTATTTTTTTAATTTGAACCGGTTCGGTTTGGTTTAGAGATGTTTTTTCTTAAAAAAAATCGGAAACCAGCTAATCAATTTTTTTTCCCGTTAATATTTTTCAGTTTTCTCCAAATTTTTTCACATTTCCTTTTTTTCATCCTATCTTTACTTGTGTGGGGGAGATCTAGTCTCACCCTCATCTACCCAATCAAAACCCACCTTTGTAGTTTGTATTGCATGCTGACATCTTACACCACAAATTCCTTATCTCCCAGCAAAAATCCAACCATCACTCAAATCCTTCCACCCTCCATCAAAGCCATCACATTCATCCTTGCTTCTTTCATCACCTTGACGACGATCCCAAAACTTTCAGACCCTTTTCCTGCTCTTTCTTTCTATCTCCAATGGCTACCAACTCATTACGGTCACTCAGCCACCGCCACTCCCTCCTCAAGTTCCTCCCCTCAGACACCCTCCCTCCCTCTTCTCTCCTCCTCAAGCCCGCCACCTCCATCTCCATCAACACAAACACTTCTCTCTCCCTCTCTATCTCCTCCTCCGCAACAGCCACCGCTGCCCACTCCATCTCCCCCGCGACCTCCACTACCCCCTCAACTTCCAAAACCAGCTCCCTTGACCTCCTCCGGCAACACCTCTCTAACCAAAACTTCCGCGAAGCCGATGAAGAAACCCGCAGACTTCTCATTGTTCTGGCTGGCGAAGCAGCTCAAACGCGTGGCTATGTCTTCTTCTCCGAGGTCCAGTTTATTTCAGAGGAAGACCTTAAAATCATCGACGAACTGTGGAAAAATCACAGCAACAACAAGTTCGGATACAGTGTTCAGAAGAGAATATGGCAACAAAAAGCTAACAAAGACTTCACCAAGTTTTTCATCAAAGTTGGCTGGATGAAGAAGCTTGACACCGAGGTTGAGCAACACAATTACAGAGCTTTTCCTAACGAGTTCATCTGGGAGCTCAGTGATGACACACCTGAAGGTCACTTGCCTCTGACAAATGCTCTCAGAGGGACACAACTGCTTAAAAACATTCTTAATCATCCTGCTTTTGAGGTAGATGTTGAAGACGAAGTTGACGGTAATGGAAACGGTGGGCCAATGGGATTGAGGGATAGCTCAAAGCTTCCATTAAGCAAGAGAATATTGAAATCAGATTATAGCTTTTGACTAAGAAATATGAAGCAAGTGATCAGTAAACAACAGGGATGGGTTTTGATTTTTGTTTCTATGTACATGTAATGAAATCTGTTGATTGATCGCATCTTTTTTATTTAACTTTTTTATTTTTTGTTTTTTTACTTTTGGTGCAGCAAGGAACCTGTCCTTTTTGTATCTTTGTCTGTCTATTTCCTGAAATTATATATTAATGTTGCCCTTGATTACTACCAAGAAATTTCTTATTTACTTGTAATCAAGTACCTAAACCCCACTCCATGACAAAAAAAATAAAAATAAAAAAATAGTCCAAAGTCTCTTGATATTTTTTACATAGTTTTAAAACTCATTTAGAAATATAATATAAGAAGAGTTTTTCTTTTGAAAACATAGTACATTTTTTTAGTTGCATATTAGTCCTTTTCACATTTTACATATAGAGACCATAGAAATAAATTATATTTTATACACACCTTCAAGCGGGGTTGAACATTTTTTATTTAGTTCAGCTTTTATTAATGAAAACAACCAAACCAAAAAAAAAAATTTTAAAAAAAAAACTAAACCGAATCAGACCTTGTTTAAACCACCGATTTCAATTTATTTTGAGTTTTTTTACAAAAAAAAGGGAAAAAAATCAGTTTTTTTTTTTTTTTAACTATAACCATATTTTCTCTTTTTCCATTTAACCAAAACGGAAACAAATCAAAAAAATTAAATTGAACCGGAAGAATAAAAAACATATATAGCATATTTTTATTTAATTCGAATCGGTTCGGTTCGGTTTTGATTTACCGGTTCTTTATTTTAAAAACTAAAAAGTGAATCTAACCAGATTTTTTTAAAAAAAATCTAATCGGTTTAATCTTTTTTTCTTTTCAGTTTGGTTTTTCTCAGTTAATTTGTTTTTTGTTTAAGGCATTTTCAAATAAAAAATACTTTAAAAAACAACCACAATCATCCTCCCAATTAGAAAATTAAACTTCCCAATTGTTTGCAAGTTTTTTTTTGAAGTTATTCCCATGGTAAATGCTGGATTGCCATTTTCCTATGATACAATTTTGATCACGATTGGGATTTTGGAACCTTTTCATTACTTTTCAAGCACATGATTCTTTAGTTGTCATATTGTCTTCGATTATCATCATAAGTGTTTATATAATAAAACTGAGATAGGATAGTAATCAATAAAGATAATAGAGTGAGCTCGTACACATAAGGATAAGTTGAGTAAAAGAAAAATCTCTTATTTGCCCCCTACGTGCGAGACAACGCCTAAACTCTTTAAAATTTCTATTATGTTATTAAAATATTTTGATGACCCTTAAACTAAAATCATAATATATGTAACAATTGAAAATTTATTTTTAAAAACTATAAATTTCACAACATTTTCAATTTATTTTTTTCCAACTATAATTATCACCATATATAATTTAACTCTACAACAACTATTTTTAAATTATTGTAATGACATTACTAATTTTGTAATAAAAGTAAATATGATTATTACATCATCATGATTGCCTATAAATACCATACAGTTTTTTCAATCAAGACACAAACCGAAATACTCTTCTCGGTATGATCTTCATGTCCCTCAGTCTCCCCACCCACATAGGAATGCTCTTCAGTGTATCAGCATGCCCTAGAAACCCTAATTCTCTGCTCTTATTCATGCTGCAGACATGCTGAAACCCTAGATGCAAAACCACATCTAGAGCTTCAATACAAGCAAAATCTTCCATCTTAGTCTCTAACAGCCCGTATTTCTCAACAATCTCATCCCACACTTTGCTTTTTCCCTTCATCATCGCCACCCAATCAAACTTCTCATCACTCTCTTCATAGCCCACAAACTCAACATCAAAGACCTCACACAAGACTTTCCACATACTCTTCCACGTGAAAACATCGCCATTTGTGCAGTTAAAGGCTTGATTCCTGGCCCCTTCAGTCACCGCCGCCCATATTTGTTGCTCAGCTAGCACCCTTGCATCCGACATGTCGCAGAAGTGATCCCATGTGTATTTGCTCCCAGGGTATCGAAATGGTAGCCCTTGGTATCGACAGATAGCAGAATAAACAGATAGAGTAAGCACTATGTTATACACACTTCTTGAAGATGCACCTACTATTATCGATGAGCGATGAACTGAGTGTGTAATTGAAGGCAAATATGACGCAACCAGGTCTTCCAAGGCGTAATAGAAATTGGGGTAGGGAAGTCTGTCCATGTCCTCTTTGAAAGGTGGCTCATGATGGACAAGCTTGCCGGCAAGTGAAGGATCAAATATCGGACCCATGTAGTGTTTGGTTCCGGTTAGCAAAGTGACGTGTCTGATTGCTGAAGGGGTAGCAGATTTGAGTGTGTTGAGCACGTTGGCTAGCATGGTGGAGTTCATGGAGATGTTGACCTCTTCATTTTCATGAACTTGTATGGAAACCCAGAAGACGTGGGTGATTTCATGGGCCACAGGTGAGAGTTTGTTTGCTGTATCGGCACCGTCTAAGGCATCAAGAGATATGAAACAGTCGATCAAGGAGGAGGGAAACCAATCTGGCAAGGGGCGCCTGGCCACGCCATACACCTTCCACGGCCTGCCCGGAGTTGTTGGCTTCTGCAGAGCCTCTGCCAAGCTAAACCCTGCCATACCAGTGACACCCACAATCAGGGCAACTGATACATCTGATGAAGAGTTTTCTTTCTCCATTTATTGAGAATTCCCAGATGTTTTTCTCCTGATGAACTCAATAAGAGAGCCCTTTTATGCACAGGTCAATCAAATTTGAGTGGTGGTAACGTGTTAGGCAGTCGTTGAAGATAAGAAATCCTCCAAATCTTGTTTTTAGTACTGATAAATCTTATCTTGCTGGGTACTATGCAAACATCATCTTCTCCTTTATTGAGGTAACCTTTTGACTGACCTCCCATGAACACTACTGGTGGACAATGAAGGTTTGTAAAGACTTGGTGCCTGCGTGGACATGGAAACATGGCTATAAATGTAATTTCACAAATTGAATGTGCTGATCAAGATTTGCCATGCTGATAGTTGACAGTGATAGTGTATTATGGCATTTTTGTTTTAGTAATGTACGAGCGAATTTGTCCGCTTCGCTAGGCTTTTTTATATATATAGAAAATTGATTAATTTTATAAATATTGTATTTTTTTTATTTTAATATTTAATTGACAAAATTATAATTGATAAAATCTGTTAAAAATGGTTTTTTTGAACTAAAAAATGATTGAATTTTGCTATTGCTAAAAAACTTTTGATAAAATTTGTTAGAAAATTTACTAAGAAGGTGAAATGATTTGTTAGAAACTTATTGTCACGGAAACTCTGGTTAAAAAAAAACACAAAAAAAGAAACCGATTTAAAAAAAAAGACTTGAAGATGAAGGTTATTAAAAAAAAATGTGAAAAAAGGTTATCGTTTATTAAAAGAACAAAAAAAAAAGAGTATAAAATAGAAATTTAAATTAAAAGCTAAAGCCAAAGTTATATTTATAAGATTTATTAATCATATCATTATATTAAATGTATTCAAGAATACCAATATTAATTATTTTTTTGCAAGAAATCGTAGGTCATTTTTTTCTCTCAATATATACTTTTAGGCGATAATATTCAATAAATATTAAAACATATACTCAGTCTTACATACTTTATAGTGTAATCGAAATGGGAAATGGGTCGGAGATTTTTTAATTGTAGATAATTAAGGTAAATTTGTAAAAAATAATTTATGAGTTGCCTTTTTTCTCTTGTAATATTAGATCTGACACATTAAAAATAAAAATATTGAAATTTGTTTTTAGAAATAAACCTCAAGTTTTTTGCGTGCTATAATTACTTATCTGTCGTCTAAAAAAAACAGTGTAATCGAAACGGGAAGTGACTCGAATATTTTTTAATTGTAGATAATATAGGTAAATTTGTCATTTTTTAACAAAAAAAAAAAACATTAAAAAAAAACTGTTCTTAAAAAAAAAAAATCACATTTGTAAAAAAACACAACAAAAACCAGTTATTAAAAAAAAAAAAAACAATTTTTTTTCTTTCTCAGTTCTAAAAAAAAAAAAAACATATTTTGGTGTCTGAGCGGTTTGAATTTGTGCACGCCTGTGTTGGCAGCGCGCGGACAACCGCTCGGCCAAAGCTTCTGATCTGTCATTTCCACTATAAAAATACAAAAAGAGTCTTTGTGTAAAAAAAATTATAAAAAAAAAGTGGATCCGAAGATTAGTCGTGGTGCACGTAAGTTGTTCTGGACACTTTAGTTATTAAAAAAAAATTGTTTTTTGTAAAAAAATAAAAACAACAACCAGTTACCAAATTATTTTTAACAAAAAATACAAATATTTTTTTTTGTAAAAAAATAAAAACATCAACCAGAAAAAAACATTTAAAAGAAAACAGTTTTTTAAAGAAAAAGCAAATCAGATTTGTAATAAAAAACAACAACAACCAGTTATTAAGAAAAAACATTTTTTAAAAAAAAAGAAACCTTTGTTTTTTTTTTTAAAAAAAAATCATTTTCATTTTTTTTTAAAAAAAAAACAACATTTTTTAAAAAAAAAACGATTTAAAAAAAATTAAGAAAAAAATCAAAAAATAAAAACAACAACCAGAAAAAAACATTTTAAAAAAAAAATTAAAAAGCAAATCAGATTTGTAATAAAAAACAACAACAACCAGTTATTAAGAAAAAACATTTTTTTTTAAAAAGAAACCTTTTTTTTAAAAAAAAAAAATTCATTTTCAATTTTTTTTTAAAAAAAACAGTTATTTAAAAAAAAACGATTTAAAAAAAATTAAAAAAAAATTCATTTTCAAAAAACCTTTTTTTTTAAAAAAAAACAGTTATTTTAAAAAAAAACGAAATGAACCCAAATGAAATCACAATTGATGGCCGAGCTTATCGAACGCGACAACCGCTCGGCCATCCCTCTCATCTGTCCATTTCCACCATAAAAAATACAAAAAGAGGTCCGACGTCAAAAAAAAAAAAAAACAGACATACACCCGCGATTCACCGTGACAAATCGCCACTCCACAGTGACAATGAGTCACGGTGAACAAGGCAGTGAACAAGGGGAGAAGGACGAGCTGCTTTAGCTCTTTCTATAATTTTAAAAGTATTTTTGAAAAAATATATATTTATTTTGTTTTAAATATTTTTTTATATATTTTATATATATTTAAATAAAAAAACAATTTTTATCACAATTATAAAGGAAATGATTGGAGGAAGTATAATAGGAAGCGAAGAAAATGCCATTTCTATGGCTTATATCTTGCTTGAGATTTCTCATCACATAATTAATTATATTTTTAAGTGATATTTTAAGAGTAGTTGAATTTATTTTTTAGAATATTTTTTATTCATATATATATATATATATATATATATATATATATATATTAAAATTGTTTTTTAAAAAATATAATATTTTTGACATTAAGATATTAAATTGAACTAAAAGCAATAAAAATATCAATTTAAAACAAAAAAAACTTTTTTCAAGAAGATTTAAAAAAAAAATGGTTTTACAAACTCGTGATATTGATGTTGATGGTAGAAAGTAATTATATATATATATATATATATATATACACATTTCTCATGACACGCATAATTAATTATATTTTTAAGTGGATATTTTAAGAGTTTGGTTGAATTTGTTTTTTAAAATATTTTTTATTTATATATATATATTAAAATTATTATTTTAAAAAATATATTTTTGATATTAATACATTAAATTGATCTAAAAGCAATAAAATATATTAATTTAAAGCAAAAAACATTAATTTTTTCAAAAATGTTTTTAAATTGGTTTTACAAACCTTGTGATATTGATGGTAGAAAGTGTGTATGTATGTATATATATATATATATATATATATATATATATATATATATATATATATATATATTAATAATAATAAAAATATATTTTATTTTTAACCTAATCATTCATGTAAATCAAGTTTGAGTATAACAATAACGTATTTGATTTAATTTAATTTAACTCCTAAATAGAAAAACAAAAAGGGGGGAAATCAATTTTATTCGATTCCACAATCTTTCCAAATCCCCCTCACCACCCCTCCGCCACATCATCAAACAAACAGAACTCCTCCACGTCACCGAAATTCAAGCTTCCCTCCACGTAGACCGCAACCGGAGGACAGGTAGGACCCACACACATCCATATTACAAAACAAATATAACAATTTCGACAATAAAATTATTATTTTACTTTACAAATCATAAAATTAACTTTTAATGTTGGAGGTATTTGTTCCAGGGCACTTGTGTGTCGTTATCGATTGTTTAGGGATGATTGCGTCTTTTCCTTTTTTTATATGCACAGTAAAACTACACATTTGCCCCTAGATGCCGATGAAAAAAGGAAGACAAGGCAAGGGTATTTTTGGTTCTTACACCCAACAGTGAACAGTAAAATAATATTTTATCCTCATATGACACAAAAACATATTTAGATACCGTTTGGCACGGCGCGCCGCACAAATTGTTTTTTTTAATATTTTAAATGAATATATTTTGGTGTTTTTAGATCATTTTGATGTGCTGATGTCAAAAATATTTAAAAAAAAAACAGTATTTCGACACGAAAAACACTTTAAAAATCATTTAGTGAACATTGTAACTATTTAAATGCCCTTATAAACTACAAAAATGGAGGGCTGATGTTGGGGCAGAATAGTATTCCATGCCTGATTTCTTTATTATTATTGCTGACTCTAGAGGTGTTTAGGTAACTTCATATTTTTTGAATTTTTTTTTTTTAAATATTTGAAGGTACTTCTAACTAACGCGCCAATAGTTTTCCTCCATACACGCCAATGCAGGCGTCCCATGCAATGTCATTTGACAGTTGAAAATGCCCCACTATATATTGTGCACATGTCTTCTTTAACTTCATTTCTCTTTTTATTTACTCTTCTGACTTTGGGACTTTTTCATGGATGCTGAAGATACTATTCTGACGAGTTTATAGAATATTTCTTATCTCTTAAT
Source organism: Salix suchowensis (assembly GCA_029030765.1). Lineage (NCBI taxonomy): Eukaryota > Viridiplantae > Streptophyta > Magnoliopsida > Malpighiales > Salicaceae > Salix > Salix suchowensis. The sequence goes on along the minus strand of CM054996.1, from coordinate 12,298,636 downwards.
GCTAATTGGATTACTCCGTGATTCCCTTTTTTATTTCTTATATTTTTTACTCAAAAGAGGAGGCTTTCTGCTCATCTTGAAGATTACACAGATAGCTCTGGATCAGAGGATGAAGACTTGATGGTTAGAATATATACTCTTGCAAGCTTTCAGTTTTTGTGTATAAATGTTACTGCAGTTTTTCTCAAATCCTAAGGGCTTAGGTTTTAGATGATTAAAATGATTTGCTCTCCACTTTTCACTTCATGTAAAGCTTTGGGTAACATTATTTTCAGAGACCTGCATTTCAACCTCCGAGGAATCGGATTCATAATAGTGCGAGTCAAGATGAGCTATCATCTTCCAAGCATAAAAAAACTGTGGAGACTAAATCAACACCTCGACGTGAAGGATTGCGGCCCCGTCGCTCAAGAACAATCAAAACAGAGCCATTGGCTCTAGACTCTGGGGATGAGCAAGATACTTCTGAAGAGAAGGATGTCCAAGATGAGACTGAAAATGGGAACGATATTGATGATAATGATGCAGATGATGGTCAGAATGATGACGAGGGTGAGGACGAAGGAGAGGAAGATGGTGATGACGATGAAGGTGAAGGGGAGGAGGAGGAGGAGGAGGAGGAAGAAGAACAGGATGGAAGGAGGAGATATGATCTCCGAAATCGCGCAGAAGTCCGTAGGCTCTCCATGGAGGAAGGTAAACAAAGACCACGATCTCCTCGAAGGGTATTGCATCAAGGAATGGGAACAGAGGTCAATAGGGATGTGAGGAAGAACGGAACAAGGGTTCACAAGCGTCATCGCCTAACAAGAGCAGAAGATTCTGATGATTCCCTTCTTGTGGATGAGCTAAGGTATAGCTCTAAGGGAGGGGCAGATATCCAACCTTTACAGGTCGACGAGAGTGCAAGTTTTGATGACATAGGTGGGCTTTCAGGATATATTGATGCTTTAATATACACTACAATACAACAGATATATGTAAAGGGTCGAAGAAATTAAATGGAAGAAAGAAAGAAATTAAGGGGGGAGGTGGGGAGGATAACATCAAAAAGAGAAGAGGATAGAAAGAGGGCTATTGACTTTCTTCATCTTTGCTTAACCCTAAAACCTTGTTTGTTGGAGGTAGAAAACGTATCAAGAGACTCCCTCCCTCCCGCATTTAGTTGCTAAGGTATAGAAGAAGACATGCCTCCCTCTGATCTACGTGCTACGTGCTGCTTGGCCAGTAACTGATGATTTGTCTGAACGTTTAACGTTGTACCTCTCATACACTTTTTCACGATTCTCCGACCACCAAGTTTCTGCTTGGGGCTCCTCAAATCTTCTCCGGCTGCAGATAAATTAATAGTAACCAAGGAAAATGAAATGATTTAAAACCCATATAAGGTGAAACGTTGATGTACTACTATCTATCATCAGTGCTCATGTTCAAAATGGTATTGTTTATGAGAATCCAAACAGGGATTTATAAAAACATACATCATCAACATCATGTTTACCAGTTGCTTAGATTTCTTCGGCTTCTAAGCCACACAAAATGAGTGAGCCATTAATATCTAAAATTAAATGAAATAAAGAAGTACCTGAAGCGCACTCGTTTGAGATCTCTAGTTCCATCATGCAGGGCAACAAGAGTAATATACACTCCCGGCTCAACCAGTTCGATCCACTCAGCCTCAAGGCCCTCAACTTGATTATTCCCGTTAGCAACCAATGATGAATCCCTATATTTCATACCAGTGACACCCACAGTCAGGGCAACTGATTCATCTGATGAAGAGATTTCTTTCTCCATTGAGAATTCCCAAATGTTTTTCTTCTGATGAACTCACTAAGAGAGCCCTTTTATGCACAGGGTCAATCAAATTTGAGTGGTGGTAACGTGTTAGGCAGTCGTTGAAGATAAGAAAACCTCCACATCTTGTTTTTAGTACTGATAAATCTCATCCTAAGAACTGATAAGAATCAACATCGGCAATTCTGTGGACATCAACTTGCTGGGTATGCAAACATTATCTTATCCTTTGATGAGATGAACTTTTGATTCACATCCCATGAACGCTACTGCATGGGGGACAATGAAGGTTTGTAAAGACTTAATTGGTGCTTGTGTGGACATGGAAACGTTGGCTAGCTGAGAGAATTAAAAAGTTTCTTACACAGTTATCAATTTGATGCTGATATATAGCTGGCGTGATAGTGTATTATGACATTTTTGTTTTCTGCGGCCATGTTTAGCAACGTGCTTTAAAATTATTTTTGAAAAAAATAAATTATATTTATTTTGTTTTAAATATTTTTTATATTATTTTAATGTGATAATATCAAAATATTGTTTAAAAATAAAAACATATTCTTTTTATATATTTAAATAAAAAACAATTTTTATCACAATTATAAACAGGCTGTACTATATCGATTGAAAAGGAAATGATTGGAGGAAGAATAATAGGAAGCGAAGAAAATGCCATTTCTATCTATGGCGTATATCTTGCTTAAGACATAATACATTTCTCATGGCACAAATAATTAATTATATTTTTAAGTGGATATTTTAAGAGTCAGGTTGAATTTATTTTTTAAAGTGTTTTTTATTTGTAAATATATTAAAATTATTTTTTATATCAATACATCAAATTGATCTAAAAACACTAAAAATATTAATTTAAAGCATTTTTTTTCAAAATGTTTTTAAATTGGTTTTACAAACACCTCGTGATATTGATGGTAGAAAATAATTATATATATATATATATATATATGTAAATATATTATTTTAATGATAAAAAAATATATTTTATTTTTAACCTTATCATTTATGTAAATAAAGTTTGAGTATAACAATTACGTATTTAATTTAATTTAATTTAACTCCTAAATAGAAAAACAAAAAGGAAACAAATCAATTTTATTCGCTTCCACAATCTTTCCAAATCCCATTCAACCCCCTTCCGCCACGTCATCAAACAAACAGAACTCCTCCACGTCACCGTAATTCAAGCTTCCCTCCACGTGCCAGACTCCAACTGGTTCCATTACGTTAACAGCAATATTCTTCCGCCAAACCATAAAACTACGACCGCAACCGGAGGACAGGTAGGACCCACACACATCCATTTTACAAAAAATATAAAAATCGTCACGTTTCATTGTGTTTCCAGGGCCTATTCGGAATAGCGGTTACGGTTGCTTTTGAAAGTTTTTTTTATTTAGAAATATATTAAAATAATATTTTTTTTTCATTTTTTAAAATTATTTTTGACATCAGCATATCAAAATAATTTTAAAACACCTAATTTTTTTATTTAAAATAAAATAAAAACAAATTTTGAGGAAACAGCGGTACAACCACCCTCCCAAACAACTTCTAGATATTAATCGATATTAATTTCAACATTAAAATTATCATTTTGCTTTTGGATCATAAAATTTAACTCTCAATTCCGGGGTATTTTGACTTTTTTACGGCAACGTTTTTTCTCTTTTTATTTGCACAATAAAACTCCACATTTATCCCTACATGCTGATGAAAAAAAGAAGGCAAGGCAAGGGTATTTTTGGCTCTTACACCTGGATGTGAAATAACATTTTTACCTTCATATGGGACAAAAACAAAACACTGACAGGGGAGGATATTTTTTTTGTTTTTCACTGTCGGTGAACATTGTTACTATTTAAATGCCCTCATAAACTAAATGGAGGATTGATGCTGGGGGTAGAATGGTATTTCCATGCCTGATTTTTTTTGTTATTAACGCCGACTCTGAGAGTGTTTGGGTAATTCCATATTTTTTGATTTTTTTTAAATAATTGAAGGCGTGTCTGACTGACACGCCACCAGTTTTTTTTCCATACACGCCATGCAGACGGCGCATACAATGTCATTTGATGGTTGAAAATGTCCCACCGTCGTGATACACCACCATGTTCTCTTCCCCATGGTGGTGCGTGTGTCGTCGGATGAAGGTCAAAGGATTGTTGATGGTAGTTTTTCCTTTTTACCTATTTTCTCTCTCCTACAACCGTAGAATACATATCAGTCCTTTTGGTTTATGAGTATTTCATTTTAGTCCGTGTTCTTTTGATTTTGTTTTTCTACCTGATTTTTTCTATAGAAGTTTTGGTTTTATTCAATTTTCCTCTTCCATTAAAATTGATTATATATGCTATTTTTCATTTCAGCTCCTATTCTTTTAAATTTAGATTTATTTTTGGTTCCTTTAATTTTTTTCTGGTCTAGAGGTTTTGATTTGTTTTAATTTTGTCATCCAATTGAAATTGATTGTTATGCTATTTTTTATGCAGACCCCTTTTCTTTTGATTTTTTGTTTATTTTAAATCCCTTTAATATTTTTGGCCTCAAGATTTTGATTTATTGTTGTTTTGTCCTCATATTGAAATTAGTTATATATCCCTACCCTTGTTCTTTTAATTTTTTATTCGATTTTAATTCCTTTGATGTTTTTGGTCCTTCTTGGACAATTTTTATTTTTTTTTTGTCTGTATTTATGTATCTATGCTTTTAGTTTTAGTTTTTGATTTTTGTTATTTTCTTTTTTGTTGGGATTTTATTTTTATTCAGTTTAATTCTGAAATTTAATTTGTATTGATGATCATTTTAAAATTGATATTTTTTTCTTTACTAGTTTCTGTTTTTTTATTTGTTCTTCAAATCAAATCAAATGATTTTTTTTTATACTCATATTTGTTTTTTGGTTGTCTTTTGTTTTTGTTTTTTTTAAGTTTTTTTTATACTTTGAAATAATTTTATGGTTTTCATTTTTATGCAATAATATGATAATTTTAGTGATTGTTTTTTTTTTTTGGTATAAATTTAATGATTTTTTTTTATTTAATTGTTTTTTCACTTGCTTTTTTGTAAAAGTGTTTTGCTTTTTTATTTCTTTTTCAGGGCAATTTAATAATTTTTATTGTTTGGGGAGTAATCATGATGATAATTTTAACTGTTATAGTCATGATAGTGATATTAGCATAGCAATGAATTTTCAATGATATTGTTTTCTTTTTATGGGTAAAAAATCATTGATTTATTGTTGTTGTTGTTATTGTTGTTGTTCTTTAGGTATTGTAGGTACTTACACAATTTATATTTTATTATTGTGTTTAATTTAATTTAAATTAAATTATAAATTAAATTGATCCAAATACATTGAATTCGATAATTTAGGTATTTGAATCTTCATGCTTTTTTTTAATGGCGATGATAATTTTATACTGGTAATTTCGTTGAATCCTATTAAACAAATAAATTTATATCAATTTAAAATTTATATATTTTTATTAAAAACTCACGCTTCATAAAACTTCTGTATAAATTTATTATTTAAAAAAAATTTAAACATCATAAAAAAAACTCACAATCATAATATATTTTATGCATTAAAAAAATATACGATAACATCATCGGGTAAATGGCTAGTAGAAATTAAGTGTCTGTTAGAGAGTGGTTGCGGTTGTTTTTAAAATTATTTTTTGTTTAATAATATTTTTTTTATTTTTTAAAAATTATTTTTAAATTCAGCATATCAAAATGATCTTAAAATACCAAAAATAATTAATTTAAAATAAAATAAAATTTAATTTTTTTCAAAAGCACTTTTGAAAAACTCTCCATAACCGCTCATGTGTCAACTCGCTCTCTACCATTTTAAACTAACTCACTGAGTCTCCATAACGAAAACTCGCTCTCTTAGGTTTTTATAAAATGCGAGAAACCCCTCTCCCTCTCTCTAGAAACGCCCTGTCCCTGGGGTTTTAGCTCCCTCTCTCTCTCTGTTCTACTCTCTTGACAGATCTCTCTGATCAGGTAATTCTCCACCGTCCTTTTCCTTTCCTTCTTCCCCCTCAATTTTTTTTCAAAGATTTTTTCTTATTATCAGAATGTATATCGTTCAATTTTATTTTTTTCTGAAATTTTGAAAATTTTAAGAGATTTATTTTTCTTAATTTCCGCTGTCTATCCTCTTTATATGCATCGATTTTTTCGTGAAATATTTAGTTGCTGAAATAAAAATCTGCACATTTCTTATATTTTTATGTGGAAATTACTGCAAATGATCGAAATTAGTGTTAATTATTGATTAGAGTAATTTTATTCTGATGCTTTTTGTCTATAAGAGTAATTTAGTGCATTTTAAATGATCATTAGTGTTTTGATGATTTTTAATCATTCGTGTTAATTAATGATTTCAAAATCATTAGTGATTTTTAATTTAGTGTTTCGTAACTTTTATATGGTAGATTATTTTCGAGTATATATATTAGAGTGTAAGCACGTGTATTGCGTGCGGAACAATGAAATTATTATCAGGATTTTGCGGTTGCTAGGGTGTTTAGGAGAGCTGTTTAGGGGTTTTAGATAGTGAGTTTAGAATTTAGAGGTTTGAAGGAACTGATTGTTTTAGTGTGTTTTTGAAGTGGAGTGAGTTTCTGTTGATTCTGCTGGAAGCTTGAAGTTGAAAGTGAGAGAAGGAGAACAATGTGTAGCAATGTACGAGATATTATTCTCGAAAAGACAAGTATTTGTAAATTTGTGGTAGTGCTGGAAAGAGGATCAGAATTTAGAAATAAAAATAATGGTATTCTATGTGTGAGTTTGTTCAATTGTGTTTATGTTTGTGGTATTTGTTTATTAGTTGGAGGGGTTGGAGGCTAAACTTGAGGGATTTTCTTTTTCCTGTTGAGGTCAGGTATTTCTAATTTTATGGGAGAGCATAGACGACAGAGATAGATTTTTGTTTCGTTGCATATGTATACAAAACGTTCTGGTCAAGGAGATGGCCCAGTTGCAAGGCCTGTACGGACTAGTGATAGGCTTAGGAGAAGACCGAAAGTGTTTAGCCGGACATACTTGTATTATACTCCAAGCATTATCCGGCCTAGGAAAGGAAAAACAAAGACGAGGACTGCAGCTTCTCGGATTGCCAAGATGTTGGGTAACCAGGCGGTGCGGGCTGCAAATGCTAATGTAAGTGCACATGTCTTCTTTAACTTCATTTCTCTTTTTATTTACTCTTCTGACTTTGGGACTTTTTCATGGATGCTGAAGGTACTATTATGACGAGTTTATAGAATATTTCTTATCTCTTAATGCTAATTGGATTACTCCGTGATTCCCTTTTCTTATTAATGTTATATATTCTAAAATATGACATTATGTTGTTTGTGATTCACTTGCAGTCAGTTCCAACCAATCTTCGACGCTCGACAAGAAAGAGGAGGCTTTCTGCTCATCTTGAAGATTACACAGATAGCTCTGGATCAGAGGATGAAGACTTGATGGTTAGAATATATACTCTTGCAAGCTTTCAGTTTTTTGTGTATAAATGTTACTGCTTTTTTTTCTCAAATCCTAAGGGCTTAGGTTTTAGATGATTAAAATGATTTGCTCTCCACTTTTCACTTCATGTAAAGCTTTGGGTAACATTATTTTCAGAGACCTGCATTTCAACCTCTGAGGAATCGGATTCATAATAGTGCGAGTCAAGATGAGCTATCATCTTCCAAGCATAAAAAAACTGTGGAGACTAAATCCACACCTCGACGTGAAGGATTGCGGCCCCGTCGCTCAAGAACAATCAAAACAGAGCCATTGGCTCTAGACTCTGGGGATGAGCAAGATACTTCTGAAGAGAAGGATGTCCAAGATGAGACTGAAAATGGGAACGATATTGATGATAATGATGCAGATGATGGTCAAAATGATGACGAGGGTGATGGAGAGGGCGAGGGACGAAGGAGAGGAAGATGGTGATGACGATGAAGGTGAAGGGGAGGAGGAGGAGGAGGAGGAGGAGGAGGAGGAAGAACAGGATGGAAGGAGGAGATATGATCTCCGAAATCGCGCAGAAGTCCGTAGGCTCTCTTTGGAGGAAGGTAAACAAAGACCACGATCTCCTCGAAGGGTATTGCATCAAGGAATGGGAACAAAGGTCAATAGAGATGTGAGGAAGAACGGAACAAGGGTTCACAAGCGCCATCGCCTAACAAGAGCAGAAGATTCTGATGATTCCCTTCTTGTGGATGAGCTAGACCAAGGTCCTGCTATTCCTTGGGCTCGAGGTGGGAGCAGATCTGGACCACCCTGGCTCTTAGGGGGGACTAGAGACGCATGGGACGACAGGATGGGGGGCTGAATGTTGCTGCATCTGGTTGGGGGCCATCAAGGTGATGCCTTGGCAAGCTTGACTTCTGGTGTGCAAACTGCCGGCCCTAGCTCTAAGGGAGGGGCAGATATCCAACCTTTACAGGTCGACGAGAGTGTAAGTTTTGATGACATAGGTGGGCTTTCAGGATATATTGATGCTCTGAAGGAGATGGTTTTCTTTCCCTTGTTATACCCAGATTTCTTTGCCAGTTATCACATAACCCCACCAAGAGGGGTTTTGTTATGTGGTCCTCCGGGTACTGGGAAAACATTAATTGCCAGGGCATTAGCATGTGCTGCTTCAAAAGCTGGCCAGAAGGTTAGCTTTTACATGCGCAAGGGTGCTGATGTACTCAGCAAATGGGTTGGTGAGGCTGAAAGGCAATTAAAACTTCTTTTTGAGGAGGCACAAAGGAACCAGCCTTCCATCATCTTCTTTGACGAAATAGATGGACTTGCTCCTGTTAGATCTAGCAAACAAGAGCAGATTCACAATTCTATTGTTTCTACTCTGCTTGCATTGATGGATGGTCTGGATTCTCGTGGACAAGTTGTTTTGATTGGGGCAACCAACAGAGTTGATGCCATCGATGGAGCCTTGCGTCGCCCTGGTCGGTTTGATCGAGAATTTAACTTTCCTTTGCCTGGTTGTGAGGCCCGTGCTGAAATATTAGACATTCACACCCGCAAGTGGAAGCATCCTCCTTCAAAGGAGCTAAAGTCAGAACTGGCAGCTAGTTGTGTTGGATATTGTGGTGCTGATTTAAAGGCATTATGCACAGAAGCTGCCATCCGTGCTTTCCGCGAAAAATACCCTCAAGTTTACACAAGTGATGATAAGTTTGTGATTGATGTTGATTCTGTAAAGGTTGAAAAGGATCATTTTGTCAAAGCCATGTCCACAATTACCCCTGCAGCTCATAGAGGTGCTGTTGTGCACTCTAGGCCATTGTCTTTAGTAGTCGCACCTTGTCTGCAAAATCATCTCCATAAAGCCATGAATTGCCTATCCGATATATTTCCACCTCTTGCAGTGTCATCCGAGTTTATCAAGCTTTCCATGCTTTCCTATGGATCTGCAATTCCTCTTGTGTATAGGCCACGACTTCTGCTTTGCGGTTGTGAAGGTTCTGGTCTGGTAATTATCTTTTGACCATTCGATCTTTGGAATATTGATTATTATGGAAACACCAAACTAAGAGTACTTACTGATTTAGTTTAACAGGATCATCTTGGGCCTGCAGTGTTACATGAACTGGAGAAATTTCCTGTTCATTCTCTTGGACTTCCATCTCTGCTTTCAGATCCCAGTGCAAAGACACCAGAGGAAGCATTGGTGCACATATTTGGTGAAGCACGGAGAACAACGCCTTCTATCCTTTACATACCTAATTTTGATCTTTGGTGGGATAATGTAAGCACATGCCTCCCTCTATTAACTTTAGGAAAATGCAGTAAATTTTTTGTGGTATCACATGCGCTATTTCCCCTCCCTACAAATCCAAGGGACTCATTCATATTCTTGTGTCTAACCTGAAACAATTGACCATGCTTGCTTAAACTTTCCGATTTTTGAGTGATGTTTTTTTTATTAAGTACCTTAAATTCAATGATCTCATTGCACCATCCTTTTTCTGAGCTTTACATACTTGATGTTGCAGGCGCATGAACAGCTCAGGGCTGTTCTTCTCACTTTATTAGAAGAATTGCCGTCAGACTTGCCCATTCTATTACTTGGAAGCTCTTCATCTTCGCTTGCTGAAATTGATGGTGCATCCTTGGTATTTCCCCATCGTTCAGTGTACGTTCTATTTTTGAAAGCAAGTGCTGCTTATTATCATTATGATATAATTTTTCTAGGTAGTAATATTGCTCTTGAATTTAAATTCCTTACTTTAAACATCATTTTAATATCTTACTTTATACAACCACTATTGTTTTGTCAAAGTAAGATTATGTTACATGTTTTCCCAAACAGAAAGGACTATATGACCTTATTATGCTTATATTAAGACTTCTTGGAATAATTGTAATCGACCATAGCTGATATGAAGGCCATCTTTAGGCATCAAAAGACTTTCAATGCAAGCTTGTATAAATACCCCTTCAGTGTTTTTTCTTCTTCGCTTTAAATGGATGCATTGCATTCATTTGGTTCTTGTAAAGACCCTGTTTCCTGGAGAGCTATTTTTACATAATCATGATGAAAAATAATTTCCCTGTTAAATCCAGTGTTTTGTTTATATAGTAACTTTCTGTTGTCAGCTATCAAGTGGGGAAACCATCAACTGAAGACAGATCTTTGTTCTTTGACCGTTTAATCGAGGCTGCCTTATCAGTTGTGGTGGAGGACGTGACCAAGAAATCACAAGGATCTGCACCCCTTCCTGAACTTCCCAGAGCACAAAAAGTGGCAAGTAGCCCAAAGGCCTCAGAGTTAAAAGCCAAGATAGAAGCTGAGCAGCATGCTCTACGCCGAATGCGCATGTGCCTCAGAGATATTTGCAACCGGTAAGACCATAGTCCCAGCCTTATGGGTAGAAGATTGGTATATAATGTTGAAATCACACTTGTGGTTTTACCCCAGATCACATATTACCTCAAAATGATGTGATTTTACTGCCTTAATGTAACAAGAACTTTTTTATTAATACTTTAGTTGTAGTTTAAATCACATTGAAATGGTCGTTTAATGGTCTAAACCAAACACAGATATGATAGAGCATAGTACTTCAAAGCAATGCAACGTGGGATTTACTTCTTCATGCAACAAGAAATTTTAAATGTGGATTGCTGTTTCACTTTGTAGCATTATTGAAATTGTCTCAATTTATTCCAACATGTGGGTTCTAGTAAAATTTCTATATCATGGAGCATATTTCAATTCATCTAGTTAATATAAGCCAGATATAGATCGTTAAAAAAGTTGCTGAGCTTGGAATTGGTGGTCCTATGCCTTTCCCATAGGCAATACCCATGACACTCTTGAATCTCTTATCATGTCTAAACTTTGTTGAAGAGAATCAAATTTCAAAATAAATGAAGAGGATGGGAGAGTCAAGTATGTGGTTACAAATTAAAGAGAGGAGGGAGGAGCTAGATGAGAGATATAGTGAATGTTTAAGTAAGATCCGGAAGAGAATGAAATCAATGAAAAGTGGTCTGGGTGAGGGATTAGGTCAACAAAGGGCAAGTAGACTGTATGTCTCTGTGCACTCGCATGTGAGAGAGAGGAGGGGCCCCTTCCTAGCAGGGTGCGGCATGTCTTCTGTGCAATTGAAAATTACATCACCCTTTGATCATCCCACTCAAATGTTTACAGCACATATTTCTCGTTACATAAAACTGGTTGTCTTTGTCCAGTATTTGTGCTTCCTTTCACTGTTTACACTTAACAGTTTAACTTCCTTGCCGCAGGATATTGTATGACAAACGATTTAGTGCCTTCCATTATCCTGTCACTGATGAGGATGCTCCAAACTATCGCACTATAATCCAGAACCCCCATGGACATGGCTACTATGCTGCAGCGTGTTGACTCTGGTCAATATATCACATGCTCAGGATTCCTGCAAGACATTGATCTCATTGTGACCAATGCAAAGGTGTGTACTGTTCCCAGCTTCATTTAATTCTATTTCTAGTTTTCCTTTCATTGAATAATTCAACACCACTATACCTTTGGTCAGCGCAATCTATTTCATGCTTAAATTTGGCGCGCATGTTTCTAAATAGGTGTACAATGGAGATGATTACAATGGAGCTAGGATTGTTAGTAGAGGTCACGAGCTTCGCGATGCAGTAAGTTTCGATGCTTTTTCCTCTCATTTTGTCCTATCACCTAAAGCATCATTTGATGATTCCCTTTCAACAATATATTACAGGTGCATGGAATGTTGTCACAGATGGACTCTGCGCTTGTCACATACTGTGACAAGATTGCTGTTCAAGGGGGTCCAGTGCAAATACCAGATGATTTCGGGGATCTATTTTCCCTTCAACCCCAGTTGTGCAGCTGGGAACAAATACTAGAACAAGTGCCAGGCTACGCAATGTCCAGCCTGACGTTAATCTGGATCAAAGCTACGAGGCCTTGAAAAGGCCGAAGAAAACTTCTGATGCTACTCATCCTGGTATGTTTGTTGGTAATGCCATATGCTGTGTCTTTCTGATATTGCTGTTTGTTTTTCCCACCTATCTTAGTAACTGTTTGACACCGCATTTCAAAAACGTTTTTGAAAAACTTTTTTATTTTTTATTTTAAATTAATGTTTTGATGTTTTTAGATATTTTCATGTGCTGATGTCAAAAATAATTTAAAAAAAAATCATTTTAATACGTTTCTGAATGAAAAACACTTTCAAAAAAACTGCAACCACACTCTCAATCAATCACATTTTATATTAATCTCGGTGCGGTTACTGATGTAATAATAGATCAATAGCAAGTAAACTATTCTCAGCCATCGAACTTCTCGTATACCTCCAGGGAGTTGTTATTTGATTGTAATAATAGACATGACCTGATTTTTGTAGTTCATGTTTTCAAATTTCCTTTCATGGTTAGGAAAAGCCTTGGGAAATACTGACATTTAAATCCTGAAGCCAAAAATCAGGATTTCGCTATTCAATGTATGAATTTGACCTCACAGCACACATTCCAAACTAGATTCTCTTCAGCTTGAGCCCTCTATCTGAAGTTTTGAACCCCTAGTTTTCCTAGATTTGTTATATTTAATGTTATTCCTTGTCTGAACTCTTAATTTCCATGATCGCTCATCGGATACAACTCTCTGATCATTTTACGCGTTCATGAAAAACAGCTTCAACAGCAGAAGATAAATCACGGCATCAGGATTCAGCACAGGCAAAGCTGCCAGAGGAACCCGGGACAGATGATATGAATCCTGAGTTCTCGTCAGCTGATGACAGCCGCCATGAAACTTCAGGAGGAGAAGCTTCTGGTCATACCGAAGGGAGTGGGTCCCAGGATATTACAATGTCAGATGCCGAGGTATCAGGCCACGTGGAGCGCACCAAGCGGCTTTTCGTGGAGCGCACCGAAAATTATGGCATTCCACTGCTTGAAAGGCTCTACACGCGTATAATGAAGGGGATCTTCAAAACCGAGGACAAAGGAGTCGAGGATGGCCCCAAACACCCAATTTTGAGGTTTTTGGTGAAATTTTCAGAGAACACTGCAAACTTCTGAACTCAATACCTTTATCCCTTAAATCAGAGGATAAAAAAATTTTAAAAAAATTCTTGCAGGTAGTTGATGTAAAGTCGGGATTTTCTTTTCAATGCAAAAAAAAATTACAGTGAAAGCAGTCTCTCTCTCTCTCCGCCCCCCTCCGAGTACAGTAAGTCCCTGTTTGGAATTTAATATTTTTGGTGGGAATAGAAATGCAATTATATAATATATTTTTAATTTTTTAGTTTAAAAAATTAATTTGAAGTTAAAAATTTAAATAAAAAAGTAGTTGGATCGGTTTGAATTTTAGCAAGCATCTTTGGTATAAAGTAATTTTGATTGAATATGTTTTTTATTTATTTCCCCAAAAGATTCCCTATAAGATACAATTAAAACTATAAATGTTAAGAGATAATAAGGAAATTGTTGAGGGGCGGCTCAAACACTCCCTGTTTGGAAGTTCATTTTTTTTGGTGTGATACAAGGTTTTAAAATATTTTTTTATTTGAAAATGTGTTAATATATATTTTTTATTTTTATTTTTATTTTTATTTTAAATAATTTGAAGTTGAGAAATTAAAAATATTGTTGAAGACCTAGCTAAATAATTTTGAGTTTTGTTTAAAATTAATTAAGTTTAATATCACAATTTTAATCCACCATCAAGAAATTGACTTTATTTTTTTATTTTTAAAAGAGGAGATTATATTGTTACAAGTGATTTTTTAAAGACAGAAGAAAGGGTACTTAAACTATTATTTAATTTAATTTAAAATCATTTTTTTTAATGGAGAATCAAAATTAAGATATTCTATTTTAAAATTATTTGTTTTATTTTCAGATTTTTAAAATTAAAAACAATCAATTAGGTTGAAAATTAATAAAATTGAGGATATTCAAATCATTTCATTACTTTTATATGCAAATTATACTTGAAATTCTAGTAAAAATGAAAAAAACACAGATTTGATCTTAAACATACCGCAATATAGAAAAGTGAGGACTATAATTAAGAAAATACAAAGATTAATTCTTCAATGACTAGATTTTATCAATTTCGCAGCAAAATCCCAAGAACAAGAACTGGAAATGATTTAATGCAACTTAGAGAACCATCGAAAGATGTTGCTTTACTTTCATTGACTATGGTTAGTCAGTTTTTTGGAGGTTCCTCACGAGCACAAAATTAGCAAAAAGCTATTCACTATCTAATACTTACAGGAAGAGAAGAACCCTAGAAGAACTTGAAAAAATTCTCAAGCTTCATGCATTTCCTTGCCCCTAGACTTGAAAATTCATAGAACTACCAGGACATGTTTGGCATGTTTCCCAGTTTGGCGAACATCCGTTTCGCGGCTGATTCCCTCGCTTCACGCGGACAGGGACACAGTTCACCTTCACTCGAACACTCAAAACCTGTACCTTTCACAGTTACAGCAGCTAGGAATCCACCTTCAAATGGAAAACAAACTTGTATTAGCCTTAGTACCAGATTGATGGTGAATTGAAAAGATATTATTACTCAAATGTCCTCATTTTCACTTTCGATTGCATCAAATTTGGTCTTACCATCTTGTGATGACACATGATAAGATGGTAAAATCCAGTTATTCTCATAACATACACCATCCAAGTCCTGTGAAAACAAGAATAAGGAAATTACTAAGCAAAACGGAGAAGAAATCTAGCCACCACTCCAGTGTGAGTGCTGTTTATGTGAAGTCCACTTGACATGCTAATATAGCATCACACAGGTATGCATGTTATACAGTAAGATGATGCAAAGATGCCACATGAGCATCACATCAGGATTGCAAGATGCATAAGTAATATGCTTGTCGAAATGTTGCTCGATAACTCGGGCGTTAATTTGCATCCCAGCTACACTATTTTTCATTACTGCAAGGAACTTTTTTAGCCTTGAGATAAATCGAGGCTCATGGTACAAGTAGATCCACAGACGTTTAGGATATTATGGTATGGCTATGCTAGTGTGGATTTTTCATCTTCATCAATGAGACAAATAAAAGATCTTTTAATATGAACTTGCCTGACATGAGTTTTTCAAATCGAGCATAATGTCTGGCAATCTCTTCCCCTTGACAGTTGGAGGCAAGCGTTGGTCCTCATAAGTCCTTTCCCGAGAAACACTTCTCAGGGATCTGTGATTAAAACCTTCGATAAGGGATTCTATCTTCAGGGACAAATTATCTTCTCCGCCTGTATGAGGTCAGAATTTAAAGAAGGTATGAAAAAAAGAGCAACAAAAACAACAATGAATTTAGACATTCTTTTGGACCCTAATTGAAACCGGTTGGTTGAGGTTCTAATGACATGGAAGTACACTTTTAACCATTAGAAACAAGATATCAAAATAAGCAGTGAAACTTTTATTGCGCGCATGATCCATCAGTAATCATAGCAAACCATGTAAATTAAGTAATTTGTTCAAGTATGTTTCTTGTTTCCATTATTTAAGCTCACATTTCATTCTTCTTTTCTTTGAAACTCAATCACGATTGCTAACAACTTCTCTAGAAATGGTCACGAATACTCATTTTGAGCTAACAGATCTACAAGACCAGCATTGGAACCCATTGTAGAGATCATAGAACTTGTAGTTTAGATTCTCACCTGTATCTCATCTTGAATATTTTGAAATTGAAGGTAAAATAGGAGACAAGTTTAAAAATAGAAAATGCGGTGACTCAAAAAACAAGAAAAAAAGAAATACCCTTCAAAATCGTCTCAATATTTTTGTCACACTGAGCAATCTGATCTTCAATGTCTCGTTGCTGAAGAGACTGCAGACACAAATGAAGATCTGTTAGTGAAGTTTCAAATTAATAGCTGAAATGTTCAAGCTAGCATGACATGTGGTGGTAAGAATGTAACACAGTTGCCATTTTTTTTTAAAATATAAATTGAATTGTAAGAGTTGATTGGTCCTAGTCTGGAACGGGCAGATGCCATGGATCATGATTACCTTGCCAACAAGTAAGTTTCAGTTAACTCCCTCAGCAAATACATTACAGTAGCCAAACTATCTCCTACTTAAACATGTTATTGTGAATGTTGTTATTCTTCCAACTTGATTGGTGTAGAAATAGATACAGCATCTTAAAGAAAAAGGTCATACCAATTTATCCCTTTTGCTTAAAAACCACTGTCAATGCAGCATGTGAGAGTTCCTTATCCTTTGAAGCTAATATAGTCCATAATTTGTCGAGATCTTTGGAGTTGGATTGACATGTAACCACAGCATGATCAGTTAAAGGCATCCTATCTTCATTGGCAACTATATTGTTACAGTTTTTGTTCCCATTGGCAACAACTGCACCACCCCTGCATCCAGTACCTTTCTGACTTATTATCTGGTCAACAATGTCAGCCTGCATACCAAGTGGTACATTAATAATAAAATAAAAGCTGTATAAGATTAACATTAAAAACATTCATCTCATGTTCCAACTATAAAAGCATGTAGTATTAAAAATCTAACCTTGACATTATCACCAGTCGTGGATCTCTTTAAACACTTCTCCACAGTTTGCATCTTCTTACTTGCCAAGTCCTTCAAACACCTGTCCACAGTATTTGTCTTCTGGTAATTCTGAGGTTGGTCTTCGCTAGAAACATTTCTTCTTTTATATTTATTTTGATGCGAGAGACAGAAGATTCATCCACATTCATCTCCTGAGGCCTATCATAATCACCAGTCAAATCAACCATACAACATCTATCATTGCCATTCTGCTTTGATGAATTTATTTCACTTATAAGATTTTCACTATCATTGCTGTTCTGCTTTGACAAATTCATTTCACTGCCACATCCATTATTGTCATTGTGCTTCAAAGATCGAGGTATGGTCTCACTGCCAGGAAGCTCTGTGGCGCCATCATTTACATGATTATGAATTCTTTCTGAGATTTCTGCCTCACAGGGTCTTTCAGTCCTGTCAGAGCTGCTTACATTTATGGTTTCCAATCCCACTCTTTGAATTTGTAAACCATTAGAGAGCCCTTCCCTGATAAGAAGAAGAATTTATCTCCAAATCATAAGTGAAAGATAGTTATAAATACCAAGATGATCAGAGTCCATAAATGACAAATTAAAGGAGAAACCTCCTATTTCTGCAGCAATCTACGTAGCAATGTTAAGAGATTTTAAGAGCAAAAAGAATGGAAAGTAAAGCAACAAAAATACATGGGTTTATAGCTGAAGATCTTTATGATTTTGAGTTCTAGTTAATTTGAGACTATTAACTAATGGGCAGCATTCAGCCACATGTATCCCGAGTTAAGGCACTCTCGCATCAAGTATTAGCTTTAAAATTGACAGGTGAAACCTAATCAGCCAGAAAAACTAGCTACTGATAAGTGCCAGGACTAGGTTTGAAATCAATATTCATATGAAGGGCAGCATTGGAAACCCCAGGACACAGCAAAGTAGAGCATGCAATATAGCCAAAGCTAGAGCCAGTCATGGCCCCCCGAAAGAGTTGTCTGGATGAAAATTGGAGACAGCTGTACCGGTTTGCATGTAAGTAGCTTCTATCAAGACTCAAAACATACCTTGCGGTTTCAATGCATGTCTTTTATCATTGCACCAAATAATGGTCCTTGAAAATATACAATCTACTGACTATAATATAGACATATATTCATGACACTTGCAGTCAGGGTAACAGAATAACACAATTAAGATTCAACCAATTGGCTTTTCATCCAAAGACATGGAAACCACAACACCAAATATAGCAAAAATAAAAATTGAAACATTAAAAAAAATCCTATACTAAATCAGGCAGGTGGGATGTCCAAGTGCATGTAAAGTCAGGCAGGTGGCAATAAACCCTCCAAGGAAGATAACTAACAAGTGATTTCCACATTGCAGAGCACACAGAAAAATTTGTACATTCCAGAATTTTTCGCACCTCAAAAGCCAATCTGACAGAAACTCGGCATAAGGAAGCAAATGAAAGTATTCAACAACTGAGGTATGCATCCACCAGCTTGAATTCTTTATGGCCAGAGGGCCCTGCAAGCTATACATAGCAAACACAGGATGGTGCATCAGATATTTCGGAGATTTTTTTCTTCTACAATTATTCAGCCATTTCTAATCAAATGAAGTCCTACTCTACCACCTTTATTTGACAAAATCAAAACATATGGTGGGTTCTATATTGTGGTGGAAGCATCATGATTAAAGAGTTGACCATCAAATAATATTATCGTCTTTTAAAGGCTCTTGTTGATGTCTATACATCTCACCAATAAAAAAAATAAAAAGAAAAAAAGACGGCAATGCTACTGCAGTATGGTAATGGCTGAAAAGTAATCTAACTCTTGATGGTTTCAACCAAACATATCTTAGTGGTAACTATAATTACATCATGTGAGTTTACTAATGTGTGATTTAGGAATTCACAATTTCATATATGAAATCAATTAAACCATCTCAAAGTGATGCCGATCCAAATTTCATTGGTCCATCCATCTGGTAGTCAACAAGCAACCTTTACACTAACCCAAAAAACAATAATTGAATGCATTGCTGTGTAGTTAGAGGGTAAATGAAAAGGAGAAAGACCTATTGATAACATTCTTAATCGGAGTTTGAAGAGCAACAATGTAGTCTGCTTTGGTGAATTGCATTATATAAAAATAAGCAGCTGTCTTTTCTTTCCCTGTAGAGTAGGTGACATGGCTGTCCAAAACCACAAGGTCACTCTGATCAATACCTGTTCCCCATACAATACATCCCATTAAAAATTTATATTCATAGTAAAAATAAAACAGAGTATCTAGACTCAAGATATGTTCTCAACACGCTATCATCAAATTCAATTAGGTGAGTTACAAATATAACTACTGCACTCAACTGCAGCTACAGATAAGGTCAGTAATTACAAGGATTTGGAGCTTCAATTACAAGCTAACAACAGGAAACAGTTCACTAAACTCATCATGCACAGAGCTTGATTAATAATTTATCTCGGTTGAACAGAAATACACAACTCTCGACTTAACTAGTAACCATGGACAAAAATTTGCTCCATCAGTTTTAACATAGTAAAGTTAACATAATATACCTGTCGCTTCCTTGACAGCCAAAAATGCAAATTGCTGAAAGCCAGCTCCATTGCTTCTTGATTTACATTTCAAAGGTTTTCTAATAATTCTTTTCTTTTTGTTTACATGATTGAAATCTGTGGTACCTTCTGAACTGTCATTAGAGACATCCACATCTTTCTCAATCACTGACCAGACCCCCTCGGTGATGGAACCAAATTGCAAAAAGCAGCTCTCCTTTTTGGAGTCTATTAAAAGAACTGCAACCCTAGAAATTGGCCATCCATCAATGTTTAGATCATCTTCTGATGCATCTAAGCTCATAGATATGCTACACGCCTCCATAATTCTTTCCTCCAACAATGGAAACGTTTGAGACTTAGTGTCATTTGATCTTTGCAAAAGTCTTATATGTGCCAATAAAGCAGGTTTGACAACCACTGCTAGCTTGCAAAAGTTCTCAAAACATAAAAATTCAAGTTGTGGATGTTGTTTCCTGTGGTAGTAGTTGTACAATAAAACAACTGCATATAGCTGGAGAAATCCATTATGACAAAAAAAAAAAGGCAAGTTAAAAGATGTTGGCAAAGGAATAAGAGAGAGCAATGATGCATATATGTACTTAAATAAGAATATATGCAGAAGACTATCCAGCACAAACAATCCAATGAAGCATGAATAAGTGTATGTATTAGGACACAGATAATTAGAGATGAAAGATTCTGAAAAAAAAATGGATTCTATATGGTCCCCCTTTTGTTTTAAATTTTTCTTCTTATTTCTTGAACATTCTTTTGATGTAACTTACAATAATTTGATAGTTCAAATATCCCTTGTAAATTCAATAGTCAAAACATGTGTGGAAGCATTTTTTATAAACTTTACCTGTGATAATATCCTCTTAGAAGCCATGGTATGAAACATCCTAACACATGAGAAAAGGTCCATGGAAAAGGAGGGTGGTTTTACTTTTCCTTAGTTCAAGATGATTGACACAACTCCAAATGTCGATCATCATGAAACATGGAATCAGAATAGGAATTTCCATTTCGGAAGAGTTTGATGCAAAGTTTGCAGGTTTCTTTATAGCATTATAACATATGTAAAAGGGTTGGTGCAAGTAAAACCAAGCATCAATACTCCTCCGTTAACCCAGGTGGCTTCAGATAAAGCCATTGTGGTGCTATAAATGGCCTGGGGAGTAGAGATCGTGTCTAGTTTTGAAGGCATTAGCTTCTCTTGGAGGGAACAGTTTTTGGGATTCGTTTAATTGCCAATATTTTTCTGTCTTTCAGTACAGTATACAGAATTTTATTAGTTCCAAGAATGGCCATATAAACACATGGATTTCAACCACCGTTTCGAGAAACAAATAAAATACACAGAGGGGCTGCACAAAAAGCATAGCAATACTTTGGCCTAAACGAATCAAGAGGTGCAGAAGGAGCCACAGTTCATAGGAAAACAAAATCATGAAATGGCAACAACTAAGTTTATTCAGCAGCATGTCAAGATTGATACAGTCAATATAATACCGAAAAGGAATAAGGTAGGCATCATTCGTGAAAGACAAGACCATGCTATCCAACAGGGCACGTGTAGGACCCACCACTCATGCAAACGCATATATTTCCCAAGCCTGTTGGATGAGTGAGGTCCTGTCGTGATTGTGGCATTTCTCATACCAAAAATATATTCCCCAAGAAAAGTTGTTTATTTAACAATTGATTTACTACCAAAAATATGTCTACTTAATAATTATTCATGGTCACAGACACAATTCATGATCATTTAATGAAGAGTCAAAGAAAAGAAGAAGAAAACAGAACACCTGTTTTGCAATTGATTCTTGCTCAATCTGTGATGTAGCTCCCTTCTCAGAAGATTTTCTTTGTAGTTTTGGATCAACCAGGTATTGTATTAATACAGCGATGAAATCCTCGGCTGGACATGCATCTGCTACATCCATGGCTATTGAAGTCATTGAAGCATAGCTTGCCTTAACACCCTTATATCTACAGGGGCAAAGAAAACAATACAACAAAAAATTCAGACTCGAAAGATTCATCAAAACAAGTAACAAGCAAAAAAAAAAAAAAAAACCTACATAAAAAATGAGATAGAAACTACAAAGCTATACCAACATCAACATCTTCTTAGTCATTTATGCCATAAAGATATTAAATAGAATCGACATCATAACATCATTGTTTCAATTCCTTAATTGCATAGCACTAAAATCCAACCTCCTTTTAAAGACAGACAAAACCATGAACCTTAATTCCTTTCTCCTTGAAAGAAATACCAAATAAAACCATGACAAGAGGTCAGATTTTCACTTATATGGCACAATAACAGAAATACTACTCAATTCAAACAGGCAACAACAATTGAACTTTATCATGTTCCTTTTTTTTCCTGTTCTTCTCTCTAAAGAACACATACACAATCAAACATACAATACATTCTCATACATTGAAAGATCGAGTACTAGCACATAAAAGTAATAAAATCAGTACCAATATGAGATTTCTAGTGTTTTTCTAAATTTCAACAACCTCTACCTTAAAAGCAAACAACTTGCTACAGAAATTCACAAAGATCAAAACTTTCTCATATAAAAATTGCACCTACAAACACAAAAACTCGAGGGCACCCTAAAGCTTAACCACAAGAAAATAACTTTCACTTGCATTGGCACATCAACTTCCACCACCAAAAATTTCACATGAAAAAAACCCATAAAATATCATATTCTGAACCCAAAAACCCCAAAGATCAAAACTTTCTCTGACCTGACCATACAAAATGCCCTAAGAAAACAAAGTAAAACATATCCCAAAATTCATGCATTTAAAAACAGCTACAACCCTTAAATAAAACCAGGAACAAGTAACGTGACATAGAGAAGCAGAAAACTTTGAAAAGGGAAAATTGGGTTTTGTTTAATGATTTAAAACAAAAGACACAGGAGATTAATGACAAAGAAATTACTGATAAATTATTACCAAAAACGCTTCTTCTCTCTAGAGATAAAGGGAGCAAGTACAGCCCTCACAAGAGTGCATAGAGTGTGTCAACTGTCAAGTTATATATAAGGCATGCAGAAGTGCATGCGTGGTTGTCTCTCTGCGCAGCCGTCGATTGATACTTTGTGGGCCCTCTTAGAACAAAAGCCCTGATTGGATCACTTCTTGTTGTATATCTCTTTTAGCTCCTCGATTGTTGAGTATGTTTTAAAAGCATTTAACACAAACATTTATTATTATGTAACTATTAATGTTTATTTAATAAAAAAGATTAAGGACAAAAAATCTAGATATATATATAAAAAGAGAAACACAAGAGAAAATAAAAAATATGTAATCCCATCAAATATCTTACAAGAGTTATTGTTGGTCGGAATCCTCACAAGAATTCCTATCAAATATTTATACAATCCAAGTGTGTAAGAAAATCAGGGCACTCTCTCCTCACTACTTTTTTCTTCTTCTTCTTACAAATGCTCATCTCAATCGATCCAATATTTTAGCCAAAACTAACCCTTTGTTGCTCCTTCATCGTGGCTATGGATTCTTTCCAAAATACTGATTGTTTTTCGTCTTGATACCGAATCACTGGTTAAGTATTTGGACTCATGATTAACTTTTTTTTTTATAGCGTATTTCAAAAATATTTTTCAGAAAAAAAAAATTATTATTATTTTAAATTAAAAAAATTGATATTTTTAGATATTTTCAAGTTTAATATTAAAAATAATTTATAAAAATAAAAATAATATTATATTAATATACTTAAAAAAACATATAATTAGTATTTTTTTTCTTTACTTGCAGAATACGTTACATGGCTTTCTGACAGCACAAGGCCACTCTGATCCTACAATACCTGTTCCCCAAACGATGCATACCGTCAGATTATAATCATAACTATTTGACTTTTTGCTATGTCATCAATCTTCCTGTTATTGTTAACTCATTTATGTGGTGCAGCACTCATTAATTTCCTAGTCTATGGTCATGGACGAACTAGGGTTTTGCTGTCCATCTTTTCTGTTGCTTCCAAATCTAGGTTGCTATGAATGTAAGGAAAAATGCTATCTTTAGTCATTATTGCTATGTTAGAAATAAATATGGTTTGTGTCTCTAGTAATTGGAACATGATGATTGTTTAGTGCTTGTTTATCCTCTACTTGGTCCCTTTGTTGTTGCTTGTATTTTGAGATTATCTCCAAAAAATATACCATTATAATAAAGAGTTTATGATCAGTTTAGAAGGTCTTAAATTCGAGTAAGTGTGTACATTTTTTATAAAAAATTTGGACGACCAGAGTTTTACTCATTTATCTGAACCCATAAAATAATACTCTTAAAAGGATGAGGTTTACTCGTATCCAAAAAAAAGAGTATATATTGAGTGAATAGTGTTGTCATCTCTGATTTGGTCCTACTAAATTGTTGGATGCATGGTTGTCAAAATTGTGATTTTAACACGATACGGAAAACACTTTTGAAACTCGGATCGTAAGATCGAATCATAAAATCGTACTTAAATTTTTCCGTATAAAAATTGTAAAACCACAACACTCATTCTGATGTCTCTTATCTTTTCAACGATTTGGATTCCCAAACGCATGGTATTGAAGAGGAGTCAATGGCAGTGTTTCACGGGACAGACTGCCATCTTCGACCAAGCTGCATCCTTCAGGACAAAACCTAAAATTCGTTTTGATGCTTCTGAAAAATTCTATCATTGACTGCCGTCCGAGAAGACTGATTCGAGGTTCAAACACAGCGAGCTTTGACGGGAAGCTTCCGGCCAAGAACTGGAAAATACCGAATCTAGCCTTCAGGAATCGTGCACACAAGTGAGCAAGTCAAAGTCATCTATGAAACTTGTTGTGCCCATGAATCTGGCAAGAAAAGATTGGAGCAGATTTAAACTAGCGTGGCAGTACCTGCATTCTCGTTCTAATTCTAAGATCATACCATTAAAACCCAGTAAGAAGTGAGTGCAACAATGGAACAACTGCTGATGCAAACATGGTCTAACTTGAGGCTGATAATTCGGTTTTGGTTGATGTTTTGTTTTTTTAATTGGAATATAATATTTCAGTTTTAGATCGTTTCAGAGTTGTATTGTTTATATATATATATATATTAAAAAAATAGTTCAAATCCAAAAATAAAATTATTTAGAATTGGGCAATTTAATCTAAAAAATACAATAAAATGATTTTTCTAAACAAAACTATGAACATGTATAATATTATAAGAATATCATCATCAATCTCGCAAAGTCATTATATTATCTGATTGCTCTGAAATTTTAAAATGATATATATAAATATGTCAAGAGACTCATAAAATTTCATTTCAATCTAACAGTCAGATTAAGAGATATGATTGATATTGTAAAAAAAAAACATTATTTAACCAAAACATAACGTGTGGAACAAAACCAGAACGTTTCAGCCAGTATTTAGCTGAAAAATACAGAATAGGCTGAAATTTAAATTAAGATAAAAACAATGTCATTTCATCTCGTTTTTTTAACTGATACAAAATGTTTTGACCGAAATGAAACGAAAATGACAACCCTGATATAACCACCTAAGGATGATGCACTGCTCATTGCGATTCAATTCTTGAAACTCACACCTATGGATACATGGAATTACATTTACCATTTACAACACGTTTAAGCATTTCTGTAAACAGAAATGAAAGCAAAGACTATTATACAAAAATGAATAGCATTATATAACATCACTGATTTGAATCTCAGATTTGCTGAATATTTTTTATACAGGCAAAATGTAAAAAAAAGAAAAAAAGAAGAAGCAAAAGGGATAGACTCATAGACAAGGAGGAGGAGGGGAGAGGTTACAAAAGGCATAAGCAAGGAACCGCACACCAGCAAACTTTTAAACACTGATTCTATTATTATGACAAAAAAAATAATTATGACAATTGTGTTCTGAGATATACAACTTGTATATTAAAACAAATATGATCTGAAAATATGTTCAGTTAGCAGGTACTTTTGTTGAGTTCACTTGAGAAAGAACTTCCAAACATCTCTATCAGTCATCTCCTTAACTAAATGAGCTCCGAAAATGCCTTCCTCGTCCACCAGACTTCTTAGCTGCCTTGATCCATTGCTGAATCCAACATAATTTCTCTTTGTTGCCAAGTACAATACACCATATGGAGGCCTCAAACACTGGCCATGCAAAACAGGAGTTAAAAAATGGATCTATAATAAGAATAACGCTAACACCATTACCCACTCAGTTTTTTGAGTTCAAATATTACAAAATGGGCCTTGATACTTTATCCTCTTTCAACATGGAACATGCATGTAAGTTTAGTTTAATCAGGTACTGACAAATGTATCCTTTGTGCTTCTCTTAAGATCAAATAAGCTATGTCATATATACAAATGATCTGTCATGCAAACAAACTTCTTATCAATAACACCGATCAACTAGCACATGTTCAATACAAATGGAGCATCATATTCACAAGTTCATACAGTTAAAGATTATTCGAAAGGTTTGTTTCTACATACAAGAACAGGGCATAAAACAATATGTAGGTATCGAATTAGCTCAGTAACACAATCTGATTTTCCCACCCTGCATTCATGTGCAAGTAGTGCCGCAAATGAACCAAGCCATCAGAGTTGCACGAAGCTCAGCGCGCCAAGGGCTCGGTTCAAACTTGTTTGTTAAGACATGATGAGATTATGCAAGCCTATTTTTAAAGCTTACTATATGAAAGAGTTGAGCTTTAGCTTACCTAAGCTAAGCTAAAGCTCAACTCTTTATCCAAGCTTGCTCATTAATCTTCTAAGCAAGTCTGTTTTGAAGCTTAGAAATAAGCTCATTTATAAGCTTGTTAAAATTTGAAATGATAAACAACTTGCAATTTATAAAAAAATTAGCTGTTATACATGTGTTATATGTAGTTAAAAAATGGAAACATATATATACACATATATATTAAAGCTCAGCTCAGCTTGGCTCATTTGCAGCCCTGGGTGCAAGATACTCTGGCATAATGAGATAATAAACATAATAAGTATTCTGTTTATCACTGCTAAGGTTGTCATGGTTATGACAGCTAAAACAAACTAGTACAGTACTTCATTCAACTACCATTTTATTCCATAGATTCAAGATAATTTTTCCAAAATGAGGATGACATCATCTTTCATTTCCCATAGGCTTGTTATCTAATAAAGATGCTGTCCTCTATTTATCATGCTCACTGTTACAAACTTACCTATCACCTTAGTTATGAATTAAAATAATAAAATAATTCTTTCATAAAACAAAGCAATAAATTGAACAAAAAGAAACCAATAAACTAACCTTTTTTATAAGAGCATATAGCTTCTTCAAAGAAGACACGGAGTGTGGGGTATCTGTCATCAGAATAACATCATAACCCCCTTCTCCATGACCAGTCTCACTAGCCCTCTCCCATGCCCGGCTCCCTGAAAGCTTCCTTGATCGTCTTGAGGAAGTCTCCTGACCAATGATGCTACCATCTTGGCTACTACATCCATCCATGAAATCCTCCTCAGAAAAGCTCAGGTTCATCCCTGTTGTCACTTCAAAAGTATCGTTCCTCACAATAGATAAAACTGTGGGGAGTTCCCCCCATTCCCCAGCATAAAAGTGCACTGATGGTGCCAGCATTTGTCTTGATGGAGTCAGGGGGCTCTCTGGCTGCCGGCTCTGCCTGTCCCGAGCTTGCTCAAGATTAGCAAGGACATTTGGTATGGTTGTGCACCTTATTGTTTCAGCATTCTGATCTTGGAAATGCACTGTAGAAGCACCCTGTAAAATTTCTTGTCAGCTTCAAAATTGGTACAGCATCAAAAGAGATTCTCAAAAGTCTATGTTCTTACACCTATCTTGAGAAAGAGTGAGTACATATATTCCCAAGTAATTAACTACTAATAATGTTATGACTGCTATTTGAAATCAGATCATATATGCTTCTTAAAAAATCTTGACCTACTCATAATGGAAAATCAGTCAACAATCCCAAGTTTTTGTTGCCAATGACCTATAGTGCACAAGGGTTTTTAATTACAAAAAGCAAACCTGGACCAAATTAGATATCTATAAGAAATTAGATCAGGATGACCATATGGCTTTAGATTATCTTGTATGAACTTTGGAATTAATTGGTTTACACATTATAGTACATGATATTCAAGAGTACTTGTAAATTAGCACAAACTGTACTTTGGGCAAATGACAGATGCATTCAATATTCTAAAAATAAGAAGGCAATAAAAGTTAGTGTGAAAAAAATGTCTGGAAGACAAATCACATCTACACATGTTTTAGTATCATACAAATCACCCATATTGAAGGAAACATTTAATCAGTCAACGGGATTTACCTTCAGGCAAGCGAAAATACCTGGAATACCGTAGCTACAACCAAGCTGTAACAATCACCAAGTGGAGAGATCAAGAGTCAGGTCATATTGCTAAATTACTTAAAACAAATGGTAGAGTTCTCATGGTAGTGCACACCAAGGAGCCATCACAACCAAGACTTTCAGGATAGGAGATTACTGAGGTTTCTTGTAAATTATTAGGCTGTTTTTCTTTTTCTTTCAGACTGTTAATGCAAAAGGGAAGACTTCAACTTATGAACTCAAGGCATGAATATAAGTAGTAAAACGGTTACTTGACTTAATCACCTCAAGTACCCTCTTGCCTCTAAAGCTAAGTTGACCATCACGTATCTCATGCTTGAGAACATTAACAAGATCAATAGAGCTGTCCCAAGATTTCAGATACCCTGCAAAAATCGTATTAGTTCTCAGCTTTAAATTCAAATCAACCAATTACATATATTCTGCATCCTTATAAACCAGTATTTAAATATATAGCCAAATATAAATTGAACTAAAATTTTCACTTTTTAATGCAAGCTGGAAGTGTCACTAACCATCAGTTTTTGAGGATATCATCTCAGAACCAGTGAACCCAATAATATCAGCAACATTAACTCTGCCCTGAAAGAGTTTGATACAGAATCAATCAGAACTCAATACTCTGATCATTAAATAAATAACTATACATAGAAGGAGTAGGTTTTGAAATGTTCAAGTATAACTTCCAGAACTCACACAAACGATTTTCTGACAACAACTACACAAGCCAGTTCTCCTTGAAAGAACAAAAATCCCATTTATTCTTCGAGCCTTTAGCATAAGAGAACCATTTTTCACATAACCATCAAACAAGGATCATCCATACCTTGAACACATTAAGGCCTTGAAATTCTACGTTCTCCCCAGCATACTTGTAAGGATGAGCCATCTGCACAATTAAAAATACATGATTCAATTTTGAAGTCAACTTTAGCTCTCCCTCCACCACCAATGTAAAAAAGCTCTTATGTCAGTCATAAATTTCCCTTCTTTTTTTACCAATAGATTCAAGTCAAACACAATTTCTACATAACAATCAAGAGAAGAACAATATATACCTTTGAAGGGAGAATCTCCACAGCTGGTGTAGGAAGATTCACATCTCTCTCTGAAACAGCAGGCATACTATGGCTTCCTCTATCTTGAGGCGCCAAACCAGGTAAACACTGTGCAAGCAATGATGGAGCACGCATCCTTCCTTTATAATTCATCCAGAAACCAATCCTCTAAAACACAACACAACCTGCAAAAAGATCAAAACTTTGACATTACCTACCACAAAGACTTCAACAAAACCAGATCATTAACCATCAAATTCACCTAAAAACCAAAAAGAGACCCAAAAAGCAAATTCTAAAATGACCCAGAAAAGCTAACAATGTAAAGACAAAAACTTTACCTTGTAATGACAAAAAGAGGATGATATATTTAGCTATTCTCTATGGAAAAACTTGTTTCAAAAGAAACCTTTATAACGTGTAAGGGCTATAAAGATCAATAAAAAACTGAAAATCAAAGTGTGATTCCATCAAAAGTCAAAAAGAGAAGGTTTGATGTCCCTTATATACCCCAAAGTCCAAAACTCAACAGAGAAGACAAAGAAGCTTCTGATTCAGGACTCAGCAGCAGTGTAACATTATCGTTTAATTACGATAAAGTACTTGAGGTTTTATCATTTTAGCATTTTGCCACTGGGGTAGTGTCATCTTGGTAAATGTTAGAAAGAGACAAGGGTGTTTATGTAATAACAAATTCTGTTTCATCAAGTTTATTCTTTTGGTATTTTCTTATATCCAATTACCGTGCGTGAGAGAGAGACGCTCGAAAAATTAATGGGGGTGGTTGTAACTTTGAAGTGTATTTTAAAAGTTTTTAAAAAAAATTAAAAAAAATATTTTTTTATTTTAAATTATTATTTTTATGTGTTAATATTAGAAATTATTTTTTAAAAATAAAAATATATATCATTTTAATATATTTTTAAATAAAAATCATTTTAATATATTTTTAAATAAAAATCATTTTAAAAAATAACTTTAATCATTCTTACAAACTATCACTAAAAATGAAAACAACCATGACGACATGACCACCAAACCTCTTTATAAAACCTGTATATTTTTAAAACAAATATGTCTTGTTAATTGATATTGTTATTTTTTAAGATGTTTTTAATTTAAAAATATATTAAGCTAATAGTTTTTTTTTTATTTTTTAAATTTATTTTTAATTTCACTACATCAAAATAATTAAAAAAAAAAAACTCAAGTAAAAAAAATATTTTTTTTAAAAAAGTATTTTTATAATGCAAAACTAAACAATGTTTGTTTATACTATAGTTTTGATGGCAATTTGGTAATAATGCACAATGATTATCAGACTATTGGTGGCCATTTTATGGTTAACGTGATAGCCATAGGGGCTGATGGAAGCACAAGTATAAAACTCAATACAAGTATAAAGCTCGAGTATAAACTATAAGATTTATCTCGGGTTGATAAAAATTAAACATAAAATACTAAGATATTGTGGATCTATGTGTAAGTTTCAAGTTCAAAAGGTTTTTACCTGAAAGAATGTGTTAGAAAATAATATAAATAACATCAAGTCTAATTTGTTATTAATATACCATAAATAAGAAATTGTAAAGTGGCAAATGATGTCTCATAAAAAAAATATAAATAATCACATCAAGCTTTTGATATATTGGATCGTGAATAGTATCAATAATTTCACAATTCTAAATAATTTTACTTTTAGATTTGAACTAATTATTTTTTAATTAATATATTTAATTATTTACACACACACAAACAATACAATCCTGAAACGACATACAAAAACACTCCAAAATCGAAAAATTCTATTCCAATTGAAAAAACGAAACACCAACCAAAAAGATATCGATAGTTATGATTCAAATTTAAATATCCTAAGCAAAAGCTTAACCAGCTAATCCAAATTTATATAATAAATGAGGATTTAGTTTTGCATGGAATGAACTAATTCAATTCATCGTGTGAGATGAAAAAACCCACAATATTCCAATCATACCAGTAGCTGATAACATCATAATCGATATCTATTATCTACATTATAAAACCATAAATTTATAAACTACGAGATTCTGAATGCAAACCCTGAAAACCCTCTACACATGGTTTCACATCGACATTGTGCAGGTGTTTTTGAAGCATGGCAGCATAGTTGTCAAACTGAACGTCAGCAGGCGGTCGCAGGATAAATACATACGAGACGGGCTTTGATGCCATCATTGGCTTTCTAGTAGTGGCTGTATTTGACAAGTGACCAAAGCTAGCTTCATCGAATGGAAAAGACTCGCCAAGGAAAAAGAAGCTGTCTCTCCCCAGCTTCTCTACCTGACAACCAAACACGCTCAGACATTGCTGGTTTTAGCCATACATGGCTGACGCAAATCATGCGACCATATGACAATAAAAAGGAAAAAGATGTGTTGCGCAGAAGTTCATCGCAAATAGGAAAAAGCATTTTAAATGATGCATGGAGCAGGAAAAAAAAAACGCAAATTGGGAAAAGCAATTACCTGTAGCTGCGAAAATTTGATATTGTTCATGGTGAGAATAACTTGCACTTCAGACAAGGCATCGGCTAATATTCGGATGGCTAAGTACTCAAAGAAATCCTGCACAAAAGTTTTCTGCCTCTCCAAATTTTCACTGTAGCTATCAAAATCAGGCAGCCACAGTATGCACTTAACTTCATTCCATGGAATGGGACTACCCCCGGGAGTGGAAATAATGGTTTGGTAAGGGTGGCGGAGACCCCACAGAATTCTGATGCCCGTCAATGTTGAGTCAAACATGACAGTGTCTGACATACATGTTGTGGAGATTATTTTGCAAGGATCGTAGTGACGAGCAAGATTTGAGGAGAAATGCAAATCAGTGTCATCTAATAACAGAACACATCCATCAGAAGTTGTCGGAAGAAAACGTAGCAGGGACACGGCATTGACAGCACCATCTTCTGGCATGCATGGAGTTGAGCTAAATGATGACAATGATGGACCCAGAGCATGAGAAAAGGAACAAGTCTCTCCATATCGACATCCCTGAAAATATACTAACCATTACAAGTTGAAAGGATATCATCAGAATCAGAAACTGGCATCAAATTTTTCAAGAGGGATCTTATTCACAAACACATGTTCTCAGACAGGGCGCTGGCTGGTAGCTGAGGAATGCATGAGATTCACAAATGGGGCTTAATACGAGCTGTTAAAAACACTTGGAAAATCATATTCTTCACTGTCAACCAGGCTTATTAATCTACTGACTATGCTTACATACTCGGTTAGATAAACAAAGTGAAGTTATTCTGGCATCTAAAACTGTGGGTTGGCACATTTACTTTCAAGACATAAAAAAGAAGAGGAAGAATATAGGGTTGAGCACATATTGTTTTGAAAGTAACAGAAAATTTAAACAGAATTTCAATGGAGGGACATGAGAATTTAGTCACCTGAAAACATATTATCAATGACTTAAAAATCACAAGGCAGCTTCAGAGACAAATTACATCCTATGCTAAAATGCTAAATAAGGAGGTCTGCAGCTATTCTACTGGGGCTTCCAGATGATTTTTCCATATTTCCAGTTATATATCTGATTACAGCAGTCAAAACCTCAGTTGTAATTGTGATTGCAGTTGATTCCTAACTGCATCTTCATCAGCCTGCTGTGTTAATTCAATAAGGGAATTAACTGTAGCTGATTCTTAAATAAGAAGGTTTGCAGCAATGACAGAGAGGTCTTTAGATGATTTTTCTATGTTCCAACATTACATATGGATAAAAGAACTTGTGTTGTCACCACTATGTATCAGACTACAGCAGTCAAAACCTCATTTGCAATTGCAACTTTAGTTCATTCCTAACTGCAAGCTCATCTGGCTATAATCTTAACAGTTTTACTGAATGAAAGAAAAAGGTTCTACCTGTCATACAGCACTATATAATAAATTCAAATGTAGTAAACGATTCAATAAAATACAAATTCAAGATAAACTCAAAAACTTTAGAATTCCCCTTCCCACACTACATCAAAAACAATATGCATTAACTCCAAATTAACCAGGTTCACGTGTGTCAACTTTTTTTTCCTTCCACACCTTCAACTAAGCTTTGTCCAAATTTTCTCCACTGTTTGATCAAGGAGTTTGCTTCAATCTTCTCTAGGAAGACATGGTACCACAAGAGAGGCATCACCACCAGTTCACTTTCTCAACCAGTTTTTCTCTTTCAAATTACTAGTTCAAAATAACTAACATTATAGACCCAGCCTTTGAATGGTAGCTAGGATCAATAGAGCTAGAATGGCCCTAAGATGAAGCTTTGCCATCTAAACATAGTTTGATAATTATTGCAGTAATGACCAAAAAGAAAGGAGTATAGAATATAAAGATAGAACTCAAGCTATAGAAGTGAAATACTTGTAAAGTGAAAAAGAATTTGCATGGAACTCTTTTCGCTTGAGCTGAATGAGAAAACAAACATTGACTGCCTCTGCTGCAGAATCCCCTCATAAAATATATACACAGAGAAGCTTCTTCATTGCCATGAGACCCATTGACAATATACTCATGCTTATCATCAGACATGCTGTCTGTATGCTGAGCTCTTATCTGTAGAACATGGAAAATAAGTGAAATGATAATTAACATGTCAATAAAGTTAGCTAAAGGTGCAAGGCATATTACCTCTTTGATAATATTTGACAAATTTTCTGCCACTTTAATGGTATGAAAGTGACTTGGAGAAACAAATGGTACAGCAAAACATTTCCTTGTTTCATGAGATGGCTCATCATGCTCATCATCCGCAATGACAGTATCATCATCTCCTTTTGGCTGACATTTTAGAAGACAAGTGTGCTTGAATTCATAAGAATCATAATAAGTCAGTAAATCATTACAGGTACCCAGAAATTTTGGCCGAAAACGATGCAGTGAATTTAGTATATCTTCATCTGAAAGAAAAGATCACCAAAGATAAGCTTGGAAGAGAAAATAAAACAGAAAAGAAAATGAGATTAATAATATAATCAAATTGAAAACCAAAGTGGTTTACCATACAAAGACAAGGTAATGATTGCATGTAACAAAGTATAGATGCTAAAGTGTTTAAATACATACACATCTCAGAGACATTATGTAGTGATGACTGGACAAGATTATGGAATGTGCACCATTCTTCTTCAATCTTTGGCAGCAATACAGTGGTTGCTTTTATTTCATCAATCTTTAAAAGGTGTTTCAAGCGTTCAAGGCGGTGCTTATCCTTCAGAAGAGGGCGAAAAGTTTAAAATCATATACAAAATATGTACTATAAAGAGCATTCTTCAAAAGGTGTGAGCTAGCAACCAATTTTACCTTAAATATATGTTGCCAGAACTGATATGCACCCAAGTTTCCAATTAGTATCATCTCCTTTCGACCAATTTGGAAAGTATAGTTGCAGTCTCCACCGTAGTACTGGTAAACGTACTCTGTATACTGAGGATTGATAAAAAAAATATCAGAGGGGGAATTGTTCCTACAAGCAAGGACATGCAACATATAAGACAATACCAAATGTTCCTCTCCAAAAGGATGAAAAATCGGTTGAGGCTGGGTATCACTCAATATGCCCAGTAGTATGCCTTGTTGGAGCAATCCAGAGTCTGCAAACTTGAGTACTAGCACAGAAGCATCAAAGGACAATGGGAAACTGGCAAGCAACCGTCCATAAAAGGTGGGCTCGTACCGCCCTCTTGGAGATGGTCCATCCAATGCCTTCATGCGGACAAGCAAATTTAATGCATCTTCAATAAATTCAGGATCGGGGGGATCCAAAGCCTTCTGCAACAAGACTGGCATCAAATTTACAGAGATTAGGATGCTCAAATTTCAGCATGCACAAACTAAAAATAAGGAGTTTGGTTCAGAATCTTTGACACCAATCTCAACAATCAATACCAATGGCAAACAACTACACTACTTGACAGTTATTTCTGCACTTAAAACTGCAAAGGCAACAAGATATATATATATAAAAGGAACTTAACTCAGGTTTCAGGATAATGTTATAACTTTATAATGTGGTTCAAGCAAGGTGGGCAAATCTGCAAGATGTCAAGTATGTACAGTGTGCAGTTTGACTTTCTTGACAGTTAAAGATTTTGATCATGGCATTCACTCAACACTAGCAAAAAGATTCACTTCTTTAAATCATGCATATGTGCAAGTAAACATTGGAAAAACCTACAAGGGAAGTTCTCTGATGAATGCTGTGAAATAACAGGCCTAATTTGAGTTGAATCCAAATTTTATGCACCAGCTCACTAAAGTGTAAAGAAAAGTAATTCCAGAATAGGAAAGAAAATGTGTTCTTTCCAATCCATGATCTATGCAAGATAAGTGGCTGCGAGTGAATTGAAAAAGATATTCCACCCCAGCCATTAATTGTGAAGTACAATTCACAAAAATATAAGAACCATACCCTTGGGATCATTGATGGCTCTGGATTCAGCACAGCACATCAGAAGAACTTGTTGCCGTAATGACAACCTCAATATGGCTGGACATTCATAATCTTCCAGCTTGTTGAAAAATGATCTTGTGACCAACCGATATATCTGGCCATCACAAGTTCGACCAGTTCTCCCTTGCCGCTGATTAGCCTAAACCATAATTTTCACTAATAAGAGAATGAAATTATGCAAATCCCAAGACCAACCTTTACGATGATCATGATACCTGAGACTTAGAAACCCAAACAAGCTCTGTAGAATCCTTTTTCCTAGTAGCATCCCAGAAAACTTGTAAAGATCGGCATGAATCAATGACATAGGCTACTTTGGGTATGGTTACAGATGATTCCGCTATATTTGTGGCTAGTATTACCTATGAAAAGGAAACAACTTCAACCACGATAAGTTCTAGAACTGAACCGAAAAGTGGTTAAATGCATCAAGGTTGTAAACATTTGTAAATGAAAGAACTGAAGAATCAGACTCTTTTGATAAATTTTACGGTGTACAGTGTGTATCTTCATTTCTGAGGATGCACCAAAACTTAACCAACCCTAGAGCAAAAAGGGCACAAGTTAAGCTTATTAAACATCTTCAAGAATTAAAAGAAGTGGGTGTACAACACTTTGTTTGATTTTTGAATGTCAAGTGCAGGTTCACTTCCCTGTTGTCTTCCACTAATCTTTGTGCAAGTGGCGGGCGGAACATGTTAATGATGTCCCAACAAATTAGATGCATACCTTACGATGAGATTTCAAGATTTTCATAGCCTTGAGAGCTTGTTTAGTGTCAATGCTTCCATGTAAAATGTGGACTTTAAAAGATGAACTAAGCGGCTTCAGACGATGCCACTGCTGCTCCAAGTCATAGTATGTTGGAAGGAAAACCAAAATGCCCTTCTCAATGTCTGGTTCATTTTTATGAATGTGCAAAATCAAATCAAGAATAAGTCTGTGCACTTCTGGTTTGATATCAGTAGCAGCCATAGAAGGGTTTGGTCCTGAACAGTATGTTTGAGCCAATAAGTCTGAGCTCACTCCAAGAAGTTCATTTACCTGCACCAAAAACAGAACAAATCGTTAATTATACTAAAGGAATGGCTTTCCTGTCAAAAGATCGCATGTCAACAAAGAATTTGACACTGCCTCTATGGTCCCCATCATTCAGATATATGCAAGCCCCACACACCAATGCATACTTGCATGGTGAAGTATTTCATCATAATTGACTATGCAGTGAAATACCTAACGAATGATCTTTTTGTGCAACATGATTGATTATAGAGAATTTACATTGCATGCTTTTTACCCCCTCCAAGTCTTCATCCAACCATATTATCCCTTCAAAACCTAGTCATGTGGGGAATATTTCTAAACAACTTATATATTGACTGCATTATCTATTTTTTATACTGTCAAATTTCTATGCCATAAGATCCAGACCACACCCAAGTTATTTTCAACCACATATTAAACTGATTCACACTCACTGACCAACTTCTTCATTCTTAAAAGAACATGTAATTATTTTGCTCAAATTTGCTTGTCTGGAATGCCAAAGGCTTCCGAATGGAAATCTAGTGTAAATATGGAAGTCATAAAACAATCAATTTAGGCACCCCCACTCTCTGTACTTTATTGCGTCCCAAGCCAAACTTTCATAAAATAGCTCCAAGAGAAGACATCTGTTATAAAAAACTGATTTTACATTTATAGAATGCTCAAAGAGAGGCATTGTGCTTGAAAACTCCAGAATTAAAACCAGTAGAATTCTTCATCGATTCAAGGTCTTCGATGAAGAGTATGAATTCCATCAAGAAAAGTCCCTAGATACAACTACTTGCCTGTTCAAGATATGACACTCTACGCTGGAAAAGGGCCTTTTGGTTGGAGATAGGGATTGCAAGCACCTCAACTCTTTCACCCCCTACCGAGGTCTTTGAAGTAATCTCGGTATCTTGCAATATCAGCAGTTGCCGACATCAATACCACCCTGCAGAAATTAAACATGTCAGACTTCCAAATAACATGACTCGGACAACTCAACTGCAATGTGACATGGAAAACATAAAGAGACAAATATCCCACTCTTGTAGAAATCAACTGAGAAGGTGAGAGCAGGAGAGGAAGGATAAAACATGCATGAAAAGAGCAACAAGTCAACAAACAAAGGCTCCAACCGAGCAATTGAGGATGGAAGAAAACAAAATTCAATAATACAGAAAACATTGCTATACATGATAAAAGCCAAAGAGGCACCTCAGGTCGTTGTTTTTTTAACAGAAACTGCTTGACACAAACAAGAACAAGATCGGATTCAACAGATCTTTCATGCACTTCATCAAGAATAATGGCCTTGTAGTTGAGAGCGCTCAACCCTTTATCTCGCATTTCATCCAACAAAACACCAGCTGTTTTGAAGACAATTTCTGATCTGCTAAAGCAAATAAAATTTATTAGTGTAAAGACCACCAGTAATTGGCAAAACACACAACACAGTCCCAATACCTCACTTTGGGTGTCAAGCAGAGAGGAGAGGATATAGCACAGTACTTGAGTAGAGATGATACAAATAACAGAAATGTGATGGAAAAGGAAGTGAATCAACGCACGGGCTAGACAATACCTTGGAGACATAAGCTTCGAATGACCTATATGATACCCAACCTGTGCTCCAAGTTCACAGTTACGAGCTTCAGAAACCATTTTGGCTACAGCAACAACAGCAAATCTCCTTGGTTGTGTGCATAAAATCGGTTTCATGTTTGCTTCCAGAAGAAACTGTGGAACTTGAGAGCTCTTTCCTTCAAAAAAAAAAAAAAAAAAAAAAAAAACAGGAAGATCTATCAACACCACAAAATGCTAAAAATATAATTAAACAAAAACAATGTAAATTATTATAAATTCATAAGCCCTCCCAATCCAGTATACTTAAACTCATCTCAGGTTTTAATTAAATTAAAACTCTTATATTTTTCCGAAGAATTATAAACCCCGTTCAGCCCATAACAGCAGGTTACGAGCACTATAATTTTCTCTCTCTCACAAAAAATAAAACTAAAATTAGAAAATATTCCATAGTATCAAGCAAAAAGCAATACTTATTATAATAAAAGTTGTATCCATTATTACTATTTTCGTTTTCAGCTTGATCATTCAAAACCAAACAGATGTTTGCCTATGTTTATCCTTTTGCTTTTTCTATCAGCCAAGTATTAAAAGAGAAAATGCAGGGGGGGGAAAGAACATGGAAAGGAGTCGTACCGCAGCCAGTATCGCCGACGATCAGAGTGACGCGATTTTCCAAGATTTTCTCAACAATTTTGTCCTTGAGAGCCATTACTGGAAGAGACGCGAAGTTCGATTGCGGAAACGGTGCGGAACGTGAGGAGCTACGCGACGAAGAAGATGATGGCGATTCCCCCATTTTCAAAACCCTCGCTGGCTCACAAGCTCAGTACTGTATTGCAATCCCTGAGAAAGAGTGAAGGGAAGGAAAATGGGAAGAAAGTAGTCTCCTCTAGCACTCTACTTGTTTTGCGAGGGAAGAGCAGTATTCTCTCCTTCACCTCGTGCTTTATATGGGCCCTTTTTTCGAGGATGGGCTATAATTGGACACAGTAAGGTTTAGCTGAGCTCGAGAATTGGTTCCATTCTAATTGGTTGATGGTGTGCCACTCTGGATTTTTCTTTCGTTTTGGTTTTGCTTTTATTTTTTCGCTTGTATTAAGTGTGAGAAAACGACACCTGGTGTACTTGAAACGGCAACGCCATCCCCTTCCTCCGCAAGTTAAGAAGGTGGTGGGTCCCTGTACTTATCGTGGGACCGCTCAATTTCGAATCATTGACGCTTTTCGACGACTCTTGTTGACGGACGGCCGTGATCATATTTTTACCAAAGATATTGATACTGTTTTGTTTCGGTCGAAACATTTTGTACCAGGTAAAAAAACGAGATAAAACGATGTTTTTTTCATCTCGTTTTAGATACCGGTCCGTACCAGAAATACCGGTCAAATACCAGCCAAAACACCTCGGAATTACTCCGAATGTGCTATTTCGGTCCTATGAATAGTACAATCCCAAAATAGCACACCAAAATGCTCCGAAACCGAAACGTTTCGTACCAATAAAAAAAATAAAACGGCAACTGAAACGGTATTGATAACCTTGATTTTTACAAGCCATTTTGGCACAACAAATTAAATAAATATTTTTAATTTATATTTTTATTCAAATTATATTTTTTATAAATAAAATTATTTTATTGAAAACTTTAACATTTTTTTCATTAAATAATTGATTCTAACTAATGTTTTATTGATATATTACAATAATTTTTATATATAATTGGTATTACTATAATCGTTCCACGCATGTACTCAATTTAAATTTGCTTTGTTTTCCTTGAGACTCTTGACAATGGTTAGTTGTAAGGTGTTTTAAAAATAAAAATAAAAATATTTTTTATTATTTTTATTTTAAATTAAAAAAATATTTATTTAGATTATTTTTATATGTTGATATCAAAAATTATTTAAAAAAATATATATTATTATAATATATTTTTAAACAAAATATTTTTAAAAACAATTTTAACTACACTACCAAACAGACACGTTATGGGAAAGTGAGAGAGTTTAAATTTCAGAAAAACACTCTAAATTAATATCAAGAGAAACAAAAGGGTAATATATATATATATATATATATATATATATATATATATATATATATATATATATATATATATATATATATATCAACAACCCTTTCTTTTCTTTCTTTTTATCTTGATCCTATATAGAATTATTACTTTGAATTATTATTGTTTTTTTAGCTAAGATTTTTAAAATACAGCATTTTTTTTATATATATCTTCTTGTTTTTGCTTTTATTGATATCACCTCCTAAATTTTTCAATGGTAATTAAGCTATTTTATTATGCCAAAAAAGTCAATTTATCCTGATCCAATTTAATAAAACTAATTAAATCTCGTGAAAAAAATATTTTTCTCTGTCAATATTCACTTTTACGAAGTAAGAAATCAATATTCTACTATGCATCAAATATAGTAAATCATTAATTCATTTTATTTTATTTTTTTAACTCTCCTCCATGATGTTTTTATTTATTTATTATATTTATTCCATGTCTTTAAACCAAACAATTCTTGGAATGAATACGCGAGGATTTAAAAACATATATAAAACAGGATCTTAAATCTCTTACTACTTTCTATACTAAAGGCATTTGATGTTTTGTATAAAGAGTGAATCTTCTCTCTTTTTCTTTTAAGTTAGACCCCTTTTTCTATTTTACTATTATTTTTGAAAATTAATCTAAAAGTTATACCTTTCAACTAATCTACTTAAAAAGGTGGGAAATCCCAACTTTTTAATTTTTTTTTTTTATAAAAAATCAATCATTCATTTTTTTTTCTTTTTATTAAATATTTTTTTATCTATTTTATTCTTTAATATTGTATTTATATTGAATTGATTGTCATAAGTTATCTTGTTTTTATATTATGAGGTTATCACAATCTCAAATAAACATCTTGGTATTTTATTGATACTCAATTTTGCAAGCGTGTAATCTTGTTATCATATTATTAAATAAAAAATAATTTTAAAAAACAAAGTTTTTAAACCCAATGGAGTCCATTATTCAAGTAGAGAGTTTGACGAGTTGATTTGCAAAAAAATACTTTCTTTATTTTTATTTTTAAGTTCAACCATGTTTCTAACTATAGGCTTAAACAAGGAGTTGGGTCAAAATATTTCAAGGTTAACTAAATGCTATATAATTTTTTTTTTAATTTCAATGGAATCCTTTTTATCTAATTCTTTTTAATTTTATCATTCAAAATTTGGTTGATTTTATAATGACCATCATAATTTATTTTAATTTGCTTTTTTTTTAGATTATCACAATACATTAAGTTAGAATTCAATGTTGCTAGCGTTTTTTTTTTATTATTATCATATCATTAAGAAAAACTAGTTGACAAAAAGTATTAAACTCGTTGGAGTCCATAATCTAGATTACAGGTTAACTAATGAAACCCGAATCGATATAATATATTATTATTTTAATACATTTTTTTTTCAAAATCAAACTATATTTTTACGGATATTGAGTAAGCATAGAAGCAACTTCAACGTGAGTTAGTTTTAAACCTAGACTAAGTAAAAATCAAATCAGAAAAATTGAAGGTTAATCAGCTGAGTCAGTTTGACCGGCTGAGTAGGGTTTAGTAACAAT
Source organism: Salix suchowensis (assembly GCA_029030765.1). Lineage (NCBI taxonomy): Eukaryota > Viridiplantae > Streptophyta > Magnoliopsida > Malpighiales > Salicaceae > Salix > Salix suchowensis. The sequence continues at coordinate 12,256,912 of CM054996.1, read as the reverse complement.
GTCAAATTTTCCTTTGGTGTTTATACATTTTTTTTTTTACATTCAATTTTTATCTGACCCATAATATGATAGTGGTCAAACCACCAAATACCACCAACTTCTTTATCCATTCCTCCCCCCCCACCGCAATGGCCATCGCCGGCCACCGGCCACTCATAGCAGCAATGATCCCTGTGAAGACATCACCAAAAATGAAAATCATTTAAACCTGATAAGCTCTCAAACACCAACAGATCACCTGAACAAGACCCATCAATGCTCTCTTCTTATCTCCTCATCAACTTCCGCCTGCATGAACTTGTGTCCCTGATTCCTGTCATTATATATATATATATATATATATATATATATATATATATTATGCTATTTTTAAATATCAAGATGTATATATATTTCTCATGCAATCTCTAATAAGCCATCCATGTTTTTTTTTATAAGAAGAAGTCACTATTGACTAAGAATTCAGATACAATTTACACATTGGTATTCATATGAGATGCAGACCTTCAAAACTTTCGGATGGCTTCTTTTCAAATCTTCAAACATAAATCGTCGAGAGCTTTTCAAGTCTCGAGAGTGGCCCATAAAATGGTAGGCATTTGAGATTCACAAAAAAACAAGCACTTGCATGGTTATAAGTCCGACACAGCAAGTCATGGTATCAAAATTCATGGCTGCCAAACACATAATGATCATAAAACATCCAATATAAAAGTTAAAGCTTCAACTTTGCTCTTTGGATTTTCATTGCTGAATTAGCTTTAAAGATGCAAGTAATCAGAAAGAAGTTGGTAACCAGAATAGAAATAGAAGCTAGCATGAAAACAATTTTGCTCAGCGCCACCACTTTGAAAGCTGAACCGACACAATGCCATATCACTGCTCACTGGATTTTTCAAAGGACAGATGATCGCATGAACCATCAGTGAAGGGAAGTGAGAAATGAAGTTCAAGGAAAAGGCTGTTGAAGTTTTCTTTTTCACAAACAGTAAATTTGTTTTCGCAGATTAAAAGTGTTTCCTATACATATAACTACCAGCAACAAAAGCAAGTTACAGATCGATATGTTAGTAAACAGACAACGACTATATACAGTACACCAAACATGGTGCTTGCCCCAAAACCACACAAGGACTTGAATCAGAAGCTTTTTTTATTCTTCCAGTCCTTCGACATCTACTAACCATTCACACATTGAGCAGACTCTGGAAAGGATGAGCCATCAAGCCAAAAATAGAAAGAATCTGCCACAATTATCCTTCTTTTAACTTGCTTGGAGAGTACTTGTTCCTAAGAGGTTCCATCTTCCACGAACACAAGGGTTTTGAAGTTTAGAAGGCTGTGGCAGCATACCTGTCACGTGGAAGCAACTTGGAATTGGAAGATTAATCATCTCCATTTTTGCTGGAACCACCCATTTTACCACCCTTTCCCTTGCCACCTTTCCCCTTGCTGACACTGGCATTTTTTGAGCTTGAGGTCTTGCTACAAGCAGCATGAGAGTCCACATCTGCTAGACCATTCTCTAATGCTCTAACCAGGTTCTCGAAATAATTTTTTGTTACGCTGTTGCAGGTAGGTATATAAAAAGGAGTTAATGCCAGTATTATAATTGTGGTAATACCTAAATGCTTACACAAACATCTAATTCAACAAATCTAAAGAGATGAATCTTTACTGTGCATATTGACATTTAACATAACTATTGTCCAGGAGGTGCAAGATACGCTGCTGTCTAATTAGGCGATGAAACTCTGGATACATCATCCCACCAAGTTTTCAAGCATCTTAACCTCTCAAGCTATTCAGATGCATACAAGAACTACTCTCCTAATTATGCATCTACCAATCAATGAAAGAAAAAAAAGGAACATTAAAACAATGATGGCTACGTGCAGCACCGGAAACAATTTCACGGACAAGTATTTAGATGACGTTATACATTTTTTGGACAAAAAGGGCCATATATCAATTACATATGTACACTTGGAAAATATGAAAGCAAAGCTTAAACAGCTGAAAAACCATATCCCCTAACGCAAACCTTCTAGACAAGCAGTTGATGTTTTTGGGGCCAGAACAGTAAGTAATGACCTCATTAATCAATCATAATATTATGCAACAATGTTTTTCTTCTCACAAAAAGGATAGAATCTTCCACAGGAAGGAGATTAACCCCTGAAGGGGCTAAACCTATATCCCTTGCACTACAAACATAAAGTGCATGTCAATGACAAAGTGCAGCAATACCTGGTCAACCCAGCTAACTTTGTCCGGAACTCATCAAACTCTTTTGATGGACCATCAGCAGCAAGAAACTGTTGTAGTTCCTTCTCTGCACATTGATGAAGCCTTTCCAAACCGGACTCAGCCTCACCTACAGAGCATGCAAAGATTATTTTATTAGCAATGGCGCCAAAAATAGATAAACCCAGTATATTTCTTTCTCTTATCTTATTTTTATCCACGCTTGGTTTGTATAATCACTAGCTCAAGTTGGACCCACAACCATGAACCCTGCCACTCTCATGTGAAGGGATGCATGTGGCCGGGTTGTGAGACCATTGGCAACCTGTCTCATACAATCATTTGGTAAATGATTTATCAAATGCATACCTTGCAAGTACTCAAAAAATTGTCTCTTGGCATGCTCATGCTCAGGAAGATAAAACCCGTATGAATATGTCCATTTCAGAACCCGCCTGCATTCAACTATCTGCAAACAAACACAGGAAGACAAAAGGTGATGCATGGCTTGATCTTTTCCCCTTTCTTTTTGTTCCCCCTCCCCCAACCTGTCTGTAAAAAATAAATAATAGCAATAGTTGTAGTGAAATAATATGACAATTCACCTGAAGCCATGCTTCTGTAATGAACTTCAGCTGAGACTCAGGTGTGCAATGTACATCACTCAGCTTCTCAAGCTGGAAAAAAACAAAAAGTTAAACAATCTCTGATATCATTCAGCAGGCAGCTAATAGATGGAGAACATGAAATTTGCAAAGAAGAAGAAATAGTATGAACAAGTTTACATACATGCACAGTCTGCATTTGATGCAAATCTGCAAGAGCTTTTTGCCTCGACTGCCACATAGAACAAAACTTTCAGATTCCATTAAGACATGCTCCAAGTCCAAGTATACAAATGAATTAAAAAGAAAAGGGTAAAAAGGGTTGAGATGAATATAATAGCAAGAGTTTAACAGAAAAAAATAAACATTAGCATTAACTGAACTTTTTGGTAAAACAGTAATCTAAGTACAAGTTCTCCAGAGAGATCCTTGCAAGAGTACAAGTTACAATCAGAAACTGAGAATCTAAATTCCAATAAAAAAGAGAATCAAATGCTGTCCTTTGACATTGTTATATCTTTATAGTAGAGAGGGCTTTTTAAGAATGATTAAGTAAATTACTTATGTATCCAGCTGATTTCAACTAAGGTACAGAGCAAAATTGCACTAGCTCATTGGGTTCCATCCTTGCCTATTTCTCATTATTTCTTTTCTTTTTCTGGAACTGACTCTTCTGTTTCTTTTTGTACTTGTCTAAATTCATTTCCTTTACACATAGCAGTAAGAGAACAAAAAAGGAAAGAAAGTAAAAGAGCAACACAAGTGAAAGCTAAAAAAGGCCTTTTAACCCTGATCCACAGTGGCAATCAAAGCACACTACAACTGACCCTTACCCCTTTCATACTTCTTTCTACCCCCCACCCTCCAATTGAAAACTATTAGTTGGGACTTGGAATGAACAAGAGACAGCAGCATGGGTCGACCTATTAAACGGCAATGCTCATGAAGATCTCAAAAAAAAAAACTGTACCACGATTCCTAATCAGCTTTAAGTCAAAGTTAACTGTGACAGAAATATCCATAGTAGTAAACCTTGAAAGACAGCGTTAGCATGACATATAGACCAAGATTAGGTGCCTGAAATTTTTTGCATGATAGGTACAAGAAATCAAACCACAAAATATATACAGGCTATAGCGTTAACAAGTTGATCAATATGCAAAAATTACTGCATATATGCATATTTGAGTTGCAGGAAAATTCAAGCCTATTACCAAAGAAAAGTCACTTCTAACTTCCACCACAAAATATCCCTTGAATGAATGAAAATCATTGAAATCTGAATCATAAACACAGAAAAAGTAACTCAATGCAGGAATAGGGCATTCAAAACTTCCAAGAACGAGAAAAATTAAAAGATTTAACTTTAAAGAATATCAGAAAATAACCAAGTGCAATGCAGGCCACTAAACATCCAAAATCACCAAGGGAAAGGAGGGAAATTAATGGTATCAGCTTTAAAGAATGCAAATTAACTATTACAACAGCAGAAAACTATCATAGAAACTTTGAGATAACACCAGCAAGAAATGATGGGAAAGAAATGACAATGACATACAAACAGCAACAAAGAAAACATGAACATACCAATTGATTGCTTGCCCATCGTTCATAATAATGGGTGTATCTCTCCAAAGAATTTTTTGCCATTTCACGCCTCCTCTCTGACTCATCATACTACAAGTGATAATATGAATTTTGCGAGACATTAAGGAATCACCATCTTAACTATTTCAAGGAATTAACACAATGCATGAGGTAGATCTAATAAAAATGACAATATTAGCACACTTACTGCTCCCTCTTGCTTGGCTGCCTCGTATCTGTTACAAGCATAGAAACCACCTGTCCGTTCACCATGATCTGTCCATGCACCAAGGCACAGCCTGCATTTACCACTGAGATTAAACAAAACTTCATCCAGAGGATAATCAATTTTCAAAGGTTTCAGCAAAAAATTCAGAACTTACCAACAAAATTCAAATTTACAAGGAGGGGTGCATGTCATGTGCATGCACCCTTGGTTTTTTTCAATTGGTCGCTTGCATTTTGGACAAGGTTTGGAATTAGCAAGTATCCTGAGTGTAAGCAAGTATAAAATCAGTATAAAGCAACATCAGCTCTTAATTGTATCAACTATTTATACCCATCTTCCTACAGCTCTCCATGTGTGTGATTACATATATACCTGCCATCAATAAAAAAGAGTAAATAGGAATCTATTTGTCTACCAGTTCATGTTTTCAGACTCAGCGCTGTTCTTCAAATCCACTTTTCCACAGTGCCACAGTCTACTGGACGATGAGCTTCCTCCACACACTGCAGTTATCCAATGGCAATAACAAATCATTACAAGACAACTAATTTCTATGGAATATAGTATAGTGACACTCTCAATATGAAGTGAACGCTCACATTCCAGCAAAAGCTATGTGAACAGAGACAGGAAACATCAAAGCTTCCACCACCGGCAGCAAAATCAACAGCATACTCACATCCTGGAGCAGGACACCACTTGGTCTGAAAGTAAACAAGAAGAGAGGGAAAATGTGGTAAAAAAGTTTTTTAGATCACAAAAGCTTTTAGTAATGAAAGAAGAAAATATGCAGAAACAGTTGGGAGAATGAGCCATCCTCCAAATCAAGAAACAGACAGCAAAACTATGATAATAAAGCATCCTGATTTTACCAAGTGTCAGCTACAGAAACACCTCTAAAAGTACCTGAAGCACAACACCATAAAGAAGCAAGAAAAATATTCTATCCCACAGCAAATGTGCAGATGTAAACTGACCATAGAACACTCTAGCATTCCTCTTTAACCAAATAAACCAAATGATTGTACAGACACAACACTGTATAGAAGGTTTAACAATAAGAGGGAAATGCTGAAAGGAGAATATAGCCACTTTTAGCACAGAAATGGCAGAATAAATTGTACAAATTATTAATAATTTTTTTTTATAATTTTCTCAAAATTTGTGCGCCGATATTTGGTGGAAGAAGGGATGATCATACCCACTCTTAACACTTAATAGAAAACAGAGAATCATACCAAATACAGTAACAAGATTTGGGGTTCCGTATTGAGGGCACACCTTTCTGTTGCCTTCAACATAGGACCTTAGGAGGTACCGAGAGTATTTCTCCTTATCTTCATCGGGGGCTAACAGATTGATCATGTCTTGACCAACAGCAGCTTGACAAGATGGATCAGGGCATCTTAGCACCAAACATCCAGGACCATCATTAATTGTTGTGCTAATGTAACCTAAATAGTGAGGAAAGGATAGCAAAAAATTAATAATGACTAACCGGAAATCATGGAAAAAACTAAACTATTCAAATTGGTGAAAAAATGCTCAAGTTTATCAATTGCACACATGTTCCAGCACTAAGAGTAATAAACAAGATATATGCAGAACTTGCAACAATCAAAGCAAGTTCTTTTTTAATAAAGATATAATAAAATCTTGAAGAGAAAACAAAAATGCAAGGGTGGCCCACAGACATGCAATTGTACAAAGTACATGATAAAAGAGAATAAAACCCAAAAAACAATAACAAAACATTAGCCTTTGCACTGTTCTTCAATGGGAAACAGAGCACAGCATAAGAGAAATGAACCTACAATTTTTCTTTGGAAGCACATGAGGAAATGAATAAAAACAAATTGAAGAGCATTGGAGGTTTTCTATAACCCTGCCTCAGGGTTTTCGAATTAAAATTCCCTATATATCTAAATTAAGGGGAGGGTAACTACTCCTTCTATACCAACTTTGTGCTGAATTTAGTTAAACTTCAAAGCATGCACTAGTGTTGAACAATACATGAACAACCCCCCCCACCCCAAGAATCACAGATGAATTTGATGCACAACTGAAATTAAATCTCAGTATGATTCTTCATGATGACAGTAAGAAATGAATAAATTAACAAATAACAAAAGTAAAAAAGGAAATTTACCTGACCAGCATGTATTACAGAAAGGATGGCCACAAGAAGCTGAGAAAATCTTATTGCGAGGAAAGGATTCAAAGCAGATCGCACAAGTAAGCTGGCCACAAGAGCAACCAGTGTAAGTTTCACAAGCACGCGCACACACACAGTGCCAGAAAAAAGAGAGAGCTGTAGATATCAATCCTAAACCACAGTCATGTAGCTAGAGCACTTACTTCTCGAGCATTGGAAAACTGTACTTGCTTGTCTAGCAAGCCAACAGATATTCGGACGGCATCTTCATCAGAAAACCACGCATCATGCACTTTACCAATACTCCTGCAATGCTGAATTTCATTAGAACACCAAGAAAGAAGTTCTACTGCACAGCAAGCACAAGTTACCATAATTATTTTCCACACACAATTCACTGATTAGCTGTGAACAACAATACAAGCATTTGTCTAAACCCTGACAAACTAGCTATAAAAAACAGAAATGAGAAAAGATCGGCTAATTTACCAATTATTATGAAGGAGTAAGATGCTTGCTGCAACTCTCGATATGGAAAGGACAGTAGATACTCTTGTTATATCATCTTCTTGACGTTGACGTATATCTTCTTCCTTCAAGACTGTATAACTTTGCTGAAACAGAAAACACGAGCAAAATATCAGAAGCTAATAGATAGAGAGACAAAGAAAAACCAAAACCAAAGAGCTATCACCTTACAATTTTAACTTTCCAGCTTCAAAGATAAATGTTCCAATGCCCAAAAGGGATTTAATTTTATTTATTTTTTATAGAATTAACTTGTTTCTGTAGTGAGGAAAAGCAATAAAGGAAAAGGAAAAAAAGGAGGGGGCAAGGAAACACAAAGAGACAATGCAGAGCCTAATACAACACTTTGAATCAGATAAGTTCATTCACTCACGATTTGAATACCAAATTGTTCCCTGAAATTCATCTTTCTTCCCATGTCCTCTTATCAACCAACCAATCTTTCAATCACACTAAACAAGCACACCCCTTCATTCACTCATTCCATACATTTCCTCAAGTTTTCCTCTTCAATAAACCAGACAGACCCTAAGCAAAGCAAAGACATGTCATCAGGCTCGTCAACAAGCTCAGAAATGAAACCACACTCACATCCATCATCATCATGATGGTATAGAAGTAGAGACCATCTAAGTGGAATTGAGATCCTTAATAACTCTCTACTTCTTGTTTTTTATCCAAGTTGGTTTGTGAAATCAAACCCATCAATTATTAGATGGATGAACAACTACAAATCCAGAGACATCAGCACATCATAAAGTAAAGGCATATCAGTGTCATCACAAATTAGGGGACAAGGTAAAGAACAGTCAAATTCCCTGCTTCTTCAATGAAAAAAAAAACAGAGGAGATTATATATATATGAATAGAGTCATCTTCGGCAGCCTAAACCAACTTAAATCAGTTCTCTTCCACCAAAAATTTGTCACATGAGAAACACCAAGAGACAATAATGGCTTCCAACACCTAATCCAATATATAGCAATAAAGGAGATTATAATCAAACCAAATATCACAATGTGGCTGATGCGACTTAAGTGAACTCACTCTCCGATACTTGATCACCAATATCAGTATACAGTATATGATTCACTAGTCCAATTTCGCATCCCTCCGTCAAACTCTAAGCACGCAAAGAAACCTCTACCCAATACACATAAATTCCTAGCAAAACACTTACTAGCTTTACTTAAGTTCAATTCTCCCCTCTCCCAACCCTCAGTCAAAAATCCAAATAAATTATATAGATTACCCCTATAGTAATCAAATTTAGCTCAACTAACATACATCTGATCATCCCTTCATTCACCCATTCCCTACACTCACATCAAAATTTTCCTCATCAACCAAACAAACCTTAATTAAACCTACACTCCTCTAAACAAAAAAGAAATTCCATCTACCCTCACACTTAAAATCCCCATAATAACAACTTGATCCCCACCAAAATTTCTCAACCAAATCTACACATCACCTCAATTCCCCTAAAGCAATAAACTTAAGCCCATAAAATCTCTTTAACAAACAAATAATCACTCATTACTCCTCTTGACCCAAAAGCAGCACAATTCAAGTACAGAGCAGCAAACTTTATCACTACAGCCACAGATAAACAATCGAACAAAAAGATCACCTGAGAGCGGGACGACAAGTCATCGGGATCATCAACAGCTTCAGCCATAAAATCATAATCGGGACCATCATCATCATCGTCCATAACATCATCACCATCATTATCATAATAAACACCATCACTGTAATAGAAATCATCGTCACCTGATTCGACGTCGTTCGCGTCCATCATGTCATCCTCCGAGTCCATCCCCTCAAACCCTAAAAAAATCGAGGTATCAGGGATTAAGTGTGATAAATTAAGAAGATAATTAAAGGGGATTGTGTTTTGTTTTTCTGTAATTGAGGAAAAAAATAATAAATTATATGGAGAGAGGGTGAGGGCGAGAGTGAAGGATGAGGTTGATAAGTGGGTGTGTATTATGGCGTTAGGTGAAATTTTATCAGAGCAAAGGTGGCGTGATGGGCATAAATCGGAATAAATAAATAAATATATTCATTTTTATTGTCTGAATGCATTTTCTTATTATAGTTTATAAACTTAATTCAATAATTAACTTTAAATAAAAAATTGTACCTCATGATATATATTCAAAAACCAAACTAAAATTATATTTTATTGATATTATATTTTTTCTTATTTAAATAATAAATTTTAATCCTAAAATGTGTTTCATTCTAAATTGTTTGTTTGATATTGTGTTTAAAAGTATTTTTAAAAATATTAGAAAATTTTATTTTTATTTTTTATTTTAAATTAAAAAATTGTTGTTTTTAGATTATTTTTATATGTTGATATTAAAAATAATTTTTTTTAAATAAAAAAATATTATTTTTAAATAAAAAACACTTTAAAAAAGAATTATTAAGATTGTTTATAAATATAATTTAAATTTAAATTTTAAAATTATAATAATTTGTCCTTACCACAGCCGGGGGAAAAGGCAAGGGGAAAAAAACCGAGGGAGTGAGAAGGAAATGGATGTAATGAACGACGTCGTTGTGGTCTGGAAGAACAGTTTAAGGAGGAAAATATTAAGCTGAAGCGTTACCATTTCACCCTAGGTCAAGCCATGTTTCTCTTTCTTACTCCTCTGGCTTTTTTCTCTCCTACTTCAAGTGATGGCCATGGCAATGAAGCGGCGAAGTGTTGTGATGGCCATTTCTTCGTCAGCTTCAACCCTTTTACGGTTTCATTCTCAGCGAAGCCAAGCTGAAATGGGTATGATTTGCTGTCTCCATACTTCCACTAATAGTCGTAGTGGGAGGCAAAGTTACCAAAAGGGATGTTCTCTTACAAGCATTGAGGATGCCTTGTTTTCTTTCAACCAAATGATTCATAAACATCCTCTGCCTTGTATTGTTGAATTTGACAAGTTATTGTCAGCTCTTGTTAGAATGAAGCATTATGGGACTGTGCTTTCTTTGTCGAAACGAATTGAATTGCTGCGGATTGAAGGTGATGTCTTTCATTTTAACATTTTGATCAATTGCTTATCTCGCATGCAACATGTCGATTTTGCGTTCTCTGTCTTGGGAAAAATCATTAAGCTTGGTTTTGAACCTGATGCTGTGACTTTTTCTAGTTTAATTAATGGGCTTTGTTTTGAGGATAAATTTGCTCGTGCTATGGAATTCTTTGATGAGATGGTGGCCAGCGGATATCAACCCAATCTACATACTTATAACACGATTATAAAAGGTTTTTTGTAAGATTGGTAAAACCACTGTCGCTGTGGGGTTGCTCAAGAAAATGGACAGGGCAGGTGGCCGACCGGATGTTGTAATCTACAATACAATTATTGATGGCCTTTGCAAGGATAGATTAGTCAATGAAGCTTTAGATATCTTCTATGAGATAAAGGGTAAAGGTGTTCGGCCTGATGTTTTCACTTATAGTATCTTAATGCATGGTCTGTGCAATTCAGACCAGAAGGAAGAGGCTTCAGCATTGTTCAATGAAATGATGAGTCTGAACATCATGCCAGATGTAGTTACCTTCAATATTCTGGTTGATAAACTTTGTAAGGAAGGCATGCTTTCAGAGGCTCAAGGAATAATCAAAATAATGATTGAAAAGGGTGTGGAGCCAAATTATGCGACTTATAATTCGTTGATGAATGGCTATTGTTTGCAAAATAAAGTTTTTGAAGCTAGAATGGTATTCGATGCGATGATAACCAAGGGCAGCAAGCCTAATGTTGTTAGTTACAACATCTTAATCAATGGATATTGTAAGGCCCAGAGGATAGATGAGGCAAGAGAACTTTTCGATGAAATGAGGTTCCAAGGCTTAATTCCTAACATTTTTAATTACAATACTCTTATTAGTGGCTTGTGCCAAGCAGGGAGACATTGTGAAGCAAAAGAGCTTTTCAAGGATATGCAAGCCCAGGGCTGCTCCCCAGATCTAGTAACTTGCACAATTTTGCTTGATGGCTTATGCAAACTAGGGTATCTTGATGACGCGTTGAGATTGTTTAGAGCAATGCAAGACAGTTGCTTGAAACCTAATTTGGTAACCTATGATATCCTGGTTCGCGCCATGTACAATTCTGGGAATCTAAAAACTGCAAGGGAACTATTTATGGAATGCTCATTCAATGGACTGCAACCTGATGTCAGGGTATCTACTGCAATAATAAATGGACTTTGCAGAGAACAATTGGTAGATGAAGCATACAAAGCTTTCAGAAAAATGGAAGAGGATGGCTGTCCAACAGATGTTTGCTCATACAATGTTATTATCTGAGGATTTCTCCAGAACAACAATGCATCAAGGGCAGAACAACTTTTTTTTGTTTGTGCTCATTTCAGAGTTGAACAAGGAAAGCTGCTTAATTTCTCTCTAGATGATTAGAATTTTCATAATAAGTAGCTTTGAAGATGCATAAGGGCAAAACAACTTTTTTTTGTTTGTGCTCATGTCAGAGTTGAACAAGGAAAGCTGCTTAATTTCTCTCTAGATGATTAGAATTTTCATATTAAGAAGCTCCGAAGATGCTTATGGCTGCAATGCGCGTGGATGCTGCCTTTCTTATGCAAAATGAAAACAAATACATATGCAATGTACTTCTTGTTTGTGGAATAGGATTATATTTCATTTTGTTTTCTGAATATATGTACGGTATGTTCTCAAGAAAAACACTTTGTATCATGAAGTTTTATATTGTACAGTGGGAATTAAACTTCTTGTGATTGACAACGAGGCAGGTGGGATTTGAAGGAGGAGGGGTTTTGATATAATTTTGATTTGCATAGGATGATTGAGATCATGTGTACAGGGGGGGGCTTAGGATGGCCATTCATGATTGTTTTGGCAAATTGTTGTTATAATCCTGTTTGAAGCTGGTGTATCGATATGCTTCTGAAACTGAGAGTCAGATTTTTTGTTAACTATTTTGAAGAAGGGGTGCAGGCAGTAGAGCCTGGGATGGCTGGTAGAAATAAGACTACTTTGTTCATTCTTGGGATTGTTGTTTATTTTCATTTATAAATGCTTCAAAATATTTTTGTATCTAATCTTAACTAAATTTCATTTTCAGTAGCAGCCCCCCTATCACCACCAATTGTATAGTGGGGGGGGACATGATAGCCCTAAACTTTTTTAAACTTTACATTTTAGTACCAAGTCTTTTACAATATTCGATTATACTCTTCCATTTTATATGTTATGTTTCTTAAAATCAATTATTTTTGTGTTTGCATATCCAAGCATTATTGCTTATCACCAGGCAAGTGATGGGAAATGCTCATCTAAAAGTAGCTAGTAGTATCTTATTATTTATTTTCTATAGAATATTTTGAAAAAGAAAAAAATAAAAAGAAAATGTATGCTTATAATTTTTCTATTATTTTTATGTCTGTATTTTTAAAAAATAAACCCCAAAAATTAACTAATAAAACACTAATTGTTGTGAAAACTATGGAATTTTCCACTACTATATGTTTTTTTTTTTTTGCCTACAAAGTGATTGTTTTTTAAAATATATATTTTTTTAAAAATATATTAAAATAATGTTTTTATTAATTATATTCAATGTATCAAAACAATCTAAAATTATTAAAAAAGTAATTTAAAATAAAAAATAATTAGCTTTTAAATTTCTAAAAACACTTTTTAAATATAAAACACAAATAATGCGAGGTACCCGATCAGAATGAACTCTTATGTCTATTAAAAAACACTTTTAGAAACTTACGTGTCAAACCTTGAAGAAACGTTTTTCCTACATTATCATTACAGTTTCTCGTTGTCTCAACAAAATTTCTCACTCTCACCAAAATTGTCTCAACAAAATATCTTTACTCAAAATTTCCCAGATTCTCAGCATCCAATCAAAAAACCTTAAAAGCCAACAACGCCCACTTTGATTTTGTTTGCTTTCGCCTACAGAATCTTGATTTTAATCTAATCAAAGGCATTAACTTCATTTCCTTATTAATCACCGAGCTTCTTGTTTCCTTAGTCCCCCAATTTAACTGCTTAATCACTGTTTCATTACCTCCTACCTGCCCTTCTTTCTAATCTGCTAGAATTTTTATTTTATTTTTTTTGCTTGTTGGTATTTGATTGGTTGAAAGAGAGGGAAATGACGATCCAGTCCTCACCGGGAAGCTCCGGTTTCTTGGCGTGAAGCTCCAGTTTCTTGCCGGGAAGTTCAAGGTATTTAGAAATGTTTCCGGAGAGAAGAATGTCGTATTTTAGTAATTCTTATGTAATTGGATTGACGGTTGCTGCTGGCATTGGTGGTCTCCTTTTTGGCTACGATACTGGTAAAAGTTTATTTTGTTTTGCTATCTTATGGTCTCCGGTTTTCAATCTGATTAGAAAAAAGAAAAAGAATCAAACGTTTGGTTAACTTTTTGGGGGGAAATTGTGTAAAGGGGTGGTTAATTTATTAAAGATTAGATGACGTGTTGTTTGATGAGGAAATGTTGTTTATGCAGGCGTAATTTCGGGGGCTCTTTTGTATATAAAAGATGAATTCGAGGTGGTTAATCAGAGTAGCTTTTTACAGGTGATGATTTTTTTCATTTCTTGCCAAAGATATAATTTTGTGTTATTTCTTTGATGGGGTTTATAAAAAAAAGTGAGAATAAAGCAGAACTGAATCTGTAATGAGAAATACTTTAATTTCTGAATGATAATAACAATAATTAAACGATGATTTTGTTATAAATCTGGTGGCCTTGATTGGTTATCCATCATCATAATGTTTCTACTTGACAGGGAACAGTTTTTCGTTTGGAAATTTGTTGGAGGAATGTTGGGTTTCTGCTCTTGCTAAAGACTTAATCTCTGTGTTTTTGTTTTGGGATTTTTCAGAAAAGCAAGCAAAACTGCTTAAATAGGAAGTAGAATTATTTATAGTCAAAACTACTACCTTACCAAATCACAAATAATTTAATTACTAGAACTACTAAAATTTTAAATGATAAAAAACAAATCAAATGTTTATTTTTTTATCTGGAGTTTATCCATCATAACTATTTTTTTAACTTGGCAGGAAACTATTGTCAGTATGGCATTGGTTGGCGCAGTAATAGGAGCTGCAGGAGGTGGTTGGATCAATGATGCGTATGGACGCAAGAAAGCTACCCTTCTTGCTGACGTTGTCTTTGCAGCTGGATCAGTTGTTATGGCAGCTGCCCCAAATCCCTATGTTCTTATATCGGGACGGCTTTTTGTTGGCTTGGGTGTCGGTATAGCATCTGTTACTGCTCCTGTGTATATTGCAGAAGCATCTCCTTCAGAAGTAAGAGGAGGATTAGTAAGCACAAATGTTCTTATGATTACCGGTGGACAGTTTCTTTCCTATCTTGTAAATCTTGCTTTTACTGAGGTCAGTTTAATCTGTCTTTATTTCGCAGTTTGTTACAGTACAGTTCGGGGTCCTGCCTAAAAATCATTTTTCCATTGAAGATATTGATTCTCTGCCTGTAAAAATGTATGTCATGAAATTCCAGTATTCTTTCTATCAGATTTAGTTTTCAAAGAATGTTTCTTTTCATGTCCACTTGGTTTTCTAAATGCTGTAAAACTAGTGGTGTACATTGTTAAGTGCAAATTAGTTTAAACAAAAGACAGATGTCACAACTCTTTATGATGTTCTAGGTCAGAACAAATCTATTTCATATAGATGTTTTCTTGTCAGAGTAGTTCAAAACTATGAGGTTGTCAGAGGAGCCCAAGAGCATTGGGATGTCTCTGCATGATCAAAGTTTTCTCCTTGTTATGTTAAATTATGAAATGGAAAATGGGAATTTTTAATTAGTTCTTAGAGTGGGGAGCTGTGGAAGGAAATTAAATAAGTAATTGGCTGAAGGTCATGTGATCTTGAGATTACAAAATTCTAAATTCTATTTACTAAGCAAATCTCTATGGCCTATCTTTAGTGACAAATTGCTGCAACTATTCTACTTCCCAATTCTGAGTTATTGCCTAGAGACATTGTGTTATTTTCATTACATTTACTCTTGTGTGAAAGGTTTCACATTGTGCAGCTTTGAAGAGACAGGTCCTTTTTAAGATTTGGCACTGAGAAACATCAGGAGTCTCCTTCTCTTTCCTGCCTAATTTAGATCATCCATGGTGCCCTGGTTGTTAATGGCATGTGACAGATTCCTTCCGCCTCAAAATCATCTTGATAACAAGATCATTTATGCATAAATCTGGTTTTCCTTGTTGTTAGCATGTGCTTGCTCATATGTAGTAAACATATTGACAGTATAATATAATAACATGGATTTTTTTTTCCTGGAGGCACCTTTGTTAAGTTTCTCGATTTTACTTCCACTATCTGTAGAAAAATAATTTGAATGAATTGAGACATCTTTTGGGAATTTTGTTTTTTAGTAAGAGAATATTTTATGAACATGAACCGACCTTTTCTTATCAAAGACTCCTGGAAACTGTTAACATTAGAGTTCCTTTCTTCACCTTCTGAGGGATAGTTGATGACTCTATGGAAGACAGCCTTTCATCTCTCTGATATAAAGTTTGAATGGTATTGGCTAATGATGAGTTTCTCACAAGGAAAAACTTTTGGGCATTGGCCTGTTAGATTCTGGTGGGTGTTTCGGATTAGATCTCAAGTCATGTTCTCTGAATTATATTCATTGAGGGCATGTTTGGTCCTAGGTCCCTGGCATGAGCCTAGCAATATGCTTAGTTAGCCTTAATAAATGTTAAAGTAACAAGGGCACAATGTAATAATATCCAAGTTCTTGAACGATTTAGTTTAAAAATTTTGTTGGCTATGCCTTAATGTTAAGGCTAAAAGAGAACTCATGAAGAATATTAAGTATAAATACATTATTTAGAGTATGATCTCAATTTTAATAAAGGAGAAAATTGCTTTAGGTTGATGCAATACTTTGAAGGTTTAAAACTTGTGAAATATACCCAGAAATTGGATAAATTCTTGGGTTGAAGATTAAAATTTTACTTGCTCCACAAATTTGGAAATAATTTAATTTCGTTGAAAATGAAAGGGAATAAAATTCTTGGGCATTGTAAGGATAATTTTTTTTCCATCCTACATGGCTTTCTAACGTTTTTATTGTTTTGATAGGTCCCTGGAACTTGGAGGTGGATGGTTGGAATTGCTGGTGTGCCTGCTGTGATTCAGTTCTGCATTATGTTATGCTTGCCAGAGTCTCCTCGGTGGCTTTTCATGAAGGTATACACGATAAGGATACTTTTTTGAAGGAAATATTTTCTGACTTTTGTTTTGACATAAGCTATTTTCTTTTAACGTATTTGCATCTAAATAACATTGATCTTAATATGCAGGACGACAAAGCTAAAGCCATTGCAATACTTTCTAAAATATATGACGTTGCTCGGTTACAGGATGAAATCGATCACCTTTCTTTCACAGAAGAGGAAGAGTGCCAAAACAGGAATGATGTCAAAATCTCAGATGTGTTCAAATCAAAAGAAATCAGACTTGCATTTTTTGTTGGGGCTGGACTTCAGGTAGGATCTGGCAAACCCCGTATCTACTAAATTATGTTCCTGGCCTTAGCAGGACTGACATTGATTGTTTGATGTGCTGCTAATACAAGCTGGCATGCCATGCATCATCACTAATGTTCAAACTTGTAATCAATTTATAATCCAGTTTTTTTTTTTTTTTTTTTTGCCCATCTGACAGTAATTTCCATGAGGAAACTAATAATTATTTAAATTAGTAGTCTAATTTGCTGCTTTAAGATGGCATCACTAATAGTATTTTAACAAGATGCTGAACCTCTTTGCTCCTTCATAGGGTCGGACTATCTTCTTATTTTTCTAAATATGAAAAGTAAAAAACAAGGTTTACTGGGTACTTTTCTGGCTCAAGGCACAGAGATGGACACTTAGTGGATTTGATAAAGAAATTTTTTGGCACAGAAATTTCTTCTCTTCCAGAAATAGAATTCACATGTGTGAGCTATCGCCTTTTATCTGCATTGAGTCTCTTGCTGCTTATTGACCGTACATTGGGGTAATTGCACGGGTTAAGTGCTTTTGGCATAGTGACAATGTTTGAAAATGAATCATCTGATATTCATTCCATTGAAATATACTAGTGTCCAGGAGAAACACAAAAGGAGGCATGAGCTAACAAAAATTTAGCAGTAAATAGAAAACCCTCCTTAACAAGCACCATAACAAATAATAACCGAGAGTTCTGTGATGTTGCAGGCTTTTCAGCAGTTCACTGGTATCAACAGTCATGTACTATAGCCCAACCATTGTGCAGATGGCTGGCTTTAGTTCCAACCAGTTAGCACTTCTCCTGTCCCTCATTATTGCTGCCATGAATGCCGCTGGAACAGTTCTTGGCATATACCTTATTGATCATTTCGGGAGGAAAAAGTTGGCCATCTCAAGCTTAGTTGGTGTGATTGCATCGCTTGTCATTCTTGCTGGAGCATTTTTTGGCAAGTCATCTGGCTCTTCAAATGAACTCTATGGGTGGATTGCAGTTTTGGGGTTAGCCCTGTATATTGCTTGTTTCTCACCAGGAATGGGACCTGTTCCATGGACTGTGAACTCAGAAATATATCCCGAACAATATAGAGGAATATGTGGGGGCATGTCAGCTACTGTTAACTGGATCTCCAATCTCATAGTAGCCCAAAACTTTCCTTTCAGTTGTCGAAGCGGTAGGAACAGGTTTGACTTTCTTGATGCTTGCCGGCATAGCATTGCTCGCCGTCGTGTTTGTGATTATGTTTGTCCCGGAGACCATGGGGTTGACATTTGTTGAAGTTGAGAGGATCTGGAAGGAGATGGCATGGGGCAGTAGTTACAACACAGAAAGCTTTCTCGAGCAAGGAACGACAAACGAGTCTTAGCAGGTTCTGCGCACACTTGCCGTGCTTGACAATATCAGCACCAGATCGTAGATTTATAAAACAATCTGTATGTATTGAAGCAGCTATAACTAAATCTGCCTGGAGCAGAGGCTCACTTTTATGTCTATATTTTCTTACAGACAAATGTAATATTGTTTTTGATTACCAATGGCAGATGTTGCCTTCATCAGATTTCACATAATCACCAATAGCAGAAATTAACAAACACAGAGAAAATGGACCGAGGATTACTGGTAATTCTGTTAGTTCAGAAGGAGGCACGGGGACAAGAAAAACCCTCCACTGGTATTAATATTTTCTATATATTTTTTGAAATGTCTCTTAAACAAAGATGGTAAATAGATATTTTCTTAAGAAATGGTTTTAACAAATTTCAATGAATGAATTCTATTTAGAACTCAATCATTGATACTCGAATTGGCTGAAATCTTATAAAATCTCCAATTTAATTTAGAGTGTTTGAAACAAGGTTGTCAATTCCGTTTTGGTTGGTGTTTTGTTTTTTTAATTAAAGCGAAATGTTTCGGTTTCAAAATATTTTGGCGTTTTGTTTTGGAGTTGTACGGTATATATATATATATATTCAACAAAAAATAGATCAAATTCAAAAATAAAATTATTTAGAATCGTGCAATTTAAATTTCAAACTTAAGTAAAAAAATGAGAGTTGAACTGATATAACTCGATCGATTTGATGAGTTCAAAGATAACATGAAAAATTGATAAAAATATAGTTTAACTAATAAAATTAAGTTGACATCTTAAGAAAAATATTGAAACAACGATATATTGGATCAACTCGGGTCAACCTAGGTTAACCTTTCAAATGTGTGATGTGTTATAATACCATAATAACCTTAAATTAAAAAGTCAAAACAAATTATAAAGTTCAATTCGTAATAAACTCGTTGTTGAATAATGAAATTGAGAAAACAATAATCTAAAAAAAGACACAATAAAATAATTTTTCTGAACAAAATTATGAACTTGGATAATATTACGAGAATATCATCATTAGTCTCGCAAGGTCGTTATATTTCTTATTGATCTGAAATTTTAACATAATATATACAAATATGTCAAGAGACTCCTCATAAAATTTCATCTCAATCTAGCAGTCGGATGAAAAGATATGATCGATATTGTAAAACTATTCATTAATTAAAAAAAAACACTATTTGGCCGGAACGGAATAGACGAAACCAAACCAGAACATTCCAGGTGGAATTTATAGAATAGACCGAGATTCTAAGTGAGATAAAATTTGTTCTGTTTTTTGAATTGAAACGAAATATACTAACTATTGTTGATTTCTTGATTTGTGTTTGTTGTTATTTTTGCAGGTTTGTGTTTGTTGAATTTGAGGAGGAGAAGAAGAAGATATTTTTCAGAGAATTGAGAGAAGAGAGGATTCTGCAGAAGAAGGTAATTCGTATATATTGATTGCATACAACTTGTTTGACTTTATACCTCTTATATATGCAGAGGCAGAGCATGTGAATTGCATGTGTTCCAACAGCCTGTAACTACCATGCTTACACTAGAAAATAAGTTAATATTGTTTTCTCTTCTTAATTACAAAGATAACAGAATTGAACATAATTCTTGTGTGTTTCATAGCAGAATTAAACTGCAACTTCTTCTTCTTCTTCCTTTAATGCTACTGCATTTCCAGCTCAGCAACTTAACTTTCTAACAGCCTCTCCTAAGTTGCTGACTAGTTTAACCCCAAGATTCAACTTCAATCTGGATTTCTAGCCATTGAGATTGCTGACATATTATCACACAATAAAAGTGTTGCTTCTGCTTGTGATTCCTCATCGAATTCATTTGAACCGTTCTTCTGCATGTCTATGTTGCATTCAACCCCCAAGCCACACTCTTCCTGCTCTCTGGTCTCTTCTTTTTGCGAGCATGTGTTTTTTGTTGTCTTTGTTGCAGAGGGATGTTCATCAACTTCTATTTCCACTTTTTTAACATGCTCTTCAATGTGCTCAATAGTGGTTTTAGAGGATTCCTCTTCCTCATGAATGTCTCGAGTAGCTTCACTGGCTTCTACAAGATCCGAAGGGCCTTCTTTTTGTGATATGTCCTCATCCATTTCCTCTTCTTTCACATTTGCAGTTTTTGTTCTGCCATCATTTCCAGAAGTTGTCCCACATATCTGATTTTTAAGGTGCAACTCGGATCCTTGCATGGCCACTGATTCCTTGCTTTGACCACGCTTACACCATCTCCCCAAGTATCGATTTGTTCCATCGGGACCCATTAATCCACTAAAGAAACATAAATCCCCTTGCCTGGAAAGTGGAGCTAGTGATGGGGAGTCTTTTCTAATATTGAGAATGGGTTGAAGTTCTCTGATGTCATCAAGAGACGAAATAACTTCATCGTCTGTAGTAGAATCAAGAGCATTGCCCTTACCATTGTTGATTGCATTTCTTATGCCAAAAGCTCCAGATGGGTTCACTGTTTTGTGCACTTTGGCCTCACTGTGAATATCATAAACTGCTTCTGACTTTGCAAGAGCAGATTCTCCCACTCTGGTCTGATGTTTTGAATCAGAATCTAGAATTACATACACAGCTGTAGCAAGTTGCAAAGTTGGTTCATCACTTGCACAGTAAGCATTTTCTTGTTTGTTAGGAGCAGTGATTCTAGTACATTCTTTGGATGAATTGGCACCCTTTGATGTCATGTGTGATTGCTGCACGCACTATCCACAAGCCATTCATCCTTGTTCTTTATACTTGCTGCATGACAAGCATAATATAAATTTGCAATGGACATCGTTTTCTTTAACTACCATGCTTACACTAGAAAAGAAGTTAATATTGTTTTCTCTTCTTAGTTACAAAGATAACAGAATTGAACATAATTCTTGCGTGTTTCATTACAGAATTAAACTGCAACTTCTTCTTCTTCTTCCTTTAATGCTACTGCATTTCCAGCTCAACAACTTAACTTTCCAACAACTATTTTGAGCAAAACAAAACAAAACAAAATGACAATATTGACTTATTACATGATTGTAGCAAAGTTGTACTCCCTTTTCTCGCATAAAAGTGAAATTCATTAAAAAACAAACTTAAGAGCCATCACATTAGCGGTGGTTCCTTCGGACCACACAATTTGGACGCAAAAGGCATCTCTATATATATGCAGTAGTGCTCCTACTTAAGAGAATTAATAGCTCATAGGCTGGTTTTGTCAATTAGAGAAATGGACAAGCAAGAAAAAACCTGTCATGTAGTGGTAATACCTTATCCTGTTCAAGGTCACATGAACCCCATGATCCAATTCTCCAAGCTCCTGGCCGCCAAAGGACTCCATGTAACCCTAGTCATCTTCTCGAGCAAGACGCTCTTGACTGATCATGCCTCGCTCGGCTCAGTCAAAGTAGTGGCCATTTCTGATAGTTATGATAGAGGAAGCAGCTCCATCAGTGACTATCTTCAACAGTTCCAAGCTACAGTGACACAAAAATTGCCACGGCTCGTTGTAGAGCTAGGTATCTCTTCTGGGCATCCAGTAAGTTGCCTGGTGTACGACTCATTCATGCCTTGGGTTCTAGAGATAGCTAGAAAGCTTGGCCTCACCGGGGCTTCCTTCTTCACACAGTCATGTGCTGTTAACTCCGTCTACTACCAAATCCATGAGGGGCAGCTAAAGATTCCGCCGGAGAAGTTTCCTGTATCAGTTCCAGGGACTGCCAGCTCTAGACGCCGATGAGCTGCCATCATTCGTGCACAGCATGGAACCAGAATACTCACCTATACTTACCCTAGTAGTCAATCAGTTTATTAACTTTCAAGGAGGCTGATTGGATCTTTCGTGAACACTTTCAACAGCCTGGAGGAGGAGGTATTTACATGGAGAAAAGTAGCAGCGCTTCGAATTCCTGATTGAATTCTTTTTTCCCTGTTCATGATACTATTAGATATTGCAGAGTATGCTTCCTTCAATTCTATGGCACTCAAAAACTTTGCTTATTTATATCAGGTGGTAAACTGGCTGGAAACCCAGAGATCAATCAAGCCAATAGGACCCATGATTCCATCAGTTTACTTGGACAGGCAGCTTGAGGATGACAGGGAGTATGGCCTCAGCCTCTTCAAACCTGCTCTCGACGGCTGCATGGAATGGCTAGATTCAAAGGAACCTGGCTCTGTGGTTTATGTGTCATTTGGAAGCCTGGCTGCTCTGGGAGAAGATCAGATGGCGGAGATAGCTTGGGGGCTGAGGAGGAGTGGCTGCTATTTCATGTGGGTGGTCAGAGAATCGGAGGAGAAAAAACTCCCCGTGCAACTTTGCGGAGGATTCCTCGGAGAAGGGTCTGATCTTGAACTGGAGCCCTCAGCTACAGGTTCTGGCTCACAAGTCTGTTGGTTGCTTTCATGACTCATTGCGGGTGGAACTCCACACTTGAAGCTTTGAGCTTAGGGGTGCCAATGGTGGCGATGCCGCAGTGGACTGATCAGCCAACAAACGCAAAGTACATCGCAGATGTTTGGCGTGTCGGAGTTAGATTACAGGCAAATGAAAAGGGGATCATCACGAAAGAAGAGTTAGAAAAGTGCACGAGGGAAGTCATGGGAGGTGAAACAGGGGACGAGATGAGAAGGAATTCTGAGAAATGGAGGAAACTGGCCATGGCAGCTGTGGGTGAAGGTGGAAGCTCTGATAAGAATATTACTGAATTTGCCGCCAAACTTGCTAGCAAGTTTGAGGGTAATCAAGTGAATCATGTCAGCTCTTAACTTGTGATTATAAAACACAATTTCGACATCAGGAATTTCATGATTTTTAATAATAAATATATTCAGCTCCATGTAAGAGTCATTTACTATTAATTGAGTTTAGAATATGATTACTTGTGAGCATGGTTTTATTGATTACATTTCTTCTTCTTTTTTACCCAAGTAAACTCGACCTCCCAGAAAGTATAATTTATGGGTCTAGATGAACAAATAAGACTCAAGATATCACAGACTTTTATAATGAGTGCATGTTTTGACTCGAACTCGAGACCTGTTAAACAAATCACAAGCTCTTTGCACATCACGTCACGCGTCTTGGAGATGACTTTTAAAAAAAAGCACCCTGGATTCTAGGCTCTCACAACGTGAGCATATATTGATTCGAATTCAAGACCTATAAGATAAATCTCAACCACTTTACCACTATATCATGTCCTTTGAGAACAAAAATGATTATCATTTTGTTATCGGGACTAAAAAGAAAAATGATAAACATTTTCCTAACGTGAAAAATAAAATATAAATTTAAAATTATTTATATATTTAAATTCAAAATCAAAAAATAAAGAATAATCTTAAATAAAAAAGAAAAAGGTTCAGAATCAATTTTTTTTAAAATGAAAGAAAATAATATTATTATACAGAAACTAAAGTTGGCCCTCTAAGGGCTTAACTGGTGTAAATGTAATTACCCTTGCTTGAGCACAGGCCCTTTATGGGCTTTAGATCCAGGAATACAGGGCTTGAAAGCCCGAAGTATGATTTTCATGGATGAACAATTTTTGTTCTTCAATATCCAGAGATGGGCTTTTTTTCTTTGATTTCTTAGAAGATGGAGTCCAGTTTCTCAACTTTATTTCCTTTATTATTTTTTATTTTTAAAAAAATATATATACACACCCTGTAAAATCACCTTCACCTATTTTTAAAACAACTTAAAATCCAGAAATTAGTCAAAAATCAAAATCACCAAAAACACAATTCATTTCTAAAATTAATATCGACTAATCTAGAATAATTTCATGTCCTCTCAAGAGGAGTAACATGATAACCATCTGGTTTGATCTTGAGTTCAAATTAAGACGTGCACCTCTTATAAGCAGGCTTGTGTGCCATTAAAAAAATCGAGACGAAACGGCGTCGTTTTCGTCTCGGTTTTAATTTCAGCTTGTTCCGGAATTTCCGGCCGGAACACCTCGGTACCGTTTCAGCTCCAAATCATAATATTTCTTTTATTTTAGAACATTTTACTATCATAATATTTTGGAATTTTAGAGATGTTTCTTATTTTGAGATTATGTTTGTTTGACTTTGTGTTTGTATTGTATAGTTTAAAGTTAATTTATCTTGAATTTAAATTATACTTGTTAAATTAATATTTTAATTTTTTTTCATATATATATATAGATAGATAGATAGATAGATCCTACTTGATTCAATTAGATATTCAAACTAACCTAACATCTAACATGTGACGTGATCAATCCAAATAAAACTCGATAAAAAAAAAGATATTGACTTTTTATTTATCAAGAAATATCATTTAAATCATTTTTAAAAAATAAATGTAATTAACCTTCCGAA
The DNA here is from genome assembly GCA_029030765.1 of Salix suchowensis. Lineage (NCBI taxonomy): Eukaryota > Viridiplantae > Streptophyta > Magnoliopsida > Malpighiales > Salicaceae > Salix > Salix suchowensis. The sequence goes on along the minus strand of CM054996.1, from coordinate 12,232,273 downwards.
TTTGGTGGACCAAGCTTATAATTAGAAGGAAGAGTAAAACACTTCATTTTTCACATGATCATATAGTATATGAAATGTCATTTTCAATAAATAATCCCCCAGATGATGTTTTGGAAAGAAGTGTTTATTATTTACTTTGAAATTTAATTTAATTATTTGTTAAATCTTTTATTAATATAATATGTGATATTGCTAAATTATGGAGTAATTACTATACATATGGAGGCCATGCCATGGTCAACGGCTGCTGTGTCTAGAAAAGGCAGAAAAATAAACACAGAAAGGAGCTGGTTTGACACAACTTGTAAGATCAGTTACCATCTTTAATAATAAAATAAAATATTTTATTTTATTTTATTTTATTTTTGAATTGGTCTAAGTTGGTTGAATATTTTTATTTTATTTTATTTTTGAATTGGTCTAAGGTGGTTGAATATTTTTATAATCATCGGCCTCCTTTCTGATATGATTTTATTCTTTGCCAAGTCATCCACCATCAAACTACAAATTTAGTAGTTGTGTTTAGAAATCCAGCAGATATTCTTTATAAGAGTATTTTCTTTGCTTGGAAATGTTTTATAATATTTTATATTTTTAAAATTTATCTTTAATATTTTTTTTAATTTATCTCTTTCTTAATAATTAAGTTTTTGCATAGTCCAACCACATTAATGTGATAGATGGTGAACAATGCACTAGCATACAATAAAAATCTCAATTGTTTTAGATTTTTAGATGATTTTATACTTTTTTTTCTATTTTTATTATTATATTTAATTAGATTGAAAATGATGTTTTTCTATCTTTATATTTAATTATGAACGTATTTATTAAACTTGGCATTTATTCCACGTGATATGACATGTAACCACTCAAATCTTGACTCTAGCAGAGGTTTTAAATTGAACTATTAAAAAACACTACTCTAGTAGATTAATAAAACGGTCTAAATATAATTAAATATTATTATTTTAATAAAAATAAAAGATCCGGGTGGGTACGAAATAACAACTCAGATCTTTAAATAATTAATGTAATAAAGAATTGTAGAAAAAGAAAGTGTCTTGTCTCAAATTCAACTTCATGCTATCAAGAGCCCGTTTGGCATTGCGATCTTATCAGTTTTTAGTTGAAATTTGAATTTATTTTTTTTAGTTTAAATGAATATTTTTTTATGTGTTTTAGATCATTTTGATGTGCTGATTTCAAAAATGATTTTTAAAAAATAAAAAAATATTATTTTGATGTATTTCGGCACGATAAGCACTTTAAAAAACTACCGCAACCACACTCCAAATCAAACAACAAAAAGTGAAATTTGGATGAGGGGTAATGACTGAAAAAGAAGGGATAAAAATTATATTTTAAAAGTATTTTTTAAAAATATTAAAAATATATAATTTTATTTTTTAATATTTTTTATATGTTAAATATCAAAAAATATTTAAAAAAATAAAATAAAAAACTATAATTTTTTTATATATTTATAAATAAAAATCACACCAACCAAACAGTACTTCAAAGCATAATTATAAAGCTGCCATTAAATTACTATAAAATCCAATCATGACCACACACCAAATAATAAATAAAAAAAAACATTTTGTGTTTTTCCATGACAATAATAATAATAAATCTACTTTTATTACAGCCAAATGATTGCCTCGACAGGTACAATAAAAGAACTCTCTACTCTCTAGGTAGTAGGTACCCGTACCTCTCAAAACATCTTAAGTATTCTACACTCACAAACTAAAGCGCATCATGACCCTTGATTTCTTCATCACTCACTCTAGAAAAGACTATTTCTTTTTATGATTGAAAATCAATTGTTTCTCGGTGATTAAGAGGGTGTTTGGGAAGAGCTGTTATTATAGCTTTTTAAAATATTTTTTGTGCTGAAATACATCAAAATAATATTTTTTTAAAAAAAATTAATTTTTGACATTAGCACATCAAAATGATCTTAAAACATATCAAACTATATTCATTTAAAAATGAAAAAAAAATAAAAAAAATAAAAAGCTGCAAATCGGCGTTTGAAATGCGTATCCAAACAGGCTTCTAAGATATCTGTGGGTCCATTCTTGTATCGAATTTTAAGTTCTTTAATATTTATATAATAAATAAAAATATGTCTAATTTATCCAATAAAAATATGAGTTTAAAATAAATATTTGATAGCAATTTAATTGATTATTAATTCAATAAAAAAATGCCAAACTGCTTGCTAGCACTCGATCTTGTTAGTATCCTCCACGGATTAAATTATAATACCTATTTTTCAAAATATTAAATAAACACGTAAAAGAATTAATTTTAAAAAAAAAGCTTTTAATTGATTAATTTATATCCTAGCTAATTGGTGTAATGAATTGTTTTGATCATTTGGGCAAAGATGATGGATGATCGTGTGGTTTAAAATGCTGCTCTAGATACTGATACGACATCGCGGCTATACATGTAAGAAGTTCACACTGTGTTGTGGGGCCCAGTTTATTTTTAGCGTTATTAATGTAGATCACCAGAAGTGCTGACTCGTGTTTCCCGCGACATTATTAATCGATGTGACTAGCCACGTGGGCTGTTGAATTGTTATTGTCTTCACTGCAAACTGCCTAATGGAAGGGACCCACGTGGCTAACCACGAATCACCTCTTGCCTACATGTATGATGGGCATGCCATGCCCTTTACATGAATGGCATAATTGCATCATATATCTACACGCGCGCTCACGCGCACACATGAATGGCGAACCTGGCTGGGCTTCTGCTCAGCCACTTTCTATTTGCCGTGTAATTAACATTTGATAAAGAAAATTGATACTAGTTTTTTTTATATAGCAAATGGACGGTCCTTATGTTGACTTTTGTGATTTAATATTTATTTTCTATGCAATTGTTTTTAAATATTTATGTATTTATAAGAAATTAAAGTTTTAAACTGATGAGTTAATTAATAATTTAATCAATTTAAAAAGTCAAGTTAAAATCTAATCTAATTTTTTTTATTTTATTTTTTAAAATAATATTTTTTTTATTTTTTATTTATTTATCCATGTTAAATAATGGAGATGTTAAAAATAGAGATGCACCAATATTGTATTTATTTTTTGATTAACGTGGATGTTGGGGATGAGCTTTACGCAGTACTTTTGACTAATCTTACGGGTCTTAAAGTTAACGATTATACAAATTTTTACAGGTCATTATATTAGCAATCACAATACTCGAACCTGAGATCACGAGTGTGCTAATCAAGATAGTTGTTACATTGAACAAACCCTAATATTTTCCCCTATATTTTCCTCAATTTGTCAATTTAATTCCTGTGTTATTGATCGAGTAAGTTGAATCTTGTATACACATGATTTCAAATCAAATAAGAACAGTTGAACTAAGTAGTAAGATTTCGTGTGATGGCTTTATTAACTATAGCAAATTATATATAAAAAAAAAAATATATATATATATATATATATATATATATATATATATATATATATATCTAGCATTCCATAGGACGAAAAAGGTTTGCATATATGTGATTAAAATTTTAATTAAAAATATATGAAGATATTTTTTATTTTAATATATTAAAACCATTGAAAACATTTTAAAAAAACATTAATCTAATATATATGTTTTAATAATAAATACTTTAAAAAATAAAATTCAACCTAAAAAATAAATATTTTTAAGTCATCCTTTGACCTCGGGAAAAAAAAAGATCTCGATTGTATCATCATAATCTCTTTTTTTTTTTTGTAAGTGACAACTCTGTATTGGACGACTTCATTATAAAATATGTGAATAGGAGTATTAAATGTATGTTTGTCAGCTTTATTGAAGTTATTTTTTAAAAAAATATATATCAAAATGATTTTTATTTTTATTTTTAAAATTATATTTTATATCAACATATGAAAATGATCTATAAATATGATAAAAATTAATTAAAATAAAAATAAATTTTAAAAAAAATATTTTTAAAACACAGTATCAAACATGATATTCGATCAGTTCATTACAATATTCGGTCCAGTGATATATATTAAAAAATCCCATTAGATTTGAGATCGAATCAACTTAAATTAGAAGAAGTTGCTAACAAGCTTTTTAGAATACAAACCAAGTTGGAGGCTTCATTTCTTAACAAGACAATTACGTTTCTATTTTATTTTCTTAAAATATTTTTTATTATTGTTTGTAACATATTATGTTTAAAACCATGATAGCAATAATTTAAAACAATTATTTTATAATAAAAAATAACAAAACAATAGCTCAGCCGTAACACCGAAAGTGGGAGGAATTTAAAATAAATTAAAGAAAAATCCACTATTATTCAACGAGGCAAGACAAGGTGATCGTGTTCTGTCTGAACGTTTTGCGATCCACGGCATCACTCCCAAAGATGCCGGATCGAAAGTTACTTTAGCTAGAAGAAGCCTACAAAATGGGTCAAAGATTTCCAAATCTATGGTCTACCAATTATATGATATGATTTTACATGCTGAGCTGACGAGGCAAATAATATATATATATTAGAATAAAATGCTAGCCGGACTTTAAGCTTGCGGCGCACGAAATGCTTCCAGCACATATCCCAAAATCCCCCAGCACCAACCTGCAAATAATTATATGATATGATTCCGTTTATAGTTTACTAGCTATATGCCCGCGCGTTGCCGCGGATATTTTTATGTATATAATTTAACATAATTAAATTAACAACGATAAATTTATATGATATCATTAAATAAAAGTTATAGATTAAGAGATAAAATATAAAAAAAATTTAAGTACAGTTTATTGCTCAAGCATAGATTACATCTTTTAGAATGTAAATATTACGTAATGAAAGATTACAAAAAAGCTCGAATTAACATTTTAAAAACCAGAGCAAAATATTTTAATAAGAAAAAAAAATTAATAACAAAATCATTATTGTTCAAATAATTAAATTATTATTAGTATCATTTTTTTTTATTATTATTATTATTATTATTATTATTATTATTATTATTATGTTAGTAATGAAAGGAAAATAAATAAATGAAAGACTAAAAAATATCGTAGAAATTTTAACAAAAGATAAGAGAAAAAATAAGAAAAAAATAAAAATTATCATTGCCATTATCTGTAAAAAACAATAAAAATTATCAAATTATCCGGAGGAAAAAAAAACATTAACAAAAGAGTAAGCAAGAAAAACAATGAAATTATTATTCTTATAATAATAATAATTATTATTAATAATAATATTATAATTATAATTATTATTATTATTCTAATAATAATAATAATAATAATAATAATAATAATAATAATAATAATTTCTCTCTCTTACTCTTATTATTATTATTGTTGTTCAAATTATTATTATTATGGTAATTATGAAAGAAACAAAAATAAATAAAAAGATTAAAAGTATCTCGTAAACTTGAAGAAAAGATAACAAAATAAAAAATCATTGTTATTACTGGCAAAAAAATAAATATTATCAAATTATCTGGGAGGGAAAAAAAATTAACAAAAGAGTAAGAGAGAGAAATTATTATTATTATTATTATTATTATTATTATTATTATTATTATCATTATTATTAATTAATTAATATTAAATAGAAAATTAAAAGAATAAGGACCAAAATGAAAAATGACATATATAAAATTCATTCCAATTGAAGGATAAAATTTAAAAAATTACTAATTGGAGGACCAAAAATTAACTAATGCTCAAATGTCTGTCACTTTATTAAAAAATTAGAAGAAGAGGGACTAAAATCAAACTTTGTATATATTACCAATTGCAATTGGAGGACCAAATTAAAGAAATCAGAACTTCCGTACCGGAAAAAATTGAAGGAATCAACAATAAATCGAAAATTCAAAGTATAAGGACCGAATTAAAAACCCGCTATATAATCAATTTGAATTGAAGGGCACAATTGAAAACAATAAAACCTTAATTTAAATAAATCAGTAATAACAAAACGAAATCAAAACCTCGTGGGACCGAAATTAACTTACCACAAACATGAGGGACTGGATCCGATTTTTGCGTCGGCAGAGAGAGAACAAATGGCAGCTGACAAAAGCCGTCCCGCCGCCGCTTCCACGGGCATCTATTATTGGAACGCGCCGCGACGGAAGAAAGATCATCCCGAAGGCGCACCGTATTCACCGGCGGAGGAAAATTTTTGACCTCCGTATGGAACCGCACGCGCCGCCTAAAGGGCGCGTTAGCGTTGAGAACGGCCGACTCGTTCGACGACGCGCCACTGCTCGTGAGCAAAATATAATAAAAAAATAGGCGAATTACCAAGGCACCCCCGACCCAACCCTGCATCTACGAAAAAACCGGGAGGGAAAGGACGCCGTGTCCCCCTGCATCGTTGACTGTTTTGTCGTTTTTTCGGGCCCTTTTTTCGTCTCGCACACCGTGCGAAAAAGAAGGAAAAAACCGACGGAGCCCCCCGCCCCTCGTGCACTATTTTTGTCGTTTTCGAGGGCCGAGGCGCCAATACACCGTACAAAAAGCGGAAAGTAAAAAAAAAGGGAAAAACCCAAAACACCCCGAAACAAAAAAAAATGAACGCCGGCTGATGAAGGCTAAAAGCGGGCGCACACTGTCGCAATCCACAGTGTTTTGTGAGTGTGTGCACAGTGTAAAAACCCACGCCTTTTATTGTGTTTTTAATATCTGTTCATTGATTTTGCCAATCTTTATGCTATAAAAAAAACAATATACAGGTTGATGTTTTAATTTTGTTAATTGAAATGAAATATTTTAATTTAAAAATGTTTTAGGGTTTCATCTCAAGATTATACTATATAATAAAAGAGAGATAAGAGATGCAGAGTGGGGCATTTTATTTATTTGGATAATAATGGTGGATGCGTTTGCATTATGATTTCACCTAGTTTTATTGTATTTTAAAAATGTTTTTAAGTAAAATTGATTTTTTTAATTTTAAATTATTTTTTTGATGTTTTTATATTATTTCATGTGATGACATCACAAATGATTTTTTAAAAATAAAAAATATTATTTTAATATATTTTTAAATAAAAAATATTTTCAAAAACAAACTAAAACACAAATATAGTTAGATTAGTGGCTTAGCATGGATGAAAATGATGGCGAGAAGTATATACACCATGATCCAAAGATATATGATGAAGTGCCACCCAATTGTTTAAGGTTCTAATAAAATATAAATCAAATTGCATTTTTAACACCAAAAATTAAATCATCAACCACATATATATATATATATATCTTTTACGTGGATATAGTTTATATATATATATATATATCTTTTACGTGGATATAGTTTAGTACATGGTTCCAGCCACAAAACCAATCTACACTACTCCACTTGAGCTGTGTGTCGTTCATGGATTTCTCATGATGATGGGACAACTTTAGGGTTTCCCACACCACCATGTCCCTTATCGATCAGATTGCATGGTGCGCGTATATATATATATCAGTAGTCCTTATCCTTTATCAGACCACACATGGCCGCCGTGATTCTCGATTGTGTGGTAGATCATCCAGAGGTTAATCATCTTCCCTTCTCTATTATTACAAAAAACAAAGTTGGTTCTGGCTACGTTTCTTTTTACCAGTCTATTAAGTTATAGAATATGATTTATAAACTTGCATATAGATCTATACTATGTTGTGTTTGATTTTTATCAAATAGAATAAGGGTTATGAGATTTAAACTTGTGACTGCTGGGTCAACGAGGTTTTGATATCATATTAAAAAATCATCGTATCTAAAAGCTTAAGGAACACCCCTTCTCAAGTGAAAGCTGTTAGAGAATAATATAAATCATATTATGGGGTCTCACTTACAAGTTTAAGCTTTTAGGTGAGATGTTTCCTTAACATGGTATCAGAGCCTTGTTGACCCAGTGGTCACGAGTTAAAATCTCATCACCCCCATTCTATTTGATAAAAACCAAGCACAAGGTGATGTGAGCCTGTGCAAGTTTCAAGCCCAAAGGGCTTTCACTTGAGTGTGTGTGTTAGAGAATAATATAAATCATATTATGGAGTCTCACTTACAGGTTTAAGTTTTTAGGTGAGATGATTCCCTTAACATATTAAAGAGATCATCGTACCTAAACGCTTAAGGAACACCCTCTCTCGAGTGAAAGCTCTCCAGGCTTGAAATTTGCACATAGATCTATATTACCTATGTGCTTGATTTTTATCCAATAGAATGAGGGTAATGAGATTTAAAGCTCGTCACCGTTGGGTTTTGATATCATATTAAAGAATCATCGTATCTAAAAACTTAAATTTTCTAGATGAAATTTTAAAATATAATTTATATTATATATATATATATATATATATATATATATATATATTTTTTTGTAAATGAGAGGCTATTTTCAAACCAAGAGAAGAGTCAGCTGAGATTCTCAATCAACTGATAGAATTTGAATCAGAAATATTATCTACTGGTAACTTTAACTTCCACTTAAGCTGCTAGCTAGCTCAGTTGCTATATCACCTTTTCCAGCTGGTCCTTGCGCAGCTGGTTACTAGCTAGGTGTTATCGCACACTTGCTTGCGATATATATCACCGCCACCTGTTTCTAGCGCCGCTGTTTTGGTGGCGCAGTAGCTGTTTTCACTTTTCCCTAGGTCGGTTCTTTCATGTTCTGATTAGAGGCGCCGGACAGATGAAAATGAAAAAAGAAGTCAAAGAAAGCTAGAAAACAGGGAGGAGAATAACCCACGCGGGGAGCGGCTAGATTTTTTTTAATGATTAGATTGTGTTCAATGACAGTTTTCAAGCTCTCGATAAAGGTTTTCAAATCATAATATTTATTAAATATTGTTATTTTTAAATACAATAAAATAATAATTATTTTCTAAAATAACAATATTTAAATATGTCTTTTGATACGCAACAACTTAACATGTCTCAACTCATCATCCAGTTAATCCAATTATATAAATCGATTGATTATTTCATATAAAAACTATATGTATATTTTATGAATCTTTCATGTATACAATAAAATAATAATAATTTTCTAAAATAACAATACTTAAATATGTCGTGTTTTTGATATGATACAACTTAACATGTCTCAACTCGTCAACCAGTTGATCCAATTATATAAATTGATTAACTATTTCACATAAAAACTATAATCTTATGAACATTTTATTTTATGTATGTTTTATGAATCAAAAAGCATATATTTGTTTAGCTTGCAAACTAAAAAACAAACTCCAATTAAAAAAAAAAAAAAAACTATTGTTATATACCCATGTCATTTATATAATCACCCTTTTAATTTTCTCTTAATTAAAAATTGCAAGGCAATCACTCCATGCATGCAACAAGTTGATGGAAAACCATATCATCTAAGGAATATTCCTTGTTAAAATTTGCAAATCATCAAATTGCTTAACTTTGTATTAGTAATTCAATGTTAAGAGTTTGAGATTCGAAAGTTTATTCCTCTCGTAGTTTTAAATTCGAGTTTTGTGATTATTATTACGATAATAACTAGCAAACTTACATAATCATTAATTTTAAAACCCTATAAAATTAATCAAGATACACGTGTACTAGCGGGAAATAAAATCTAGCTCGAGAGTTTGAGATTTGAAAGTTTATTCCTCTCGTGGTTTTAGATTTGAGTTTTATGATTATTATTATGATAACAATTATAAAATTACATGATTATTAGTTTTAAAATTTATAAAATTAATTAAGTTATACGTAAACTAAACCCGAACAAAATCCAGCTCTATAGGATGACAATGATGAGTAAACAGTTGAAGAAAGTCGGGCAAGTAGGCACTCCATTGAGATTATGCTTTTGGCAGCAAAAGTCAACTTGGTGGTCGCCATGAGAGGACCTTGTAATGTGATCTTTATGAAAAAAAGCAGTGAAAAAGAAGGTTAATTATAGCCATAAATAGGAGTGATTAATGCAGTGAACCTCCTCAACCTTTTCTTTTTCTTTTTTCTTTTTTAAAAAAAAAGAAAACTTGACAGGCACGGATCATCTGCCTGGTTTATTTCATCACGATTTCGAAGAGTTATCATGGATCAAGTGCATGCTTGACGAGGATTTGACTGGAAGTCTTGTCCCTACTTTTCAAATCATGGCCTGCTAGCAACCAGGCTACGTGCAATGCTTATCATACTGATAATAAAATGCTGTTTTAAAGTAGAGTAGAAAATTAAAATGATTTAAAAATATTTAATTTGAAGTAAATAAAAAAAATATTAAAATATATGCTTTAAATTAAAGTGTTTTTGAAAAAAAATATTTTTAAAATATAAAATAATTAAGTATTAAATAATGAGGGTGTTTTACTTTTTGTTGTGTTCTCTTGGGATTAAAAAATGATGTTTGGTATTGTATTTCAAAAATATTTTTTAAAAAAATTATTTTTTTTTTAAAAAATATTATTTTTTTGGTGTTTTTAGTATATAACCATACCCTACTCTGTATTGCCATATTTAAATTATTTGATAAATAATTAATTGCTCAAGAGTTTCTTTCTTTTTCTTTAAAAATTAGAAAGTTTTAAAATCTAATATTATTATTCATGAAAAAAATATTTTTTCATGAGTCTCTCTCTCACACGCGCGCGCGGGCACGCACACACACATATATAAATATATTAAAAAAAGAGCAATTACCATGAAATTCTAAAACAAAAATTAAGTTGATTTTATCATAATTCCTGTCCTCACACTTCAATTTATTGAATCTACAATGCAGGAAATTTCACAAAAAAAGAATAACCCAATTTTTATTTTATTTTTAATTTCAGCTTTGAAGGTGTGGGAAAACAATTTCACAATCCGATGTGTAACTAGTTATTAGTATGGTTGAGATTGTTTTTAAAATATTTTTTATTTAAAAATATATTAAAATCATGTTTTTTTTATTTTTTAAAAATTATTTTTGACAATATTATATTAAAATAATTCAAAAAATATTAAAAAAAATAATTTAAAATAAACAAAAATAATTTTTTTCTTCTTTTCAAATATACTTCTTAATTGAAATCAGAAACACGCTCTGCGTGTCTGAACACATCCAAAAAGCTGCTTCCTTTCACACGCTCATCATCCCTTGCTTTCACATTTTTCACTTACAAACAAGAACCAACAAAAAAAAAGGAAGCAACTACAGCACCATCAAATTACACACTACACATGGTAGAGCCCACCTTTCTTATGGGCCCCACTCTCCACTTCATTTCAATCACCACGTGTCCGCTTCTGCTCCTTTCATCATCACCCACCACCACCAATCGCAGGCTGTCTTGATTGCCACCTCATTACCACATCTATACATGTCCACCGAAATGCATGTACATACACACATGCATCCTTATCCATCCCCCATCAATCATCATGACATCACACCAAATCTAAGTGCCCGTTTGACCATGTATTTTTGAAAATTTTATAAATGATTTCAATACTTAAATATGATCCCTCTAGGATTTTTCCTATCAAATTCATCCCTCCAATCCACAATTCTTTATGAAAATATATTAGGCGAAGCATTAAATTTCATAGATTGGGTTATTTATTAAATAAGTGAAATGGTAAATATTGAATGAGATTTAATTTATAAAAAATTATAAATTAATATTTTTAAAAATAATAAAAATATCAATTAATCAATATATTATTTAAGTTGGGATTAAATATATTATTATTTATTGAAATTATTAATTTATCTAGATAATATTGTGTGTGTGTTTTAATTGTATTAACTATTAACTTTATAATTTTATTACTTCATCTATATTCAAGATAGATGTTGTAATAAGAAATAACATGAATAATAGGAGTGGACATAGAGGCTGCATTTTTAAAGGTTGTTAAATATATTAATGAAATTTAGAAATTAGTAAAGTATAGGGACCATAATAAAATGTATGAATAAGTTAAGGATGAGATAAATATGATCAATCAATCTCATATTGAGTGGACAGCTTTATAAGCAGCATCGCTCCCTCCTCTCTTCCTGGCACCTTTGAGAGAGTGAGAAAAAGAAAGAGAGAAACCCCTTTTTTCGAGAAAAAAAAACATGGGTGGCATCACTTGTGAACAAGAATCTTGGGTTTCTACAAGAAACCTTGGAGATGTTCAAGAAAATGATCAAGCCCAAAACCTAGATTTTCTTGATGATGGTAATTACAATGATGGTGATCTTTCGTATCAAGAGACGGAGAAAGTGTGGCAAAACATGAAGAACCAAAGCAACACCTTTACCAAAAACTTCAACAAGGGTTCTCTTCGAAAGATCCAGAGAAGGAAGAGTCAAGTGTTGTTAGAAGGGTATGTGGAAGGGAGTAGTAACAATGAAGATGATTTGAAGAGGACAAAGAGTTTGACAGATGATGATCTTGACGAGTTAAAAGGGTGCTTGGATCTTGGGTTTGGTTTTAGTTATGATGAGATCCCTGAACTTTGCAATACTTTGCCAGCTCTTGAACTTTGTTACTCAATGAGTCAGAAGTTTCTTGATGAGCATCAGAAGCCTCCTGAGAGAAGTTCTCCTGCTGATTCCGAGGCTGCAAGTTCTAGTCCTATTGCTAACTGGAAGATCTCTAGTCCTGGTAAGCTGATGCTTCTTTTGATTTTTGGTTCTTGGTTGGTTCAAATTTAGATTTTTCTAGTCTGATCAGTTTTTTTTTATGTTTGAAAGTTCATATTTTTTATGGTTCTAGTGATTAATTTGATTTAACATTTTTGAGCTCTTTTCATTCATGGTTATAGTTCTAACTATGTAATGCATGTATAAAATGATGAATTGGGCTCATTGAGATGGAACTATTTCCTGCATTGCTGCAGTTTTTGGATCTGTTTACTCTGCTTCGAAATCTTCAATTCATAAGAAAGTTTTAGTTTTGATGTTTGATATGGTCATTTTGATCTTCCTCCTTTTTTTAATCTTGGTTTGTGCTGCCAATTTGAAGATCCATGATCTGCCTGGCCATGGCCTGATTTAAGAAACCATACTTGTCATACGTTTAGCTTTAGCCTGCTCTCAACACATGTGCAAAACTGAGTCTGTATTGTTCACAGAATAATCTGTAAAGATGTTTGAGGGCCAGAGGTTATTGGTCTGATTTGTTGTTTGCCAAATTGATTTGGCGATAACCCGAATTTGACTCTATTGACCAGTCATTTGATTCTAACTTTCTGCTTCCTTATTTAACCCATACAGGTGACCATCCTGAAGATGTTAAAGCAAGACTCAAGTTTTGGGCGCAGACTGTGGCGTGCACTGTTAGATTATGCAGCTGAAGGGAATTTTGAAATCAAAAGGTTCATCTTCTTGGGAAAATTAGATGCTCATTTTCCTTGGCAGTGCGCAATCAATAGCCTGGACCTACATCTAGTGCTTTTGCCTCACCGATCCATTCAAGTGCGCAACAATTTGGAAGATTTAAAGCTCCTGCAATTTCTCTAGCTGGAATGGACCGGCCAGAGCATATGCAATGATGGGCTGGCTTTGAAGTAGACGAAGAAGAGAAACGTTTCAGGTTTGAGATTAACCGCATTCCCGTAGGAGTCTGACTTAATTCGGCGGCGACTAAGTCACATTTCTGTGATTATTGTATTGAGAATGTTGAAAATAAAATTGTTACATGAATAAAGCTATTCATTCTCCATTTTTTATGTGTTTATAATTAGTTCCAACATGAGTTGTTGGTTTTTATGCAGTGGTGAGAGCCTCTCCCCTAGAGCCTTCACCAAATTACTTCCAGACCTCTGCGATTGCTGAGGTAACTAATCTAACTGGGAAGAGTCTGTGGTTACCCTTTTTTCTGCTTTTTCGATCCGTGAATGGTTTGTGTAGTGTAAAAATGCTGACAACTAACTTGTGTTTATCCATCCCATGGATAGATTACCTAGCCCCCATATTGGTTGGTGGCGGAGGCGGCGGCAAATAAGAAGAGGGGGGGATAAAGAAGAACAAGCTCATGCTGAAACCCTATTGCTATCTTCTAGCACAGTTTCTTATGATTAGAGCTCAGACATGTGGATGCTTTTACCCTTTTCTTTCCTGTAAAATTAAGCTCTGACTTGCAAATCGAAGGTTGAGGTTTCGATATATGTTATCAAAGACAATTTGTCTGATATCTTACAATGGTTGGTTAAGGGTGGTGATGTTCAACTTGTTCTGAGAAGAAAACTAACTTGACCTCCACAAAAAGCAGCTCCGCGGCGGTTTGTGTGGCCGCTGCAAAGTGCCTTTACCTGTCAACAGCGTTGTTGACAGCTGCAGGGATAGAACTTTCTATACCGGGAATTTTTCCGGCAGGAATGGCTGTCAATATTAGGAACGCAAGAGATTCTCAACTTTAGGAAGTTTCTCTCTGAGTCTTTTGTAATGTGTTGAATTGGATGCAGGATTTTCTCTCTTGACAGCTGGTTTCGTGTTAGGAAATTATTCTTCGTGCATGATTGACGCGGTGAATGGATGCTCTAGCCTTTCGCATATTCCTGTTCCCCAAGGGAATCATCTGCCTCTAGCAAGAACAATTTCCATTAAAATTGAGTTGTCATGAATGCACCTCTTTGAAAACTCAGTTTGATTTTTTTTTAATTTATTTTTTATTGGAAAAAAAATAAATTAAATTTTTAAATGATTTTCATATGTAAAAAGCATTAAATAAAAATTATTTTATTGTATTTTCAATTTTATTTTTAAAAGTTGCCAAATACATTTTATCCTATTGTATTTTTTTTTGAGAGCGACGAATAATCTTACCTTACACTAAAAATGATAGTTTAACTCGTTAACGAATTATATTACCTTTATACTAAAAAACGACTAAAAATGATAGTTTTAACTCGTTAACGAATTATCTTACCTTATACTAAAAAACGACGAATTATCTCATCTAACATGATTATAATTTGTTAAAAATTATTTTATATAATGATATGATTTATATTATTTTTTTATCATAACTAAATTAATAATATAATTTATATTATTTCTAATGAGTTAAAACCTGAAAAACAAGAGAAAAAAGGAGCACAGACAATTTTACTCCTGAAGGCCCTCTGTGCAACAGAGAGAACTTTGGATTTCAGGCAAGAAATATGAACCAGTACCAGTAGTCTTGAGGTTTCTTTACCATTAGAAAAGGTTGAATACTCAGATAATTCACTAGAGAACAATCCAAGTCATTTTAGAATTCGATTCAGACGTGTGGGGTTCCATTTCCATGAAATCCAGTGAGAAATTGTTTCTGAATCATTCAGACGTGTTTCATCTCTCCACTTGCTCATGTTCTTATCACAAGATTTAATGGACTTATCAAAGATAAACAAGTAATTTGATTGATTGCTTGTGCATTTAAGTTGCTTAAAGGGAAGCAAGCTGACCCTTCAAATCAGCCCTGAAGATAAGCACCCGGGACTTATCACAAACAGTTGGAGAGCGACTTGGGAGTGGATGGTTATCAGAAAAAGTTGAAGTCTCATAGATGTGATAGTGATTTACAAGATCATTAACTGTTTGATTAGCTTAGCATTACAAAAGGGATATGGCGTATCCTCCTGTAATTAACCTTAATTAATTTTGTTTTCATGGAAAACTCTAAAGAACTGGCTGGCAGCATGTGTAGTCAGAAGGTTAAGTGTCATCTGTCATGGCTGTCGAGGTAATGAATTGTTATAGCAGAAAGACTCGTAAAGTAAAATTTTGGCAGCATCAAACTTTACTCCTATGCTTGTCGAGAGAATGATTTGCTTGACAAAGTGAACATAATTAGATGCAAAGTGAGGAATATATATATATATAAAATCAATTTTTTATATATAAAAATAAGTTGACAAACGAAGAAAAAGAAAATAGAGACGGCCATTTGGGAGCACTTTCATCCTTTCGGGACCCACTCGGTGCGAACGTGGATTAGTCTGGACCAGCGCTTGGGACACCGCGTGGTTTATACAAAAAAAAAAGAAAATAAATATAAACTCATTGTGGATTTCATGTCTACAAAATGTTTGGCTTGGAAAATATTTTTTAATAGTGATGGTGGAGAAGATGATGATAGGATGTGAAAGAGTTGGTAGTTAAAAAGAAGGAGATGATGGTGTTGGTGACATAGCGGTGATGGTGGAGGAAGAAGTCATGATCATGGCGGTGGTGGAAGAGAAGGTGGTGGAGGTAATGGTGGAAGAGAAAAGGATTGTTAAAATAATTAAATTATATTGTAAGTGAATTACTAATCGTAAAATATTTTACAAAACTTTATAAATTGAAAATATTTTTTAGTAAATAAACTAAATTTTGAAATTTGAATAAAAAGTATATTTTATTTTGACCATTTCTTCTATAAAATATTTTACAAGAAATAAATACATACAACCAATCAATGCTCTTCTCAAACTTCATGATCAAATCAAACTAAGCCTTAGGGGAATTTTCATTACTACTTAAATCAATGTGTAGTTTGGAACATTGATTTTTTTAAAAAAAAACTCAATTTAATTCTTGATTATTTTTTTTTGTGCATAATTGAGCTATTTTGATCCTAAACTAGCACCAGGTTGCATGCTTTTTAAGAAATAATAAAATAAAAGATAGATGATCAAAGTGGGAAAATGAGTAAACTAGATGGTGTACAGAAGTTTGTTTTGGTCCCTTATATTTTTTACTTTATTGATAACCGATCATTTTAGTTTTTAGAAATTCAATTTTGATACCAAAATTTATTTCTCTTTTTTAGTTGTTTTTTTATAGGTCATAAATTGATTTATCAAGGTATTTATGGAAGAGCCACATATCTAGGCTTTTTTTTTTTGGCTCAATGTGCCTAACTTTTTTTTTTTTTTTGTAATTTCTCTAAAAAGAAATTGTTGTTTTATGTTTGAGTAAAAGAAATTGATAAAAAAAATCATTTAACACAACTGAGTTCATGATTTGAGTTGTAAGTTTAATGAGTTCATCAATAACATTCAAGCTATTTTTTTTTATATGATACTTTTTTTGTCCATTGCTTTAAAAAAATATAATTATATTATTTGTTATCAATAATATTTTTATTTTATTTTATCTAGGACAAAACTAATAAAAACACAATCTCACTATTTTGTTTTTACCAATGATTTGCTCATGTTATCTTAACCACACGTAAATTCAATGTCTTTTTCTTTTAATATTTATCCAATATATTTTTCTCTTAATATTAAATAAAAATATTGTTCAATAGTTTAAAATCTATTTTTTTTATGAAACACATTATCAATATCTATTTTATTTATTTATTGTATTTTAAAACATTTTTTTTTGTTTATAATATATGATGGCCCTTAACTATCAAGAATATTGAAGTCCTAATAATTTTGTCTTGTTCTAGTGGTTTTTAGCAGTGCTATTTAACAACTAATTCTGATAAATTAAGAGATTTTATTTAGTGATTTTTATTTATTTTTTTTCTATATTTTTATGTTACTGATGTCAAAAATTATTTTTTAAAATAAAAAAATATTATTTTAATACATTTCTAAATGAAAAAAATACTTTAAAAAACAATTATAATAATATTACTAAACAAGCCCTAGCTAGTCATATTGAAATACCAAATGACTAAACTTGCTATCTAATTGATATAATCAAAACTTTTTATTTAAATAATAATATTTTATTTAAATTTAAAATAATATTATTTTGAATTGACTCTAAGTCAATTTCGATTAACCTACTTAATTCATGACTCAACACCGAACTGTGTCTACTTAGTGCATGTTAGAAATGTAGTTGATGTTACTTTTAAAAATATTTTTTATTTAGAAATGTATCAAAATAATATATTTTTTAAATTATTATTGACATAACATATAAAAATGATCTAAAAATATAAAAAATATTTAATTTAATTTTTTTTTTTTTTCAAAAAATATTTTTGAAACAATATCAAACATGATTTTACTTGAAGTTCTAATGGTTTCATTTTGGTCCAGTAATTCCAAGCTTGTAGCTATTGCTTGCAGAATAAATTAAGCTCAATTGGTTTAATTTCTGTAACTTTTTCCTCTGCATTTCCAATTCATGCACCCGAACCTTTCCAGGTCGAGTTTTAAATCTATGCTACTAACATAATCTAATGAATGGTGAGCCTAATAAGCAGAGGCTTACATTTTTTTTATATATATATGAAAGGATCAACCAAATTCTTAGCCCAGCCCAACCAGTTTTGACTGAAACATCATCAGCTCCAAGTACAACAAGCGAAATCTTTTGTTCTTTCAAAACCTTAGTCAGCATCAAATCTTCTGATGTTTTGCTCTAGAGCTAGACAACATGGAACTCTTTCTCTCCTTTCAAATGTCTTCAAAAATTCATCAAAACCCTCTTTATTTTCATCAAACTCATATCCCAGTATTTCAAACCCAAAGACCACCACCACCAAGAGACCAACTTCACTTGCCACACATAACCCACGTGAAACTTCACTGA
Source organism: Salix suchowensis (assembly GCA_029030765.1). Classification (NCBI taxonomy): domain Eukaryota; kingdom Viridiplantae; phylum Streptophyta; class Magnoliopsida; order Malpighiales; family Salicaceae; genus Salix; species Salix suchowensis. The sequence continues at coordinate 12,213,770 of CM054996.1, read as the reverse complement.
CTGTAAGTATTGCTTCCTCTCCTGTTGCTTCAATATGTTGTTTACTTTCAAGTAGTGTTAAAGAACCGGTAAAGATTGAGTCTTTGTTGGGGGACTATAAAGAAATGTTGAATTCTCATATTGTGCTACAAGTCTTGATGAATTATAAACAGTTAGGGCGAGTTAAGACATTAGAATTCTTTTCTTGGGCTGGGATGCAAATGGGGTTTAAGTTTGATGATTGTGTGATTGAGTACATGGTTGATTTCTTAGGAAGGAGGAAGCTTTTTGATGATATGAAGTGTTTCTTGATGACAGTTTTGGCTCATAATGGTCGTGTGACATGTCGTGCACTTTCTATTTGTATTAGGTTCTTAGGCAGGCAAGGGAGGTTTAGAGAAGCCCTTTGTTTGTTTCAAGAAATGGAGACAAAGTTCAATTGTAGACCTGATAATTTTGTGTACAATAATATGCTTTATGTGCTTTGTAAGAAGGACACATCTGGGGAACTAATTGATGTTGCGCTTAGTATCTTCCGAGGAATTGAATCGCCAGATACATATTCGTACAGTAATATTCTTGTGGGTTTGTGTAAATTTGGTAGGTTTGAGACTGCCATTGAATTTTTTTCAAGAAATGGGTAGGGCTGGATTGGTGCCAACACGGTCTGCAGTTAATTTTCTTTTGAGGGAGTTGTGTTTGTTGAGTGCAAAAGAAGGGGCTGTCAACGAAGTTAGGGTACAGAGTTCTCGTAAACCATATACAATTTTAGTCCCCAATGTGGGTCCAAAGAGTGGTGCTATACGTCCTGCTGTTGGTGTGTTTTTGGCAGTTTTTGATCTTGGTTTATTGCCTAGCACTTATGTTATAATCCAGCTCATAACAGAACTTTGTCGTTTGGGAAAGATGAAGGAGGCTTTTGAGATTCTAAAAGTAGTCGAGGAGAGAAAGCTAAATTGTGTGGCTGAGGGTTACTCCATTGTGATGCAGGCTTTATGTGAATATCGCTTCGTTGAGGAAGCTAGTCATTTGTTTGGAAGAATGCTTTCACTTGAATTGAAGCCAAAGTTGGTAGTTTACAATTCTATTATTTGTATGCTATGTAAAGTGGGGAGATTGGATGATGCCCAGAGGGTGTTTCAGATAATGAGCAAGAAAAGATGCCTTCCGGATAGTGTAACGTATACTGCATTAGTTCACGCTTATGGCGAAGCTAGGAATTGGGAGGCTGCTTATGACTTATTGATGGAAATGTTAGGGTTAGGTTGGATTCCACATTTTCATGCATATACTTTGGTGGATAAACTGCTGAGAGAACATGGGCGAATAGACTTGTCCAATAAATTGGAAAGGAAGTTGGAATCACAAATCTTGCATAAGCATTGTAAAGCAGGTCAATTGGAGGCTGCTTATGAGAAACTGAAATCAATGCTTGAAAAAGGCTTCTACCCACCCATGTATGTAAGAGATGCTTTTGAGAATGCATTTCAAAAGTATGGCAAATTGGAATTAGCTCGTGAGCTGCTACAGAATATGGACAAAGCTCGCGAGCCTTCTAAGACAGAAATTAGTTCTTGACGAGCTTAGATCAAGCAGTTAAGTTTACTTCCGTTGATTTTGATCGGCGATGATCAAGTATTAGCAGTAACTATGGCATATGCTTTGGATGAACTTTCATATACTTAACAAACCAAGAATCTCTACAAGTCATGGTCTTGGTTGCGCAACAATCATTCCAATAATTACATATCTAATTTGACCTGTGGACGAATATGCAAGCATACGTTTCATGCTTGTTTGAGTAATAGCAATGAGATTCCCCACTATCATGCTCAGAATAGCTAGGATTTCCAGAAGAAGATGCCATTCGATTGATGAGAAACTAAAAGGAATATCGAAAATTCGAGTGGCTGAAGCTGAAGCAGCTACTTTTGAAGTAACAGAAAGAAAAGCAACGACTGGAGTGGGAGAGTCAGAGTCGAAAGTCATGGTCTTGGTTGCGCGGAGAAGGCTTGACAATACTTTAAGGCTTTCTGAAAGAACCAGGTGCTGCTATCTGATGAATGTAATGGCAGAGATACCTGCTGAGAATTCCTGATCAAATAGTTCTGTTTACATAGATTCTTCTAATGTTGACGATTTCCACCAAGGATCAGACCCTTCTTTTCTGCCATGGAAAACATTTTCCAAGCTAAATGATCTTAACTGTGGCTCCATAGTTCTCTTGTCGAATTCTTGGGTAACAGAAGAAAACCACTACCGAGATAATGGTTGGTTCTCAGGAGAGAAGACACCGAAATCTGTGTTAGGCCACTGCAATCAAGAATAGAAATCAGAAATAGTGAAAAGTTTCATTAGAAAAACTTCATTTTCTCTGCGAAATTACATTTATCATAAGAGTCATGTCCATTCAAAAGTTAGAAATGACAATGGCAATGAAGAATTCCAGAACAACAATTTTTTTCCTGTCATAGATGAATACATTTTTCCTTCATTATAAAACTAATGCTCATATAAGTTTTCATCAAATCAATTTGCGTGAACTTGTGATCATTTTTCCTATCAGGAAATTGTTAGACCACATATATAAACAAAGTTCTTAGATCTTCAACAAGTGGAGACTTAGATCTTCAACAAGTGGAGACCCACTTATTTAGCTATGCTTATAAAATTTATTTGATTTTTTTTTTATGTTACATAAACAAAAAAAAAAAGTGTTAAAAAAAGACAAGAATTAATTAATGACACCCAATTATTTTTTTTATACAATAATTGATTTTTGATTTGGCCAAAGCATGCATATCAAATCTAGTTATTCTTCTTAACTATAATGGCACAAACATTTTATTTCTAATTTTGTTGAATTGCATCTAACAAAAACATAAAATTTCCATATTTAATAAGTGCAATGTAATCTTATTGGTAAAAACATTATGTTTTGTATTTAATAACATGGATATAAAAAGGATGGATCAAAATCCAAAACGACATCTCTTTTAATTTCCATGTCATATCGATATTATAACCTTTTCTTTTCAAAGAGAATTTTTTTTTAATATTAACATAGATATTCAGATCAGGGTTGTAAAATCCGTTCCGGTTTTTTGTTTGGAACGGAATGTTCCGGTTTCGGTGCATTCCGGCGTTCCGTTCTGGTTTTGTACTGTTCATATTTATTTAATTATATATATGAAAAAAAATAAAATATTAATTTAACAAGTATAATTTTTTAAAATTATTTTTTATGCTAACTATTTTTTATGCTAATTATTATTATTATTATTATTATTATTATTATTATTATTATTATTATTATTATTATAACCCCTCCCCCGTATATATTATTATTATTATTAATTTATAACAAGTGAACCCCCCCCCTAAAGTTAGTAATCAGAACATCTCACTTCAATAATATTTTTTAATTAATTTTAAGGCAAATTTTAGATATCTTAAATATTTTAATTTAAGTTTTTGCTAGGTTTTCCCCTGAGTGCAAGTAGGAACTATCAGAATAAAGAAAAATGAAATTAGCCTGACGGGCTTTTGACTTAGTATAAAACTAAAAGTAAAACTTTTACTAACCCTAAATGGCCAAATCTCTTCTTCTTCACGCCGCCGCCTACCTCATCCATCATCTCCCTCAGGCCTCATCCATTTCTAAGCCTAAAGTCATGGAAGCTCACTTTGTTTTTTCCAGTATTCTAATTCCTATTTTTGACCATATCGACCTTCTCCCGCAATATTCCACTTTGCAGCTTTCAACGGGAAATGAGTCCTAAACTGCTTCAGTTCTCCTCGCATTCCCAAGACAAAATAGAAGCAGCAAGTCTATCCTCTCCTTCTCTTGCCTAAGTTCTTTCTTCTGTTCTTGTTTCTTTGCTATGCTGGGGTTAAGAGATGAAAATTGATTTGGGAATTTTTTAAATCGGGTTGAATCTGTGTCTTTTGTAAGAGAACTTGAAACGACGTCGTTTTGGCTGGACCCGGAACGGAACGCCCGGTACAGAACCGGGACGTTCCGGCCGGAAAATGGCCGGATTTTCCGGATCTGGCCGGGATTTTTACCGGGACAAAAACGTCGCCGTTTTGTCCTGGATTTTGCATCGGAACGGATCAATAAGCCTGATTCAGATCAATTTATGTGTATTTCAATTAATTTCACGATTATAAAATTAATATTCATATAAGTCTTCAATTAAAAAATAAATCCAAATCCTCGCCGATTGAACTAACTCTTAGAGTTACAAAGACATTATTCTTTGTTAACTTAACATAAAAAAATAACTCAATTTAAATTTAAAATTCAACTTTAGTGCCAAATAAAAATATTTAATTTAAATTAAATATAAATCAAAATAAGCTCAATTTATTTGATTAGTCTTGTAACTAGTTTGAAACATAAAATAAAGTTTGTTGTAGCAAATATATTTTTCCTTTTATTTCATCATTTTGAAGAGCTATCCAAAGAGAAATTCCTCGAGTCATTACTATTACTGTGTGTTTAGTCATTAAAATAAATTTTATGTTTTCAAATGTAATATTTTTTTTAATATTAACATAATCTAAAATAACTTAATTTAAAAAAATAAAAAATCAGAATTTTCAATTTTATAATATAGTTAGTATGTTCGGGAGTGTGATCGATATTGATTTAAAAATATTTTGTTCAGAAATGCATTAAAATGATATTTTTTATTTTTTAAAAATAATTTTGACATATATATGAAAATAATTTTAAAACATTAAAAATATTTAATTTCAAATAAAAAATAAAAAAAACTTTATTTTTAAATTTTTCAAAAATATTTTTGAAAATGTGGGCTTGACATTACATGAAAGAAGTTTAGGGACGAGTTTGTAGTAATTTACAGGATGCAAAGGTTCTTTATTCCAAGCATCCAATTGGCTGTTTCAGCATTTCTGACTTCTAGGTAGCTTAGCATCACTGCCGGCGTTGCTCACAAGCAATAAAACACAAAAACCCTCTCCGCCACCATTTCCACCTCCCCAAATAAACCCTAATTACTCTTCAATTCCGCCATGGAAGAAGTCTGTGAAGGAAAAGAATTCTCCTTTCCAACGCAAGAAGAAAAAATCCTCTCCTTCTGGTCAGAAATCAAAGCCTTTGAAACCCAGTTAGAACGCACCAAAGACCTCCCTGAATACATCTTCTACGACGGTCCACCTTTCGCCACTGGACTACCTCACTATGGACACATTTTAGCCGGTACAATCAAAGATATTGTGACCAGATACCAGACGATGACAGGGCACCATGTGACACGTCGTTTTGGATGGGATTGTCATGGATTGCCAGTTGAAGCTGAGATTGATAAGAAGTTAGGGATTAAGAGAAGGGATGAGGTGTTTAAATTGGGGATTGATAAGTACAATGAGGAGTGTAGAGGGATTGTTACAAGGTATGTGGATGAATGGGAGAAAGTTGTTGTTAGAGTTGGGAGATGGATTGATTTTAAGAATGATTATAAGACTATGGATATAAAGTTTATGGAGAGTGTTTGGTGGGTTTTTTCCAAGTTGTTTGAGAAAGGGCTTGTTTACAAGGGTTTTAAGGTGGGTTTTGTTGCTCTATGGTTTTGTTTTGATTTTTTTATTTATTTGGGGCTATGGTGATTTTGATGATTTGCTCGTTTCTTTTCAGAATTGAATTTGTGGTAATTGTTATGGTAATGATGATTTTATTGGTTCCTTACAGGTCATGCCTTACAGTACAGGTTGCAAAACTGTGCTGTCAAATTTTGAAGTTCAGCAGAATTATAAGGTTTGCGATTTCTAATTTTGTGATTTGCTTTATAAATTAACCTACTTATGTGATCGATCCTTGTGACACTCCTGGTGTGATGCAGGACGTACCTGATCCTGAGATAATGGTCACATTTCCAATTGTTGATGATCCACTCAATGCAGCTTTCGTTGCTTGGACAACTACGCCATGGACTCTTCCCAGTAATCTTGCCCTTTGTGTTAATGGAAATTTTGACTATATCAAGGTTGTTATCTCTGACTTCTTGATGTGGATTATTCTGAAAAACGAGAGAGGATAAGCACTTCAAATATGTAGCACGTCATACAATTGAACACCGTCTTAGGCTGCAAATTCATTCCTCCTATTTCTGTAATAAAAGATCCTGGGTTAGATATGTTATGCATGGTGGTTCATTTCTTTTCCCAATGCTCATTAGCATGTTGAACCATTTTAGCCACATCCCACTGTGTAACCCTGCTATATCATAAGTTCAAGCCTGAAGCTTGTGAAAATGTGCTTAAGGCTGTATCACATGCTCTAGGGATGTGTGTGAATGGTCATGAAAATGTGATTTTTATCCATTAGCTCTAAAGCAGTGGTTGAAATTGTAATTTTCTCTTTTAGATGTCCTTAAAGATTCCTAGATCTTTGTTTTGACACCTCAAAAATAATTTCAGGTGTTGCATTGGATGTCATGTTTTTGCTGAAACCCCTTATGTTGTCTTTCTTAATTTGTTTGTTGAACATGCTGGTACTTTATTTTTTGACGTGCATTGTGAAACAAAATCCAGGTTCGTAACAAGTACACTGGAAAAGTCTATGTCGTTGCTGAATGTAGGCTGTCAGCACTTCCTATTGAGAAGCCAAAATCAACTGCAAATGGACCTGCTGGTGATTCAAAGACATCAAGTTCTAAAACTAAGAGTGGGAAGGCTGAAAAGTTGTTGGATTCTTATGATTTGTTAGAGAAAGTCAAGGGCAATGAGTTGGTGAATAAGAAGTGAGCCACACTTTCCTTTTTTTGATTGATCTTTCATCTGTTTGACAGGCACTTTTAGAAATTTGCTTATCACGTTGTGATGGTTACTCATATTATTGTTTTTCTTTAATCTTGTGTCTGTGAACATTGCCTGCTACTGGGTGTTTGGTATCAGACTGTTGATTTTCTGAGAGAGATTATGCTTTGCAGGTATGAGCCACTATTCAATTACTTCATGGAGTTCTCTGACACTGCATTTAGAGTTGTTGCCGATGATTACGTGACTGATGACAGTGGTACTGGCATTGTTCACTGTGCTCCTGCATTTGGTGAGGAGGATTATCGTGTTTGCATTGCAAATCAAATACTCAGTAAGGTTGTTGTCATATGCCAAACTGGGGGTTTCAATTATGTAGCTGTGAACATCCTTAAATAAAAGTTTGCTTTGTTGTTCCATGTTACGATTTCTTTTGCATTTTTTATGTATCTTTCCTGCTGTCTCATAATATCGTATTTTTTCCTGTTTTGCAGGAGAATTTGATTGTATCTGTTGATGATGATGGCTGCTTCATTGAAAAAATTACTGATTTCAGTGGGCGCTATGTCAAGGATGCAGACAAGGATATCATTGAAGCAGTGAAGGTGAGGCTTTCATGTGCATGGATGAAAAAATGGCAACTCATTTATTTAGAGAGTGATTTCATGATGTAGAGAAACACGACATACCTCTGAATGAGATTATTTGTAGTGCTACTTTGCAGTCACTTTCAATAGCTTGTTTGATACTATTAGAAATATGGAACATTTTGTGAAACAAGTTTTTTTTGCTGATACCAAGTCACATGTCGAGAGCCTGTGGTTTTGGTGGCTGTTGCTGCTACATTCCTTTTATTTTTTGTGCTTCTGGTCTAATTGTTTTTCTTTACCAAAACTATTGGTTTGATCAGGCAAAAGGCAGGCTTGTTAAGTCTGGGAGCTTTATGCATTCTTATCCCTTCTGTTGGAGATCTGATACACCTCTCATTTATAGAGCTGTTCCAAGCTGGTAAGCTTATTTTATTTCATCCCACATTGCACTGCCATCTACTTATACTGCTATTTTTTTTTTTCTAAGCCAATACTTCTTGATTCATTTTGAAGTGTGTTTAATAAGAGTTTCTTCTTCTTTTTCTTTGGAAATTCTAATGTGTTGATATACATTTTTCATTAGTACCCAAAGGAGTTTTACGAAAACTTGTGCTTGCCATCAGAATATTTTCCATCCAAATAGGAAAAAAGAAACTCCAGTTAGCTGAAATTTGTTTGTTCATTCCATGTGGAGCTGCACATTGTCTGCATCTTTTTCTCCCGTAATGTATTTGTCCTCATTGTACAATATTTGGTAGCATTTTCTTTCTAAGTTGACCGGTTATATCTTAATATTACTTTGAGTTTTTAAATCTCAGTTCTGTTTCATTATATATTATATATATTTTGTTTCAGTTTATAATCCTTTTACTATTGCTTCTTTTTCATATTTCACTTTGAGCTGTACTGTGTTATGTAATTACTTTTGTTATGGATCTTCTTCTTAGGCAATGGCGTGCTTTTGCTATTATTTTATGTGGTTTATAATCTTTCCAACCTGCTGTATTTATTGTAATGGGGCTGTGCTATTTAATTTCTGTGTAGGTTTATTAGAGTGGAAGAAATAAAAGAGCAACTATTAGAAAACAACAAACAAACATACTGGGTTCCTGATTATGTAAAGGTTAGAACAGTATCCCTGCACCTCTCCCTCTTTGTTTGTGTGTTTGTCTTCCATTATGAGATGATGGTTTGTCTGGTCAGAAGATTTATTTTTGGTGTGAAATGTTGCATTCTACCCCTTATTCTGTTTTTTCTCTCTCATTAGAATTTAAATTCTGAGCGATGCAACATTTTTTTATATAAATATTTATTACAAGTAAAGTTTTGAAAGAATGAGATTAATGGGATTAAAGTTGCTAAACAAAAGAAAAAAAAAGAGATGATATGCTATGTAGCTGTTCATTAATCATGAATATGCACACATTGAGTTTTGAGAAGGCTGGTCTGTGTCAAAGTTGACTTACATAACAAATTAATCAATTGATGCCTGTCCTCAATCTGGTGAGAGGAATGCGATCCCTCAAGAAGTGAAAGCCTGCGTGGTTAGAGGGACACACAAGCAGGGTAACAGATCTAATTCTGTAATATGGGCCACATGCACATTAAAAACGAGAGCTTATGATGTCCTGTGATATTGCAAAGTCTACTGGCAGAGTCCTCAACCCAAATTCTTGTTTTACATGCTAACTAGTGAACTTGGGCAAGTGATAAGATTCTTTGTACTTAAGCCTTATAATAGGTGAGATATTTTGTTTGTAATTGTGAACTGAGGTGCTGCATACCAACTAGTGGTGCTTTTGCTCTCTCTCAACTTGTGATAGTGCAAGATTTGGATCCTTATATTTGATGATTCAATGTGAAGCTTGTTGCTGTACCTGATCAAAGAAGGCACGAGATGAAATGAAAAAGCAAAAAAACATTATTAATTCTAATTTGCTTCAATGAAATCAAATTAATATCTAATATTTGAAGAGGCGACAAACGTGTAAATTTGAAGCTTATTAGTGATGTCCTAGCAACCGTACCACAAATGCTTTGTATGGGCGAGCCCTGTGATGCTGTGAAGGTTTGATCTAAGTGCAGACAGACTAAACCTATACCCGTCTACCACATATTAAGTAGAGTGGCATACTCTTTGTTGCACCTTTACCGCAATCTAGATCTGGTATTAGGTAGATAAATAATATATTTGTTCTTTGGAAGTTTAGTTGTTGTTCCATTGTAGATAGCAGTGCTTGATGGTTAAGAGAGAACCATCTGAAGTTCAGCCCTGCTGAGGATCATGGTGGCTTAAGTTTAGTGAGAAAGTGGAAGCCTGCTCAAATGAGGATAAGTTGTATAAATTTTTCTTATGTGGTCAATTTCTGCATGCTGCTATGTTTGATTGGAACTGAGTTCAAGAGTTGAATGCTTTTATCTGTAGTTACCACTTGCAAGTTTATAGATCTACCAGATCATCCAAGACCAGATGAATGAAACAATTTGGTGGTGTGATGCACATTTTGTTTTCATGGACTCAGACTTAAGCTATGGTGTACAGATTAAAAAAATTGCATTTCTCTGCGATTCATGTTTTTCTACGTGATCTTCACAAATTGGATGACCATGAGTGTTTTGACTTCTAATATTAATGGCTGTAGCCTCAACTTACTTTGAGGATTCGGATCTTGACAAGTATTGAAAGTGGCTATCTTTATGATATTGCTCTCAATCAGAAATGATAAACTGTGTTTTCATGCAATGTCGAAGTTTTGGTCTTATTTCTTTTCTCTTCTTGAACAAATATAACAGGAGAAACGGTTTCACAATTGGCTTGAAAATGCTAGAGACTGGGCAGTTAGTAGAAGTCGATTTTGGGGCACTCCTCTACCTGTATGGACGAGTGATGATGGTGAAGAATTAATAGTCATGGATTCTATTGCTAAACTCGAGAAGCTTTCTGGTGTTAAGGCATGATCTCTCTCTCTTCTCTTGGTTGATGCTGGTCAATTCTTTTCTTTCCTTTACTTGAGCTTATTATCCTCCATGGATTGGTTTTGTTGGTGACTTCTGACTATACGGACAGACACATTCTTTTTGGTGCCATCTTATGGCTATATTTTGATCATGCAGTTAGTATGATTCCGTGACCTTATAACAGCTATCTATCACCTAGTGATCACATGGGCTGCATTTCTTTCACATGTTATCTATATGTTCATGCATGTACTACTGTCCTTTTATGTCTGTCGAGCTTGTGGTTGTGCATATTCATGTGAATACTGTTAGATACATGTCTTACTGCATTTTGTCATCTTGCAGGTGTTTGATCTGCATCGTCACAATATTGATCACATCACAATCCCATCCAGTCGAGGTCCTGAATTTGGTGTGCTTCGACGTATTGAGGATGTAAGCTACTGGATCTGGGCTTTTTAATAGAACTCCCCCTCCTGTTTTCTTTTTTTAGTTGTTATTCCAAAAGTGAACCTCTTGACAACATTGCATTATTAATGAAAGTATTTGTTTTTCGAGTTCCTACCCATTGATTATGCAGTATAGTGTTTAATAGGTTTTGTAAAATCCGGGAAGCAGTTATATTGCTTTGCCTCCAACTCTGAATCAGTTTAAAAGCATTGTACCTTCATTTTAACTTCTATTCTTGCTTGGCCTGGCTCAATAATTTCACTCTTTTCATTTGTCTTGACCAAATAAGAGTGGCTTGCATACTTTACATATTTTTTGTTCACTAGGAAGCAAGGGGAGGACTTGGGTTAATTCTGAATTGGTTTTGAAAATACTGCACTTGACTTGCTTTTACCTTCTATCATTGGCCTGAGCATTTTAGTCTGTTTGCTCACTTGTCTAACCTAGAAATGAGTCCATGAATGCATGCTTCCCACACTTTTTGGTTATTAATGTAGCTGAATCTTCATTGTTATGCCCTCCGCTGTATTACTGCAGAGTTTTCATTTGACTAAACTACCATATTTTGGATATTACTTTATATGTATTATATATTTTATGCGTAGTTTGCATATCTTTTGATTCAATGTTTTAATTTCTGCAGGTATTTGATTGTTGGTTTGAGAGTGGGTCGATGCCTTATGCTTATATCCATTACCCATTCGAGAATGTTGAACTTTTTGAGAAAAATTTTCCTGGGCATTTTGTGGCTGAAGGGCTAGATCAAACTCGTGGATGGTTGGTTCCTTAGTTTTAGATACTTCATAATTGCTTACATATTTGAGTTTTAATAGCAATTTCTTCAAGCAAATTACATCGAGTCTGTACCAAGTACAGTAAAATTGAAGTGCATAAGGAGATACAGTCCCTTTGGAAATATTTCATTTGTCGAAGTAGGCAGTTTAATATGACGTCCTTGGTGTTGTTTCTCCACCAAAGAAGAAAAAATCCTTAAATCTTTCTGGTGCAATATTTTTCTCAAAAGTTTCACCTGTGCTTTTTTTCCTTCCATATATCATATTTTCTGTTGCAAAATCTCCTTGATTGCTTGGGGATTTCAATATGCACGGGGGGTGAGGTTCATGTTTCCATGCCAGTCACTTGGTTAACAACAGTTATTCAGAAGACTGAGCAAGTTGGATCATGGATTTTTATCTGGTATTGCAGGTTCTATACTCTCATGGTATTGTCTACTGCATTATTTGGGAAGCCTGCATTTAGGAATCTCATTTGCAATGGACTTGTCCTGGCCGAAGATGGAAAGAAGATGAGTAAAAGTTTGAAAAATTATCCATCACCTATGGAAGTTATTAATGATTATGGAGCTGTAAGTTCTATTTATAACATGTTAATTAGTTTCTTTTAAAATTAAATTGCATAGGTTCTTTCTATTAAGTGTCAATTATCCATCTTTTAAAATAAAAGGTGTTTTCTTTTTGGCCAGCAATATGCTTGTCCATGTTTTCTGTGTTTTTTATAAGAACTTTGTTTCTTTCTTACTAAGATTTATGGATGGCTGCTGTACAGGATGCATTACGACTATACCTGATAAACTCTCCAGTTGTGCGTGCAGAAACCTTGCGTTTCAAAAAGGAAGGTGTTTTTAGTGTTGTGAGTATCTCAAACTTTTTTGGATTTAGGGAATTTCTTTACTCTCATCTTATCTTATATCTTAATATATGTTTTGCTTCTATGCTCACTTGGCTCTTAGCATAATCAATCATTTTATTTCTATCCAGGTCAAAGACGTGTTCCTCCCTTGGTACAATGCTTACCGGTTCCTTGTACAGAATGCAAAGAGGCTAGAGGTTGAAGGGCTTGCACCATTTACTCCTGTTGATGCTATAACTCTTCAAAATTCATCCAATGTGCTTGATCAGTGGATCAACTCAGCTACCCAGAGTCTTGTTCATTTTGTTCACCAAGAAATGAATGCATACCGCCTTTACACGGTTAGCTGTTTTATACCATTACTTTGCTGTTAGCTGTTTTAAACCATTACTTGCTGTTAGTATTTGAGTTTTCCTTGAGTGTATATAGAACTGGAAGTTGAAGATGAAGAATTAACTCATCTTATAAAATATGCTTTAAAACTTATATCTTACTTTGAATATATATGGAATATGCTTTAAAACTTGAAAAAGCTCATATGGCACATGGAGATTAAAGAATTAATTAATGTCTTGTACACTTATACTTATCTTTCCAAATGCATATTTTGCAGGTGGTACCTTATCTCTTGAAATTTCTTGACAACCTTACAAATATTTATGTGCGACTCAACCGCAAAAGATTAAAAGGTCGTACTGGGGAAGAAGACTGCCGAACAGCTCTATCAACTTTATACAATGTATGATTTACTTGATGCTAATTCTATTTTGTGCTATGAAAGACAAAATTGCTCACATTTTCATCTTGTTTAGCATAGGTGGCAGAGTTCCTCTTTTTTACTTGTTCCATTACAAGGTAGTGCCTCCTTTATAGTTGATACTCTGCATGTGCAAAACAGTTTCTCATTAAAACTAATTGTTTGTTGGAATTTTTTGGATGTGGATATGCATCTTGTATGGAAGGTTTGCAATCGTCTGATTTGAAGTAGGTTCTCTTCTTGAGTTCGTGTCACACCCTCTCAGTTCTCTTCTCAACATTGCAGTTTTCTTTTCTAGTTTATATCCTTAAAGGTTACATGCGTTTCTTTTCACAATTCACAAGCTTGTAATTGAGTACTTGATTCATTAACACTTCTTCCATCTTGGAAACTTATGTAGTACCACTTGTCAATGCTTCATGGTGAAACCCGGGATAAGCTTACAATTTTTCAAGATGCTTTGTCACCAATCATACCATGAATAAAATCTAATCAAGTTTTATTATCTCTGCTTTAAAATGTTGTCAGTTGTTTTTGTTGATGCCAAGTTATATCCACTGTAGGTTCTAAATAACAAATAATAACTCCCTCATTCTGGTTTATTTCTTGGACTAACTCTTTTTGTCCCTGCACTAGTCCTCGAAAAATAATGAAACCCTTGCCTATTTTTCACATTTGGACACCAATGCATGCTGCTGCTTCAAAGGCATTCCTTGGCTAATCTCTTACCAATTATTGTTATTCACTTTTTATTAGGTTGCCTGATTGTTTTGATAAGATGCCCTCTTTGACAGTGTGATGATTTGTGTTATATGTTATTGGTTTCAGGTGCTTTTAATATCATGTAAGGTGATGGCGCCATTCACACCTTTCTTTTCGGAAGGTCTGTATCAAAATATGCGGAGAGTTTGTACTGAATCAGAGGAAAGTATTCACTATTGCAGCTTTCCTCAAGTAGAGGGGGAGGTATCTATAATCTCTGTTGCAGCAAGCTCATTTTGTTTAGTAGATTAACTTTTTGAACTTCCTTATGCTTTCTAGGCTGCCAATCTTTGGTCAAGTTGAACATCCAGGCATCATCTACCCCAATTGTGGAATTTATTATGAATTTGGAGAATCCAAGATTCATGATACTTTCGAAGAGAAACTATGCCCCATGTTTTCTAACTTATATTTATTTTTGGCGCATTGCTTTTGTAAAATCTCCAACTAATTTTGGCTAGTTTTAAGCAGAAAGTTTGGTCCCTCTTCCATTTAATGGTTTAAGCTCTGTTTGATATATATTAACATTTAGACAATTTTACAGTCTTTTCTCCCTCTTTAAAATGATAATCTTTTGAAACAATTATATTATATTTATTGCTATTGTAGAGGAATGAACGGATTGAACAAAGCGTTGCAAGAATGATGACCATTATCGATCTTGCCCGCAATATCCGTGAACGGCACAACAAGCCTCTTAAATCACCATTAAGGTACTCCTATAAGCTCACCCCTCACTCATTTGTCTTTTTAGTTATATACTTCTGCATTTACTTTCGACTGCCTCTTGTTCATTCCTTACCTCATTGTTTTTATTATATTCCTCTTTCCAAACTGCAGGGAGATGATAGTAGTTCATCCTGATGTTGACTTTCTTGATGACATAGCTGGAAAACTGAAGGAGGTTTGTGCTCCATTCCTAAACTATCCATATCATACTGTCATTATATGATTTGGCTAATCAAAACATGTTTTTCTTTAAGCTAGTATTCTACCAATTATTTTCTTGCTTAAGTTCATTCTCTTGGTTATTTGATGTCTGCTGTTATTTGTATTCAAACTGTTTTATGAGCTGTGTATTCTGTTTGCATGGTAGTATGTGCTCGAGGAACTCAATGTGAGATCTCTTATTCCATGTAACGATGCTCTGAAATACGCTTCTTTGCGCGCAGAGCCTGAGTTTAGGTATGCCTTATTATATCTTTACGAGGTTTTTTGTACTTTACTGTGCTTGTGTAATTGATTTTTTTGGTTATTTTTGTTTCAGTGTGTTAGGTAAGCGACTTGGAAAATCTATGGGGGTTGTTGCCAAAGAAGTTAAAGCAATGTCTCAGATAGATATTTTGGAATTTGAGAAAGCTGGAGAAGTGACCATTGCTTCACATTGTCTGCAACTGTCTGATATTAAGGTGCTTCTTTTCTTGCTGTGTTAATTTATATTTCTATGTTATCATGCATCCATATATTTGGCAAAGCAGTTTTTGCCCTGCTGATGAAATGGTAGTTACTTTTGCACAATGTGATTCGCTGATGGAATTACCTAGGCGTGTTTCTTGGAGAGACCATGTGATGTTGAACAGTTTTTCATTTTACATATTACAACAATCTTTATGAGATGAAATGGTTTTGCAGCTAGAGTTAGTTCCAGAGGAAAATTTTCCATTTGCTTCCCCCCATTTTTCTCTCGAAAATCCTTAATCTTCGTCTTGTTTGGATGAATAAACTTTTGAAATTATTGGTTTACAGTGGACTATATAAACTAGTAATGGTGGTGCCCATTCTCTGGTTAACCACCTCAAGATTGTTGTTAAAATCTCAGTTTGGTCTTGAAATTCAACTCAACTAAGCTTGAGTTTCCAGCTGGATGGAGTTCTTCTAGTTTGGCTTTGTTGATTTAATAACATCATTTTTGTGCCAATTTAGTGATTTACACATTCTTATGAGTTCCCAGGTTGTTCGGGAATTCAAATGCCCTGATGGTTTGACAGATAAGGAGGTTGATGCTGCTGGAGATGGTAGGAACTTGAAATGCAATTAGTTTTTGGTATTATATGTTATAGGTGCATGACTCAAGTTTTGGTGTCCAATATTTCAGGTGATGTTTTGGTAATATTAGATTTGCGCCTGGATGAGTCATTATACGAGGCTGGTGTTGCTCGTGAGGTATCTCTCAAATAGGCAGTCAGTATATGTGACTACTCATTTCAATCATTTTCAGGAACAGAATTTTAGAAGTTTCATATATCTTGCAATACTAGAAATTTATTTTATTTGAAAAGGATATTACATTGTCAATATTATTACATCACTTGTACCATTTTGTGTCTCTGAAATTCTTTTCTCACCATGACCTTACATCGTATTCTGATTTTTAAATGGAAACCCTCTTTACCTTTTCTTTAATTCATTGATTAAAGGAAGTCGCTTTGTGGACTAACATTGGTTAAGGATGTGGGATGCTTGATGACTGGATTTTCTGTCAATTGCAGGTTGTGAATAGAATTCAGAAATTGAGGAAAAAAACTGGACTTGAACCTACAGATGCGGTTGAGGTTTACTTTGAATCTCTGGATGAAGATAAATCAATCTCCCAGCAGGTCATGAATTCACAGGTAATGCTTTTATATAATCCTTCTTCCTCTTTTGCTCTATTTTTCATATAATAGTTTCATGAATATTGCTCAGTAGTTATCGTTGTGTTTTGAAATCTAATTTGTCTTGGGCTCAATTTTTAAGCTTTATAATTTTTTTCCATCTCTTCTTGCACTCTCAAATGGCTAAATAATATATTGTTGATAGCATTGTTATTCACATTAAATTTTAATCTCAATACTCTTTTGAGTGTGCATTGTGTGAAGTTTATTATTTATCCAACATATGAAAAACTATATCATCCTGGTGGTCTTAGTATTCTAAAGCTGAAAAACTATACCCTCTGAGTAGTTATATATATATAAACCAAGCACTCTGTTGCATCAGTGTGATATGTAAGTGTTTTCAATTCAAGTGCTTCATAACTGGAGTTGGATTTTTTTATTCACAGGAACTCTATATTAGGGATGCAATTGGTTCCCCATTGCTTTCTTCCACATTGATGCCACCACATGCAGTAAGTTGCTATGGATTAAAAAAAATACTTCCCTTTTTTATGTTTTAGTCTGGGGATTTTTTATTTCTTCTTTAATTCTAATTTAAGTTCATGTTCAGTTTGGAAACATCATTACTTTTGAATGTACACTGCTCCACTTTGAAATTCCATTCACTGCTGGAGCTTGCATAACATCCCAGGGCATGAAGTGCTTTCATTAATATACAAGTCCAACTTAAAATTACCGTAGAGTTTAACTGCCATGGCATGGACATACTGCTCTGGCTTCTTGTTAGTCCTGGAATTTACATATGGCGGGCAGTCAGCCCTGACTCACTGATCAAACAACCCGAAACCCATGGCTTACCAGACTAGGAACTATTTCATAGGGAAATGCAGGACTACATCAAGTCCCGAAACATGCATTGTTTAGTATTGATAGTTGTATTTTCAGAACAAAGGTTTTTTAACAGGATTGTCAAGAAGACTGTGGATGTTGTTTCCAGTAATTTCTCTCTGGCATGTCTTTTTGAATTACATTGCAGGTTATACTTGGTGAGGAGAGTTTCCATGACATTTCCAAGTTGTCCTTCACCATATATTTGGCAAGGCCAGCACTAGTGTTCAATTCTGATGCCATTCTTTTGTTATATGGAGGTCTGTCTGTCTGTCTCTCTTCCTCCCCCCTCCCCTCCTGCCAGGCATTTCTCTCTATCCATTCCCTCTCTTACTATTAATCAATGGTTTCAGGAAATACAAAATCTGTCCATGGTCTAGAAACTTACTTGCTATCAAGGGATCATTCTAATTTGAAATCTGAATTTCAACTTGGAGATGGAAAGGTTTAGATCTTTAACCCGTTTATACTCTATTTCTACAAATCATTGAAAATAAACACTTAAAGATTTTAGTTAGCTCATGTTTAATGAACTTGTACATCCTTCTCCGCAGATAACTGTTGACGCCATTGAAGGCTTCCCTGCCAGAAATGTGGTATTGGGAGAACATGTGTTCTTGACTGTCGGCGACTCCGTTGTAAGAACAAAAGGTTTGTGATAGGATTCTTTCAGACAGGGTCATATACGATTTTGTTCTATTTTTATTGATTACAGAAATTCCAGCCCCATGTTATTGTCTTGATGGGTGCAAAAAAATGTCATCTCTCTCCCGCCAAATGGTAGCTCTGGGTTTTGAGAACATAAAAGTGTTACTCTTTTTGTTGTATAGCTATTATGCCTACGTTTAAAAACAATTTTGTTAATGTATTTGGTTTTGAATTTCTGCTGCATTGATTACAGTATATTTAATCGAAGGCTCCTTTCTCTCCAGTTCACATGCAACATTGTTCATATTTTAGCATGAACTTCAACAACTAATTCAAGTTCTGGACTTGTCAGCAAATGTAATTTCACAAGCTCAGTTTGGTTTCGATGTTTGTATGATGCGAGTTCTATTAGCTTGCCCATGTTTTTATCTTTTATAATTTTAATATAAATTATTAAAAATTACTTCTCAAAATATTAGGTGAAAAATAATTTGAAAATTTGGACAATAAAGCCAAAGGGTAATTATTATTATTATTATTATATCAATAACCTATTTTTATATGTTTAATCTCTGTTAATGCAAAAATTAATTTTATAGAATATCTTTAACATAACAACAAATATAATATAAATTCATCTGAAATTAACATGTGGGATATAATTTTAAAATCTTTAATATTTTCTTTAAAAAGGAGGATTTCTTATGTTTATATATGATATTTCCGTAGAGATTGGCATATTTTCACTTCAATGAAAGATGCGGGCCCTTCAACTTCGAGGAAAAACAAATAAGCACAATTTGGTATAAACATAGCAGAACAATGACACTGCAACAAGGTAAAAAAATTGCAGAACTTGCTACCACTCTTAGATGTTACCAGAAAAGACTAACAATACAATACTAATCCAAATTTGTTACATGCCATAGGCCAGAGAATTTCATCAAATGAAGAAAGGTATCAATTAAAGCAATGACCTTGGCGAAATTTAGATACTACTATTTCAACCTGAACTAGAAACTGCTTCCTGACATTGTTGTGCTTCACAAGCCTTCTCTTCCTCTTCAGAGAAACTGGGAGCTTTTGGAATCAAACCAAGAACCTTGAACATCAGTTGATCAGCATCGTAATCGTTGTTAGGTGTTGTCAGTAGCTTCTCGCCAGTGAAGATAGAATTGGCACCGGCAAGAAAGCAAAGAGCCTGCTCAGACATTGAGAAACGAACTCTCCCGGCTGATAATCTGACCATTGCTTTCGGCATAACGATACGAGCAGTGCCGATCATTCGAATCATCTCCCATATTTCAACTGGCTGAACAAGAAGGTAGAAAACATGAAATCCATTAAGCTTCTAAGCAACTGATGCTAAATTCAAAAGCCAACTTTAAACACCATCTTTATCTGCTAGGTGGTCCAACAATCATTTTCTAGTGATACCACGTAGATACTTCAGGCCATAAAACAAGATAATTGTACAAACACAATCCGACCTGGTGATTAGATTTTAAACAATGATTCTTACGTGTGTAAAAAGGGGTTGTAGAATGAGGAAAATATTGTGAGATCAAGAACTGAAGCAAGGCCATCTTCAGAGGTGATTCATAAAATATACCAACATGGGTTTTGATAAGTAATGCAGCTACAGCTAATTGATTGAGACTAAATGAACACAATAGCATGGTTAGGAAAGCTGTTATACTATCGTCATAGTGCTTTTTTGAATAGAGATTTTGAATAAGTTAGTACTACTAGCTTCCTCATTTTGTTACCAAAGTAGCGATCAGTTCATAAAATAATGGTTTATAGTTTCCATCTACCATTAGTTATCACAGAACTAAATTTGAAGAACAAAGATAAATTAAAAACCTTCAGAAAATGATTGGGCACGATCATAATGATTATTATAACAACCATACTGAACTTGTATCAAACAGGAATAAGTACCTTTTGTTCCTGTAAAGGTGTGCCTTTCACTGAAACTAAAGCATTGATTGGAACACTCTCTGGGTGAGTAGGGAGGGTTGCCAACGTATGCAATAAACCAACTCGGTCTTCCTCTGCTTCTCCAAGCCCTATTATGCCTCCTATTAAACAGAAAAATAGACAGATTCCATGATAAGCATTTTCCTTTGATGGTGAAAGGAATTCTTGCCTTCATCTAGGAAGAATATGCTGTTGCATAAACTTGAGGTAAGGACTCACTCTGAAATCAAAACAAGCCCCCAATTTCCATCAAAGGCATCTTAAACTGTGTTCTTTAATATTCAAATTGCAATTCTTCTCTATCTTCATGATAAACTCCGCGGAAATCGATCAATTTAAATATTTCCTCTTCTTTTACAATGCACTGGATTTTGTTTTTCAAAAATCTACTTAAGAAGAAAGGAGATATCAGGAAGAGTTGATTCAATCACCTGAGCATACACTAATTCCTGCTTCACGGACATGTTGAAGGGTTTCCAAGCGTTCATCATAAGATCTTGTGGTGATGATATTCGGGTAATATTCTCTTGAGGTATCAAGATTATGGTTATAAGCTGTAAGACCTGCCTTCTTCAGTTCTATGGCCTGCTGCTTCTCTATCATGCCCAAGGTGCAGCAAACCTCCATGCCCATATCCCTGACAGGCATCAGAAATTTCAGTCACAGACTTGTAATTAGATAAAAAAAGGAGCTATTACAGCATTTTGCATGAAGTGGCTACTCTAAAGACCGTAAATGCATGAGCTTGTCCATAAGTGGCTATCTCATTTAAAAAAGCTCAAGGTGTAGAAATTTCTCCAAATTCATTCTCTTGGTACCCCCCACTTCAGTAGGTGCATAGTTAGGAAATAACCTTTGCACTATAATATTGTGTGCAGTGTGAAAATCTGTTTTCTAAGTTGAGCAAAATGCTTTGCTTTGATATATTTCTTTCATAAACGATGCATTCATTACCTGATGTCTTTCACATAATCTAAGACTTGGTTAAAGTTCGTTTTCCTTCCTATCGTGTCTCTCCAAGCAGCACCCATGCAAAAACGAGTGCTACCAGCCTCCTTTGCCTGAAAAATTATACAGAAGGTTCTAAACCATACAATCATACAAACAAATAAATAAGCAAAAGAAAATAAAATGGCATCCTGCTACACTAAACATGAACTTGATTGGATAAAAAATCAGTGATCAGTATAGGGCTATCAACTCGAAGGGAGGGGAGAAATTCAGCTAATCAGCAGGTGATTATCCAATAGCAACATTCAATCAATTTGCCAAACAACAAAATTGCATGAAGAACAATGAGAGTTCATTTCTTGAGGTGTAACCCTTCATTTCTCAGCTACTTTGATAAGTGAAGTTATGGCATAACCATGAAACTTTTAGTGAGCACCAAAGCTAACCAAATAAGCAAACAACTTGCTATCGAGGAATAAGAGTTGAAAACGTCTAGTGCATTTCTGGTAACGAGAATTGTTCGATTCTAGTACCCCAATTAACAAAAGGGAAAACACAGAAAGGATCTAAGAATGATGTCAACCAGGAGGTATGCAAGTCAAATCAATCAATTAAGAAGCTAAGTTAAGGAAGCCATCTAAATGTGGGCAGGTTTTCAAAATTTGCAAGATAATTGAATCACATAGTAGCCAAAATAAGAGATACAGCATAAATTGTTTTTGCACAAATGCCATCAGCAACAGAAAGCGTCCAATTGCCTCAAGAATCTTGTGAAACTAAATACCATAAATAAGAAAAAAACAAAATGATAAAGGGGATTAAATAAGAAGAAGAAAAGAAACACACCCTTTTAGCAGCCTCCATAACAGTTTCCTTAGTCATGAGCCTCTGAGCCTTGACTCCAGTATCATACCTTGAAGATTGAGGACAATAAGAACAATCCTCGCTGCACCCACCAGTCTTTATGGAAAGCAAAGTACATTGCTGAACCTCTCTAAAGTTATGAGCATATCTATGAACTTGAGCCTGACAAAACAAAACAAAACAAAACATCAACTATTAACTAAAACAACAAACACCCTTTTTTTCTACATTACTGAGTAAAAAGATCTAACCCCATGAAAGAGGAGATCAAGAAGAGGAGATTCATAAACATCCTTGATTTCTTCACGTGTCCAGTCATTTCTCGGACCATCTTTGATAGTTTTTTCAGCTTGAATTGCTGCAGCTGAAGAGGATGAATAACTTAATGAGGAGAGAGTGAGAAAATTTAGTCTTATATGTGGTCTAAAGATTGATCTAATTGACAACATTCTTGCTTGTTTTGTGCTTGGTTCCTGTTTTTTTTCCCGTTAAAAACTAGGAGCAGAAACTGAAGTAAACAGAAGGGGCTTTAGCCTTTTAGATGTTAGAAAGCAACAGGAAGCAGCCGGCAAAGTCAAGAAGGGTTAGATGGAGAGATGGCAACTCGAAAATGAAATTAAAAAAGTACCTAACCCCCAACGGCTCAAGGATATATTCGTAAATGCGGTTGATTCTTAAGACAAATTTGTATATATTTTTTATTTTTTTATCATTTTTTTTATTTTAATATGACAATATAAAAAATAAATTCAAAAAATAAAAAATATTATTAAACCATTTAAAAAACAATTTATAACATACTTCTATACTTATTACTGTTTGATAGTATAACTGAAATTATTTTTTCAAAGTGTTTTTTTATTTATAAATATATTAAAATAATAAAATTTTTAAAAATATTTTTGATATCAACACATTAAAGAACTCTTAAAATATCAAAAAAAAATTAATTTAAAATAAAAAATAAAAATATATTTTTTTATTTTTTTTCAAAAATATTTTTAAAATACAATGGTAAAAATGACTATGAGTTATACCAAGCTACTCATCTAATAAACAAATTAACTATAAATTAAGGATACAATTGAGACAATAAATAGAGATGAAGGATCCAATTAAAGCAATCAGTAGTTGAAAGACTCAATATAAGAGGGTGTATATAGTTGAGGGACTAATATGATGTTTTCCAAACCACGTAAGCCACCAACCAAGTGCCCGAGCCCGGTACCGAAACTCACAAACTGGACATAGGTGAAGGGAAAAAAAGAGAGGGAAAGAGAGAGTGGCAATAGCAGATGAGTGGACGCAGCATAAACTCAGTGTTCTACGCAGAGACATACCACCCAATTCAAGCTGGTAGTATTGACGGCACCGACACTGCTCCTCACGATAACGCCGTTTACCGCGCTCTTCTCTGTTCCTCCGCCGGTCTCTGTAAGTAAACACTAAATTTCACTTTCGTCCGCACAATTTCTATGTTTTCTTTCCATAAACAATTCCATCTCTTTGCAGATGACCCTTTTGGAGATCCCGAAGGCCATTGGTGACCCTTACTGCACTATCTTTGTTGGGCGTCTCTCACATCTCACTACAGAAGATACACTTAGGAAGGTGGAATATTGTATGTTTTCCATAGAATTTGAATAATTTTTTTATTTTTTTAGTTACCAATAGCGTTTACATTCTCAGGCAATGAGCAAGTATGGTAAAGTGAAGAACTTGAGATTGGTTAGACACATTGGTAATGTTAAAACTGTTTCTTTGACTGGTTTTTTCATATTTGGGTTTCTTTTGCTGTTATGGGGATTTTCTTTCTTTCTTGTTTTGTTTGTAATATTGGCTTGGTTTTGATGTTTTAATTGATATTTGATTGTGGGGTTCCTTTTGTTTTGATGGGCTTTTGGTTTTTGATGTTATTGGTTTCATTTTGCAGTGACTGGTGCATCAAGAGGTTATGGTTTTGTTGAATTTGAAACTGAAAGGGAGATGCGCCGTGCATACAAGGTTTTATATTTAGTCTTGAGCTAGAACTTTGATGTCTTGTTCTGTTTTGCTTTACATTATCTTGCAATAGTAAATTAGGTTGTGAAAAGTGGGTTTCTATTGAAAGTAGTTGATATAAATGTCTGATGTTTGTTTTGTTGTTTCATGCTATGTAGGATGCGCACCATTCTTATATTGATGACTCTGAAGTCATAGTTGACTATAATAGGCAACAATTGATGCCTGGGTGGATACCAAGAAGGTTAGGTTAGTTGGATATTTACTTTACTTGCAGTGTTTTGTTGCATAAGCTCAAACATATAAATGATTCTATATTGTTTTTCTCCTTGTTTGTGATAGGAGGTGGCCTTGGTGGTAGAAAGGAGTCTGGACAGCTTCGGTTTGGGGGACGAGAAAGGCCATTTCGAGCTCCTCTGTATGTGTTGTTCAATGTTTTATATTCTGCATTGAATTACTAGATAAACTTATTTTTTTGTGATCCTATGAATATATGCACTGTTCAGAATGTTATCATCTATCATCTTTGGTTCGTAACCTGGATTTAGTTATTCACCAAGTTTGGTCATATACTGTTTCCACATGTTGTGTATTTGCATTGAGGGTATGGAATGGAATGGGAGCATGGAAAGCATCAGTTTATGGTTTTTTAAAATACAAAGAAGATGAGCAATGAACATTAAATTTTTCTTGGGAACTCAAAGTTGCATTGGTACTTTAGTTTCTTACTTCATATAGTTTTAAAATCAACACATGGTTTTATTAACTCTCCTTCATAATCCTTTTTGAGGATTTCTATATGAAGGAGTGCCATTCGTATTCCTGTAAAACAATGGATTCTAATAATTTTCTGGGATTTTGAATAATTTTAACATACATGGAATGTATATGTCTGCAGAAACACGCATATTGCTGCTCTTGTAGATTTTAGTAATTCATGCATCATGATAGAAGTTCATACTAGCAGATTTTCAGTCATCAGTTCTACATAGAAGACTGCTTTCAAAGATGGAAACCTTGAGCAAGTCCTTCCAGCCTCCAGCCTGGGACTGCAATCTAGATAGTTCATGCCCAATTCAAGCTTGCTTTAACTTGACCACAGTCTCTTGGAAACAAGGTCTGCTTGTTGTTAGAAACCAACGTGCCCTGATGTTGGATTCAATGAGGGTGGATTTGTTGGGTGACCAACATGACTATAACATGCATACTAAATTGCATTTGGATCTAGACATTAACTACTAGTTGCAAATCTATTATTAATTGCTCCTTTGTATTGATGGAGATTGTGCTTCAAGCTGAATGTGAGGAAAAAAGGATTAATTTGGTGAAATATTGAAATGGTTCAAGATTGTTGGGAAAGCTGAATTCCATTACTTGTATGATGAAAACTGTACTATGATCTTGTGATGTTAATGGTCTACACTCTTCCACCACGCAGTCAAACAATTCCTCATGATGATTTGAAGAGGCTTGGCATTCCTCCTCCACCAGAGGGAAGATATATGTCTCACTATGAGGTATTGTTCCTTGTGGCATGCTGTACGAGTCTAGTTGATATGCATGATTACGCATATACCTTTGGCTTTCTTTCTAGGTCACTGTTATTGGAGCTGCTGATTTTTCGCAGTTCTCTTGTATTTGATTTTTCTTGTATAGATTATCTAAGTTATGAATACTCAACTGAAAAGGAACTTTGAATCTTCTATGCAAGAATAATCAGATTCGCATCAGAAAACTTAAATACAGAAATGGGATCATTTTGATTTCGTTCCTCATCCTGTTGTCTTAGGTCCCATCACCCCCCAGAAGAAAACGGAGCTCCAGAGATAAGGAAGAAAGTTCCCACAGGAGGAGCTCCATGGATAAGGAAGAACGCAAGCATAGAAGTAGCTCAGTTGAGGCTGAGGAATCCTATAACACAAGGAGCTATCGGGGCAAGGAAGAGCACTACAGTGAAAGGCACTCTGTTGAAAAGGAAGAACGCCGCTACAAAGACAGCTCCATGGATCGATCAGAGCGCTCTCACAGAAGAATCTCACCAGAGAGGGGTGGTTACCATCACAACAGGAGCTCTTTAGACAGGGAAGAGCACTCTGAGAAAAGGAGCCCTGCGGATATGGAAGAACCTTCCCAC
Organism: Salix suchowensis; assembly: GCA_029030765.1. NCBI lineage: Eukaryota > Viridiplantae > Streptophyta > Magnoliopsida > Malpighiales > Salicaceae > Salix > Salix suchowensis. The sequence goes on along the minus strand of CM054996.1, from coordinate 12,187,772 downwards.
AAAAAGCTGAGAAACAGGGAGGAGCGCACTCACAAAAGGAGCTCCAGGGACAGGGAAGAAGGCTCTCGCAAGCGCCATAAACATGGGAGTTCTGATAAAAGACGCAGGGAAGATGTCTAGTAGTCAGGATTGCTCCTCTACTCCGATTATTTGCAGGCTGGCCCGCCTATGTAAATTTGTTTTGAGAAAGAGAGCAGCTTCTGGCTGTAAGATTGTGTTTTGGAACTTCTCAAGCCTTTAAATCATTCTCTTCGTATTTGAATTATAAGAGTATTATATGTGAGGATTGGATTTTTACTAGTAAATTTATCCTATTTGACATTATTTAAGATACCGGAGAAAATTAAAATACCTAATTTGAGATGGAATTAAATTGAAGAACTTTAATCATAAACTTCAAGGAACATAAATGGAGGTACAAGTGAAAATTTTATACAATTAAAGTTGGGTGGTAAACTAGACATCTCAATCTTTCCAACTATATAAGGTAGATCTAATAATTTATCTAAATGATAAAGAATGATGTGTTTGAAGTCAAGATCGATATTTTCCACGAGAAGCAGGAAAATGGTTGGAAAAAAAACTTGTATGTTAGGGGGATCGTTTTTGCTTACAAGAGTCATATTGATTTTGATGATAATGTTATTCTTTAGCTTGGTATTGACGTTTTGACCTTATAAGATGTTTTCTATAATACATATTCAAGGCCAAATCTATTTAAAGAAAAGGGTATGATACAAACCAATTCAGGTATGATTTTGACATTAAAATATCTACTGATAAATTTTACAAGATCAGATATATCTCTCAAATCATTTATCATATCGAATTGAAACTTTACAAGAAGATAAAAGACACATGAAACTATGTTTTGGTAAATTTTCAAGTCAAATGAAATTTTAAAAAAAAATTATTATTTTATAGGGTATAAAGGTACTATAAAAATCTTGTTAAATTTGTCAAACTAAACGTATTTAGGACATATGTAGGGTTACATGTGGGATATAATTTATGCAAATATAATTTGGTTGTAAACTAGAGGTCTTAAGCTTTCCAACCATATATACTATATAGCAAGTTCACTAATGCATGAAGATAAGAGAGAACAATGTGAAAAAAAATTGTAAATTTGGGTTTTATAGAGAAATTTTAGCGCGAAAACTTTGTTTTTATGATCATCATAATAAAACCTTGTATATTTTCATTGCTGCTGACAGACTAAGCTTGACGAACTAGCTGCTAGTAAACTCTACCATCATCCCAAAGAGTGGTTCCTAGTCCACAACAAACAGTGTGTACGCACAGTTTCTGCATAAACTGTTCTTCAAGTCTTGAGAGCAGCAGTCCAGCTTTGCCATTTCCTTTTGAGGGAGAACAAGTAGCGGAAGCATACATGCTCAAGAGGGAGCACCCAAAATTTAAAGGCAACTAAATTTCGGCAACCCGGGCGCCGACGTCGGATTGTCGTGAAACTCACCCAGTCGATGCGTTTCGCCGTTTGTGAAAGAAATCAGTTGCATAGCCTTCGATGTCCACCGGTTTTTGGGCAAATTCCATCGTTTAGGCCTTGAAATCGTAATTTTTGCTATTTTAAAAAAGTTTTGTTTTGGCCATAACTTTTGATTCGTGAGTCCGAATTGACTTTCATCAATTGCTGCTTGATCATGGTTTATAGGCCTTTCATATTCTGCATTAATCTCAAATTTGCCATTTATGGTAAATTTATTGTTTAGTATCGTTTCCTTTTCCGTCATGGGTTACTCTAGGGTTTTGCTTTAAATTCAATTGTAAAGCCTCTGGCCGACTCATCTATCATTTTATTGAATAAAACTTTGAGTTTGATTGAGAGTTCCTCTCGTTATCTTTGATTTATAGAATATTGGCGTTGGTCGTATTCCTTTACGATTTTCTGCTGCGTCACCTTTTTTCTCCAACAAAAACTTTTGGATTTCGGAGTGGAAGAACCTACCGATGACCGAAGATAAGCCAGACAATGAGTGATTGATCCCCACCATCGAACTCTACATCATGGACGAGGATCGATATGCTCCCACTTTCTTCTTGTCCATGACAAAGAACCGTTAACTTTGAAAAAAGAAAAAAAAGCCATCAACTGTTAACACCACAACCTGTCGACATCCCAGTGCCGAGCCTGGTATTTTTCTCGGAGCATCTCATCAAAGGCCAATATATGCTTCCTTCCTTCCCCTGTAAGGCAGAGATAGTGAGAATGCAATCATCCAATCTAGTGACTTCCTGACATAATCTATTAATCTGGAAATTAATCTCGTGTAACCTCTAGTCCAATGACAAAAATTATGGAGTTTCTACGTCAGAGAATCATATAAATCATATTCTGAGACCTCACTTAACAGTTTGAATTTTTAGGTGAGATAATTCCTCGACATGGTAGTAGAATTTTGCTGACCTATTTCGAATCTAATCACCCTGATTCTATTTGATAAAAATCAAGAACAAGATAATGTGAGTCTGTATATAAGTTTCAAGCCCAAAAAATTTTTACTTAAGGAAATGTATCAAGAGAATAATATAAATTATATTCTAAGACTTTACCTAACAATTTAAGTTTAATTTTAAGTGATATTTCCTTTATATTTTCTTTCCCGATTCGTTGTATCGTGAGCAGACAACAGGACACAGCCCTTTCCTTTCCTTATCTACTCATGAATACTGATTGAGAGGTTTGATCAAGAACTTGTCGTCAATGTCCCATTATTTTCGTTCCTTTCACATTGACTTTTACAAGTCATTGGCAGGCCATTAACTTCAAGGGAATAATTTATTAGTAAAAAACTTAGTAGTAAAATTTTTGGGATTAATATTATATATATATATATATATAAATAAATAAAAAACTTAGTAGTAAAAATTTTGGGCTTAAAATATACATATACACTATTTTAAGGTTAATAGTTTGATTATATTTTTTAGGGTTATGCTTCTTGATGTAAGAACTAGTTATATACTCTATTTTTGTGTGACAAATTTTTGTATATACACTTGATAAGTATTAATTGTGCGACCGTTAATTAAAATTCACTTGATAGAATATAGTTTTGTTAATAAAAATTCATATATAAGCGATTTAATTCCAAACTAGGATAGTGGCGTTAATTAGTTAGTGTTCAACGGAATATTTTTTATTTGGATATGTATTAAAATGTTTTTTTTAAATTTATTTTTTGATATTAATATATTAAAATAATTAAAAAAGATATATAAATTTTATATAAAGCACGGAGCAAATTAAAACCTTGTATATTTTCATTGCAGCTAGCCTACAGACTATACATGGACCACCAGCAAACTAAGTCTCCGATCAACCTGACGAGTGGCTTCAACTCCACGTCAAGGACTTTCCATAGCCTAAGACCTCCAATCCATCTCCCTCCCGAGGAAACACCTTTCTCAGCAGCTGAATATGCTCTCTCACTCCATGCCGACCACTCTCCTTGGCCGGATTCAATCGCCATAATCAACTCATCCACAAGCCATAAAACTTTCTTACTCAGAATTCATTACAAGAATCAAATCCTTGACCTCGTACCTCAAAAATGTCACTAAGCTTTGCAAGAATGACACTGCCTTTATTCTCTGTCCAAACTCCATTGAAGTCCCCATCCTCTACTTCTCTCTTCTTTCACTTGGTGTAGTAATCTCTCCCGCAAACCCCATGAGCTCTGAATCAGAAATTTCACACCAGATCAGTCTCTGTAGCCCCGTAATCGCCTTTTGCTGTATCAAAAACATGTCACAAGCTTCCAAAGCTGAAACACAGAGCCATTCTCATCGACTCACCTGAGTTTGACTCAATATTTACCATGTCTCCTCCTGCAACAACACACAGCTCAGCAAGACCTCGAAAAGGTTACAGTGAGTCAATCCGATTCGGCGGCGATCATGTACTCCTCCGGCACCACAGGGAGAGTCAAAGGAGTGATGTTGACTCACAGGAACCTAATGGCTGTAATTGCAGGATACTATCCATATAAACATGAGAGGAGCTCCCCTACGGTCATGCTTTACACGATGCCATATTTTCACATGTTTGGATTCTTCTACAGTTTTAAATCAGTAGCCTTAAGTGAAACAGTGGTGGTGATGGGGAGGTTTGATTTGAAGAACATGTTGAGAGCTGTGGAGAAGTTTAGGGTAACCCACCTGGCGGTGGCGCCACCAGTTGTTGTAGCGATGACAAAGAGTGATTTGACAGACGGTTATGATCTGAGGTCGCTGGAGACTGTGGGGTGTGGTGGTGCTCCGCTTGGGAAGGATGTTATGAAGGTGTTTGCCGACAGGTTTCCTACCGTGGACCTGTGGCAGGTTAGTGACCATAATTTTTTCGTATTCAAAATTATGGGGTGTTGAATTGTTTGGTTGAACACTTCTTTCACCATCTAATCCTAAATCAGTAAAATAATTTTAACACATTATTTTAGTAAATAGTAAAAAACAAATGACGAGAAAAACTAGTCCTTGAAGAAAATTCTAGCCCCTAACAATTAATCTAGCTCGTTGTTCTCTTTGCATGCAATGAACACACTATATAAAATAGTAGCTCGAGGAAAGAACAAGAAATGTTTGGCTTTTTTCAACATAACCATGAAATACATGTCGTAGATTGCATCAACAACTCATGAAACTATACTACATTTTAAATTATTTCTTATCAAATGATTTAAGAAATGTTTGGCCTTCCACATATATACTGTTCCTTATCTATAAAGGGTTATGGGCTAACTGAATCAACGGGGGTCCTTTCCCGATCAAATGATCCGGAAGAAAGCCGCCATTGGGGTTCAGTAGGAAGGCTCACCGCCGCCTGTGAAGCAAGAATTGTGGATGCAGATACAGGCGACGCCTTGCCTCCTGGAAAGCAAGGAGAGCTCTGGGTTAGAGGCCCCACAATAATGAAAGGTACATTGTCTTGGTATTGATTAGAGACTCCTGTTGGTTCTAGCTGCGCACTAAATATGAACCAGAGACACTGATGAGGACGATTGGAGAGTTCACTGCAGGTTATGTTGGTGATCCTGAAGCTACTTCTACTAGCTTGGACCCAGATGGCTGGTTGAGGACCGGTGATCTTTGTTATATAGACGATGAAGGTTTTGTGTTCGTTGTCGACAGACTGAAGGAGCTGATCAAATACAAGGGATACCAGGTAATGTCATAATGCCGGTCTTAGTTTCTTACCCCATTCAACATCTATTAGAATATAAATATTAAAAAACTGAAATTACTATATATATATATATATATAGGTTGCTCCAGCTGAACTAGAGCAATTGCTCCAATCTCATCCAGAGATAGCCGATGCTGCAGTAATACCGTAAGTCTTCACGTCTTCAAGTTTATGCAGTGTTGTTAATTTCATTTTGTTTAGATCGGTTTGTATTAATTCAAAAAACAAGATAAAATATATAGTTTTTATCTCATTTAAAATTTTAGTTTGTTCTGAAAATTTCATCCAAATTTCAGCCAGAACGTTCTGGTTCAGCCAAATAGTATTTTTTTTAAAATAATGAATAATTTTACAATATCAATTATATCTCTTAATCTGACCATTAGACTGATATGAAATTTTACGAGGAATTTCTTGATATTTATATATATCATGTTAAAATTTTAGAGCAATCAGAGAATGCAATAACCTTGCGAGATTGATGATAGCATTCTCGTAATATTATACATGTTCATAATTTTCTTCAGAAAAATTGCACAATTCTAAATAATTTTATTTTTGGATTTGAAGTAAAATTTTTATAAACATAAACAGTACAACCCCGAAATGGCGAGCCGAAACACTCTGAAATCGAAACATTCCATTCCAATTGAAAAAACAAAGCACCAACCAAAACAGAATTGACAACCTTGAGTTTATGGGATCCCTTCAATTATTTCCTTAAACCAGCAGCATTGGTAGAAGAAATCAGTGATCTCAGTGTGTTTTGTATCATTATTAGTATTCCAGAACTCATAGGAAACATAAGGAAATTCTGATATAAAAGAAATCGCAGTTACCCTGACGAGGAAGCTGGTCAGGTGCCCATGGCTTTTGTGGTGAAACAGTCAGAGAGTAGAATCAATGAAAGAGGGGTGATGGATTTTGTAGCGAAACAGGTGCTTTTCTAATGCTCACAGTCATTTTCTTTTAGAGTTTTCTATCCAGCATCATTGATTTTGAAACAATGCATCTCCTGAACTGCAATTTTCGCTGTATCTGCATATATATATACAATTGCAGGGCTGCAGCGCAGTGAAAGCTTGATGAATCTGATCATGTTGTGCCTTTTTTTTAATGCCTTTTGCATGAGAGCAATGCAGGTTGCACCGTTCAAGAAAGTACGGCGTGTAGAGTTTGTCAGTGCCATACCCTAAGAGTCCAGCAGGAAAAATATTGAGGAAGGAGCTGAGAAAGATGCTTTCCGATTCCGTTGCCTTCATCGAAAATGTAATTAATGATCTAAATTGAAATTAAGAAGTTTATGGTTTACTTTATCGTAATAAGTCATGTGATACTGTATGGTATTCAGAATGAATTATTTATGTTTTTATAGCAAAAATCAATCAGAAAATAATATATTGATGACTGTGACATACAGTTTATATATATATATATAGACATCTTGCGAAGAAGTATACAATGAAGTCCAAAAGGTTCAAATAATTGATGAGAACTTATATGTTGGATAATAGATTTAATCTCCTGGATTTTGCAATCTGATTCATTCTTTCTAGTCAATATACAGTTATATTTTTAGAAAGATAGACTCTGAAAATTATTACAATGAATGGTAGCTTTCCAATGGTTTTGATATGCTAATATAAAAAATTAATGAAAAATAATTATATTGATGTATTTCCAAGTTAAATGCACTTTTGAAATGAAAAACAACTTCCAAACACAGCACATAGAGAATACCATCATGCACCAATTCAAGTTGAATGGCTATACAAGCTTTTATAATTAAGATAGAGGAGGTTCAACACGAAAGTTTTTACAACTGTATAGCATGAGTAGAAATTTCATGTTCACCACTAAGTAGCAGTCCATGTAGTAAATCATTAGACTACACCTACTGTTGCCACTAGAAGATAAAACACCCGGACAAGCATATCTGCAAACAACAATTGATTTAAATGGTAAATGGTATATCTTATTTCTTAAAGGCACCATGAATTGAAAAACGAAGTAAAAATATTTCTCTGTATATCCTAAAAAGAATAAAAATCTAATAGAAATTGTATGTTTGAAAGCTTTTAGAATACTATGATCCAAGTTATGATCATTTTCTGCCCTCTTTACCCAAGCTTGATCAGGAAAAATCTTACCTTGGTTACTCCAGCAATGTTTACTCATGCTTCACAAGTCATCTCTACAATGGAGAAACAGCTTGGATAGCAGTCACTTCCATGTCCATCACTTTACTCCGATTTCTCCTTTCTGCAGCCTTTCTTTTGAATTGAATTTGACGCACATATTCCGTCACAATGACATGAAATTTAGGAGCAAGCTTACTCGATGAAGAAACATTAAGACCTGCTTTCCTCAGAGCCTGAGTCATATGTTTCTGGGCTTTTTGGAAGTGGATGGAGCAGAGAGAAGGGGCGGTTGATCTCAGTATTGGCTTTCCACACGTTATGGGTCCGGCCTGAGCGCTGGAGTGCATAGCGAACCAAGGAAATCTAATGATCAGAGGAAAATCAATTGATTCACAGCATCACTCATAACACAGCATTTTAACATTCATCGTATGATACATGAAAGCATAGAATGCAAATCCAATCAACTGCCCCACAAAATAGTTTTGACTTGATATCATGGAAAGCAGACTGGTGGCAGAAATCATAGCTATCATAGTTTAAAGGGGGACAAACAGAACCAAAGCTATAGCTTGGATAACAAGGTTTTTTTATTATTATTTTAGTCTCTTGGTACTTTAGGAAGAAACTCAAAATTGTTCGAGGCTAAGGCATAGATCCATCAACAAATGGATGTTTGTATTTTCATGTTAGATGTTAACTAATGCCATCAATCTATTACAAGCTGTAGCTATGATGTCAACACGCCACGGACCTTACAGCAAGAAAGTGACATCATGCAAATCAGTAATTACAGAAAACAAGAAAATAGACTTCAAAAAAGATAGGCAAAAGTCACAACTTCACCCAAGACAGTCAAATCGTTTGGTATAATATCCAAGTATAAACATGATTTATTTGTGAAAGTGCAAACAAGGTTCTTCGTGCAAGAATCCAAATTACTTCTATGGCACTGCTAGAGTTCTTTCTACCCCGGTTATCAAATCAAATTTACCCACTAGTTGGACCATCAAATGTTGTCACACAAATTGTTCATGAATAGAGATAACTCTCCCCTACTCATTTTGTTTTTTAGGTTATTGCCTAAGGTATTGTTGTGCATTGTTATCCACCATGCTGTGTTATTTTCCACTTGTAAGGTCAACGCTTAATGTATACCTTGAAACAAAGTTTATACTTGCAAATCTGGTCCCATTAAATCCAGAACTAATGTAACAAAAAATAATCTAGTATGAAAATATCACCACTTTCAAGTATTCCATAATCATTGCTCGAAGCAAGAAGACAAACAAATACTTCATATCACTTTTTCTCTCAACAGCAAAATCTGTACATAATTAAGGATTAAAATCCCAGCTTAAAATCAAGCAGCATTAGTCATTTTGAACCCCAAAATATCTTGGTCACAAGCAATTCACAGGTAATTAAAGGCTATGAAATTTAAAAATCCTTCATGATTCATGACACTTTTTTTTCCAAATCCCTAATACCGAGTATATATTAACCAGTTCCTGCACAGTCTTAATCAAGCTCATTCAATCTACCTATTCCAAACTTCATCAACGAGTCCATGGCACACTAATCTTGCACAAAAATGCAACACTAAACCCATCTAAGAACTTAAAATTCAATACAATCTTACAGAAACCAAACAATCAAAATCCCACCAAAAAACTAATACCAATCAAAGAAAAAAGCTTTATAATCCAAAAATCAAAGAAAAAGGTAGAGCAGGATGAAACCTTTTGATAACGTAACCACAAGGCTTGTAAAGCTTCTGCTTTGCATCAGAAAGTATATGAAGATGACAAAAACTTGTCAAAGCCATAGCCTTTAACTTACACCCAACAAACAAACACCTATGATTACTCTTCAAATCACTAACATTAGTGTTATTTTCACCAATAACTTCTATATTAGCCCCACTCTCTTCATTCTCCCTTTGTAAAACGCCAACCCTGCCACCCTGTTTCTGCTGTTCTTGCTTTTGATTGTCTTCTTTAAAAGGGCTGACACCATATTTCCAATAGTACTCTCTGTACTGAATCTTGAGTTCTTCCATTAATGCCCAGTAATGATCTCTGAAGCATTTTGAGAGTTGTTTTAGCTTGTAAGACCTTCTTTTTAGGAGTTCATGGCGCGTGATGTGGGTGGCGCTTGACAAGACCTGGTCTTTGAGGGTGGGAGATAGTGGTGATGGATTAGTGGTTGGGTTAGGGTCTTGAGTGATGTTAGGTTGTGGGGTTGTTGTGGTGGTGGTGTTGGGGGTAGAGTGGTGGTTCTTGGGTGGCTTAGAGGAGGAGGGGTAGTGTTTCTTGGTGGCTGCCGTCATGGCTTCCTACAGGGAGAATTTAGAGAGTGGGGAGAGCGGAGAGGAGAGAGGGATTTGTTTTCTTGTTCTTCAGTTTAACTATTTGGTGCCATAGTAAGATCCCCAGAGAAGAGGGAATGTCTGAATGGAAGATTGATAATCACAGACGACGTGTAGCTTACATATGGATGACGGTTACTCAGATTTCCCATAAAGTGCAGAGCCAAAGTGCTGATTAATTTCACTTTAGTCGTCGAATTTTTATGTTTTGCAAATTCATCCTCTAGAGTTATATTATTAACCAAAACTAATTTTGTTTGGAAAAACATAATTCATGCATACTCATAAGCGTTAACATTGAAATCTTTCCACAATACTTATTAGTTATTATCAAATTAATTTAATTAAAAATTAATAAATCATTTTGTATTTTAAAAACACGATAAAATGATTAAAATATTATTAAAACAAATAATAAATTGTAAACTAGTTTACAATGGCAAATAAGTCCTTTTCTTCTCTTTCCTCTCATGCAAAATTTAACGGTTATCCTCTGGTTCATTGATATGTTAAAATTCAGTTTTTTTTTAATTTTGATTTTTATTCTATTTTTTTTTGTAAATTCTTGGTTCTTTTTTAATTTCATCTTTCAATTTGTTATATGTTATTTTTTTTAATTTTTTTCCTTTGTCTTTTGATTGTTTTATTTTTAGTCCTTTGCTTAAACTGATTTTTCTTTTAATTTTATCATTTAATAAAAAAAAATATTTCAATTTTAATCCTTATATATATATATATATATATATATATATATATATATATATATATATATATATAAACAGTATAACCTTAATATGACATATAAAAACACTTCAAAACTTAAATATTTTATTTCAATTAAAAAAACAAAATACCAATCAAATAGAATCGACAACTATAATTTGTAGCATTTGGCCTTCCTATTCCTCCGTGCACATGCAAATTAATTTAAAGTCAACAAAAGTAAATATTTTTATAACTTTGTCAAAAACCAGCGAACAAAATGGGCAGTCTCTCCCTCTCAATCTTCTCTATTTTCTCTACCAACTACAGAAAACTCGAACCTCTCCATTTGTGAAGATACCTTTTCTCAATCAGATAATTCTCTCGGTCAGCTCTGATGCTCTTTCTGTCAGCTCTTTCACCCTTTCTCCTCCCGGCCTCTTGCTTTCTCTTCTGCTGTTTGTGGTGGATTGTTCTCTCTCATCGTTTGCTGCCGGAGATTATCATCAGCCACTGCCTGCCCCACCACCTTCACCAGAGCACCGCTAGCCGGATTCGCCTCCTGGAAGACCATAGACATGTCCACTTGGCATCCATGAATGAAAGAAGTCCTTTTGACTCTTTTTTTCACTGCCATCTGCTTCTCTGTCTGAATCTATCCTTATCCACAACCACACAAGCCGGAGCTCTATCACTCGTCTCTAACACACTTACTCTTCCCCGTCCATCTTCTTTTTTTCTGATTTAATCACATCATTGGATAACATCTTGCTCCTGCTCAGGTAATTGAGTTTGATTACTTTTTGCTCTTATTTCATACCATTTCTTTTCCAACACATGTAGGTTGAGTGTTCTAAGCGAAGAGAAACGTACTGGTTTTTAAATTACTGATATGATCAGCTGTATAGTTACTGGAAAAAAAAGAGAGAGAAGAAGAACACTTTGATCTTGGGAGTGGTTTAGGTTGACTTTGGTCTAGACAGAAGAAAACTTGTGATCAAGTTCATGTCTTAAAGTTAGCTTCTTCTTTTTTTCCTAGTTAGTTTAAGCTCCATTTTAATTCAATATTTTGAAAGCTCTTTCTTATGTCCGTAGGTAGGGATACAGACGAAAAAATGATTAGAGGAAGTGATCCATTTTGGTGTTATGTTGAGAAAATGGCTGATGGTTTTTTGAAGTGCGTTTTTTGTGGGAGTGTATTTGCTGGAAGCACTTCCATTTCAAGGATAAAATATCATTTGGCAAGGGTCAAAGGGGGTGGTGTTAAACTTTGTGAAAAAGTAACTCCAGATGTTCAGCGAGCAGCGTTTGATCAGCTTCCTAACAGAATGCATGGGAGTATGCCAAGTTCAAGCAATAGTATAATAGGTACTGCAGGTTCAGATCGTGCGCAAGATTTAGAAATGCAAGGACAACCACTTTTGGATGATGACCTGTCATGGATGGATAGCTTGATCGGGGGAGAGATTTTTCTTGCTGATGAAAACGTTGCTCCTGGCATGCCTATGCCTGATGCACCCGAGACTGGATTGCGAACAGAGCCAGCAGATCAACCATTTGAAATGGATATGAATAACATCTCATCTTCATTGATGAGGGATGTTGAGTTCAGAAGTGGTACAAAGAAGATGACTTGGGAATTGATGCAGTCTGTCGTAGAGAGAGGAAGCTCTTCTAAAAGGCCTGTAGATAGGAGTGTGCCAAGTTCAAGCAATAATGAGGCAACTAATGCAGCTTCAACTCCTGTTCGGGGTTTAGCAACTGGACAAGAAGAACAACCTCTTTTGGATAGCTTGATCTGGGGAGAGAATTTGGTTACTAATGCAGCTTCAACTCCTGTTCGGGGTTTAGCAATTGGTGGGGAGACTGGGCTTGTTGAGGAACCTAGAGCTCCTGTCGTACTTATGACAAATGAACCAAGAACAGAGCAAGCACATCAGTCATCAATGATGGACACTTTTTTTAGAATGTGTAGAAAGATAATGTCTCGGGAATATAAGCATTCTGTTGTTGAGAGAGGAAGCTCTTCTAAAAGCCCTGCACATAAGCGACGGAGGACTAGAGGATATGTTTTGCCGACAACGAAGCTAGTGGGCCAAGCGTTTGAAAGAAATATGAAAGATGTCTGGTCCTGGTTGTTGAATGATGAGGTCTCATGTATTGGCATTTACGGGATGGGGGGAGTGGGAAAGACAGCTTTGGCTACCCATATCCATAATCGGCTTCACCATGTTTGTCAAGAGAGACAAGACATTTTTCTTCATGTTTGTTGGATTACTGTGTCCCAAGACTTTAGCATTGAAGCATTGCAGGATTGCATTGCGAATTATTTTGATTTAGATCTTGGGGATCAAAAAGATGCGGTGGTGAGAGCTGGGATGCTGTTGACAGAGTTGAGTGTGAAAAAAAAATATGTTCTCATTCTTGATGATTTGTGGGATCATTTTCCTCTTGAGAAAGTGGGAATACCTCTTAGAACAGACGGGTGTAAGTTGATTTTCACAACTAGATCATTGGACATATGTACAAAAATGGATTGCCAAAGGATAATCAAAGTGGAGCCGCTTTCTGAGGGTGAAGCTTGGAATTTGTTCGTTGAAAAATTAGGGCACGGTGCTAGACTTTTTCCTGAAACGAAACAGATTGTTGCAGAGTCTATTGTGAAGGAGTGTGCTGGTCTGCCTCTTGGAATCATGACAATGGCTGGAAGCATGAAGGGAGTGAAAGCTGAATATCGTTGGAGAGATGCATTGCAACGACTGAGAATACCAGAAGTTGGACCAAGTGACATGGAAACCGAGGTATTTCGAGCATTGAAATTTAGTTATGCTCAGTTGAACGATCCAGCACTGCAGAAGTGTTTCTTACACATCACAATATTTCCAAAAGGCAAGATCATCTGGAGAGAGGACTTGATAGAGTATTTGATTGATGAGGGTATTATCGTAGAAATGTGGAGGAGGCATGAACAATTTGATAGGGGTCATACCATGCTCGATCAACTTGAAAATGCCAGCTTATTAGAAGGTTCCAGGGACGATGAGAATTACAGATATGTGAAGATGCATGATTTGATTTGGGATATGGCTCGGAAAATATTGAACGAAAGTCATGGGGGTAGGGTTCAAGCAGGTGCACAATTAACAGAATTACCTGATGAAACATGGTGGAGAGAGAATCTGTTGATAGTTTCTCTCATGGAAAATAGAATCAAGGATATTCCATCAGGCTTTTCACCAAGGTGCCCCAATCTTTCAACTTTATTGCTATGCAGAAACTACAAATTGAATTTGGTTGAGTCATCTTTTTTCCAGCACTTCATCAGACTCCAGGTTCTTGATCTTTCCGACACAGATATAGAGAAGTTGCCAGATTCTATTTGTCATCTAACGAGGCTCACTGTATTGTTGCTCGGATGGTGTGCAAAGCTGATTTATGTACCTTCATTAGCAAAGCTTAAGGCATTGGAGAAGCTGGATCTCAGTTACACTGGACTTGAAAATTTGCCAGAGGGAATGGAAAGGCTGAAGGATCTCAGGTATCTTAATCTTGATGGTAGTCAGGTGCGTGTTTTACGGCCAGGTATTTTACCTAAACTCTCAAAATTACAGTTCCTCAAGCTTCTTCAGAAATGTGGAGTTTTTCTCCCAGTTGAAGGACGTGAAGTCTTGAGATTACAGAGGTTGGAAACTTTGGAATGCAACTTCGATGATCTACAGAGGTTGGAAAATTTGCCTTTCCTTTTTCGAAGTCTTCCTTCACTAATTGCTTGCAAGTTTACTGTAGGAAGACCTTCTTTCTCTTTACTCGAAGATCTAAATTATACGAAATCGAAGTCAGGGCGAGTTACAGAGGCCTGGTTTTATGACCTCATGATTGACGATGCGACTTTTCTGTTCAAAATCCCTAAGATTGACCTTAGAAAAGTAGTCATTGTGAATTGTCAAAACATGAGAATCTTATGTCCATTGGATGGATATAGAATCCCTAAGATTCTACACCTTGATGGTTTGATGATCTTAGAAACCCTTTTTGAAGCACCTTCATATCGAATTCCTTCTTCCCCCTTTTGCTGTCTCAAAGAGATCGTAATACATAAATGTCATAGAATGAAGGTGCTGCTCCCTCCTCGGTTGTTGTCTAGACTCCGATTGGAAGTGATTGTAGTCGAAGATTGTCACAACATGGGGGTGATAATGGAAACAGATGAAGAGGACAGACAACAACCAAATTTGCGTCGTTTGGAGGTTTTGGTATTGAAGAAATTACCAAATTTGAATAGCATTTACTCTAGAAGACTTGAATGCTATTTTCTCGAAGAAATTACTGTATATGATTGCCCGCAGCTAACGTGGATCCCGCTCACTATTTCTCATCGTCTTAAGAAAATTCAAGTAGATCCTGAAAGTTTGCGAAACTCAATTGACTCTTACCCACAAGAAGATTCGCTGCACAGTTAGAAGCAGAGCTCGCTGGTGAAATGAAATGACTGGTAAGCGAGCTTCATCTTCTTGTTTGAACACTTACTTGTGGCATGATTACTGGTTGCCAGGAGGGGTTAGGTTCTGTGATTTGTTCTCTATGAGGAGATTGGCTGAAACGGGGTTGCCTTGCAATGCTAGGGTTTCTGATATCATCGAAGGGAATGAGTGGCACTTTCCCACGGTTCCAAGTGGAATTCAATCTTTGTGGGACACTATCAATTTCCTTCCAGATAGCTCGATCTTGGATAAGGCCTGTTGGGAGCCAAGTGCCTCAGGTACGTGCACTATCCAATCAGTTTGGGAAGAGACGAGACTTACTAGAGGCGCATGACAAAGGGAGCAAATTGCTCTGGCACAGTTGGCATATCCCTCGCCACTCTTTTATTTTATGGTTTGCCACAAAGGGTAGGCTGCGGACTCAGGATAGGCTTTACAACCAGATGCTTCCTCGGGTTCCATGCGTGCTGTGTGGTGTCCATGAAGAAGATCACAATCACTTATTTTTCAACTGCACCCTCTCAAATGCAGTTTGGCGCATGATTTCTTTGAAGCTCCACGTCACGTGGCCCACGGTTCCTTGGCTGCAAGCTTGGGAAATGGGCGTGTGATGGGTATGCTTCTCGTTGTCAGCACCATTCTCATGTCTTGGGGATGGCCCTGGCAGCCACAGTTTATCACCTTTGGAGTGAAAGAAACCGGAGACTGCACCTTCAACAGCATGGGAGTGTTCAGAAGTTATGGGAGAATATCTGTGGTTCGGTGAGGGACAGATTGACAAATCTTAATGAAGGGTGCTTGCTGCCGGAGAGCATTCGAAGACAGTGGGACATTCACTAAGGTTCTAGGGGTTTGGGCCTGCTGGGTCCGTGTAGGCTTCGGCCATGGCAACCTTCGGGCAAGGGTTTTTTAGTTCCTTTGTTGGTTTGGTCTTGGGTTTGGGCAGGCTGTTGCCTTGTAAGCCTTTTAGGCCTTGTTAGCCCGCTAGGGTTTAGTTTTAGCTTGTTAGGTCTTTCCCAGCGAAGCTAGCTGCTAGCTTTAGCTAGTGGTCCCGTGTGTTTGTCCCCTCCCCATTTTTTTAATCCATCCTTTTTGATTTGGTTCAATCTTCTTGTTTTATTTCTTAGATTTTTTCTGCATCAAATTTACTCATATGTTTATGGTTTTTTAATCTCGTTTTGCGGTGATTTATTGTGATTAGCTCCTCTCGGCTTGTTCAGGATATGGCACTCACTCTCCAAAATCCATGCATCTTCAGCTGTAAATTGCAGAGTGTAATATGGATCTTTTCCTCTCTAGGATGATCTCTCACATGATCCTGTGTTTAGAAATGCATTTGACTTTTGAACATTTTGTAATTGAGTTACAATTACCCTTAAAAATTAAATAAGAATTATAGTACAATATTTAATACTTAAGTTATTTTGTTTTTAAAAGCACTTTTGGATTGCCATGTTAAACAGTTACTTACTATTATGTCAAGGGATGCAATTAGAATTCTATGATAGTTAGGGATTGTTTTATTTATTGGTATCATAGCACAAGACTAATAGTAAAGGTAATGGATATTATAAATAAAAAACAATAGAATAACAACTGAAATTGAAACAATGAAAACAAAGAGGGTCAGTATATACTTTTTAGGGGAGGAGAGAGAGAGAGAATGTTGAGATATAATTAGTTGCTAATCATATAGTTAGTGGCTATTAAAGGTTGTTACTTTCTGTTATAGTTAGTTGTATTCGGTTTAATTGTTAGTTCAGTTAGTTGAGGTACTGAACTGAAGTTGTATATAAAGGGACCATAATGCATTCTGTCATGGTGGGATTCAATTGAATAAATTGAAACTTCAAGGATTCTGTCAAATGGTATCAGAGCCAGTATAAAGGAAGAGAGAGAAAGAAAGCTTCTCTCGGAAGCTTCGTGAGAAACGAAGAGAAGAGTGAGGAGGAGATCGATTGGCGAAGGAAAATTTTCGATTCGAAGAGCTCAAATCGAGCCTAGAATCAGTGATTTCTGCGGAAATAAAGGAGGAGAAGAAGAAGCAACTCTTGATTTGTGAAGAAATCGAGAGTAACGATCCATTAGAATCCTTGATCGGTGGAGAAGATGGAAAATCCACCACCACCGAAGATCACCACAGTCAGTTGGTGAGTGAGAGAGTGAAAGCAAGGTGAGTAAGAGTGAAACACAGAGAGGTGCGAGCGAGTGAAACACGAGAGAAAGAGAGAAACACCGAGAGTGAGTGAGAGTGAAATTTTTTTTTGTGCAAATCGTACACTGTGTGCTGAGAAAATGCATAACACAGACAAATTTGTACAAGCTGCCATTCCAAGATTCGACGGGTATTATGACCACTGGTCGATGATGATGGAGAATTTCTTGAGGAGCAAGGAGCTGTGAACGTTGGTGGAGGATGGCATCGCAGCCGTAGCTCGAGGAATGGCACTGAGTGAAGCTCAGCGAAAGAGCTTAGAAGACATTAAGCTCAAAGATTTGAAGATAAAGAATTGCCTATTCCAGGCAATTGATCGAGAAATAATGGAGACGATTCTTGATAAAACCTCATCCAAGGCTATTTGGGAATCAATGCGGCAGAAGTATCAAGGTTCAACCAAGGTTCGTAGGGCACAGTTGCAAGCCCTGAGAAGAGAGTTCGAACTGTTGAGCATGAAGGAAGGAGAAAAAATTGACAAGTACATTTCACGAACCTTGGCAGTGGTGAACAAGATGCGTACCAATGGAGATAAAATGGAGCAGAGTGTGATAGTAGGTAAGATTTTGAGAACATTAACCTCAAAATTTAACTACGTAGTGTGTTCTGTGGAGGAGTCAAATGACTTGGATACACTGAGTATCGATGAGCTGCATGGAAGCTTATTAGTCCATGAGCAGCGGATGAGTGAGCTCCGAGATGAGGATCAAGCCCTCAAAGTTGTTTATGATGATAAAACAACTAGAGGCAGGGGCAGAGGGGGTTACAATCCAGTCAGAGGTGGTGGCTTCAATTTTTCCAGGGGGACCCGAGGTAGGGGAAGAGGCAGAGGGAGGTTCCAATACAACAAGGAACTCACTGAATGCTATAAGTGCCACAAGTTAGGGCACTTTCAGTATGAGTGCCCACAATGGGAAAGAGGAGCTCACTATGCCGAGCTAGAGGATGAGGAAGAAATGCTCTTGATGACACATGTGGAACTAAATCATGCAAGCCGAGAGGAGGTATGGTTCCTGGACTCTGGTTGTTCCAATCATATGACTGGAAATAGATTGTGGTTTATTGATATTGATGAAGAATTTAGACAATCTGTGAAACTAGGAAATAATTCAAGAATGGGGGTAATGGGAATAGGTAGTATTAGGATGACTGTGGAGGGGGTAACACAAGTTATTACCCAAGTATACTATATTCCTGAATTGAGGAACAATCTATTAAGTATAGGTCAATTACAAGAAAAAAGATTGACTATACTGATCAAGAACAATTATTGCAAACTGTTTCACATGTCTAGGGGGCTGATTATGACTAGTGAAATGTCGATGAAACGTAATGTTTGTAGTAATAGCTTCTTTAGCCATTAAAGAACCTCGCTGCTAGAGAACAAAATTGCTTTAAATTGGTTGCTGAGGATGAGGCACAATTGTGGCATTGTAGATATGGCCATTTGAGTTACAAAGGGCTGAAAACACTGTATAATAAGAAAATGGTGAGGGGGGCTGCCACCGATAACAGCCCCCTACCAAAGTATGTGAGGGATGTATGTTGGGTAAGCACCATAGGGATCCATTCCCAAAACAAAGTCGATGGAGAGCCTCTAGGAGACTCGCAACCCGATACATGCTCGATATATGTGGGCCAATAACCCCAATATCCCTCAAAGCAATAGGAGGTATTTGATTACTTTCATTGATGATTATTCGAGGAAACTATGGGTACAATTCATCACTGAAAAATCTGAGGCATTTGTGAATTTTAAGAAGTTTAAGGTGCTGATTGAGGGAGAAATTGGTGAGAATATTGGCAGCATAAGGACTGATAGGGGGGAGTTTTGTTCTGAGGAATTCAACTCATTTTGTGAATTGAATGGTATAAGTAGACAACTTACGGCTGCCTATACTCCCCAGCAGAATGGGGTGGCCTAGAGGAAGAATAGGGCTATAATGAACATGGCTAGGAGTGTATTGATTGAGAGGAATGTGCCGAGAGAGTTCTGGCCTGAGGCAGTAAATTGGACTGTCTATTTGTTGAATAGAAGTCCTACCTTGGCTTTGAAAGATAAAACCCCTGAGGAAGCATGGAGAAATGCCACACCTTCTGTAGAATATCTTAGGGTATTTGGATGCATAGGTTATGTGCATAATGTGGATCAAAAAAGAAAGAAATTAGATGATAAAAGCATTAAGTGTGTGTATATGGGGGTGAGTAAGGAGACCAAGGGGTATAGGATGTATAATCCCATAACCAAAAAGATTGTCATAAGTAGAGATGTGGTTTTTGATGAAATGGAGAGCTGGAAATGGAGAGAAACCACTTAAAATGAACCTGGCAGCAGCATATTGAAGTGGGGAGATGATTCTGAGGGTGATGATAGGTCTAGTATGTGTGATGATGAGAATGAATTGGAGGCTGATTTGGGGGGAAATGTGGACAATATGCTGGAAAACCAAGCTGAAACAGCTGGGGTAGAAGAAGGGGTGCAAGATGATTCTTTTGAAGTAAGTGAGGACAGATATGAGATTGAAGATGAGCTTGAAGAAGAGAGTGAGAGCAGGAATGTGAACACTGCTGGCAGGTCACTGGGGAGAGTGAGCAGAGAGCCAAGATGGATGAGAGACTATGTTTCAGGAGAGGGATTGACTGAAAGTGAGGAAGAACAAAACATGGTTATGTACACAGAGACTGGGGACCCAAAGTCATATGAAGAAGCAACGGGAAATCCGATATGGGAGCAAGCTATGGTGGCTGAAATGCAAGCCATAGAGAAGAACAAAACTTGGGTTTTGACAGAGTTGCCAAGACACACCAAAGCCATTGGGGTGAAGTGGATTTTCAAAACCAAGTTGAATGAGAAGGGAGAGGTGGACAAACACAAGGCCAGGTTGGTTGTGTTAGGGTATGCTCAGAAGTATGGAATCAACTACACAGAAGTATTTGCTCCCGTAGCACGATGGGACACAATAAGGTTGATTTTGGCAGTGGCAGCTTATCATGATTGGAACATATATCAGTTAGATGTGAAGAGTGCCTTCCTGCATGGAGAGTTAAAGGAGACGGTGTACATTGAGCAACCCAAGGGGTTTGTGAGGAGAGGGGAAGAAGGGAAGGTATTCAAACTTCACAAAGCTCTATATGGTTTAAAGCAAGCACCAAGGGCTTGGTATAGCCGTATAGAAGCATATTTTGTTGGATGTGAGTTTGAAAAATGTCCTAGTGAACACACATTATTCACTAGGACTGAAGGAGGGAAGGTGTTGGTTGTCAGTATATATGTGGATGACTTGATATTCACTGGTAATAATGAGGAGATGATCAGTGAATTCAAGGTGTCAATGAAGAATGAGTTTGACATGACAGACTTGGGAAAAATGAAGTACTTCTTGGGAGTGGAAGTAGTGCAAAACAGCAAGGGTATCTACATGAGCCAAAGGAAATATGCTGAAGAAATCCTTCTGAGATTTGGTATGGAAAACAGTAACCCCACCAAAACTCCTATAGTACCTGGCTGCAAGTTGTCAAAAGATGAGGATGGAATTAAGGTTGACTCGACCAAGTATAAACAAATGATTGGGAGCTTGATGTACTTGACTGTGTCGAGGCCTGATCTCATGTATGTGATGAGCTTGGTGAGCCGATATATGGAGAAGCCCACTGAACTTCATATGCTGGCAGTGAAAAGAATATTGAGATACTTGAGAGGCACTACTGACATGGGCATATGTTACCAGAGGAGAGGATGGACAGATGGATTAATTGCTTATTCTGATAGTGATTATGCTGGTGATGTAGATGACCGCAGAAGCACCTCAGGATATGTGTTCATGATGAGTTATGGGACAGTTGCATGGAGTTTGAAGAAGCAAGCTATAGTCACTCTCTCGACCACTGAAGCTGAGTTCATATCTGCAGCAGCATGTGCATGCCAAGCCATTTGGATGAAAAGGCTACTTGGGCAACTGCAGTGGAATCAAAAGGGTTGTGTGATATATTGTGATAATTCCTCAACAATCAAGTTGTCGAAGAATCCAGTAATGCATGGGAGGAGCAAGCATATAGCTGTCAGGTATCACTTTCTTCGTGACTTGGCAAAGGATGGAGAGATAGAGCTGAAGTTTTGCAGATCACAAGAGCAAGTGGCAGACATCATGACCAAACCTTTAAAGCTGGAAACTTTTGTGAATCTGAGAAAGCAATTGGGAGTATGTGACGTACCTAAACTTGTAAACTGATTTAGTTTAAGGGAGGGTATGTTGAGATATAATTAGTTGCTAATCATATAGTTAGTGGCTATTAAAGGTTGTTACTTTCTGTTATAGTTAGTTGTATTCGGTTTAATTGTTAGTTCAGTTAGTTGAGGTACTGAACTGAAGTTGTATATAAAGGGATCATAATGCATTCTGTCATGGTGGGATCAATTGAATAAATTGAAACTTCAAGGATTCTGTCAGAGAAGACCACTGCGACAAATCACCTATCTCCCTCCAACAAACTCTGCACCATCAGAAAAACGATAAGAAATCACTTCAAAAGAGACAAAGTCAACTGTAATTTGATGGTAGGATGCCGCAACACCAGCTGCTTGAAGACTGTATATGATTGCCCGCAGCTAACGACGATCCCGCTCACTATTCCTCATTCTCTTTAGAAAATTCAAGTAGATCCTGCAAGTTTGCTGTACTCAATTCAGTCGGTTATCATTTCTGAAGTGATATTTAATACTTAAACAGGCACAGGGATGCAATTAAAATTCTATGATATTTGGGGATTGTTTTGTTTTTTGGTATGACAGCACAAGACTAATAGTAAAGGTAATGGATATTATAAGGAATCAAATAAACACAAAATATCACGCTGTTTATGGACTTGTCTGTGTAGTTCTTCTTTGGAATGAAGAATGCACAGTTCCATCAAATCCGATGCATTCATGCCCCCACGAGTCACATAATTCGAATGAGTTGGGATAATATACTAATTTACTGATCTATTCTTCAAAGGACTTGTCTGTGTAGTCTTTTTTTTTTCTTTTCTCTCAAGCAAAATTTCACGATTATCCTCTAGTTGATTGATATGTTAAAATTGAGCTTTTATTCTTTTGATTTTGACTTTTATTCTATTTTGTTGTAAATTCTTGATTCTTTTTTAATTTCTTCTTTCAATTTCAATTTGTTATATGTTATTTTTTCCTTAGTATTTTGATTGTTTTATTTTTAATCCTTTACTTAAATTGATTTTTCTATTAATTTCATCATTCAATAAAAAAAAAATTATTTCAATTTTAATCCTTATTATTTTTTCCTTTTGTTAGATTAATCTTTCTTTTTTATTTCACCCTTTAATAAAAAATAAATTTTATTTTTTTATCACAATTTTGACTTTTATTCTTTTATTTGCTATTTTTTATGGATCTTTTTTGTATGATCAATATTTTTTTTAGCCTTGAATATTTGATTGTTGGGAATTGAGTTTTGTAGTTTTCCTAGATTTGGTAAATTTAGCCGAGTTAACGCAAATTGATATTGTTTTTTTTACTTATATCCTAAAATTAATATTTATGCATACTTATTTTATTTTGGATTCGAATGCTTATATGAACGATGTATTATCTTGTTTTATGGGTCATTTAACTTTTGATTTTTATAATTTTATCCTTTAGAGTTATATTATTATGGTATCTTTTGTTTGTATTTCTTTTGATTTGCGTCATCTCTTATATGCTTGGTTTTAAGAATATTCAAACATGAGTCTAGTTTTGATTTTGCAAAATTGAAATTTAAATAGGGTTCAAAATTATAAATTAAAAAAACAATGACTAGATTTGATGAAGAACAAAAACACATACACTATTTAGATCTTGACATGGAAAATTTTAGTTCGGTCCCTAAAGTTTTAGTTTTAGTTATTTAATCCATCTTTACTACTCTGAATTTGAAGATGAAACTATTTGGAGCAGTTGGCCTTCCTATTCCTCCATGCACATGCAAATGATAAGTTGTTAAATTAATATTAATAAATTAATTTACAGTCTATAACATAACTAAATATTTTTATAATTAATTTTTTATAACTAGATATAAAAAAAAATTATTTTCTAGAAAAAACTTAATTTGTCAAAAACCAGCAAACAAACGTACTGGTTCTATCCTTATCCACAACCACACAAGCCGAAGCTCTATCACTCGTCTCTAACACACTTACTCTTCGGCCCGTCCATCTTCTTTTTTTCTTTCTGATTTAATCAAATCATTGGATAACATCTTACTCCTGCTCAGGTAATTAAGTTTGATTATTTTTTGCTCTTATTTCATACCATTTCTTTTCCAACACATGTAGGTTGAGTGTTCTAAGCAAAAAAAACGTACTGGTTCTGTTATTACTGATATGATCAGCTGTATAGTTACTGGGAAAAAAGAGAAAAGAATAAGACTATCTTTTAGAAAATAATATAAATTATATTCTGGTTTCAACTAACAACTTAAATTTCTAAATGATTTCATTACATGATATCAGAGCTTGTTGATCCAATAATTATGAGTTTGAATTTTATCATTCTCATTCTATTTTATGAAAAACCAAGCATAAGAAATTGTGTATCTTTACAAGTTTCAATTTTAAAATACTTTCACTTGATGATATGTGTTAGATGATGTGTTTAAAGAATAATAAATCATATTATTGTGGAACCTCATCTAAAAATAATAAAAACTTTCACTTGACTTTTTATATTTTGATTTATAGGTGAGTTTTTAGCGTTAAATCATATTCTAGAACTTCACCTAAAAACTCAAGCTTTTATGTGATATACTTCTTTTAACACTTTGATGTTTGGACTGGTCTAGACCGAAGAACACTTATCTTAACTTTAGCTTCTTCTTTTTTTTTCTCAGTTAGTTTAAGTTCCATTTTAATTCAATATTTTGAAAGCTCTTTCTGATGTCCGTAGGTAGGGATACAGACGAAAAAATGATTAGAGGAAGTGATCCATTTTGGTGTTATGTTGAGAAAATGGCTGATGGTTTTTTGAAGTGCGTTTTTTGTGGGAGTGTATTTGCTGGAAGTACTTCCATTTCAAGGATAAAATATCATTTGGCAAGGGTCAAAGGGGGTGGTGTTAAACTTTGTGAAAAAGTAACTCCAGATGTTCAACGCGCAGTGTTTGATCAGCTTCCTAACAGAATGCATGGGATTATGCCAAGTTCAGATCGTGCGCAAGATTTAGAAATGCAAGGACAACCACTTTTGGATGATGACCTGTCATGGATGGATAGCATGACCGGGGGAGAGATTTTGCTTACTGATGAAAACGTTGCTCCTGGCATGCCTATGCCTGATGCACCCGAGACTGGATTGGGAACAGAGCCAGCAGATCAACCATTTGAAATGGATATGAGTAACATCTCATCTTCATTGACGCAGCCTGTTGCTGAGAGAGGAAGCTCTTCTAAAAGGCCTGTAGATAGGAGTGTGCCAAGTTCAAGCAATAATAATGAGGCAACTAATGCAGCTTCAACTCCTGTTCGGGGTTTAGCAATTGAACAACCTCGTTTGGATGATGGACTAGGAGGGATGGATATCTTGATTGGTCGGGAGACTGAGCTTGTCGTACTTATGACAGATGAACCCGAGACTAGACAAAGAGCAGAGGGATCACATCAGTCATTTGAAATGAACACGAAAAGCATCTCGTCCTCATCAATGATGGATGCTGTTTTTAGAACGTGTAGAAAGTTATTGTCTCGGAAATATAAGCATTCTGTTGTTGAGAGAGGAAGCTCTTGTGAAAGCCCTGTACAAAAGCGACGTAAGACTAAAAGATATTTTTTGCCGACAACGAAGCTATTTTTTTTCGATAAGCACTTTTAGACTGCCTTACTATTATGTCAAGGATGCAATTAGAATTCTATGATAGTTAGGGATTGTTTTGTTTTTTGGTATCATAGCACAAGACATTAATGGATATTATCACCTATCTGCTTGGATATTTGGATATTTATTGGATATTTGAAAGAAAAAAAAAAAGGATCAAATTCAAAAAAATCACCTATCTCCCTCTAACAAACTTTGCACCATCAGAAAGAGGATATGAAATCACACTTCAAAAGAGACAAAGTCCACTCACATTATATGGTAGGATGCCTCAACACTAGCTGCTTGAAGGGTGTGTGCAGCGTCCACTAGCTGGCACGTGCTTATACGTGTCAGGGACATTTTTGTTATGGACATTTTCTTTTCTTTTTTATATTATTTAAAGACAAAAATGTCCATAAAAAAAATGTCCTCAACTAGAAAAAAAAACAAAAAAAAAAAAACAAAGCCATGAAGATGAAAATACCCTTCAAAGAAGATTTAAAATCATTTGCCCTGAAGGTATTTAAGTACTTTAATTGTTCTATTTTTTTTTTGTCTCAGAGGTTATTTTAGTAATTCCACAATTCAAAACCATGCCCCAGCGATTTTTTAAATGACATTTGTGTCGATGTGAAAAGACAAAAATACCCCCCATTCAATTGCATAGATACTGTGATGAGAGGGGTAAAATGGAGAAAACTATTAGGATCCATAATGTTTTCCCTGCATGATTTATAGTTTGTGCTAACAAGATAGTGACTTGCCTTACCCCCGTAGGTTAATTTATTTTTTTCTTAATGTGTATAAGAAAATGCATTGTTAACGTGAATATTGTACAATAAAGTTTTTAGATATTTTTTATAGCAACATAACAAGATTATATCTTTTTATTTTAAATATTGAGATGAAAACAAACGAAATTCACCTAGGTCGACGCTTATTAATTTGCAAAATTAACGATGCAAGTTGTCAGAGCACAATAAATCCCTATAAAAAAAAAATAGAAAAATGTTATGAGGCTAGATTTACAAACAACAAATGCTAGAGAATGAAAATGAAAAGAAAAAAATCTAAAAAAAAACAATGAAAATTGTTTTTGAGTAAAGTTGGGGAAATCGGTGGAACCTCCAATATAGCTAATGGGAACGAGATAATAAGGACGTAGTATTTTAACAAGCTCATTTCAATAACAAAATCAATGTTGACGTTGTATTTTGTAAAGCAAACAAAACAAAATCAATCAGCAATCAATCAAACAAAATTCAACAAGGTGTGGGCTTGGAGTAAATGAAGGAGATCAGGAGGGACAGGTTCTCCTTGCTGCCCACAAAAGCATTCAACATCAGTTATCTGTTATTCTTGGTGAAGCTAAGGCAGCTTTACATGGACTCCTCGTAGCTCATCAGACAGGTTTTGTGCGAGTGGTGCTGGAATCATATTGCCTATCCCTGGTAAATTTATTTACTAGAGTCAGCTTCACAGGATGATGCAGCAGAAAATCACAAGGGAATACGACCAACGTCAATATTCCGTAAAATAAAAAAAAACGAGATTAAATCTCAATCAAACTCAAAGTTTATTCAATAAAATGGTAGATAAGTCGGCTGCAGGTTTTACAAGGGATATTTAAAGATAAAACCCTAGCCTAATTCAATACAGAAAAGGAAATGACATAAAACATTAAATTTGCCATAAATGGCAAATTTGAGATAAATGCAGAATGTGAAAGGCCTATGAATTCTGAGGGAGTACCAATTGACCAAAGTCAATTCGGACTCTTAAATCAAAAGTTATTGCAAAAACAAAACTTTCCTAAAATAGCAAAAATGACGATTTCGGGGCCGAAACGATTTCGGGTGATCCCTCTTCAACATATATGATTCCGCAACCTGTTCTACATCACAGGATGAAGATTATGTATCATTCATTATTAAGGACGTAGATTCTGTAGAATCTCTCATCCAAGACGTCAAGCATAGGCAAACTACTGGAGAACAGAATGAGATGGTTCAAACTTCAGACTTCAAACTTCAACTGGAGGATGCACCATCCTCGCTGACAGCTATGACTGTCAAAGAAGTATCCCCTTCTTCTGTTTGAATGAAAATTCATATATGTGTGTGTAGCTTAATGCTAATAATTATTTACATTTTCAAATCAATGGACTACCCCATTATTCACAATATAAGCCACAATTATCAATCTAAATGTTTCTAAGAATTTAAGTACCAACACAAAGGTCTAAATACTTGATTCTTGTGTTCTTCAAAATCATTGTAAAATGATGCAATTTGGTCTGGTGTGAAAGAGCTGGGCCTGAATTGATTCCTATCAATCCTCAAGCATAGCCTCATTATTTAGTAATTGTGCTATCAAATGAATCAGAAGAAACGACCCTTTTTTATTGAAGAGAGTGGAGATCGGATTGTTAAACACAATACAAAACATATTTCTATGGTTATTATACAGACCAAACCGAAGGAACAAGCTGTGCTAATACCTAAGCCTGAAATCATTTTATATGGTGTATAACACAAAACAGAACATATTTTCCCTGGATGTGGGAGGAGCATTACAAGTCAAATCACTTAGGAACAATTTTCAACCAAACTGATTGATTCGGTAGAATCACTCGACAATGAGGATGACTCTCCTCCAATGTTTGTCGGCGTCTCATCTAGATTTAAAAGCTGGTTTAGGAGGCAATTGCGGGTTTTCCAAATCTCCTTCAAGCATCTCCACCACATTTTTCATTGTAGGCCGATCCGTAGGTTTCATTTGTATACAACACAATCCAACCATCACCATCTTCTTGACTATCATACTTTCTTCCTCAGGTGGCATCATCTCCGATTTCTATGGCCTTTCCATTGGATACTTGGTCATGAACCCAATATGGCCGATAGATTTCACTTGAGTTTTCTCGCCAAAGCATTTAGATTCTTCCTTTTCCCTCGCCATTTCTAGCAGCATCATTCCAAAGCTATAAACATCGACTTTATATGAGACGCATCCAATGTTTTTGTAGAACAATTCGAGAGCCATGTATCCTATTGTGCCCCCTTTGCTGCAGTGAGAGACG
This sequence comes from Salix suchowensis, assembly GCA_029030765.1. NCBI lineage: Eukaryota > Viridiplantae > Streptophyta > Magnoliopsida > Malpighiales > Salicaceae > Salix > Salix suchowensis. The sequence goes on along the minus strand of CM054996.1, from coordinate 12,159,729 downwards.
TGATGCTCGCCATTTGTTGGGTACAGACCTAGCGAGCCCGAAGTCGAAACTTTTGGAGAGAAATTGTCGTCGAGAAGAATGTTGTGAGGCTTGATATCAAAATGTAGTATTTGCATGTCACAGACCTAAATGAAGATAGTCGATACCATGAGCCACTCCGAGGGAAATCGATGCGCTTTTTGCCGGCTTAAAGAGATGGATCCTTCTCGAGAAAATAAGTGAGTATCAAGAGATCCATTAGGCATGAAATCATATACAAGAGCACGCTTTGATCCTTCAGATGCGAAAACCGATTAGCTGCACAACATTAGTATGGTGAATCCTTCCGATTGTAGCAACTTCATTAATGAAATCTTGTCCATTAGCTTTCGATTTGCTCAGCAATTTTACTGCTGCAAAACATCCACTGCGAAGCTTTCCTTTGTAAACACAACCAAAGCCTCCTTCACCCAATTTGTCCTTGAAACCTCTGGTTATCTTCTTGATATCCGAGTAGGAATACCTTACGGCATCGAGTTATTGTGACTCTGGAGGAATTGTTCAACTGTATCGTATACTGATAAATGTCTCCTTCTCCATTTGTAGATCAGAAATATAAACACACATGGAGTCCCACAAACAAATATTAGCCCGTGAAGTAGTGCTGTGTAGAAAATTCCCAAAACACAATCAATTTTTGAGACCTTATTTGTTGTCTCCACTAGAAATTTCTGGCGAAACTAAAGAAGTAAAGGAATCTCTTACCAAAAAAAAGAGGTGAACATAAGAGAATTTCTGCAGAAAATTGTAAGGAAAATTACAATTACTATTCAATCCTTATTTCACAAATATGTCGTTTAAGGAAACAATTGAGAATACACAAACAAGGTGAGATGTAGAAAAAGAATTCGCACCTTGCAGCACTATGTAGAGTGGAATTGTCTTTTTATATAACACTGTTGAAGATTTAGTTTAAGAAACGAGTTCTAAAGGTATAGGAAACAGTAAATGCTAAAGAAAATAGATCAGAGCACACACAATTTAAATAAGTGACCAAAGCTGATGCAACTTAATCATCAAGTGCTACATACCAAAGCATTTACGACGGTCTGCACTGTCGAGGTAGCAACCACCTCTGCAATATTCTACACAGTAGAAGTTGTACCATGAAAGCTCAAACCCATATGCAAGGTCATTGTGTATCTCTTCAAAGGACTTGTCTGTGTAGTTCTTCTTTGGAAGCAAAAATATTCTCTCTATGCTGCACAGTTCCATCAAATCCGAGGCATTCATGTAGAAATCAAAATCACAAAAGTCAACAAAAGTCAACACTTTCCCAAGAACCGACACTGTTCAAATCAAAATCTGGTATTGCCCAGAAATGAAGAACACCAAGAACAGCTGCCCAGATTTTGAAGAACAATAAAGAACAAAATTCCAGAGCAAATGAGCAGAATCTTGGTTCGGTTACTGCCATAGCCTTTCCTTTATTTATAGCAAAAAATAAATGATTACAAGAGGTATAGTTGATTACAACTTCTTCTTGTACTAGATAAGTCCTAGAATTTAAAATTGCACCTAAACTAGAACACTTGATCAACATGATCTGAAATAGATAAAATGTCCCTACTGACTAATTCAATAATAATCTAAAACACTAATACTAGAAATCAAATAGGACTCCATGCTCGTAATCTTTCAATCTGCTGCGGCCTTGATATCCATGATCTTCAACACTCCTCCTTGGATGCAAGGCTGCACATTCCTATCTTCATCCTTAATTCTTCAAACCTATCTTTGGCTAATGGTTTGGTAAAGAAATCAGCCAATTGCTCCTTGGATGAGCAGTATTCCATCTCTAACTCCCCTTCTTGTTGAAATTGCCTCAATGCATGGTACTTAATCTTCATATGCTTGGTTTTGTTATGAAAAACAGAATTTTTTCGAAATGGCTATGGTGACATGTTGTCACATAGCAAGACAGTAGGATTAACTTGAACACAATCAAGATCCTTAAGCATTTTCCTCAACCAAATCAAATCTGTTTTGCTTTGCCACATAAGCTGCCACATATTCGGCCTCAGTTTGTTGAATGTGCAACAATGGATTGCTTCTTAGAAAGCCAGCTGAACACATTTGAACCTAGAACAAAGCAATATCCTGAGGTGCTCATCATGCACTCACTACCTCCCCAATCATCTGTCGAGTATAGCCAACAAGGCGACGGGTTTGGACTTCACAAAATTCAAGCCGAGAGACTTAGTCCCCTGCAGATACCTTAGCACACGTTTGGCAGCCATGAAATGTGATTGATTTGGATCCTGCATAAACCTTGAAAGATAATTAACAGCAAACACAATGTCAGGCCTTGTGATGGTTAAATATAATAAGCTCCCAATCAAGCTTCTATAAGTCTTTCCATCACACTTTTGAGTTCCATCATCTTTCACCAATTTCAGTCCTAATATCATAGGAGTAGGAACTGATTTACAATTTGTCATTGCAAAGCTATCCAAGATCTTCTTAACAAAGGATTTTTGACAAATAAAACATCCTAGTTCTGATTGCATTACCTCCATTCCCAGAAAATAAGACAACAAGCCGAGCTCATTCATCTCAAATTGCTCTTTCATGTTCAATTTGAACTCTTCTATCAGCTGCTTCTTGTCACCCTGTGATCGACAAATCATCCACATATATCGACACCATCAATACATGTTTATCAACATGCTTAACATACAAGGTCACCTCATTTGCACTTCTTTCAAATCCTAAGCTCAACAAGTGTTCATCAAGCCTACTATACCAAGCTCTAGGAGCTTGTTTGAGCCCATATAAAGCTTTCTTCAAAAGATAGACTTGGTTTGGATTATCATTCTCAAACCCAACGGGTTGATCAACATAAATTTCCTCATTCAAAACACCATTAAGAAATGCAGATTTAACATCTAATTGATAAACATACCAGCCATTTTGTGCCGCAAGAGCAAGCAAGAGCTTCATTGTGTCATGTCTAGAAACCGGGGCAAATGTATCAGTATAATCCACCCCTGCCTCTTGAGCATAACCCTTAACCACTAATCTTGCTTTATGTTTGTTTATCTTACCATCGGCATTCAACTTTGTCTTAAAAAATCCATCTTACCCCCAATTATTTTCTTGTTTGCGAGTCTGTCAACAAGTTTCCGAGTCTGGTTTTTTTTCAATCATTGCAAGCTCCTCCTTCATTGCAGCTATCCATACCCGAGATTTCAAGGCTTCTTCAACTCCAACGGGTTCGAGCATCGACCACATTGCATCTGCTATAAATCTCGACCAATGATCTCATGCCCCTCACGGGTTCATCATCACTTTGCCTTCATCCTTTTCTTGCTCATAAAACTGAATCTGTTTAGGTAGTGTTTCAGTTGTGCTCTCCCAATTCCATGCTGCATTTTCTATCATCTTCACATTTCTAGCAACAATAACTTTGTCGAGCATTTACAACATAAACCTTATAAGCCTTGGATTTTGAGCTATAACCAATGAACACTCCCATCTCGACTTTTTTCATCCAATTTTTTCCCTATTAACTTCGGGTTTCAATACATAGCAAATACAACCAAACACCCTTAAATGGTTAATACTAGGTTTAGTATCATACCACAATTGATATGGAGTTTTATCTCCTAAAACTCTAGAAATCATTCGGTTCAAAATATAGGTGGTCGTGTTGACGACCTCCGCCCTGAAATTTTAAGGGCATTTTTTTTCTCAAACAACAAACACCTAGCCATCTCCATAAGTGTTCTATTTTTCCTTTCACTTACCCCATTTTGCTGAGGGGTATAAGGAATTGTTAGCTGATGTTTGATACCTTCTCTCACCAAAAAATCATCAAATTGCCGAGAGGTATACTCACCCCCATTGTCAGACCTCAGAATTTTGATTTTGCATCCAGTTTCAAGTTCAACAGCAGCTTTGAACTTCAGAAACTCAAGAAACACATCAGCTTTTGCCTTCAAAAAATAACTCCAACAAAACCTGCTATAGTCATCAATGAACAAGAGAAAATACATCCACTCAAGGATTCATTAGACATAGGGCCACACAAATCAGTGTGCACAAGCTGCAACTTAGATGTGGATCTAAGTGTATTATTAGGAAAGGTACCAATTGTAGAAATCAAAATCACAAAAGTCAACAAAAGTCAACACTTTCCCAAGAACCGACACTGTTCAAATCAAAATCTGGTATTGCCCATACTCCATAGTTCACACCTGTAAACGTAGGTGTTGATGATTGAAAGTTTGCACCAGAATTCATCTCACTCTGCACACAAAAATGCACGAAAAAAGAACCCAAAAAATCTGTTTTGTCCAAGAACCCTTCAAAGCTGTCAAGCTTTGATTTTTAATTGACCTCACAAAGAATCACTCGTGTTTCACACAATCCCCACAAAGAACAACACTGCTCTGATACCAATTGTAGAAATCAAAATCACAAAAGTCAACAAAAGTCAACACTTTCCCAAGAACCGACACTGTTCAAATCAAAATCTGGTATTGCCCTGGAAATGAAGAACACCAAGAACAGATGCCCTGCATTTTGAAGAACAATAAAGAACAAAATTCCAGAGCAAATGAGCAGAATCTTGGTTCGGTTACTGCCATAGCCTTTCCTTTATTTATAGCAAAAAATAAATGATTACAAGAGGTATAGTTGATTACAACTTCTTCTTGTACTAGATAAGTCCTAGAATTTAAAATTGCACCTAAACTAGAACACTTGATCAACATGATCTGAAATAGATAAAATGTCCTACAGCTAATTCAATAATAATCTAAACACTAATACTAGAAATCAAATAGGACTCCATGCTGTAATCTTTAATCTGCTGCAGCCTTGATATCCATGATCTTCAACAATTCATGCCCCCATGAGTCAAATAATTCGAATGAGTCATAAGAGAAGAGTTGGGATAATTTACTAATCCATAGTTAAGGCCGTTGTGAGCTGTGTCCGCATAAAGAGGAGAATCCACCGTATTTTTACAGCTCATGAAAACCATAGGCTGTGATAGTTTTGGAGGATAGTCTGTGGAATCTTCATTTACGACCTGCAGCACTGTCTTGTAGGTATAAAATCTGTATGGATCTCCGTCATTGAAATTATCAGGTGCCAAAGAATACCGAGGGATGGAGCAACAATTATCTTGCACACCAGCATCTACCACTCGGATCGTGTAGTTACCATAGTCGATTGCCTGCACGTAGTATTTGTTGATTGTTAAGCTGCTTACGTGGACACAAAGCAAACTCAACACAAAAGTGAAGAATAAGGCAGACCATGAACTGTCATCACAGAGAAGAAGAGGCAGTGTGTGTATATGCTTAGCTGTCATTAATTGGTCATTAAATCGGTTGTAACTGGACTAAGAAGAGAAGTTTAATCGACTTGTGTGGATAGTTAGTTAAAGAGCATGTGAAATGCATGTCCGCTCATACTATATAAATGAGCATTTTGTCAAACAGATTACATACAACAATTACAATACAAAGAACTTACCTTCTCAACTGAAAAAATACTCTCCTCTCGTTCTCTCTAAACATAATCAAGCTCACCCTGCAAAAATAACAAACAAAATCACCAAAAACTAACATGGTATCGAGCATCTAATCTGATTCTAGTAGGGCATAATCTGTGAATAATTTTTTTCAAGCAACACAGACAGCAAAAATCAAAGCGATTCGAAGCAAAATCATGGTCTGGATCATCAAATTCGGAGGAGACTTAAGAACTCCACGGTTCAATGGTGCAAATTATGATTTTTGGGCGGTGAAGATGGAGACTATACTCATAGCATACGATCTATGGGATATAGTAGAAGGATTACCTCAACTTCAACAAAATCCTGGAGCGAAAGTGACTCTACAGGGAGAAGGAAGTGAGGCTGAATCAACTCAGTAAGAGAAGCATGCTGCCACAAGAGAAAACAAAATCAAAAATGCTAAGGCATTGAGCATTATTCAAGGAGCACTGTCGGATGATCTATTTCCAAGGATCGAAATGAAAGAACAGACTAAAGGAGCATGGGAGATTCTGAAGAGAGAATTCGGAGGAGATAAAAAGGTTAGAGCAGTTAAACTTCAAGCAATTAGAGCTGAGTTTGAGTATATGAAAATGTCGGATGAAGAAGACTTAGATGATTATCTTGCTAAGTTTTTTGACATAATAAACAACCTTAAGTCACTAGGTGAAGATGTGACAGAAATGAGAATTGTTCAAAAATTGTTGATGAGTCTCGAGTAGGGAGGTATAAATCTATTGTCTCAATCATTGAAGAGACAAGAGATCTTGAAATTCTTAGAAGCTGAAGAGGTTGTAGCATCTGTCAAGGTATTTGACGAGAAGAGAAGGGTTGTATGATGAGAGGGAGAAACAAAGAGGAATTGAAAAAGGCATTCAACGAGCTTTAAGGTTGGTTATAACCAAGGGCATTGTGCTCTGCAAACAGGCCTTCACATGGAAAATGTATTCCTAGGTGGCCGAGACAAGATCAAGGTCATTCAAGCTTGACTCAAGGTGGAAATGTGCATAATAATCATAGCACAAGTCTGGAACCATAGAGCTGGAATTAATAGCAACAATTCCTACAATACACGGGAACATACAAGGCAAACGAGCAGTCAAGGTATAGTGAAGCCACAATGTCAAGTATGTTATAAATACCATTTCGGTATTTGTAGATACAAAGGCAAGACAAAATGTGGTAGATGCAATCAATTTGGACACAACACAAATGATTGCAAAGATTACAATCAAATGGCAAATTGTGCATAAGAGGAGGAAGAAGTGTTCACTGCAAATTCATTTTTTTGCTTGTCATGCAACAAGTATAAAGAGCAAGGATGAATGGTTTGTAGATCATGCAGAACAGACAAATTGAAGTCATGCATGATGGTGTAGTAGAAGAAGGAACATTTGAAGGAACCTCAAATCTCGGGGACCGATTCGAGCAAAGAGGCAATCAAGTCCATTTCGAAGTTCATGCTTTGAATCGGAAGATACTCGAAATCAAAGTAAAGGATCCGTGATAACAGACAAATCGATTGGTCATCGGAGGAAAAAATCTGCCCATCTGGAAAAGAACTAGAAGCTCTCAAGGCGGAACTTTCTATCACAAAGCGAGCAACTGGAATCGTAGAAAAGCAAGTTGCGGATGGTGTCCATAATATGAAAGTAATCAAGGAAGAGAATGAATCTCTTACCTTGAAATTATCCGAAATCTCAAATGATTTGGAGCGGTACAAAATACATTTGATGGGCTCATAAGTGAATCAGGGAAAATTAAAGGAGAAATTGAGTAACAAGGAAAGGGAGTATTCGTCTCTTGAAGAGATGCACGATATACATGGGAATGAATCATCGGCTAGGATAAAGGAATTAGAAGTCCAAGTAAAAGGTCCGGAACTAGAGCTGAAATCATCACAAGCTCGGAATAGAGATCTTGAGGTGCACATTGAAGAGCATGTTAAAGAAGTGCAAATAGAAGGCGATGAACATCCTTACGCAACAAAGACAACAGAAAAACACATGCTCGCAAAAAAGAAGAGACCAAAGAGCATGAAGAGTGTGACTTCGGGAGTTGAATACAACATAGACATCGTTTGAAGAACGATTCAAATGAATTCAATGAGGAATCAACACTTCTATTGTGTGATAAAATGTCGAGCAATCTCAATGGCTAGAAATCCAGATTGAGGTTGAAACTTGGTGATTAACCGATAAGCGGCTTAGGAGGGAGTGTTGATTGTTAAGGCTGCTTACGTGGACACAAAGCAAACTCAACACAAAAGTGAAGAATAAGGCGAGACCATGAACTGTCATCACGAGAGAAGAAGAGGCAGTGTGTGTATATGCTTAGCTGTCATTAATTGGTCATTAAATCGGTTGTAACAGACTAAGAAGAGAAGTTTAATCTGACTTGTGTGGATAGTTAGTTAAAGAGCATGTGAAATGCATGTCTGCTCATACTATATAAATGAGCATTTTGTCAAACAGATTACATACAACAATTACAATACAAAGAACTTACCTTCTCAGCTGAAAAATACTCTCCTCTGTTCTCTCTAAACATAATCAAGCTCACCTGCAAAATAACAAACAAAATCACCAAAAACTAACAGTATTTACCTGAATACAAGTACAATACTGCAGAATTATTGTTCTCGCAAATCAGAGTATAGTTATTGTTTCCGCAGTTTTGTGGATCAGTGTCTAGCCTGAAAGGGTGGCTTATGTTTTGGATCCTGCCGCATGAAGAAGGTGCGCATGGAGTAGTGATGTTGCTAGAATGGCAAGTCTGGAGGAGTAATAGCTGTGAAAGAAAGGCTATGTAGCAAGTAGAGAGGTGGTTCATTCCTCTAAACATGGGGAAGGTTGAAGTGATACACAATTTCTGCACAAACTATGTCCAGATTTTGTATTTCCTGGTCGTCCTTTGAAATGTCAGCTTCGTGGTAGCAAAGCAGACAGTGAGCTATTGATCCATCACCTTTTTTTTCTCCTTTCAGAGGAAGACACGTAAGTAATTGGTCCATCACTCGAAGATTCCCATAGCAAGACTTTTGACCCCCTGCATCCTCGAGTCAATGATGAACCTCCTCTAATTTAAAATAATTTTTAAAGTATTTTATTTTATAGTTGAAATAGAGTCAATGATTATCATTTACAAAAAAAATCTGCAAACTGAATGTAGAAAATATCAAAAATGTATTCTCATTCAAGGATGCGTGTACTACAGTGTAAAGCACTCGCCCACCTAAGAGGAGTGAGGAGAGAACGAATTATTCATCAGAAATGGTCGCGTGTCTGTTCTACGTCTTGTTCGTTGTCTTCGTAGCCGGCCATGGAGCAGGCTTGAACTGCACAGGATCATGTGGAAACGATGGCCCCGACATCCGATTTCCTTTCCGAATCAAGGACGAACAACCAGACCACTGTGGCTATCCTGGGTTTGATCTATCCTGCTCCGATGACAACAGTACAGTGCTGGAGCTGCCAACTGGAGTGAGTCTCCTCATAGAAGAAATTGACTACAGACATCGACTTGTTCATGCAAGAGATCCTCTTGGTTGTTTTCCAAGGAAACGTTTGAACTTCAGTTTAGGGGCTTCTCACTTTCAAATTAAGACGCAAAACAATGAATGGCTGTATGATTGGACCTTGTTCAATTGTTCTTCTAATGAGAAACGGTCTCCGTACGGGAATAAACGGTGCCTTTAACCATGACGTTTATGCCGTTGAATCATATGATACCATTAGTGACTCTGATTTATTATCTTGTACCAAGATGTACAACATTTATGGATTTACATATGGTATGTTGCTCGAAGAAAATTATCGTCTTACTATTTCTTGGTTCAATCCAACTTGTGGATCTTCTGAAGCTGAATGCTATGGCTTTCTCAAGCACAGTAAAGGCATGCTTTTCTTTCTTTCTTTCATTTTCTTTTATGTTTCTTGCTCCTTGCAAATTAATAATTGGTATTTGAACAACTATTCAATCCTTTACAGGTGTGAGGCGAAAGCTGCTGATTACTGGTTAGTAGCGTGCTCAAGTCTCCATCTCGATTTTTACACAACGATAAAACAACAGAGTTTTCTGACTCGGAATGTTGATATGCAGGTGTGATTTTAGGATTACCCCTTTTTGCTATGGTGATTATTGCCCTCTATCGCGCCTACAGCGTTATCAAGCCAGGGTTGAGCTGTTTTTGGATGATTACAGAACACTGAATCCCACCAGGTTCTCCTATGCTGATCTCAAGAGGATCACAAATCAATTCAGGGATGAATTGGGCCAAGGAGCTTATGGCACCGTGTTTAAAGGAAAGCTAAGCAATGAAATTGCTGTAGCTGTGAAGCTCCTGAATAATTCCATCGGAGAAGGGGAGGAGTTCATTAACGAAGTGGGAACGATGGCGAGGATTCACCATGTCAATGTGGTTCGCTTGATCGGTTTCTGTGCTGATGGATTCATTACAGAAGTTCATATCCTCAGCAGACTCAAGGAACCATTTCCTTGGCTGGGAAAGGTTGAATCGTGTTGCTCTATGATCTGGGACGATCGTTGGTTGACACCTGGACTAGCCATGCAGAGAAGCCATGCAGATAAGTCATGAGAAGAATCAGTCTAGGCAAGAGTAATTCTCGGCAAGAGATTAGCCTAGTTAGTTAGTATCCCACGTTCCCATACAGTGGAGAAAGATAGTGGAGAAAGACTAGTTCCATAGGAATAAGTCAACCTGATTTGTAGGGATTGCCCACTATAGTAAGCCTAGACTCTATATATAGAGATAGGGAGCCCACGTAAAAGGATATGTAATCAGTGAAGTATTCACATAGCAAGTATCAAATAAAATCCTTTGTTCTTGCAAATTGATTCTGTGTTATTGTTTTTCTTTCTTTTCTTTTGTTTCATAGTGGTTGAACGGATCAAGTTGGTATCAGAGCACTCGTTCCTCCCTGTGGAAAAACTTTTAGTTGATGGTGCTGACCAAGTCTGGATATCAGACACTTGGTGAACCCCTCTCTGTTTTGCAGTCCCATCGACGTTCAACAAGGAAGGCCACAACACCATCAAACATGTCAAGCGAAGAAGAAGAAGTTACGCCGGGATCGGTCTAGCCTTTCGGACAAGGTTGATAGGCTGACCACGCAACTAGAAGCTGTTCTAAAATGGATTCAATCTCAACCATCATCATCGGCATCACCAGGACTGAAGAATGTTGATGACGGCATTTCTCCTCCAAGAGCTCGACCGACGGCGAAAAGGAAAAGAGCCGGGGATGAAGATGTCCACCCTCGATTCGTCAACGGCATACGACCCCCAACCTTTTAAAGTTGAAGCCGGGGATAGACATACCAACATTCGACGGCACCATAGATGCGAGAAGCTAGATTCTTGGGTGGATCGGTTGGAGACTTATTTCACACTCTATGGTTTTCGATGAGTGGCGAGAAGGTTGCATTCGCTAGATTGAAATTAACCTGACCATGCATTGGCACAGTGGAATGCATTCTTGAAGAATAACGATGATAGAGAGATAAGTTGGAAGGAATTTACTCAACTCTTGCAACAAGAATTCTACCCGATGGGATATGCTCAAGATCGTCTGGACACGATGGCATAACTTGCGACGAGGCGAGAATCAAAGCGGTGCAAGAATACACCACCGAATTCGCGAGACTAGCGGTTACACTGGGGAATTGGGACTGGACCACGAAGATGTCTTCACAAAATTTGTGGTTGGGTTATGGCAGCACATTCAAAATGAATTACGGCTATATCGAGTCAGTTACTATCTCTCGCTGCCAGTAGCATTGCTATGGCTATTGAACAGAAGAATAAACCTCGTGGGCAACGTCCCTACCGACAATGACAAGGAGAGAAACAGTGGCAACCACAATTTCAAAAAGTTCACACAAGGTAACCCCTCATCTGTATCCAAATCTACTAAGTTTTGTGAGCATTGTAGAGTTGCGGGACATGACAAAGCGACGTGCTGGAAGCTACGTCCTGACCTTTTTCCTACAAAATGGAAAAAGGACGACAAGGGCAAGCGCACAATGACAACAACAATCCTCAATGATCACATTGAACTCGGCCAGGTGGAGGAAGCGGATATGAGTTTGTCTTTGATGGCAATGCCGAAGGAGACAACCTCAAATCTGTTGACCCCCCCTGATGAGAAGGAGGAGCTTTTTACCCTACGAATTCAAGTGAAGCAAGAGATCATTGATGCAATCGTTGACACTGGCAGTCAAAAGAATTTGATCTCGGCCAGTTTGGTGCAAAAATTGGGACTTGAGACAAATCCACATCCTAAACCATATCCACTTGGATGGATACAAAAGGACGTGGAACTCAAGATTGATCGGCAGTGCAAATTTCGTTTTGCTATCACTAGTCACTATATTGATGAGGTAACCTGTGAAGTAGTTCCTTTAGATATTTGTCAAGTGATTTTTGGCAATCCATATTTGTGGGAACGAGATGCCATTTACCACCGACGGGCTCAACAATATCATCTTGTGAAAGATGGGAAGACGTACATTGTCCACAGAGATCGATCATCTCAAAAGGCAGACTTAGTCACTGCCTGCCAGGCGAGAAGAATGATAAATGCATCTCAGAAGTTTGTCCTCATGATGATTCGACCAATAACAGATGAAGTCACACCTTCTCGTTTCACACTATCATGTAAGGCAATAGACAACAAGTTGAATGAGTTACTTAACAAGTATACAAACTTGTTTGCGGAAGTAGGCGGACTTCCTCCCAAACGGGCAATTGAGCATGAAATTCAACTCATTTCAGACTCCACATTGCCTAATATTTGCATGTATCGCAATTCAGTACTGGAGAATGAGGAGATAAAAAAACAAGTAACTGAGCTGCTAGACACGGGTGTCATTAAACCCAGCGAGCTCCCCTTTGCGGCTCACCAATTGTGCTTGTTCAGAAGAAAGATGGAGGATGGCGGATGTGTATCGATTACAGAGCACTTAACAAAATTACTGTTAAGAACCGATACCCTCTTCCCCGTATTGATGATCTATTGGATCAACTACGTCATGCTACCATCTTTACCAAGCTTGATCTAAAATCGGGGTATCATCAAGTTCCAATTCGCAAGGAGGATTCCTGGAAGACAGCATTCAAAACACGGCAAGGATTATTTGAATGGTTGGTCATGCCATTCGGTCTTTGCAATGCCCCAGCAACATTTATGCGGCTCATGAATGATGTTCTCCGCCCCCTTCATTGATCACTTTGTCATCGTATATCTCGATGATATCTTGATCTACGATTGCTCTTTAGAGGAACATCTCGCACATGTGCAACGGTGTTTGCCGATCTGGAAGAGCATCACTTGCGCCTAAACCGCAAGAAATGTGAGTTTGGGAAAAAGACCTTAATTTATCTTGGCTTCATCGTGGGTGGCGGAGAATTGCAAGTTGATCCTGCTAAGGTTCAAGTGATCACGGAATGGCCACGACCTCGTACGGTCACAGACGTCCGAAGCTTTATGGGTGCATGCCAATACCTTCGTAAGTTCATTCAAAATTTCTCTCTTCTGGCGTCTCCTCTCCATTCCTTGACTAAGGCCAACCAAGCCTTTGTTTGGACTAAGGCACATGAGGACACGTTCAGATTATTGAAGAAGAAGATTAGCGAGGCGCCAGTTCTTGCCTTGCCGGATTTACAAAAACCCTTCGAGATTGAGGGGGATGCATCAGGATATGCAATGGGAGCCGTTTTGATGCAAGGAGGACGACCAGTAGCCTACCATTCCGAGATGTTTCAAGGCGCTGCAAAGAACTATCCAACATATGACAAAGAGCTACTAGCACTACACCAAGCAGTGAAACATTGGCGTGTTTATCTTCTGGGCAAAGAAACAGTGGTCCACACAGACCATCAGCCATTACAGTACTTACAGTCACAAGCTCGATTACAACAAGCCCGACACATGAAATGGATGACATACCTACAACAATTTCACTTGGTGATAAAGTACAAGAAAGGCAGCCATAACAAGTTGGCAGATATGTTGTCACGACCTCCAGTGACAGCAATTTGTTTATCAGTTTTTATGCAAGTGCATCCGGCTTTACATGAGGAGTATGTTGATTGGTATAAAGAAGATCCTGACTTTCAAAGCACATGGGAAGAGGTGTCTGTCTAGTAGACCGTCGGGAGTTCATGCTACGGGATGGACTTCTATACAAAGGGAAACTCTTATGCATACCCCGATCGGATGAAAGGGTGAGATACATACGGGAGGCACACACATCCAAAATTGCTGGTCATTTTGGGGGTCACAAAAACATTACAAAAATTTGTCTCGTTATGTCTTCGGCCCGGATTCGGCATGATGTGGCTCGTTTCATAAGAGGGTGTGTCTTGTGTAGCACATCTAAACACTGCTAATCGTAAGGTGGGATTGTATACACCACTACCCTGTTCGAGCACGCCCATGGGAGAGTATTTCTATGGATTTCTTGGGAGGCCTTCCAATGACTCGGCGAGGTAATGACTATCTATTTGTAGTGGTCGATCGATTCTCCAAAATGGTAGTACTCATGCCCTGCAAAAAGACGATCACCAGTGATGGAGCAGCACGCCTCTTCTTTGAAAATGTATGGAAATTATTTGGTCTCCCTAACTCGATTATATCTGATCGAGACAGCCGGTTTTTAAGCAAATTTTGGTGTGCTTTATGGGCCATGATGGACACTAAGTTGAAAAGAAGTACCGCATTCCATCCTCAGACTGACGGACAAACCGAAGTGGTGAATAGGACTGTTGTTCACCTTCTACGAGGATACAATGCTCGTCACCCCAAAACTTGGGATGAAAGCATTCCCTTCCTGCAGTTTGCCATTAATCATGCAGTACATGGTTCAACAAACAAGTCTCCCGCAGAAGTGTGTTTGGGTTTCTTGCCACAGAGCCCTTTTGACTTGGAATTCACAATTGAATCAAACTCTGCATTGGATAAAGGGGAAGGCGAAAGGTTACGAGCACAACGGTTTGTGGATCAAATTAGGAAGATACATTCGGAAGTGGAGCAGCAGCTCACAAAGGCTCAACAAAAGTATAAAGAGCGTCACGACAGACATCGCGTCCAAGGTCATTTCCAAGAAGGTGATCTTGTTTGGTTGCACCTGGGCAAAGACCGACTGCGTGGAGTCGGAAAGAAACTCAAGCCAATCCGTTATGGACCATTCAAAATCCTTCGTAAGATTGGTGATAACGGCGTGTCAATTGGAGTTACCGACTTACATGGAGATGTATTCGGTGGTCAACGTTGACAAATTGAAACTCTTTGAGCCTTCCATCTTTGGACGATGAGCTCGATGGAACTCTACCTACAGATGGAAGATTTAGTAAGCGAACAGGAAATCCTCCTATCTCGAAGATACTATCGTGGAAAGGAAAACAACTACCACTCGACGTGGTGAAAGAGAATCTTTCCGCATTGGCGATAAAGGTCAACGTCCAAGTAAGGCAAAATGGTTCTCCCGGGAAGCGGCGGGCTCGGTTCCCTCACCTCCAATTCTAGAACCAGCAGGAGCTGGCTCGTCCTAACAAGGGGAGTCATGATCTGGGACGATCGTTGGTTGACACCTGGACTAGCCATGCAGAGAAGCCATGCAGATAAGTCATGAGAAGAATCAGTCTAGGCAAGAGTAATTCTCGGCAAGAGATTAGCCTAGTTAGTTAGTATCCCACGTTCCCATACAGTGGAGAAAGATAGTGGAGAAAGACTAGTTCCATAGGAATAAGTCAACCTGATTTGTAGGGATTGCCCACTATAGTAAGCCTAGACTCTATATATAGAGATAGGGAGCCCACGTAAAAGGATATGTAATCAGTGAAGTATTCACATAGCAAGTATCAAATAAAATCCTTTGTTCTTGCAAATTGATTCTGTGTTATTGTTTTTCTTTCTTTTCTTTTGTTTCATAGTGGTTGAACGGATCACTCTAGGCATAGCCAAAGGGATTGAATATCTTCACCAGGGGTGTGATCAAAGAATCCTCCATTTTGATATCAAACCACAGAATATCCTTCTCGACAACGAATTCAATCCCAAAATCTCCGATTTTGGAATGGCTAAGCTGTGCTCCGAGGGATAAAAGTGCTATTTCCATGACGATCGCTAGGGGGGACCGTTGGCTACATTGCCCCGAAGTGTTCTCCGAGAACTTCGGGAATGTCTCCTCTAAATCGGATGTTTCCAGCTTTGGTATGTTGGTGTTGGAAATGGTCGGGGAAGGAAGAACGTGGATGACACAACGAGAAAATGGAGAAGCGAGATATACTTCCCGGAATGGATTTATAATCTCTTAGAAACGAGAAGAAGACCCTGCGGTTTCATATTGATGGAGAAGAAGATGCTAAAACTGCAAAGAAACTAGCTATTGTGGGGACTATGGTGTATTCGGTGGAACCCAGCAGAGCGTCCTTCCATGAAAACCTGTTGTACGGATGCTTGAAGGGGGAGGAGAAAACTTAACAAAGCCTCCCGATCCTTTTAGCTCCAGATCGTCTCCCTAAGAGAACCGATGCGAGCCACCGCATGCCGAGCGAGACGCCGCCACCAAGAGTCGGCGACCATCTCGTAAATAGAGTGATCGAAATTTACTTTTTTCAGCAATAACATATTAGTAAAGGAAATTATTGTGAGTTAGGTTCATCGATTATGTGTAAAGTTTGGCGTAGTACTTGCTTGTTTTTTTCCTGTCAATTCACCTTCCAAGTTCCTACCACTGCATTCTCAATTTCAGATTGTATGTACAAGTGCTCATAATTTTCTGATGAGAAGCCATTCCTAGCAAACTTATGAATCCCATTCCGTTCCACTTCAAAATCCGGGACAAAACGGCGATGTTTTTGTCCCGGTAAAAATCCCGGCCAGATCCGGCAAATCCAGCCGGATTCCGGCCGGAACGCCCCGGTTTCGTACCGAGCGTCCCGTTCCGGATTGATTTTGACAATGCAAATTTTACTCTTTCAAATTTCTTGAAATTTCAAAAGCTGCAGCCGCCTCCTAGGCCATAAGCCATAGGCCATGCCAGGCCATCTCTGCCTCCCCTGGCTATATATATTAAGCCAGGCCATCCCTGCGCCCCCCTATATATATATATATAAATATATTTTGGAATTTTAGAGATATTTTTTATTTTGAGATTATGTTTGTATTGTATAATTTAAAGTTTATTTATCTTGAATTTAAATTATACTTGTTTAATTAATATTTTATTTTTTTAATATATATAATTAATTAAATATAAACAGTACAAAACCGGAACGGAACGCCGGAATGCACCGAAACCGGAACGTTCCGTTCTAAATAAAAAACCTGAACGGTACTCGAAACGGATTTTACAACTATGATTCCCAGTGACCCTTCAGCTCATAATTTTGAATAAGATGCTCCACCTAAGTACAGGTACAAGTACTAACGTTTTTTATTTAGTTTTTATTATTTTTTATTATGTCTATAGATTTTAAGATGATGAAGCTATAAGGAACTTAAACTTTCAAACGTTATTGTTATGTTAATGATGAAGATTTTTATTCACGCTTTTTTCATCATAAATTGTACAATTTGCTTTCTTAATATATTTGGCATTTTTTTAATATATTTTTATGTGAATGATGTATGTTGAATTAAAATTAAAATTATATATATATATATATATATATATATATATTGTTTTAATAATAAAAAACTGCTTACTAGAATGAAATTCACAGCCTTATGACATATCACCTTATATTTCATTGAAGGATTATCAATCTTACTTTGCAAGGATACGATCTTGGTAATTGTTGACAGGTTGAGTACGGTCGCACATTTTCTAACCTTATCTCATTCTCTTACAGCTAAAATCATGGCTGGAAATTTTGTTACAGCTAAAACCTCAT
This sequence comes from Salix suchowensis, assembly GCA_029030765.1. Taxonomy (NCBI): domain Eukaryota; kingdom Viridiplantae; phylum Streptophyta; class Magnoliopsida; order Malpighiales; family Salicaceae; genus Salix; species Salix suchowensis. Next base: position 12,142,262 of record CM054996.1, on the reverse strand, counting down.
CTCATTCACACCTTTCCTGACAACACGCAACGTGATTGACTGTTGCAAGGCACAAACTTCTCAGACCAGAAATTACCCAGAAGCCTACAGCTCTTCGTCATTGACTCGAGCGTGCATGGGAAAAGTCTTGGTTTGAAAAAAATCAATTGTGGCGGACCAATGAACAGAAACGGACAAGCTCATTTAAAGCCTACATGTTCTTCATCATTGACCCGAGGGTGCATGGCGGCAAAGTCTTGCTTTGAAAAAAATAAAGAGTGGTGGACTTAAATGAGTTTGTTTCAATCAGTATTCAATATTCTGTCGTTGAACCCACGGGTGGCTTTAAATGATGTGACTTCGGATGGGATGAGAAGATATGTTTATAGGAAAGACTAGATTGGTGGCTTGGATGAAGCTTACTAGTTTTTATTTATTTTTTAAAAAAGTTTATTGATTTTTATTATTATAATTATATCATGTAAATATAACTTATTGATAAAAGATTTAATAGAAAAGAAAACTTAAAACGAATTACAATAACTCTTTTGAGGTAGGTTAATTACTATTTAAAAACTAGTTAGACTAATTAAAGAAAAGAGATATCAATTGAAAACGAAATTAAAGAACCAAAATTAGTGTTGTTATGCTTGGTTTTGGAAATTTATTTTGTTAACATGATTTAAAAAAAATTATAAATGAATGAGCCATTAATCTTAAAAAACTCTTGGTTTTTTTTTCTGGATTTTATTCTTGATTTATTGTAGCTAAGCATAAGTTGATAATGATACTGTCATGACCTGATTTTCGGATTCATAACTAACACATAGACGTGGTCCTCCTCCAAAGTTTCATACTTATGTTAAACCAAACTTACATACGAACTTATCTTTTAAATAAGTTAATCAGAATTCAATGCAACATTAATGACAAAATTAATTTTATAATATAATTTGATTGTCTTAATACAAGAGTTAAATATAAACTTTTATAATTGTGGAACACTAACTAGGCATAAGAAAAAAAATATCAATTGCAACCAAAAGAGCAAGTTTAGAGAGTACAACAAAAATGATCTACAAACAGGTTATAAGCCTGAAAATGATAAATAATGAAAGGGTGAGTTCAACAACTCAGTGGGTAGATAACGTTCAATATACATATACAAGATAATACAACAATGAGAAATATATTTTTGAATGTGATTTTAAGTTCTTTCAGAAAGGTTTCTCAAATAGGTTATAATAAAAATATTATAAGGTATAGCTCGTCAAAAAATCAAAATACAATGAGTATGAGGCTCCATACTGTGGGATGATCAGTCCACACAGGTTGGTGACTCCTCCAACCAACTAGGGTTTCAGATACGATGTGCATACAACTAACACTACCCTATTAGCATGGATATTTTGATTGACATACCTTAGTTTATATCATAACTAAACCAACATAAGCATTTCACAAAACTCAAATCATGACATCAATTAAATAGTAGCTATCAATTCAAAAGTGTATATTGACTCATATCAAGAATTTAGACTCAATAATTAATTATATTTTACGGTAACAAAAAATAATAATTAACATATATATTATTAAGACTAATGTGTATTAGCAATTTAAATATTATAATATTTTTAATACATATTAAAAATTATTCACTCACTACTTATATTCAAAAACAAATCAAAATAAGATATCGAAGTATACTCAAGTATAAAATGCACACTTTTGCTGACAACACACAACATTATGGATTGTTGCAAGGCACAAACTTTTTGACCAGAAATAACCCAAAAGCTTACAATTCTTCATCATTGATCAGAGTGCATGGGGGAAACTTCTCTACCTGAAATAACCCAGAAGCCTACAACGATGATGAGCAAACTTCTCTACCTGAAATACCCTTGTTATGCTTGGTGTTGGAAATTTATTTTGGTAACATTATTTAAACAAGTTATAGAAGAATGAGAAATTAATCTCAAAGAACCTTTGATTTTCCCATATTTTATTCTTGATTTATGGTAGCTAAGCAAAAGTTGATAATGATAAAAAATAATTCATTAACCTTTTAGCTTCCAAAATTCACTATAAAATAGAGGGGTGAAGGACGAGTTTTCAATTTGAATTTTTTATATTTTACATTTTTTAACCTTATATTTTAGTGTTTTCTTATAATTTTAAGTTTTGTTTTTTCCTCCTAGGTCTAGAGTTTGGATTCATATTATTGTCAGACATTTGAATTTTATATTATTTGATTAAAACATATTTTTTTATAAATGCATATTCATTTTCATCTGGCTAGATGGCTATATGGCTTGCAATGGGTATATGTTTATTCCTATATCGATCTTGTGCACAAGGAAATCCTACACTTACAGTGTAATAACTTCATTTTTTATAAGCTCGGCCATTATTGATAAAACAAAAATTGGCCATGATGTTTGCCTTTATGAGGGCTTCACCAATCATGCGTATCCTCTGGGTTAACAGCTTCAACAAAAGCTCCACCCCAATGTGAAGCCAATTGTTGAACTTGGTGAGTGAACGTGTGGATCCACCTCAGTGTTGAAACTTTGAAAAAACTCATCTGAAAATAATGGTAGGTACAACTTTAGCAAAGGAAAGCAGCAAGCTGTGTTCCACCATTTTCCTTTTTGTTACACTGTAATTTTACTCTCTACTTTTTGGCAAAGACGTGGGCTCATCAGTTAGAGAGAAAAAAATAGTGTTTAACTTATTTTTTATTGAAAAATAAAACAGTGTGTTTGGTTTTGAGACTAGCTAGACAATTGTTTAGCATGTGTTTTTGATTTTTTGCACTTCAACAGGGGTGCCATTTGCAGAGCAAAAAATGGTACCCCGTGAGCTCATGCAGACAAGGTAAAATATTGCCCCCACCTTGGGGAACCTTCTATATATATATATATATTAAAAAATATTTATTTTTGTTTTTATTTAAAAAATACCTTAACAAAAAGAGTAAAAAAATTATATATAAAATTAATAATTATATTGTTGGAGGGTTTTTTAAAAAAGCAATTATTTAATAATATAACTTATTCCTATTAATTTTATAATTAAACTACATATAAAATAATTGTATTATATTTAAAATAATATAGAAAAATAGCTCTCCAAAATAGTTTTTTATCATTAAAGCATACATTAATAATATATATATATATATATATATATATATATATATATATATATATATATATATATATATATATATATATATACATTATTTAAAGAGTTATTTTAAAGCTTTCACTCTTAACAATGGCTATTATAATTGGAGTTGCCCTTATATCTTTAACCGTCCATGTAAGTTGTACCAGCCAGTCCTTACCCTACACGCCAACAACCAGTCAACAAAGTGGAGCAGTCGAAGAATCAAGAGTAATGTTTTATTTTCAACATTTACATATTAAATAAGTTGTTTAACATATTTATTATGTAACATAGTTTCATTTATTGAATTTGTTTTTCCAGCTTAATGATGCTCGACAAATGTATGCTTCAGTCGTTGGCAAACGATTTCATCTGGAACATTGTTGGGTTATCTTGAAAAAAGAACCCAAATGGCAATTTGAACGTGCAAGTCTTCATCAGAAGTCAAACAAGAAACAAAAATCATGGAAACGCAAGTCCAGTTACTTCAACTCCATCAACCGGTGATTCTGTTTTTTTAGGAGAAGACAATGATACATTTGTTTACCAAAATAGACCAATTGGTCAGAAAGCTGCAAAGGAACGACTTAGACGCAGACAAGGAAAAGAGAAAGATGGGGAGACAAGTGTATCCACTAGGTTACAGCAATTGAATGAAACCTTTGTTGACATTGAGGAAAAAAAAGACAAAGACAGAAAAATCATGTTGGAGCAAAATGCTTTATTGCTTAAACAAAAGCAAGAGAAACAAGAAATGGAGATTCTGAAGATGGATACTTCTACAATGAATCCAATGGTTGCAGAATGATGGAAATTCTAGCAAAAAGCAGGTCCAGTTAATTATGTAGTTAATTTCATTTAATTATGTGTAATGGAATGTCTTTTAATTAATTATGTAAGAACTTATTGATTATTTGTTAATGTGTTAACTTTTATTTGTACTTTTTCTAACACTCAATTTTTTTTAAAATATTCTGGATCTTTTAATTATAATTAACTTCATTTTTTAAAAAAAACAATAATTTTATTGTTAGCGGGTTTCTCAAAAATAATTATTTAATTATATAACTCACTCATATTAATTGTATAATGAATTGTATAATTACACTATATACAAAATAATTAAATTTTAAAAATAAATTTCAAAAAAATGGCTCTTAAAAATGGGCTCTTACCATTTGGAGACTACATTACCTCAAGAGCCATTTATACACTATTCAAAGAGCCATTTCTATCATTTGCCTCTTAAAAATGCCTCATACCATTGGACTTGCTCTAACACCCTTACCTTGCAGGCACTTTGTGGTGCCATTAATCTCAACTCAGTTCTGTGTCAGTCCTCTCACCTCAGCCCCCCCTCTCACTTCAGCTTCTCGAGTAGCCTTGCCGGACTGTTACAGGTAGTCTCTCCCTCTAAATCGTCTCTCTTTTTCTCTACCAGCTGCAGAAAACTCGAACCTCTCCATTTGTGAAGATACCTTTTCTCATTCAGATAATTCTCTCTGTCAGCTCTGCTGCTCTTTCTGTCAGCTCTTTCACCTTTTCTCCTCCCGGCCTTTGCTGTCTCTTCTGCTGTTTGTGGTGGATTGTTCTCTTTCTCATCGTTTGGTGCCGGAGATTATCATCAGCCACTGCCTACCCCACCACGCCTTCACCAGAGCACCGTTCTATAGCCGGATTCGCCTCCTGGAAGACCATCGACATGTCCACATGGCATCCATGAATGAAAGAAGTCCTTTTGACTTTTTTTTCACTGCCATCTGCTTCTCTGTCTGAATCTATCCTTATCCACAACCACACAAGCCGAAGCTCTATCACTCGTCTCTAATACACTTCCTCAGGTAATTGACCTTGATTATTTTTTGCTTTTATTTCATACCATTAGTAATTAGTATTAGTAAAAGAGCTAAAACAGCTCGGCCAGTCACTGTTTACCCACACTCATGTGCACTGTGGACTGGCCATTTTCCACTCCTGCTTCGCGCGTGTATATGAACTTGTCTTTGTTTTTTTTTTTTTTTTTGCCCTGAGATACTTTTTTATAATTTCTATGGTGTAAATAACAAAGAAAAGCCTGTGGCCGAGTGGCTCGCCTGCGCGCCGCAGGTTCGAACCCCTCAGCCATCAAATTGGTTGCGCTGGAAATCCAGCTTGTACGTGTTGCTTTTCCTTTTTTTTTTTGCCCTTTTTTGTTTTTTTATTATTATTATTGGTTGTGCTGGAAATCCAGCTTGTACGTGTTGCTTTTCCTTCTATTTTTTTCCTTTTTTTATTATTATTCTAATTAATGATATTTGAAAGCAACTGTCCATTTGAAAGTGGCAGAAATTAGTAAAACAGTAAAAAAAAGGAAGCGAAATCTAAGATCAGGCAAATACAAAACAAATTCAAAATAGAAATTATTAGGAAAAACATAGCAATTATTTGATAAACATTAAAATCTGTTTTCATTTATTTTTCACATATTTAAAGAATATAAACAAATAAAAATTCCCGTTAAAATAAAAAAACATAAAACACATTTTCAAACAGTATTGAATAGTGAAAATTATTTTTTACTCAGCCGGCAACGTAGAACATATATTTTTTTAAAATTTTCAAATAAAATAATTTGTTCAGCTAATAATTTTTTTTTGTTTTATCATCTATTATATTTTTTTATGTGCTCTTTCTTTTTAATTTTTTTTATTGGTTTTATTGTCATTATTTTCAAGTTAGATGAATTTTTTCCCCTGATAATTATGTTTTTTTAGTTATTATGATTTTTTTTCCTTTTATTTATTTCTGTCTTTATTCATCATTAACACAATAATAATAATATTAACAATAATAATAATATATTCTTTTTTCTTGTTTACTCTTTTGTTAATGTTTTTGAGTGTTTTTTTCTTTCGGGATAATTTGATAATTTTAATTGTTTTTGCAATAATAGCAATAGTCATTTTGTATCTAATATTACTTGGGGGATAAAAGACAACTCAAGAACAAAAAAATAGACAAATTTACCTAGGTTATCTATAATTAAAAAAGCGATACAAGTCACTTTTTGTCTCGATTATCATTGTTCCTTTTAAACGGCAAACAAGTCATTATTATATGTTTTAATATTTATTGCATATTATCGCCTAAAAATATATAAAAAAGAAAAAATAAAATGACCTCGGATTTTTTATTGGTTTTATTGTCATTATTTTCAAGTTAAATGAATTTTTTCCCCTGATAATTATGTTTTTTTTTAGTTATTATGATTTTTTTCCTTTTATTTATTTATGTCTTTATTCATCATTAACATAATAATAATAATAATAATAATAATAATAATAATAATAAATTCTTTTTCTTGTTTACTCTTTTGTTAATGTTTTTGAGTTTTTTTTCTTTCGGGATAATTTGCTAATTTTAATAGTTTCTGCAATAATAGCAATAATCATTTTGTATCTAATATTACTGGGGATAAAAGACAACTCAAGAACAAAAAATAGACAAATTTACCTAGGTTATCTACAATTAAAAAACGATACAAGTCACTTTTGTCTCGATTACACTGTTCCTTTTAAACGGAAAACAAGTTATTATTATATGTTTTAATATTTATTGCATATTATCACCTAAAAATATATAAAGAGAAAAAAAAATGACCTCAGATTTTTTATTGGTTTTATTGTCATTATTTTCAAGTTAGATGAATAATTTCCCTTGATAATTATGTTTTTTTTTTAGTTATTATGATTTTTTTCCTTTTATTTATTTCTATCTTTATTCATCATTAACACAATAATAATAATAATAATAATAATAATAATAATAATAATAATAATAATAATAATAATAATAATAATAATAATATATTCTTTTTCTTCCTTACTCTTTTATTAATGTTTTTGAGTGTTTTTTCTTTCGGGATAATTTGCTAATTTTAATTGTTTTTGCAGTAATAGCAATAGTCATTTTGTATCTAATATTACTGGGGATAAAAGACAACTCAAGAACAAAAAATAGACAAATTTACCTAGGTTATCTACAATTAAAAAACGATACAAGTCACTTTTGTCTCGATTACACTGTTCCTTTTAAACGGAAAACAAGTCATTATTATATGTTTTAATATTTATTGCATATTATCGCCTAAAAATATATAAAGAGAAAAAAAAATGACCTCAGATTTTTTATTGGTTTTATTGTCATTATTTTCAAGTTAGATGAATTTTTTCCCCTGATAATTATGTTTTTTTTTAGTTATTATGATTTTTTTTCCTTTTATTTATTTCTGTCTTTATTCATCATTAACACAATAATAATAATAATAATAATAATAATAATAATATATTCTTTTTTCTTGCTTACTCTTTTGTTAATGTTTTTGAGTGTTTTTTCTTTCGGGATAATTTGATAATTTTTAATTGTTTTTGCAATAATAGCAATAGTCATTTTGTATCTAATATTACTGGGGGATAAAAGACAACTCAAGAACAAAAAAATAGACAAATTTACCTAGGTTATCTACAATTAAAAAAACAATACAAGTCACTTTTGTCTCGATTACATCGTTCCTTTTAAACGGAAACAAGTCATTATTATATGTTTTAATATTTATTGCATATTATCAGCCTAAAAAATATATAAAAAAGAAAAAAAAATGACCTCAGATTTTTTTATTGGTTTTTATTGTCATTATTTTCAAGTTAGATGAATATTTTCCCCTGATAATTATGTGTTTTTTTTAGTTATTATGATTTTTTTTCCTTTTATTTATTTCTGTCTTTATTCATCATTAACACAATAATAATAATAATAATAATAATAATAATAATAATAATAATAATAAAATAATAATAATAATAATAATAATAATAAAATAATAATAATAATAATAATAATAATAATAATAATAATAATAATAATAATAATAATATATTCTTTTTCTTGCTTACTCTTTTGTTAATGTTTTTGAGTGTTTTTTCTTTCAGGATAATTTGATAATTTTAATTGTTTTTGCAACAATAGCAATACTCATTTTGTAACTAATATTATCGGGGATAAAAGACAACTCAAGAACAAAAAATAGACAAATTTACCTAGGTTATCTACAATTAAAAAATGATACAAGTCATTTTTGTCTCGATCTACTTGTTCCTTTTAAAGCGGCAAATAAGTCATTATTATATGTTTTAATATTTATTGCATATTATCGCCTAAAAAATATATAAAGAGAAAAAAAATGACCTCAGATTTTTTTGCAAGAAAAAAAATTAATATCAACATTCTTACATACATTTAATATAATAATATGATGAATAAATCTTATAAAAAAAATGGTTGTGAATTTTAATTTTGTGCTCTTTTTTTCAGGTTTATTTCTTAAAAAAAATAAACAAATTGGATTTTTAATATTTAAGATCTAATACTACCCGGGGAAAAAAATACAACTCAAAAAAAACAAAAAGGTAAACAAATTTGACTACATTATCTACAATTAAAAAATATACGAGGCACTTTCCGTTTCGACTATACTGTTCTTTTTAGACGACAAATAAGTAATTATAGCACGCAAAAAATTTATATTTATTTTTTAAAAAAATTGCAATATTTTTATTTATAATGTGTCAGATCTAATATTACGAGGAAAAAAAGGCAACTCATATTTTTTTTTCAAATTTATCTAGATTATCTACAATTAAAAAATATAAAAATCACTTCCCATTTCGATCACACTATATAGTATGTGAGACTAAGTATATGTGTTTAATATTTATTTAATATTATCGCCTAAAAATATATATAGAGAGAAAACAAGTGACCTACGATTTCTTGCAAAAAAAAATTAATATCGGTATTCTTAAATATATTGAATATAATAATATGATGAATAAATCTTATAAAAAAACTTTGGCTTTGAATTTAAATTTATATTTTTTACTCTTTTTTTTTTTTCGTTTTAAGAAACAAAGACCTTTTTTACATGTATTTTTTATTTTTTAGTGTCAAAGTCAGTTGTTCTTTTTTAACCGAGTTTTTTTTTTTTTTAACCAGAGTATCCGTGACAACAAATTTCTAATAAATCATTTCACCTTCTTAGCAAATTTGCTAACAAATTTTATCAAAAGTTTTTTAGCAATAGCAATATTCAATCACATTTTGGTTGAAAAAAACCATTTTCAACAAATTTTATTAATTACATTTTCAACAAATTTTATTAATTACAATTATACTAATTAAATATGGAAATAATAAAATAAAATATTTATAAAATCAATTAATTTTCTACATAGATAAAAAAGCCCAGCGGAGCGGGCAAATCGGCTCGTTTCTTTTCCAACACATGTAGGTTGAGTTTTCTAAGCAAAAAGAAACGTACTGGTTTTTAAATTACTGATATGAAAAGCTGTGTAGTTATTGATGTAAATGTTGTTCCTGAAAGTTTTTTCGTATAAAAATATATTAAAATAATAATTTTTTATTTATTAAAAATTATTTTTATATCATCACATCAAAGCATATTAAAATATCAAAAACACTAAAAAGAAATATAATTTTAAATAAAAAATAAAAAAAATCAAATTTTTTCATAAGTATTTTTGATAATCACGATAAGCACTCCAAAAAACCCCCTGGAAAAAAGAGAGAGAAGAAGAACACTTTGATCTTTGGAGTGGTTTAGCTTGACTTTGGTCTAGACAGAAGAACACTTGTGATCAAGTTCTTATCTTAAATTTAGCTTCGTTTTTTTTTCACAGTTAGTTTAAGTTCCATTTTAATTCAATATTTTGAAAGCTCTTTCTGATGTCCGTAGGTAGGGATACAGACGAAAAAATGAGTGGAGGAAGTGATCCATTTTGGTTTTATGTTGAGAAAATGGCTGATGGTTCTATGAAGTGCGTTTTTTGTGAGCGTATATATCCTAAAACTACTGCCCATTTAAGGATAAAACATCATTTGGCAAGAGTTGCAAGGTATGTCACAAATATCAAATTTGTTCTCTATTTCATTGACTTTACAAGAAGGAATTCAGTCCTCTAAATAGCTCTAATACTTCCTAATTTAAAGTATATGAATCCTGATTTGTAGCATGTAATAAATACAAGATTTGCTGTTACAATTGCCACCCATATATTGCTGATTTACTTTCCATATATTGACATCCCCCCTCAAATTGATGCTGGCCGATCAAGAAGCATCAATTTGTCAATCATGAATTGATGTCGATGCCGAGACAAAGCCTTCGTAAAGACATCAGCCGTTTGATGCTCAGTGGAAATATGAGGAAGTGTAAGAATATTATTATCAAGAGCTTCACGAATATAGTGACAATCAACTTCAATATGTTTGGTGCGTTCATGAAACACGAGATTAGTGGCAATCTGAATAGCACTCGTGTTATCAGCATGAAGTGATGTAGGATGATGTTGAGGAAATCCAAGTTCTTGTAACAAACCCGGAGCCACACAATTTCGAGAACATGCAGCGGACATAGCTCGATACTCGAGTTTCAGTGGAAGATTTTGAAGTACAATCTTGCTTTTTGCTTTTCCATGAAATTAAAGCATTTCCAAGAAACATACACCATCCCGTAATAGATCGACGTGTATCCATACATCCTGCCCAATCTGCATCACTATAGCCTGTTAATTGTAAGGAATTGTCGGCAGGAAAAAATATCCCTCTTCCAGATGTGCCCTTAAGATAACGAATAATTCTCTTGACAGTAGCTAGATGAGATTGACGATGATTACGTAAAAAGCGACTAACTTGTTGTACTTGCAAAAGAAATATCCGGTCGAGTAATGGTTAAATAATTCAAACCGCCCACCAATTGCTCGTATATGGAAGGATCGGACAATAAATCACCATCATTCGACAAAGTTTTGAATTAATCTCAAGAGGTGTAAGAACATCTGTTTCTCGATTCAAGACCGGCCAAAATAAGTATCTCTTGGGTATATTTGTGCTGATGTAAAAAATATTCCGTTAGTCATAGAGTGCACTCGTAGGCCAAGAAAATAATGTAGTTCTCCCGGATCTTTCATATGGAATGCGAGTGTGAAGAGAACGCTGCAAATTCTCAATGAGTGGAATATCGGATCATGTGATAATAATATCATCCACATATACCGGAAGAGCAACAATACCATTAGCGCTTTCGTTTGAAGAAATAGGGAGGAATCATATTGACTACGAATAAATTGCAGATCCAGCAGAGTAGTACGAAACTTTTCAAACCATGCTCGAGGTGCTTGTTTTAGACCATACAGTGACCGTTTCAACCAACAAACTTTATCAGATGAGTGAGTAAACATACCAGGAGGAGGAGTCATATAGATCTCTTCTTTTAGATCGCCATGTAAAAATGCATTTTTTATATCCATTTGCCGAAGTGACCATCTTTTGGAAGCAGCAATTGCCAAAATAGTTCGTATGGTCGTCATTTTAGCTGCAAATGAGCATGATCAGGCATCGATTCCGTGTTCAGAAGGGGTAAAGTGGATGGTGGATGACGTCTTTGATATACAATTCCTGGCTTAAAACGTTCAAAGACATAAGATGTACTATCATCATCAAATGTTGGAAGCTGGATAGGAGTGGATTCTATAGGAGTACAAGAAGGAAAAAAATTCTGATTTTCAAAGAAAATCACATTTCGAAAGATACGAATTTTATGAGCAATTGCATCATAACACACAAACCTTTTATGAGAATTACTGTATCCTAGGAAAGCACAACGAGCAGCTTGGGCTGAAAGTTTATTTCGTTCAGTAGAGGGTAAATGAATAAAACAAACACATCCAAAAACATGAAGAGAATCATACTCAGGAAGAACACCAAATAAAATAGAGTATGGAGATGCAAATTTAAGAACCTGGGAAGGCAAACGATTAATTAGATGAACGGTTGTCGACAAAGCTTTTACCCAAAATTGAGTAGGTACGGAAGAATCAATTAATAAGGTGCGAACAACATCTAAAAGATGACGATTCTTACGCTCAGCAACTCCATTTTGTTGAGGAGTGTAAGGACAAGATTTTTGAGAGAGAATTCCTTTGTTTTTGAGATAGTCCTGAAATTCTTTGGACACATATTCCCCCCCAGAGTCAGATCGTAGAATTTTTATATGAGCAGAAAATTGATTTTCAACAAATGCAACAAATGCTTGAAATGTTGAGAACACATCAGCCTTAGAACGGAGAAAATATATCCAAGTGAAACGACTGAAGTCATCAATAAATGTGACAAAATATTTATACTGAGCATGAGAAAGAACAGGACTCACACCCCACACATCAGTATGTATAATATCAAAACACTTAGAAGCACGACTACCATGCGAAGGAAAGGATAATGTTTTGCTTTTGCCCAACTTGCAAGAGCTACAATCCAAAAATTCCATTGAAAAAATTTTCCCCAAATATCCATGTTTCATAAGATGAGCCAATACAGTAGAATTGGGATGCCCCAACTTTTTATGCCAAAAATGAGGATTATTAATGACAGTTGAATAAGCACAAGAATTAATACTAGAAAATTGTATTGGAAATAAACGTCCCACTTTAGGCCCCTTCGCGATCACTTTCCCCCGATACTTGATCCTGCACACAACAACCATTATGATCAAATAGAATTTTACAGTTATTTTCTACCATTTGCCCAACAGAGATTAAACTTGTGGATAATTTTGGTGACACAAAAATATCTTCGAAACGAGAACCCAAATTACCAATTGATAAAATCGGAAGATTATCACCATTTGCCACCTGTATATGCTGATTGCCCATATATTTTTGCACATTATACAACCCATTTTCACTGCTAGTCATATGATTTGACGCTGCCGAATCCATTAATCAGTATTTATCATTAACCGGAATTATATCTGAATTAATTTCAGATTTCTCATGTGACCCGACTGCCAACCCATGTGACCCGACTGCCAAATCAAATGACCCTTGCCCGTGCCCGTGCCCGACTGCCAACTCGTGATCAATTGTAAATTTCTCAGCCAACCCGTGATTAATTTCACATTTCTCAACCAACCCGTGATTCTTGTTATTTGCCAGAAACATAGAGTTGGATTTAGTTTGCATACCTTGGAACCCAAATGCTGAGAGGGCTGAGACAATCATCTGCTGCATCTGTTGCATCATCTCCGGCGTGAGAGTTGTTGATGAAGAGCTCATCGTCGACGAAGGTTCTGGTGTCGACGATGAGACAGCTACAACAGCCATGGAAGCACCACCACCAAACCCTAACCCTCGATTCTGTGGTCGCAGACGGCATTCCTTGATTAGGTGCCCTTCTTTCTTACAGTAATTGCAGATTTTCTTGCTGCAATTTCTGGAAATATGCCCTAATTCCTTGCAATTGAAACACTGCACACCCACACCCATACTCCTCTTCCCTGAGTCAACTCGTCGTCCCCTTCCCTGAGCCATGTAAGCCACATTCATCTCGGTGGCAGTGTCTTGACTCAACTCGTGTTGAGTTGTGAGTCTTCGTTCTTCCCGTAGTAATTCCCCCAAGCATTCATCTAAATTGGGTACTGGATTCCGATTGATTAGACTGGCTCTCACGGCCTCAAATTCTGGCTGGAGTTTCATCAGAAATTGGTCCCTCTGGCTCTCGGCATGAACAAGGTAAAGTGCCGTTAAACTCTCCTTTGGTACTTTAGAGTAAATTATGCCAGTATATTCACTCCATAAATTCAGAAATCCAGTGTAGAATTGCTCAATTGAAAGATTACCTTGTTTGTAATTAGCAATTCCCATTTCGACTTGAAATTTTTGAGCCGAATTGTTCTGGGAATAGATGCGTCGAAAGTAATCCCAGATTTCCTTCCCTGTGCCAAACTATCGGAGATTGTTGATCATATGGGGTTCAACAGACCCCAGTATCCATGAGATGATTTTTGCATCGTTGGTAGTCCATGCACTCAGCTTCTCTATATCAGTTGCTGCTGGTGCTGGTAGTGACCCATCAAGATGCCCCCATAGTTCTTTCGCTGTTACAAACATTCGGAATTGAAATTCCCAACTGGCATAGTTTTTGCCATTGAATCGAGTAAGAAACGCCTCTCCAGACATAGTAGAAAACCCAAAAAAATATCACCAAAAAATACTGACGAAATTCAGTATGTAAACTGAAGAAAATCGAAGGTCTAGGTCAGAAGAATAGCTCTGATACCATGTCACAAATATCAAATTTGTTCTCTGTTTCATTGACTTTACAAGGAGGAATTCAGTCCTCTAAATAGCTCTAATACTTCCTAATTTACAGTATATGAATCCTGATTTGTAGCATGTAATAAATACAAGATTTGCTGTTACAATTGCCACCCATATTGCTGATTTACTTTCCATATATTGACAAGGTATGGTACTACACTTTGTGAAAAAGTAACTCCAGATGCTCAACGAGCAATGCTTGATCAGCTTCCTAACAGAATGCATGTGAGTATGCCAAGTTCAGAAATGCAAGGACAACCACTTTTGGATGTTGACCTGTCAACATGGGTGGATAGCTTGATTTTGCCTATGCCTGATGCACTCGAGACTGGATTGGAAACAGAGCCAGCAGATCAACCATTTGAAATGGATATGAATAACATCCCATCTTCATTGATGAGGGATGTTGAGTTCAGCCGTGGTAAAGAGAAGATGACTTGGGAATTGATGCCGTATGTTGGTGAGAGAGGAAGCTCTTCTAAAAGGCCTGTAGATAGGAGTGTGCCAAGTTCAAGCAATAATGAGGCAACTAATGCAGCTTCAACTCCTTTTCGGGGTTTAGCAATTGAACAAGAAGAACAACCTTGTTTGGATGAGGCAACTCCAGATGTTCAACGAGCAGCGTTTGATCAGCTTCCTAACAGAATGCATGGGAGTATGCCAAGTTCAGAAATGCAAGGACAACCACTTTTGGATGATGAACTGTTATGGTTGAATAGCTTGATGCAGAAAGAGATTTTGCTTACTGATGAAAACGTTGCTCCTGGCATGCTTATGCCTGATGCACCCGAGACAGGATTGGGAACAGAGCCAGCAGATCAACCATTTGAAATGGATATGAATAACATCTCATCTTCATTGATGCAGTCTGTTGGTGAGAGAGGAAGCTCTTCTAAAAGGACTGTAGATAGGAGTGTGCCAAGTTCAAGCAATAATGAGGCAACTAATGCAGCTTCAACTCCTGTTCGGGGTTTAGCAATTGAACAAGAAGAACAACCTCGTTCGGATGATGGACAAGGAGGGATGGATATCTTGATTGGTGGGGAGACTGAGCTTGTTGAGCAACCTAGAGCTGCTGTCGTACTTATGACAGATGAACCCGAGACTAGACAAAGAACAGAGCAAGCACATCAGTCTTTTGAAACGAACACGAAAAGCATCTCGTCCTCATCAATGATGGATGATGTTTTGAGAATGTGTAGAAATATAATGTCTCAGGAATATAAGCATTCTGTTGTTGAGAATGGAAGCTCTTCTGAAAGCCCTGCACATAAGCGACGTAGGACTAGAAGATATTTTTTGCCGACAACGAAGCTAGAGGGCCAAGCGTTTGAAAGAAATATGACAGATGTCTGGTCCTGGTTGTTGAATGATGAGGTCTCATCTATTGGCATTCACGGGATGGGGGGAGTGGGAAAGACAGCTTTCGCTACCCATATCCATAATCAGCTTCGTCATGTTTGTCAAGAGAGACAAGACATTTTTCATCATGTTTGTTGGATTACTGTGTCCCTAGACTTTAGCATTGAAGCATTGCAGGATTGCATTGCGAATTATTTTGATTTAGATCTTGGGGATCAAAAAGACGCGGTGGTGAGAGCTGGGATGCTGTTGACAGAGTTGAGTGTGAAAAAAAAATATGTTCTCATTCTTGATGATTTGTGGGATCGTTTTCCTCTTGAGAAAGTGGGAATACCTCTTAGAACAGACGGGTGTAAGTTGGTTTTCACAACTAGATCATTGGACATATGTACAAAAATGGATTGCAAAGATACACTCAAAGTGGAGCCTCTTTCTGAGGGTGAAGCTTGGAATTTGTTCGTTGAAAAATTAGGGCACGGTGCTAGACTTTTTCCTGAAACGAAACAGATTGCAGAGTCTGTTGTGAAGGAGTGTGCTGGTCTGCCTCTTGGAATCATGACAATGGCTGGAAGCATGAAGGGGGTGGAGCTTGAATATCGTTGGAGAGATGCATTGCTACGACTGAGACTACCAGAAGTTGGACCAAGTGACATGGAAACCGAGGTATTTCGAGTATTGAAATTTAGCTATGCTCAGTTGAACGATCCAGAACTGCAGAAGTGCTTCTTACACATCACATTATTTCCAAAAGGCAAGATCATCAGGAGAGAGGACTTGATAGAGTATTTGATTGACGAGGGTATTGTCGAAGAAATGAGGAGGCGTGCACAATTTGATAGGGGTCATACCATGCTTGATCAACTTGAAAATGCCAGCTTATTAGAAGGTTCCAGGGACGATGAAAATTACAGATATGTGAAGATGCATGATTTGATTTGGGATATGGCTCGGAAAATATTGAACGAAAGTCTGGGGGGTAGGGTTCAAGCAGGTGCACAATTAACAGAATTACCTGATGGAACATGGTGGAGAGAGAATCTGTTGATAGTTTCTCTTATGGAAAATAGAATCAAGGAAATTCCATCAGACTTTTCACCAAGATGCCCCAATCTTTCAACTTTATTGTTATGCAGAAACTACAAATTGAAATTGGTTGAGTCGTCTTTTTTCCAGCACTTCATCAGTCTCCAGGTTCTTGATCTTTCCGACACAGATATAGAGAAGTTGCCAGATTCTATTTGTCATCTAACGAAGCTCACTGTATTGTTGCTCGGATGGTGTGCAAAGCTGAGTTTTGTACCATCATTAAAAAAGCTTACGGTATTGAAGAAGTTGGATCTCAGTTACACTGGACTTGAAAATTTGCCAGAGGGAATGGAAAGGCTGAAGGATCTCAGGTATCTTAATCTTGATGGAAGTGGGGTGCGTGTTTTACGGCCAGGTATATTATCCAAACTCTCAAAACTACAGTTCCTCAAGCTTCATCAGAAAGTTGGAGTTTTTCTCCCAGTTGAAGGAGATGAAGTCTTTAGCTTAGAGAAGTTGGAAACTCTGGAATGCAACTTCGATGATCTAGAAGGTTGCATGCCTTTCCTTTTTGGAAGTCTTCCTTCACTAATTGCTTGCAAGGTTACTGTAGGAAGACCTTCTTTCTCTTTACTCGAAGATCTAAATTATACAAAATCAAAGTCAGAGCTAGTTACAGAGGCCTGGTTTTATGACCTCATGATTGACAATGCAAATTTTCTGAAGAAAATCTCATTTAAAAAAATAGTCATTGTGAATTGTCAAACCATGAGAAGCTTATGTGCATTGGATGGAATTAGAGAGCTTGAGATTCTACACCTTGATGGTTTGATGATCTTAGAAACCCTTTTTGGAGCACCTTCAGATCGATTGGCTTATTACATTAGACGTTCAAATCATCGTCCCCTTAGACGTTCAAATCATCTTCCCCCCTTTTGCTGTCTCAAAGAGATCGTAATACATAGATGTCATAGAATGAAGGTGCTGTTCCCTCCTCGGTTGTTGTCTATACTCCGATTGGAAGTGATTGTAGTCGAAGATTGTCACAACATGGGGGTGATAATTGAAACAGATGAACAGGACAGGATCCATCAGATGGCATTTCCATGGCGTCATTGTTGAATTTTTGGAAGAAAAATCAAAATTCTGACAAAAACACGTACTGTTCAAATCTGTACGGACAAAATCGATCTACAGCCCAAAAACAGGTACTGTAGCGATCAAATTCTGGGAATGACTAAATTTCCAGAATTTGAGGGTAATTTTCCAGAATTTAAAGAACAAAAATACTCTGAATTTTGAGTTTAAAGAACCATAAAAGAAACGTGAACATGGGCAGAATCTCGTGTGTGGTTACTGCCATCCCACTCATCTTATTTATAGAAATCAAAACATTACAACGGCTAGTTTTTCAAAAATCTGTTACAGTTGACTTTTCTTACAATTGTTGACTCTTAACCGAATTTAGCTAAACAATGCTCGAACTAGACTAAGAACATTAAGGATATTAATAATCCGAATTACACTATGAAATCAAAACTAAAAACACTTAAAGCTTGATCTTCAATTCTTCGATTCTTCATGATCCCTGTTTCAGCTTGTGATCATCTCCTTCGGCTGGTAATCCCGTGCAGTGTCCGGAATCATAATTTCCGATTTCAACACTCCCCCTTGATTCTCGAGCTGCACATTTTCCACCATTCTCCTTAGCTCCTCAAGTCTTTCTTTTGCTAAAGTAATCAAGTCGATCCCACTTGTTCTCTTGAGCAGTAATCCTTCATCTCCATTTTACATTGTTTTCTTCCCAAACAATAAGCTAAAGGTCCAAGTTCATTTATTTCGAACTTGCCTTTCATTTTGGTTCTAAATTCAGCATCATTGGTTTCAAGAAGCACCTCCAAGTACCTTGAGTTTCGATCATTCTCGGAGGGAAATTTTTCCTAGTATTTCCATGATAATCCAGGACATAGAACAAGCTAAATGAAGTCCTAACAAGACTGTTCAAGTTCCCATCAACATCCAAATCAACCATTGTAGGTGAGAAGTATATATAAGCACAAACTTTTCCAGTACTTGCACTTAACTCTAGTTGTCGATTCCACTTAACTTGCTTTGTATCAAGGTTGATTACAACACTAGAACTAGCAACATATTTCCCAACATCTATATCACCAAGTTCTTTCACATACTCAGGTTCATCATAACACTCATGATCAATGTAATATGAACTTGTAACACTCATTTCAGCTACTCCATCACTATCAATGTCTGCAATCTCAGAAGTGCACAAGATCTGTGACTCTATATTCACATAATCCTTCAACATCTCATGTTTCCTTTCTGACCTCTGTTCATCCCCCCACATAGACTCATTAACATAATCATCATAGTTGTAATTGTACTCGTCAGCTAATTCAACACTTTCACAAGATGAATCTGCATCTGTTTCTCCTTCTTCATTCTCAACAGTTGTGTTTGTATTTGTGCTTTGGTGTTCTAGTTGAATACTAAAGCATCTATTTGACATTTTTGCAGTGAATAGATGTACCCCATGATTGTCCTTAATTGTGCATACATCATCTATAAAGAACAATGAAAAACTATCCTCTAGCAGTTGACCTACACTTATTAGACTTTGTGCAATTTCTGGCACATACAACACATCCTTAAAATTTCGGGTTCCAGCTAGAGTTTCAATATCAATTTCACCTTTTCCCTCAACACCTACATACTGTCCATTAGCAGCCTTGACTCTAGACTTATAGTTTGTATCAAGATTTTCAAACAAGTTCAAATCAGCAGACATGTGGTTTGTACAACCACTATCAATTAACCAAGTTTGATGGTTTACCTCAGTTTTGTTGCATTTGTGTGCTTCAGTGGCTGAGAATAGCATTTCCTCTTTGTTCTCCTCCACTTCAGCAACTTGAACTTGATTTGCATTGTCTTCATTGCAAAAATTTTCAAGGTGGCCGAACTGCTTGCACTTTCTGCATTGTACATTTTTGAGCCAACAAGCTGACTCAAGATGATTGTTTTTCTGACAATATTTGCAGGTGGGAAGTGGCTCTCTTCTTTCCTTCCACCTTGCATTAAAGTTGTTTCCTTGAGTTTGATTATTTGGCCAGTTTCTCCTCTGCCATGAATTTCCAGAATTTGAGTTTTCTGGATTCCTGAAGAACACTTGTGAATTCTGGGAATTCGGAACTTTGCTCTACCTTTGAATCCTACAAAGCAAAAGGCTTCCTCACTTGTATTCTCCCTCGTCTCAATGCCCGCCTTTGCTCCACAGTTTGCAGTGCATTAATGAGTTCTTGAAGACTCATTGTAGTAAGGTCTTTAGACTCTTCCAATGAGCAAATCTTGTTTTCAAATTTTTCTGGCAAACTGACCAGAACCTTCTCCACAACTCTCGATTCTTGCATTTCTTCTCCAAGCAGTCTCATTTGATTTACAATCTTTGACACATTTGATGAAAACTCCTTGACAGTTTCTGATCCTTTCATCTTTATGCCTTCGAATTGTCTCCTTAAGTTCATAATCTGCATCCTCTTGGATTTCTCATCTCCTTGGAACTCAGCCTTCAACTTGTCCCAAGCTTCCTTGGCTGTTTCACATGCCATAATCCTTGAAAAAATTTCCTCATTCACTGCATTGTGAATGCAGGTAAGGGCTTTGAACTTCTTTGTTCTTTGCTCATTGTAGTATCTTAGTTGGGCCATTGTTGGATCTTCATTCAAGGGATTCAGTTCCCTTTCATTCTCAACATCATCCCATAAATCAAATGCCTTCAGATACATCCTCATCTTCACAGCCCATACTCCATAATTCTCACCTGTGAATACTGGAGATTTTGAAGAAAAAGAGGAGTCCATTCTTGTCAGCTGGTGTTTCTTCTTTAGTCTTGCACTTCTTGATCAAGACTTCACCGAATGGACAACAAGGATACCAATTGATAATTCTTGTCAATTGTTTATCCTTTTAAAGAACAAATCAAGACTCCCTTCTTGATTTTAAAAGTCTGTAAATTCTGGTCAACACTTGTTTCCAGCACCAAGTTCTTGATCAACACTTGCTCAACACTTGCTTCTTGCACCCTTTTCCTTCCAAGGATTCCACACAACACAGGAGTAATAATTGAGAAACTCTTTCAATTATCAGTCCTTAAGGAACACTTCAAGACTCACTTCTTGATTGACGAATTCTTGGACTTTCTGGAAAAGTGCAGTTTTGGAATTTCTGGAAAACAATACAATCTTCCCTTTCAAGGTTTGATCAATCCTTGAAAAATCTCACTTTTTCTAATCTCTCGTATTTCACTTGTCAATCCCTTTTCTAAGACCTATTCAGCTCTGATACCATGTTGAATTTTTGGAAGAAAAATCAAAATTCTGACAAAAACACGTACTGTTCAAATCTGTACGGACAAAATCGATCTACAGCCCAAAAACAGGTACTGTAGCGATCAAATTCTGGGAATGACTAAATTTCCAGAATTTGAGGGTAATTTTCCAGAATTTAAAGAACAAAAATACTCTGAATTTTGAGTTTAAAGAACCATAAAAGAAACGTGAACATGGGCAGAATCTCGTGTGTGGTTACTGCCATCCCACTCATCTTATTTATAGAAATCAAAACATTACAACGGCTAGTTTTTCAAAAATCTGTTACAGTTGACTTTTCTTACAATTGTTGACTCTTAACTGAATTTAGCTAAACAAT
Source organism: Salix suchowensis (assembly GCA_029030765.1). Classification (NCBI taxonomy): domain Eukaryota; kingdom Viridiplantae; phylum Streptophyta; class Magnoliopsida; order Malpighiales; family Salicaceae; genus Salix; species Salix suchowensis. Next base: position 12,120,783 of record CM054996.1, on the reverse strand, counting down.
GCTGAACTAGACTAAGAACATTAAGGATATTAATAATCCGAATTACACTATGAAATCAAAACTAAAAACACTTAAAGCTTGATCTTCAATTCTTCAGTTCTTCATGATCCTGTTTCAGCTTGTGATCATCTCCTTCGGCTGGTAATCCTGTGCAGGTCTGGAATCATAATTTCCAGATTTCAACAGTCATTTGAAGGTTTTGGTATTGAAGAAATTACCAAATTTGAATAGCATTTACTCTGGAACACTTGAATGCCATTCTCTCGAAGAAATTACTGTCAATGATTGCCCGCAGCTAACGAGGATCCCCCTCGCTATTCTTTTTACAAACCTTAAGAAAAATCAAGTAGATCCTGAAAGTCTGCGACACTCAATTGGCTATGAAAACATTTTACAAGCCTTTTTAGAAGACGCGTTGCACAGTTAGAAGAAGAGCTCGATAGCTGGTGAAATGCCAATGACTGGTAAGCAAGCAAGCTTCATTTTCTCCTCTCTTCTTGTTTTTTCTTCATCAAATTTACTCATCTGTTTCAAGATTCATTTCACTGCACCCATTACGTTAATGGTTTTCTTAATCCTGTTTTGCAGTGATTTATTGTGATTAGCTCGTCTCGGCTTGTTCAGGATATGGCACTCACTCTCCAAAATCCATTCATCTTCAGCTGTAAATTGCAGAGTGCAATATGGATCTTTTCCTCTCTAGGATGATCTCTCACATGATCCTGAGCTTGAACCGTATTAGAAATGCACGAGCCATTGGCCAACGCTATGCCGCAGGGAGAAATTTTTTTTTTTTGTTTTGTATTTTGGTTTTTATTCTTTTAGTTTTTGGTTTAGTTTGGAGTTCTTTATTTTTTCGGTCCTTTTGAGATAGTGTTTAATTTTTTATTTGTATTTATGTATCTATACTCTTAATTTTGACTTTTAATTTTTATTGTTATTTATCTTTGTATTAAATACAGTTTGTGTTAAAAAATAGAGTAAGTTTAGCTTTGGTGACGTGAAACAAGAGAGAAACTCTCTCTTATGCATGTATAGTGAATGTTCAGCTGTTAGCAATTTTTTATTTGTGTTTTTTTATATGTTTTGTCTATGTGTGGCTTGATATATTTTTAGTTTAAAGTGATTTTTATTTTGAAAAAAATAAATTTTTATTTTTTATTTTTTGTAAGATTTATTCTTCATATTATTATATTAAAAATATTTCATAGAACTAAGAATAAATTAATTTGAGATTTAAAAAAAAACTTTATTTTTTATATATATTTTAAGGTGTTGATATTAAATAAATATTACAATATATAATTAGCCTAAGATATTTTTAAGAAAAAAAACTTAAAAATAATAATTATTATTATTTTAAACATTTTATCCATGCTAAAATGAATATATATAAAAATTAAATAATTGAAAGTATTGTAGGGTGATTATTTTGCTAAGATGTATAACATTATAAAAAAAATCTAAGACCATTATATTTTTTTAACATGTTAAAAATAAAGTTCTGAATGCGGCGAAGCGTAGGGCAAGTGACTCGTATATTTTTTCATTATAGATAATTGGGCTCAATTTTTTCACTCATTTTGTCTATGTATGACTTTGTATAGTTTTTATTTACGTGATAGTAGATCTAAAATATCATGCATAAAAAAGCCGCAAAGGTCAGTTTTTTACAAAAACATCATTGACTAATGAATTATTTTGATTATTATTTTTATTGTTATTATCATTATTGTTAAGTTGTCACAATTATTATACCTATCATTATAAACATTTTTGTAAATAATTAATATTCTAATTATTATTGGCAATATTATCTTTTCCTTATAAAAAAAAATTAAATTAAATTTTTTAAAAGATTTATCCTTCATATTATTATATTGAAAATATTTCAGAACATTGAGATTAAATTAATTTGAGATATTTTCAAAAAAAAACTTAGTTCAATATATATATATATATATATATATATATATGTATGTATGTATTAAGGTATTAATATTAAAAAATATCAAAATATATAATTTAAGAAAAAAACCTTAAAAATTATTGTTATCATTATTTTAAACGCCTTATCAATGATAAAATGAATATATATAAAAACTAAATAATACAAAATTTTGTAGGCTAATTATTTCGTTTAGATGTATAGCATTATAAAAAAAATCTAGGACTATTAATGTGTTTTTTACATGTTAAAAAATCTAGTTCTTGCTGCGACGAAGCGTAGGGCAAGTGACCCATATATTTTTTCATTGTAGATACTTTGAGATTAAATTAATTTGATATTTTTTTTAAAAAAAAGTAGTTCATTTTTTTATATATTTTAAGGCATTAATATTAAATAAATATCAAAATATATAATTTAAGAAAAAAACCTTTAAAATAATTGTTATCATTATTTTAAACGTCTTATCCATGATAAAATGAATATATAAATATTGTTATTTTTATTATCATTGAAATTATAATTAGTATTATTATCATTATTATAATTATGTTTTATTTTTTTAATATTTTATTTCAAACATCAAATTATTATGTGAACTAATTTTAATACAGTGAATTCAATGATTAAGGTATCTGAATCTCCTTTTTTTTTAATAGTGATGATAATTTTAAGTTGATGATTTTTTTGAAACTTGTTAAACAAATAGATTATTTTCAATTTAAATTCATATATTTTCTTGGAAATTCACGCCTTACAAAACTTTTGTCAAGATTTATTATTTTGTCCAAATTAATAGCATTATAAAAAATCTCACACTTTTAATATTTTCTTTGTACATTTAAAAAAAAAATATGGCTATGGTTGTGGTGAAGTGCGGGTAAATAACTAGTATATTAATTAAGAGTCTGTATATAAAAAGTAAAAGAAAAATAATAGATATCAAACACAACTTGGGGCAAATCAACAAAAGAGATAAACAAAAATGGAAATTGAAAAAAATACTAAAACAAAAGAGATCAAGGTTTATTAATTGCAACTGTGGTAACGCAGCTGCTTCAATAGCAGGAGCTGCTAATGAACATTTGCATCGGCTTTTATTGTTAGTATCTTTGATATTTATCAGCTGACAATGCGAGAATTAGAGACTATTAAGATACACATCAGCTGTATTAGTTGCAATTTGATGCTTCTTTGTTACACTTTATTTGAATCTTTCTTGACATTTGGATCAGTGGTTGGATGCTTTATGTTTTGGAGATTCTAACAACTGCATTGGTTTGTCCTGATTTTCCAGGTTTTATGATACTTGTGTATTTCTTTGAGACCTATTTGGATTTGAGACAACATGCTGCTTTGAAACTGACAACTCTCCCAAAAACTCTGGTAGGAGTAATCAGCCAAGAGAAGTTTGAAAAATCTCGAGCTTATAGTCTTGATAAAAGGTTTGTTCTTTATTGCAACTAGCTAGTAGTGATTCGTTTAGATTTTCTTAACCTGATTCTCACTAAGAATCTCTTAACCTTCAGCCACTTCAATTTTGTTCATGAACTCGTTACAATACTTCTGGACTCTGCTATTTTGTTCTATGGGATATTGCCTTGGTTTTGGAAGGTAAGTACTTTGCTGAAATGTTAGTGGAGCTACTCAGTGGCTGTATTGTCACCATACAATTCTGTTTGTATCCGCAGAAATCAGGAAGCTTTGTGGTTTTGGTTGGTTTCAATGAGGAGAATGAAATACTCCACACCCTTGCTTGCTTTTTTGGCTGGTGTTATGATATGCTCACAGCAATTTTTAAGATTATTAAGCAAGAATATACACAGGTGAGGTTGGGTTATTTCATGTAATGGTTGTGGTGTGTAGATTTAGAGCATGCACATTGACATCAGCGATTTCCAATTCCAAATCTACTTCTTGAAAGAGGTCAGTCTTTATAGTAGAGACTCCCTTGCTGATGACACTGTTCATAGACCAAGCTATATAATAATTTTGATGTAATAGTAAATGTCACAGGCGAGACTTTTTTTTTTTTTTTTTAATATAAACAATATCTGGTTTAGAATATTTGAGTTTTGACCCCTTAAGAAGGTGTTCTATAAAGTCTAAATTAAACATCCTTTCATCATGCGTATTGCCTTGCTTTTATCTTAATTTTGACTTATATTCTTTTAATTGCTATTTTTTATGGATATTTCTGTATGATCAATATTTTTTAGCCTTTAATATTTGATTGTGTCGGTAATTGAGTTTCGTAGTTTTTCTAGATATGGTAGGTTTAGCCCGATTAATGCAAATTGATATTGTTTTTTTACTTATTTTCTTTTCACCTTCATTATTCAAAAGTGATTTTGTCTTTTTAAAATGCATTTTTTAATTTTTTTTATATCGAGTTGTTTTGATCTAATAACTTGGACCACAAGCTTGATGAATCAACTTAAGTTAGTTGGGCCTTTATTACTTAAGTTAGAAGTTCGCCATGCTATCATACTCTCAAACACCTCTAAAAGAAATGAGTCTTTCATTGTAGCACCAAACATGATATTTATGCATACTTATTTTATTGTGGATTCGAATGCTTATATGAACGATGTATTATTTTGTTTTCTGGGTCATTTAACTTTTGATTTTTATAATTTTATCCTTTAGAGTTATATTATTATGGTATCTTTTGTTTGTATTTCTTTTGATTTGCGTCATCTCTTATATGCTTGGTTTTAAGGATATTCAAACATGAGTCTAGTTTTGATTTTGCAAAATTGAAATTTAAATAGGGTTCAAAATTATAAATTAAAAAAACAATGACTAGATTTGATGAAGAACAAAAACACATACACTATTTAGATCTTGACATGGAAAATTTTAGTTCGGTCCCTAAAGTTTTAATTTTTTGTTATTTAGTCCATATTATTTTAGAGATTGATGTTTCAAACCAAATAGTGTTTTCCACTAAAAATACTGAAAAATAAATTAAGGTGATTTTTTATTATTATTATTATTCGATACCCACCCAATCCATCTTTACTACTCTGAATTTGAAGATGAAACTATTTGGAGCAGTTGGCCTTCCTATTCCTCCATGCACATGCAAATGATAAGTTGTTAAATTAATATTAATAAATTAATTTACAGTCTATAACATAACTAAATATCCTTATAATTAATTTTTTATAACCAGATATAAAAAAAATTATTTTCTAGAAAAAACTTAATTTGTCAAAAACCAGCAAACAAACGTAGTGGTTCTATCCTTATCCACAACCACACAAGCCGAAGCTCTATCACTCGTCTCTAACACACTTACTCTTCGGCCCGTCCATCTTCTTTTTTTCTTTCTGATTTAATCAAATCATTGGATAACATCTTGCTCCTGCTCAGGTATTTAAGTTTGATTATTTTTTGCTCTTATTTCATACCATTTCATACCATTTCTTTTAGAAAATAATATAAATTATATTTTGGTTTCAACTAACAACTTAAGTTTCTAAATGATTCCATTACATGGTATTAGATTGTTGATCCAATAATTATGAGTTTGAATTTTATCATTCTCATTCTATTTTATGAAAAACCAAGCATAAGAAATTGTGTATCTTTACAAGTTTCAATTTTAAAATACTTTCACTTGATGATATGTGTTAGATAATGTATTTAAAGAATAATAAATCATATTATTGTGGAACCTCATCTAAAAATAATAAAAACTTTCGCTTGAGTTTTTATATTTTGATTTATAGGTGAGTTTTTAGCATTAAATCATATTCTAGAACTTCATCTAAAAACTCAAGCTTTTATGTGATATACTTCACCTTAACTTTAGCTTCTTCTTTTTTTTTCTCAGTTAGTTTAAGTTCCATTTTAATTCAATATTTTGAAAGCTCTTTCTGATGTCCGTAGGTAGGGATACAGACGAAAAAATGATTAGAGGAAGTGATCCATTTTGGTGTTATGTTGAGAAAATGGCTGATGGTTTTTTTGAATTGCGTTTTTTGTGGGAGTGTATTTGCTGGAAGTACTTCCATTTCAAGGATAAAATATCATTTGGCAGGCGTCAAAGGGGGTGGGGTTAAACTTTGTGAAAAAAGTAACTCCAGATGTTCAACGAGCAGCGTTTGATCAGCTTCCTAACAGAATGCATGGGAGCATGCCAAGTTCAAGCAATAATATAATAGCTACTGCAGGTTCAGATCGTCCGCAAGATTTAGAAATGCAAGGACAACCACTTTTGGATGATGACCTGTCATGGATGGATAGCATGACCGGGGGAGAGATTTTTCTTACTGATGAAAACGTTGCTCCTGGCATGCCTATGCCTGATGCACCCGAGACTGGATTGGGAACAGAGCCAGCAGATCAACCATTTGAAATGGATATGAGTAACATCTTCATTGCTGAGAGAGGAAGCTCTTCTAAAAGGCCTGTAGATAGGAGTGTGCCAAGTTCAAGCAATAATGAGGCAACTAATGCAGCTTCAACTCCTGTTCGGGGGTTTAGCAATTGAACAAGAAGAACAACCTCGTTCGGATGATGGACAAGGAGGGATGGATATCTTGATTGGTGGGGAGACTGAGCTTGTTGAGGAACCTAGAGCTGCTGTCGTACTTACGACAGAGGAACCCGAGACTAGACAAAGAACAGAGCAAGCACATCAGTCGTTGGTGGATGATGTTTTGAGAATGTGTAGAAATATAATGTCTCAGGAATATAAGTATTCTGTTGTTGAGAGAGGAAGCTCTTCTGAAAGCCCTGCACATAAGCGATGTAGGACTAGAAGATATTTTTTGCCGACAACGAAGCTAGTGGGCCAAGCGTTTGAAAGAAATATGAAAGATGTCTGGTCCTGGTTGTTGAATGATGAGGTCTCATCTATTGGCATTCACGGGATGGGGGGAGTGGGAAAGACAGCTTTCGCTACCCATATCCATAATCAGCTTCGTCATGTTTGTCAAGAGAGACAAGACATTTTTCATCATGTTTGTTGGATTACTGTGTCCCAAAAATTTAGCATTGAAGCATTGCAGGATTGCATTGTGGAATATTTTGATTTAGATCTTGGGGATCAAAGAGATGCGGTGGTGAGAGCTGGGAAGTTGTGGACAGAGTTGACTGTGAAAAAAAAATATGTTCTCATTCTTGATGATTTGTGGGATCATTTTTCTCTTGAGAAAGTGGGAATACCTCATAGAACAGACGGGTGTAAGTTGATTTTCACAACTAGATCATTGGACATATGTACAAAAATGGATTGCAAAGATACACTCAAAGTGGAGCCTCTTTCTGAGGGTGAAGCTTGGAATTTGTTCGTTGAAAAATTAGGGCACGGTGCTAGACTTTTTCCTGAAACGAAACAGATTGCAGAGTCTGTTGTGAAGGAGTGTGCTGGTCTGCCTCTTGGAATCATGACAATGGCTGGAAGCATGAAGGGGGTGGAGCTTGAATATCGTTGGAGAGATGCATTGCTACGACTGAGACTACCAGAAGTTGGACCAAGTGACATGGAAACCGAGGTATTTCGAGTATTGAAATTTAGCTATGCTCAGTTGAACGATCCAGAACTGCAGAAGTGCTTCTTACACATCACACTATTTCCAAAAGGAAAGATCATCCGGAGAAAGGACTTGATAGAGTATTTGATTGATGAGGGTATTGTCAAAGAAATGTGGAGTAGGAGTTCACAATTTGATAGGGGTTATACCATGCTTGATCAACTTGAAAATGCCAGCTTATTAGAAGGTTCCAGGGACGATGAAAATTACAGATATGTGAAGATGCATGATTTGATTTGGGATATGGCTCGGAAAATATTGAACGAAAGTCTGGGGGGTAGGGTTCAAGCAGGTGCACAATTAACAGAATTACCTGATGGAACATGGTGGAGAGAGAATCTGTTGATAGTTTCTCTCATGGAAAATAGAATCAAGGAAATTCCATCAGACTTTTCACCAAGATGCCCCAATCTTTCAACTTTATTGTTATGCAGAAACTACAAATTGAATTTGGTTGAGTCGTCTTTTTTCCAGCACTTCATCAGACTCGAGGTTCTTGATCTTTCCGACACAGATATAGAGAAGTTGCCAGATTCTATTTGTCATCTAACGAGGCTCACTGTATTGTTGCTCGGATGGTGTGCAAAGCTGAGTTATGTACCTTCATTAGCAAAGCTTAAGGCATTGAAGAAGTTGGATCTCAGTTACACTGGACTTGAAAGTTTGCCAGAGGGATTGAAAAGGCTGAAGGATCTGAGGTATCTTAATCTTGATGGAAGTGGGGTGCGTGTTTTACGGCCAGGAATTTTACCTAAACTCTCAAAATTACAGTTCCTCAAGCTTCATCAGAAATTTGGAGTTTTTCTCCCAGTTGAAGGACATGAAGTCTTGAGATTACAGAGGTTGGAAACTTTGGAATGCAACTTCCGTGATCTAGAAAATTTCGGAATTTTCGACCGCGCAGGTGTTCTTCCACAAATTGCTTGCAAGGTTACTGTAGGAAGACCTTCTTTCTCTTTACTCGAAGATCTTAATTATACAAAATCGGAGTCAGAGCTAGATACAGAGGCCTGGTTTTATGACCTCATGAATGACACTGCAAGTTTTCTATCCGGAATCTCATTTAGAAAAGTAGTCATTGTGAATTGTCAAAACATGAGAATCTTATGTCCATTTTATTGGAGTGGTAGGCTTGAGATTCTTCACCTTGATGGATTGATGATCTTAGAAACCCTTTTTGTAGCTCCTTCAGATCGATTTCCTGGTCCCAGCTTTCGCGATCTCAAAGAGATCGTAATACATAAATGTCATAGAATGAAGGTGCTGTTCCCTCCTTGGTTGTCGTCTAAACTCCAATTGGAAGTGATTGTAGTCGAAGATTGTCACAACATGGGGATGATAATGGAAACAGATGAAGAGGACAGGGCCCATCAGATGACATTTCCATTGTTTCTTATGAATTTGAAGGTTTTGGTATTGAAGAAATTACCAAATTTGAATAGCATTTACTCTGAAAGACTTGAATGCAATTCTCTCGAAGAAATTACTGTAAATGATTGCCCGCAGCTAACGAGGATCCCGCTCACTATTCCTCATACTCTTAAGAAAATTCAAGTAGATCCTGAAAGTTTGCGAAACTCAATTGAGTGGGCTATCATTTCTGAAGAACCTGTCTCTAACCCACAAGAAGATGCGCTGCACAGTTAGAAGCAGAGCTCGCTGGTGAAATGCAATGACTGGTAAGCGAGCTTCATCTTCTTGTTTTATTTCTTAGATTTTTCTGCATCAAATTTACTCATATGTTTATGGTTTTTTAATCCTGTTTTGCAGTGATTTATTGTGATTAGCTCCTCTCGGCTTGTTCAGGATATGGCACTCACTCTCCAAAATCCATGCATCTTCAGCTGTAAATTGCAGAGTGTAATATGGATCTTTTCCTCTCTAGGATGATCTCTCACATGATCCTGTGTTTAGAAATGCATTTGACTTTTGAACATTCTGTAATTGAGTTACAATTACCCTTAAAAATTAAAAAAGAATTATAGTACAATATTTAATACTTTAAGTTATTTTGTTTTTAAAAGCACTTTCGGACTGCCATGTTAAACAGTTACTTACTATTATGTCAAGGATGCAATTAGAATTCTATGATAGTTAGGGATTGTTTGGTTTTTTGGTATCATAGCCCAAGACTAATAGTAAAGGTAATGGATATTATAAGGACTGAAATAAACACAAAATGTCATGCTGTTTATGAAACCTTTCTTCTATGCGTCAATGAATGAATCTTATAGGCAGATAGAAAGCAACTTTCTAAATGTCAATCCAATCAAGTAAGCAATCAGTGGATATTTGAAAAAAAAAATCAAAAGAATGAAGATCAAATTCAAAAAAAATCAACAAAATAAAACCTCAACTAAAGAGTCAAGGAAAAAAATAAATAAAAATCAACTGAAATTGAAACATTCAAAACAAAGAGGGTCAACATGTACTTTTTAGGGGAGGAGAGAGAGAAGACCACTGATGACAAACCATCTATCTCCCTCTAACAAACTCTGCACCATCAGAAAGAGGATATGAAATCACTTCCAAAGAGACGAAGTCAACTGATATTTGATGGTAGAATGCCACAACACTAGCAGCTTGAAGGGTGCGTGCGGCGTCCATTCTCTGGCGCGTGCAACGTCCACTCGATGGCGCGTGCTTATACGTGTTAGGATTTAGGAACATTTTCTTTTCTTTTTTATATATTATTTAAAGACAAAAATGAATTACCTGCACAACAATTAGTCTAATTGAGTTTCACGAAACTTAACATGGACATGGTATCCAAAAAATACTACCAGTGACAATAAACTTGACGTGGGATGACAACATAATATAGATATTGATAATAATTAAAGAAAAGTTCAATGCAAGTATTGTCAGAAGCATTTATCGTTTTAAACATCATTTGGCTTGCACTCGAAAGGATCTTAAGTCATGTCATAATTATGATGTAATATATTCAGATATATTTTACTTATGATTTTATAATTTTTCTATCTACACGATTTTAGCTGCGATTTTTCAATTTTTGTACGGTAAAATATCATATATGATTTTACGATTTTACGATCCGATCATACAATCCGAGTTTCAAAACCATCTTCCATGTCGTGTCAAAATCATGATTTTGACAACCTTTACCAAAACAAAATTTGTTTGGAAAAACAGAATTCATGCATACTCGTAAGCGTTAACAACAATAATAATGTAATCAATTTTTTCATTCTCACAAAAGAATTATTGAGCTAGCTGACATTGAAATCTTTTCGCAATACTTACTAGATATTATCAAATTAATTTAATTATAAATTAATAAATCATTTTATATTTTAAAAACACTATAAATAATTAAAATATTATTAAAATAAAATAGATAAATGTAAACTAGTTTACATGTCCAAATAAGTCTTTTTTTTCTTTCCTCTCATGCAAAACTTCACAGTTATTCTTTTGATTTTTATTTTTATTCTATTTTTTTGTAAATTCTTGATTCTTTTTTAATCTAATCTTTCAATTTCAACTTCTTATATGTTTTTTTTTAATTTTTTCCTTAGTTTTTTGATTGATTTATTTTTAGTCCTTTACTTAAATTGATTTTTCTATTAATTTTATCATTCAATAAAAAAATTTATTTCAATTTTAATCCTTATTATTTTTTCCTTTTGTTAGATTAATCTTTCTTTTTTATTTCACCCTTTAATAAAAAATAAATTTTATTTTTTATCTCAATTTTGACTTTTATTCTTTTATTTGCTATTTTTTATGGATCTTTTTTGTATGATCAATATTTTTTTTAGCCTTGAATATTTGATTGTTGGGAATTGAGTTTTGTAGTTTTTCTAGATTTGGTAAGTTTAGCCGAGTTAACGCAAATTGATATTGTTTTTTTTACTTATATCCTAAAATTAATATTTATGCATACTTATTTTATTGTGGATTCGAATGCTTATATGAACGATGTATTATTTTGTTTTATGGGTCATTTAGCTTTTGATTTTTATAATTTTATCCTTTAGAGTTATATTATCATGGTATCTTTTGTTTGTATTTCTTTTGATTTGCGTCATCTCTTATATGCTTGGTTTTAAGGATATTCAAACATGAGTCTAGTTTTGATTTTGCAAAATTGAAATTTAAATAGGGTTCAAAATTATAAATTAAAAAAACAATGACTAGATTTGATGAAGAACAAAAACACGTACACTATTTAGATCTTGACATGGAAAATTTTAGTTCGGTCCCTAAAGTTTTAGTTTTCGTTATTTAATCCATCTTCACTACTCTGAATTTGAAGATGAAACTATTTGAAGCAGTTGGCCTTCCTATTCCTCCATGCACATGCAAATTAATATTAATAAATTAATTTACAGTCTATAACATAACTAAATATTTTTATAATTAATTTTTTATAACCAGATATAAAAAAAATTATTTTCTAGAAAAAACTTAATTTGTCAAAAACCAGCAAACAAACGTAGTGGTTCTATCCTTATCCACAACCACACAAGCCGAAGCTCTATCACTCGTCTCTAACACACTTACTCTTCGGCCCGTCCATCTTCTTTTTTTCTTTCTGATTTAATCAAATCATTGGATAACATCTTACTCCTGCTCAGGTAATTAAGTTTGATTATTTTTTGCTCTTATTTCATACCATTTCTTTTCCAACACATGTAGGTTGAGTGTTCTAAGCAAAAAAAACGTACTGGTTCTGTTATTACTGATATGATCAGCTGTATAGTTACTGGGAAAAAAGAGAAAAGAATAAGACTATCTTTTAGAAAATAATATAAATTATATTCTGGTTTCAACTAACAACTTAAGTTTCTAAATGATTCCATTACATGGTATCAGAGCTTGTTGATCCAATAATTATGAGTTTGAATTTTATCATTCTCATTCTATTTTATGAAAAACCAAGCATAAGAAATTGTGTATCTTTACAAGTTTCAATTTTAAAATACTTTCACTTGATGATATGTGTTAGATGATGTGTTTAAAGAATAATAAATCATATTATTGTGGAACCTCATCTAAAAATAATAAAAACTTTCGCTTGAGTTTTTATATTTTGATTTATAGGTGAGTTTTTAGCGTTAAATCATATTCTAGAACTTCACCTAAAAACTCAAGCTTTTATGTGATATATTTCTTTAACACTTTGATGTTTGGACTGGTCTAGACCGAAGAACACTTATCTTAACTTTAGCTTCTTTTTTTTTTTCTCAGTTAGTTTAAGTTCCATTTTAATTCAATATTTTGAAAGCTCTTTCTGATGTCCGTAGGTAGGGATACAGACAAAAAATGAGTAGAAGAAGTGATCCATTTTGGAGTTATGTTGAGAAAACGGCAGGTGGTTTTTGGAAGTGCGTTATTTGTGGGATTGAATTAGCTGAAAGTACTTCAATTTCAAGGATAAAATATCATTTGGCAAGGGTCAAACGGGGTGGTGTTAAACTTTGTGAAAAAGTAACTCCAGATGTTCAGCGAGCAGCGTTTGATCAGCTTCCTAACAGAATGCCTGTGAGTATGCCAAGTTCAAGCAATAATATAATAGCTACCGCAGGTTCATATCGTGCGCAAGATTTAGAAATGCAAGGACAACCACTTTTGGATGATGACCTGTCATGGATGGATAGCTTGATCGGGGGAGAGATTTTGCTTACTGATGAAAACCTTGCTCCTGGCATGCCTATGCCTGATGCACCCGAGACTGGATCGGGAACGGAGCCAGCAGATCAACCATTTGAAATGGATATGAGTAACATCTCATCTTCATTGATGCAGTCTGTTGTTGAGAGAGGAAGCTCTTCTAAAAGGCCTGTAGATGAGATGTTATTCATGGATATGAATAACATCTCATCTTCATTGATGCAGTCTGTTGTTGAGAGAGGAAGCTCTTCTAAAAGGCCTGTAGATAGGAGTGTGCCAAGTTCAAGCAATAATGAGGCAACTAATGCAGCTTCAACTCTTGTTCGGGGTTTATCAATTGAACAACCTCGTTTGGATGATGGACTAGGAGGGATGGAGACTGAGCTTGTTGAGGAACCTAGAGCTGCTGTCGTACAAAGAACAGAGCAAGCACATCAGTCGTTGGTGGATGATGTTTTGAGAATGTGTAGAAATATAATGTCTCAGGAATATAAGTTTCTGTTGTTGAGAGAGGAAGCTCTTCTGAAAGCCCTGCACATAAGCGACGTAGGACTAGAAGATATTTTATGCCGACAACGAAGCTAGAGGGCCAAGCGTTTGAAAGAAATATGAAAGATGTCTGGTCCTGGTTGTTGAATGATGAGGTCTCATCTATTGGCATTTACGGGATGGGGGGGGGGTGGGAAAGACAGCTTTGTGTTGAAGTTTTTAATCTTGTGTTTGATTGTGTTTATTTGTTGATTTGCAGATTGATTGTTGATTTGTTGGTTTTGGTAGTAAGAGAAAAGGTTTGCTCAGAAGATTGAAGAATGGGAGAGAGGGTTGCAGAAAAAGGTAATTCTTTGTATATAATTTTCCACACACCACATGCTTGACAAAATGCCCCTTATAAAGCGATTTGGGGGAGAACACACGTATTGTGTGATCTTTTACAACTGTAATAGCTAGGCCTACTAAAAAAGCATTTTAATTACTTTTTTCTTTTCTTAGTTTGTTACAACCAGCGGACATGTAACTAACTAAACATTACATAATAATATTCCAGTGACTTCTTCTTTTCCACCTTCTTTCTTGTCAACTTTTCCATTCAATCTTACGCATTTGTTTATTGAAAATCCAGCTCGACAACTTAATTACCAACGACCTCTCCTAAGTTGCTTGACTGGTTTAACCCCAAGAGTCGAGTCTTAGATAGTTGAATCTGTCTTTAGGTAGAGCCTTGGTGAATATATCGACCAACTGGTCCTCACCCCCTACTGAAATTGCATGTTGATCAACCCTTCTTTCAAGGATTCCCACGATAAAGTGATATCTCCCTGTTTATGTGTCTTGTTTTCTGATGGAAAACAGGATTTTTGGCCATTGATATTGCTGACATGTTGTCACAATACAATGGAGTTGCCTCAGCCTGCATCTCTCCAAAATCTTCAAGCACAAACCTAAGCCATATGGCTTGTGCCGTGGCTTCGAAAGTCGAGACATACTCGACCTGCGCTGTTGACGAGCCAACGTGCTCTGTTTTACAGAAGCCCAAGAGAACACACCACTTCCAAAGCTAAAAGCATAGCCTGAAGTACTCCTGCTATCATCCTCACTGCCCCCCCAATCAGCATCACAATAACCGATTAGAGTAGCTGATTTGCCTCTTGTGTACTCAATCCCATAGTCTAGGGTACCTTGAACATATCTCAATACCCTTCTAGCAATCCCCATATGTTTCTTTGTAGGGCAACTCATGAATCTAGATAGTAAGCTTGCTGAATACATTAGGTCTGGCCTTGTTGCTGTCAAATACAGCAAGCTTCCCACTATCCTTCTATACAGCCCTTCATCTGCAGGTTCACTGCCATCTTGCTTCTTCAATTTTTCACCCACAGTTAGAGGAATTGCAACTGGATTGCAGTCCTCAAGTCCGAACTTAGTAAGTAGAGACTTAGCATACTTACTTTGGTGAATAAAAACCCCTTGATTGGTCTGCAACACACCAATCCCTAGGAAGTGATGAAGAAGCCCTAGGTCTGACATTTCATACCTCTGCATCATCTCCCTCTTAAACTCAGTCATCATCC
Organism: Salix suchowensis; assembly: GCA_029030765.1. Taxonomy (NCBI): domain Eukaryota; kingdom Viridiplantae; phylum Streptophyta; class Magnoliopsida; order Malpighiales; family Salicaceae; genus Salix; species Salix suchowensis. The sequence continues at coordinate 12,105,580 of CM054996.1, read as the reverse complement.
TTTCACTACTTCCAATATACACAATATCATCAACATATATTGAGATAATGATCTGGCCTCCTTCACTATCACTTCTGGTGTACAAAGTTGCCTCACTTGCACTCCTTTCAAATTTGCAACTTGTAAGATAAGCATCGATTTCACTATACCAGGCTCTCGGGGCTTGTTTAAGTCCATATAGAGCCTTGTATAGTTTATACACCTTGTGGCTGGACCCCTTCACTTCAAACCCCTCGGGTTGCTCCACATACACCTCCTCGTCAAGCATTCCATTTAGAAATGCTGACTTAACATCTAGTTGGAATAGTTTCCAACCCTTTTGAGCTGCCAATGCAATGAGAGTCCTTATAGTATCCAACCTTGCTACTGGAGCAAAGGTCTCATTGTAATCCACCCCTGGTTTTTGTGCATATCCCTTGGCTACAAGTCTAGCCTTATGCTTGTGTATGGACCCATCAAGATTGAGCTTGGTCTTGAAAACCCATTTCACACCTATCACAGGTGCATCAGAAGGTCTGTCAATCAGCTCCCAGGTATGATTCTTCTCTATCATTTCTAATTCAGCTCTCATTGCATCCTGCCAATCTTTACTCTTTGCTGCTTCTTGGTAATTTTCAGGTTCAATGAAGCTCATGTGACATCTATTATAAATGTCTTCAATGCTCCTTAACTTCACTGGAGTTGAACTAGGTGATGATCCTTGACTGATACTCTCAACTGATTCTGTCACTGAACCATTTTCAGGTGAGTTTAACTGATCAATACCATCATAATTCTGTGCAGCATCTACATTAGTTTCTTCTACTTCACTCCCTTCTTTGTTGCATTCAAACCTTAGTTGCTGTGTGACTGATTCCATATGATTTTCAGTCCAATTCCAGAACCTGCTTTCATCAAAAACAACACTCCTTGACAGCACTATCTTCTTTGCGTCCAGAATATACACCCTATATCCTTTCTCACAACTTCCATAACCCATAAACACTCCCTTCTCTGCCTTACTGTCCAGTTTTTGTCGTAGTGCTGCTGGAATGAGTGTGTAACTTACACACCCAAACACCCTTAAGTGTTTAATTCCAGGCTTCCTTCCCGTGAATGCTTCAAATGGTGTCTTACCCTCCACAGCTGATGTAACACACCTATTTTGAAGATACACAGCAGTATTCACTGCCTCTCCCTAGAATTCGGTGGGAATTCCTTTCTCAATCAGCATTGATCTTGCCATTTCTCCTATGGTCCTATTTCTCCTCTCAGCCACTCCATTCTGCTGAGGAGAATAGGCTACTGTGAGCTGCCTCTCCACACCCACGACTTGCACAATAATTCGAAATTCATAGGAGGTATATTCTCCTCCTCTATCACTTCTCAATTTCTTTAAAGAGTAGCCACTTTGTGTCTCAACAAGTATTTTAAATTTCTTGAATACACTTAATGTGTCAGATTTATTTCGCAGGAAATATACCCAACACATTCTAGAATAGTCATCAATAAAGGTAAGAAAGTACCTATTCCCACCAATTGATTCTGCTTGCATTGGTCCACAGAGGTCAGTATGCACAAGTTCCAGTGGATGTTTGGCTCTCCATGCTTCCCCTTGATCAAATTTCTCTCGGTGATGCTTCCCTTTTACACAGCCTTCACACACATCCCTTGATTCTGCTATCACAGGTAAGCCATACATAATCTCTTCCTGTTTCATCTTCTTCATACTTGCAAAATTTAAATGGCCAAGCCTTCTATGCCATGTCCACGAATCTTCATTTACTGATGCTTTCATGGCTGCAGGAGTTAAAGCTTCCAGTGCAAGGGGAAAACATCTATTCCCTTTCATTATCACTTTTGCAAGCACATTCTCTAGTTTCTCATCATCAAATATTACTGCCTTGTTGCCCCCAAACAGAATGTAGTAGCCATGTTCCATCATTTGACCTACACTAAGTAGATTCTCATCCAAACCCGGGACTAGCAGCACCTCATTTATGTATCTTCTGCCCTTTTTGGTTTCAACAACTAATGTTCCTTTTCCAGTTGATTGAACCAAATCTCCTGAACCCATTTTCACCTTGCAAGTGATACTTCTATCAACATCAATTAAATTCTCCTCTTGAGAGGTCATATGATTACTACATGCACTATCAATGAACCACACATCTTCATTCTTTATGCTGGCAGCATGGCATGCATAAAACATAGTACTTGTGCACACATCTTCCTCCTTTGCACTATTAGCTAGTTGCTTGTTGCTGTCACAGTCTTTGGAATAATGTCCAAACCGACTGCATTTCCCACACTTAGGTTTCCCCTTATATCTACATATTCCGAAATGAAATTTTTGACATGTAGAACATTGAGGCTTTGTGTTTGTTTGATTACCTCCACCTCTGTGCTGTGAACTGCTGCTGCTACTTGCATTTCTGTTATTCCAGTTTGTGTTGTGACTGAAATTGTGATGATTATTCACATTTCTTCCTTGAGACCAGCCCACATGCCTTTGATCATACCCCTGCCATCTTGGACTAGATCTCCCTTGCATGGCCTTGTTTGCAGCATGATTATAGCCCATTTTGAGACTACTGAATGCCTTTTCAGTCCTTGTAATCTTGTCTTGTTCATCATGCAGGTCTTCCCTCTTGTCAAATACTTTGACAGAGGCTATAACTTCTTCCACCTTCAGCACATCAAGGTCCCTTGTCTCTTCAATGATAGAGACAATGGACTTGTATCTCCTATTTAAACTCATTAGGAGCTTCTGCACAATCCTAATCTCAGGTACATCTTCTCCTAGAGATTTCAGACTGTTTATAGCTTCAAAAAACTTAGAAAGATAGTGTTCTAAGCCTTCTCCTTCTGTCATTCTCATGTATTCAAACTCTGCCCTCACAGCTTGCAACTTCACAGACCTCACTTTCTTATCACCTCTATACTCTCTTTTCAGCACATTCCATGCTCCTTGTGCAGTATTCTCATTCCTTATTCTAGGAAAAAGTTCATCAGTCAAAGCTCCTTGGATGAGGCTCAATGCCTTGGCATTTCTTATTTTGTTTTCTCTGAAAACAGCTTCTTCAGCTATGCTGCTCTCAGTTTCACCATCTTTGCTCTCGGTTTCATCATTCTTCTTATCTTCTTTCTCAGATTCTTCTTCTTTCACACTTGAACCTGATTTCATGCCAAACTCAACTACATCCCATAGATCAAATGCTATGAGGATTGTCTCCATCTTTACTGCCCAAAAGTCATAGTTCACACCATTGAACTGAGGTGTTCGTAAGTCTCCACTGGACACCATCTTTTCTGATTTTTTGTGTTTTCAGTCCCTTGTTGATCAAGTTACTGCTCTGATACCATGTTGAAGTTTTTAATCTTGTGTTTGATTGTGTTTATTTGTTGATTTGCAGATTGATTGTTGATTTGTTGGTTTTGGTAGTAAGAGAAAAGGTTTGCTCAGAAGATTGAAGAATGGGAGAGAGGGTTGCAGAAAAAGGTAATTCTTTGTATATAATTTTCCACACACCACATGCTTGACAAAATGCCCCTTATAAACTGATTTGGGGAGAACACACGTATTGTGTGATCTTTTACAGCCTGTAATAGCTAGGCCTACTAAAAAGCATTTTAATTACTTTTTCTTTTCTTAGTTTGTTACAACCAGCAGACATGTAACTAACTAAACATTACATAATAATACTTTGCCTACCCATATCCATAATCAGCTTCATCATGTTTGTCAAGAGAGACAAGACATTTTTCATCATGTTTGTTGGATTACTGTGTCCCAAGACTTCAGCATTGAAGCATTGCAGGATCGCATTGTGAAATGTTTTGATTTGGATCTTTGGGATGAAAAAGATGCGGTGGTGAGAGCCGGGATGCTGATGACAGAGTTGACTGTGAAAAAAAAATATGTTCTCATTCTTGATAATTTGTGGGATCATTTTCCTCTTGAGAAAGTGGGAATACCTCTTAGAACAGACGGGTGTAAGTTGATTTTCACAACTATTTCATCCGACATATGTAAGAAAATGGATTGCCAAAGGATAATCAAAGTGGAGCCTCTTTCTGATGGTGAAGCTTGGAAATTGTTCATTGAAAAATTAGGGCATGGTTTTATATTTTTTCCTGAACAAAAACAGATTGCAGAGTCTGTTGTAAAGGAGTGTGCTGGTCTGCCTCTTGGAATATTGACAATGGCTGGAAGCATGAAGGGAGTGTATGATGAATATCGTTGGAGAGATGCATTGCGACGACTGAGAATACCAGAAGTTGGACCAAGTGACATGGAAACCGAGGTATTTCGAGTATTGAAATTTAGCTATGCTCAGTTGAAAGATCCAGCACTGCAGAAGTGCTTCTTACACATCACACTATTTCCAAAAGGCAAGATCATCTGGAGAGAGGACTTGATAGAGTGTTTGATTGATGAGGGTATTATCGTAGAAATGTGGAGGAGGCATGAACAATTTGATAGGGGTCATACCATGCTTGATCAACTTGAAAATAACAGCTTATTAGAAGGTTCCAGGGACGATGAAAATTACAGATATGTGAAGATGCATGATTTGGTTTGGGATATGGCTCGGAAAATATTATAAGAAAGTCTGGGGGGTAGGGTTCAAGCAGGTGCACAATTAACAGAATTACCTGATGGAACATGGTGGATGGAGAATCTGTTGATAGTTTCTCTCATGGAAAATAGAATCAAGGATATTCCATCAGGCTTTTCACCAAGGTGCCCCAATCTTTCAACTTTATTGTTATGCAGAAACTACAAATTGAATTTGGTTGAGTCGTCTTTTTTCCAGCACTTCATCATACTCCAGGTTCTTGATCTTTCCGACACAGATACAGAGAAGTTGCCAGATTCTATTTGTCATCTAACGAGGCTCACTGTATTGTTGCTCGGATGGTGTGCAAAGCTGAGTTATGTACCTTCATTAGCAGAGCTTACGGCATTGAAGAAGTTGGATCTCAGTTACACTGGACTTGAAAATTTGCCAGAGGAAATGGAAAGGCTGAAGGATCTGAGGTATCTTAATCTTGATGGAAGTGGGGTGCGTGTTTTACGGCCAGGTATTTTATCTGAACTCTCAAAATTACAGTTCCTCAAGCTTCATCGGAAAGTTGGAGTTTTTCTCCCAGTTGAAGGAGATGAAGTCTTGAGCTTAGAGAAGTTGGAAACTTTGGAATGCAACTTCCGTGATGTAGAAAATTTCAGAATTTTCAACCCCGCAATTGCTCTTCCACTAATCGCTTGCAAGGTTACTGTAGGAAGACCTTCCTTCTCCTTACTCGAAGATCTAAATTATACAAAATCGAAGTCAGGGGTAGTTAAAGAGGCCTGGTTTTATGACCTCATGATTGACGATGCAAGTTTTCTGTCCAGAATCCCACTTACAAAAGCAGTCTTTGTGAATTGTCAAAACATGAGAATCTTATGTCCATTGGATGGATATAGAAGGCTTGAGATTCTACACCTTGATGGTTTGATGATCTTAGAAACCCTTTTTGAAATCACTTCCAATCGATTTCCTTTTTCCCCCTTTTGCTTTCTCAAAGAGATCGTAATACATAAATGTCATACAATGAAGGTGCTGATCCCTCCTTGGTTGTTGTCTAGACAACGATTGGAAGTGATTGTAGTCGAAGATTGTCACAACATGGGGGTGATAATTGGAACAGATGAAGAGGACTGGATCCATCAGATGACATTTCCATTGCGTCGTATGGGTTTGAAGGTTTTGGTATTGAAGAAATTACCAAGTTTGAATAGCATTTACTCTGGAAGACTTGAATGCAATTCTCTCGAAGAAATTACTGTAAATGATTGCCCGCAGCTAACGAGGATCCCGCTCACTATTCCTCATACTCTTAAGAAAATTCAAGTAGATCCTGAAAGTCTGCGAAACTCATTTGAGTGGGAATACTAGAAGATGCGCTGCACAGTTAGAAGCAGAGCTCGCTGGTGAAATGCAATGACTGGTAAGCAAGCTTCATTCTCTCCTCATCTTCTTGTTTTATTTCTTAGCGAGAGATTAGATTTTTCAAATTTACTCATCTTCTTGTTCAGGATATGGCACTGTGCAACTGGTGAAGCTGGATCGATTTTCATGGCGCTGAACGAAGACCAGAAGGCATTGGCACCCACCCACTCTCCAAAATCATGCATCTTCAGCTGTAAATTGCAGAGTGTAATTTGGATTTTCCTCTCTAGGATGATCTCTCACATAATCCTGTGTTTTGAAATGCATTTGACTTTTGAACATTCTGTAATTGAGTTACAATTACCCATAAAAATTAAAAAAGAATTATAGTACAATATTTAATACTTAAGCTTTAAAACCATTCAAAAATATTAATCTTAAGTTTTTTTTTTTAAAAGCACTTTTAGACTGCCTTACGTTTCTTAGGGATATTTCTTAGGATTTTTTATTATGTCAAGGGATGCAATTAGAATTCTATGATATTTAGGGATTGTTTTGTTTTTTGGTATCATAGCACAAGACTAATAGTAAAGGTGATGAATTATAAGGTCTCAAATAAGCACAAAATGTCATGCTGTTTATGGAACCTTTCTTCTATGCGTAAATGAATGAATCTTGTAGGCAGATAGAAATCAACTTTCCAAATGTCAATCCAAGTAAGCAATTAACTTTGTTGGATATTTGAAAAAAAATAGGATCAAATCCAAAAAAAATTCAACAAAATAAACTTTGATTTTTCTGCATCAAATATACTCATCTGTTTATATGCCTTCATTCTCGGCTTGTTCAGGATACTGCTGCAACTCTCCAAAATCATGCATCTTCAGCTGTAAATTGCATAGTGTAATTTGGATCTTTTCCTCTCTAGGATGATCTTTTATGGTAGGATGCCACAACACTAGCTGCTTGAAGCAATGTTGTAAAATCCGTTCCGGGTACCGTTCCGGTTTTTTGTTTGGAACGGAACGTTCCGGTTTCGGTGCATTCCGGCGTTCCGTTTCGGTTTTGTACTGTTCATATTTATTTAATTATATATATGAAAAAAATAAAATATTAATTTAACAAGTATAATTTAAATTCAAGATAAATGAACTTTAAATTATACAATACAAACACAAAATCAAACAAACATAATCTCAAAATTAGAAACATCTCTAAAATTCCAAGAATAAAATTATTTTTTTTAAAATAAAAAATAAAAAATAAATTTAATTATAATTAAAAGATCCAGAATATTTGAAATTTAAGCTACTTATTGTATGTTTTTCAAGTAATTCTATGTTTTTTTTATGGTTGTTGTATTTGAATTTGAATTTTGAAATTAATTAATGTTACTTATTGTTTTTAATGTTAGAAAAACTTAAAAAAACAAAATGAACACATTAAGAAATAATCAATAAGTTCAAACATAATTAATTAAAAAACATTTCATTACAAATAATTCAATCAAATTAATTACAAATTAATACCCCTATTTTTTATGTTAACTATTATTATATAATAATTAGTATAAAAATATAAAACCCTACCCATCCAACCCTACCCATCTTTTCTTCTTCTCTAGCCGCCCCATCCTTTCTTCTTCTTCTCCTTCTCTAGCCGCCCCAGCCCCAGCCCCATCCTTTCTTCCCCCATCCTTTCTTCTTCTTCTCTAGCCGCCAAACCCTACCGTGCCCTAACCATCCCGGAGCTGACACAACAGATGTGGGATGCTAAGAACATGATGTGTGCAGCTGACCCTCGGCACGGTAGGTACTTGACAGCCTTAGCTTTGTTCCGAGGCAAAATGAGCACCAAGGAAGTTGATGAACAAATGATAAATGTGCAGAACAAGAACTCGTCCTATTTTGTGGAGTGGATTAAAATGAGTGGGATCCATTTTTCTGGTTCTGTTTTTTCTTTTTTGCGGTTGAAGAAATGAAATTGATTTGGGAATTATGGATGGGGGTTGTTTCTTCAGTGTATTTTGTAAGGGACATGAAACGACGTCGTTTTGATGAACCCGGAACGGAACGCCCGGTACGGAACCGGGGCGTTCCGGCCGGAATTCGGCCGGATTTACCGGTACTGACCGGAATTTTTACCGGAACAAAAACGTCGCCGTTTTGTTCCGGATTTGCTTCTGGAACGGGGCGTTCCGGCCAGAACGGAACAGAACTTACAACACTGGCTTGAAGGGTGTGTGCAGCGTCCACTAGCTGGCACGTGCTTATACGTGTCAGGGACATTTTCTTTTCTTTTTTATATTATTTAAAGACAAAAATGTCCATAACAAAAATGTCCTCAACTAGAAAATAACAAAAAAAACAAAGCGATGAAGATGAAAATACCCTTCAAAGAAGATTTAAAATCATTTGACCCTGAAGGTTTTTAATTACTTTAATTGTTCATTTTAAAAGGAAAATTACTACAAAGCCCCTGAACAAATATCTATTTTTTTTTGTCTAAAAGGTTATTTTAGTAATTCCACAATTCAAAAAAAATAATCATGCCCGAGCGATTTTTTAAATGACATTTGTGTCGATGTGACAAGACAAAAATACCCCCATTCCATTGCATAAATACTGTGATGAGAGGGGTAAAATGGAGAAAACTATTAGGATCCATAATGTTTTCCCTACATGATTTAGAGTTTGTGTTAACAAGATAGTGACTTGCCTTACCCCGCAGGTTGAATTATTTTTTTCTTAATGTGTATAAGAAAATGCATTGTTAACGTGCTTTCTAGGAAATAAATAATTACGAGTTCAAAATATTATGCATATTGTACAATAAATTTTTTAGATATTTCTATAGCAACATACCAAGATTATATCTTTTTATTTTAAATATTGAGATGAAAACAAACAAAATTCACCTAGTTCGACCCTTATTAATTTGCAAAATTCATGATGCAAGTTGTCAGAGCACAATAATCCCTATAAAAAACAAAAAGAAAAATGTTATGAAGCTAGATTTACAAACAACAAATGCTAGAGAATGAAAATGAAAAGAAAAAAATCTAAAAAAAACAATGAAAATTGTTTTTGAGTAAAGTTGGGGAAATCGGTGGAACCTCCAATATAGCTATAATGGGAACGAGATAATAAGGACGTTGTATTTTAACAAGCTCATTTCAATAACAAAATCAATGTTGACGTTGTATTTTGTAAAGCAAACAAAACAAAATCAATCAGCAATGAATCGAACAAAAATCAACAAGTTGTGGGCTTGGAGTAAATGAAGGAGATCAGGAGGGACAGGTTCTCCTTGCTACCCACAAAAGCATTCAACATCAGTTATCTGTTATTCTTGGTGAAGCTTTACATGGACTCCTCGTAGCTCATCAGACAGGTTTTATTCTTGATGAATTTATTTACTAGAGTCAGCTTCACAGGATGAAGATTATGTATCATTCATTATTAAGGACGCAGCTTCTGTAGAATCTCTCATCCACGACGTCCAGCATAGGCAAACTACTGGAGAACAGAATAAGGTGGTTCAAACTTCACAGTTTTTGGAGAGACTTGTAGAACAGTTCTAATGGAGGATGCACCATCCTCGCTGACAGCTATGACTGTCAAAGAAGTATCCCCTTCTTCTTTTGTGTGTGTAGCTTTAATGCTAATAATTATTTACATTTTCAAATCAATGGACTACCCGATTATTCACAAAATAAGCCACAATTATCAATCTAAATGTTTCTAAGAATTTAAGTACCAACACAAAGGTCCAAATACTTGATTATACAGACCAAACCGAAGGAACAAGCTGTAGCTAATATCTAAGCCTGAAATCATTTTATATGGTGTATAACACAATACAGAACATATTTTCCCTGGATGTGGGAGGAGCATTACAAGTCGAATCACTTAGGAACGATTTTCAACCAAACTGATTGATGCGGTAGAATCACCTGACAATGATGATGACTCTCCTCCAATGTTTGTTGGTGTCTCATCTAGATTGAAAACTGGCATAGGAGGCAATTGTAGGTTTTCCAAATCTCCTTCAAGCATCTCCACAACATTTTTCATTGTAGGCCGATCCGTAGGTTTCATTTGTATACACCACAATCCAACCATCACCATCTTCTTGACTATCATACCTTCTTCCTCAGTGGCGTTGTCTCCGATTTCTATGGCCTTTCCATTGGATACTTGGTCATGAACCCAATATGGCCAGTAGATTTCACTTGAGTTTTCTGCCAAAGCATTTAGATTCTTCCTTTTCCCTGCCATTTCCAGCAGCAACATTCCAAAGCTATAAACATCAGCTTTATATGAGACGCGTCCAATGTTTTTGTAGAACAATTCAGGAGCCATGTATCCTATTGTGCCCCTTGCTGCAGTGAGAGACGTGATGCTGCCATTCGTTGGGTACAGCCTAGCGAGCCCGAAGTCAGAAACTTTTGGAGAGAAATTATCGTCCAGAAGAATGTTATGAGGCTTGATATCAAAATGTAGTATTTGCATGTCACAGCCTAAATGAAGATAGTCAATACCACGAGCCACTCCAAGGGAAATCTGATGCAGTTTTTGCCAGCTTAAAGAGATGGATCGTTCTCGAGAAAATAAGTGAGTATCAAGAGATCCATTAGGCATGAAATCATATACAAGAGCACGCTTTGATCCTTCAGCGCAAAAACCGATTAGCTGCACAACATTAGTATGGTGAATCCTTCCGATGGTAGCAACTTCACTAATGAAATCTTGTGCATTAGCTTTCGGTTTGCTCAGCAATTTTACTGCTGCTAAACGTCCACTGCGAAGCTTTCCTTTGTAAACACAACCAAAGCCTCCTTCACCCAATTTGTCCTTGAAACCTCTGGTTATCTTCTTGATATCTGAGTAGGAATACCTTACTGGCATCAGGTTATTGTGACTCTGTAGGAATTGTTCAACTGTATCGTATACTGATAAATGTCTCCTTCTCCATTTGTAGACCAGAAATATAAACACACATGGAGTACCACAAACAGATATTAGCACGTGAACTAGTGCTGTATAGAAAATTCCCAAAACACAATCAGTTTTTGAGACCTTATTTGTTGTCTCCACTAGAAATTTCTCGCGAAACTAAAGAAGGAAAGGAATCTCTTACCAAATAAAAGGGATATATATAAGAGAGTTCCTGCAGAAAATTGTAAGCAAAATTACAATTACTATTCTATCCTTATTTCACAAATATGTCGTTTAATGAAACACTTGAGAATACACAAACAAGGTGAGATGTAGAAAAAGAATTCGCACCTAGCACTGTGTAGAGTAGAAATGTCCAAATGCTTTGATACAATACAAGGTCATCGCGTATCCCTTCAAAGGACTTGTTTATTAGCCCGTGAAGCAGTCCTGTGTAGAAAATTTCCAAAAAACAATCAAGTTTTGTGACCTTATTTGTTGTCTCCACTAGAAATTTCTCGCGAAACTAAAGAAGTAAAGGAATCTCTTACCAAATAAAGTGGATGGATATGAGAAAAAAACTGCAGAAAATTGTAAGCAAAATTACAATTACTATTCAATCCTTATTTCACAAATATTTTGTTTAAAGAAACACTTGAGAATACACAAACAAGGTGAGATGTAGAAAAAGAATTTGCACCGTCCATTATGTAGTGTAGAATTGTCCATTTGCTTTCATAAGAACCTGTTGAAGCTTCAGTTTAAAAAACGAGATCTAAAGGTATAGGAAACAGTAAATGCGAAAAAAATAGATAAGAGCACACACAATTTAAATAGGTGACCACCTATGCATTTAAGACGGTCTGCACTGTCGAGGTAGCAACCACCTCTGCATTTTCCACAGTAGAAGTTGTACCATGAAAGCTCAAACCCATATGCAAGGTCATTGTGTATCTCTTCAAAGGACTTGTCTGTGTAGTTCTTCTTTGGAAGCAAAAATATTCTCTCTATGCTGCACAGCTCCATCAAATCCGAGGCAGTCATGCCCCCATCAGTCACATAATACGAATGAGTCATAAGAGAAGAGTTGGGATAATTTAGTGATCTATAGTTAGGGCCTGTGTCCACATAAAGAGGAGAATCCACCGTATTCTTACAGCTCATGAAAACCATAGGCTGTGATAGTGCTGGAGGCCGATAGAATATGGAATCTCTTACGCCCTGCTGCTCTCCCTTGTAGTTATACAGACTGTACGGAGATCCGTAGCTGAAGTTATCAGGTACCAAAGAATAACGAGGGATGGAGCAGCAATTATCTTGCACACCAGCATCTACCACTCGGATCGTGTAGTTACCATAGTTGATTGCCTGCACGTAGTATTTACCTGAATACAAGTATAATACTGCAGAATTATTGTTCTCGCAAGTCAGATTATAATTATAGTTTCCGCAGTTTTGTGGATCAGTGTCTAGCCTGAAAGGGTCGCTTATGTTTTGGATCCTGCCGCATGAAGAAGGTGCGCAGGGAGTAGTGATGTTGGTTGAATGGCAAGTCTGGAGGAATAATAGCTGTGAAAGAAAGGCTATGTAGCAGGCAGAGAGGAGGTACATCCCTCTAAACATGGGGAAGGCTGAAGTGATACACAATTTTTGTATTTCCTTTTCCTTTTTCTCTGACAAACTTCCGAGCTTCGGAGCGGAAGCTATTGATAATGCATTGAGAGGTGGAGGAGAAGACGGCTACCTGGTCCTCCTTTGAAATGTCAGAGTCGTGGTAGCAAAGCAGACTTGGAACAATGGTCCATCACTCACTCAATCAATCACCATTTTTGTTACCCATAGCATTGATTGGAACAATGGTCCATCACTCGAAGTTTCCCATAGCTGAAGATTATACGCTTCTTGGTTATTTCTGGCTGAGAATTTCGCATCCATCGCTGCCCCTGGTCCATACTAGCTTAAGGAGTGTGAGGTTTGTAGTTGAAGTTTAAAAAAATCAGTTTTATAAAAAGTATTTTAGCTGTGATTCAAAATAATTTTTAAAGTGTTTGGTTAAAATTATGGTTGAGTTTGAAATTAATGAAAAACAGTTTTAAGTGTTTGGTTACCAAGCTTTTCATATTGCTTTCAACTTGTTAAATTACTTTTAAAATATATATATATATATATATATATATATATATATATATATATATATATATATATATATATATATTATTTTTTAAATATTTAATAATTATAATAATAAAATGTAATTAATAATTCAAGTAAATTAAACACTTGTTTTTATTCTCCCATCAAACTAGTAATTTCATCACAAACTATAAATTCATATTTGAAATCCTCTCCGATCCCTGAAAAATATATAGTAAAATATCATCTGAAATAAAATTAGGATTGCGAGGCAAAAATTATATTGTGATCTCCTTATTTTAATTAATTTTTAGATTATGTTAATATTAAAAATATATTTTTTATATGAAAATATAATTAATAATAAACTTAAAAATAACCCCCAGCCTGCCCATTCTCTCCTCAATTAAAAATATATTTTAATTCCTCCTTTCTGTGAAACACAGGTTTAGCATAATTAAAAATAGTCCACATGTTTTTTTCAACTTCTCTGTATTAACTAAATACTCAAACTCTCATTTTTTTTACAATTTCTGGTTGCACCACAATCCCAAATACGTATTCAAATTTTAATTTTATTTCCTAGTTGAAATAGAGTTTATGATCTATTATAAACCTCCTAAAAAAACCGAATGATTATTATTTAAAAAAAAAAAACTGCAAACTGTAGAAAATATAAAAAATGTAGTAAATGTATTCTCATTCAAGGATGCGTGTACTACAGTGTAAAGTACTCGCCCATCTAAGAACTAAACGAGTTTTCTGAAAGGCCAAAGCCATATCAGCGCGTACAGATAAAATCTTAAGAGGATTGAGGAGAGGACGAATTATTCATCAGAAATGGTCGCGTGTCTGTTCTACGTCTTGTTCGTTGTCTTCGTAGCCGGCCATGGAGCAGGCTTGAACTGCACAGGATCATGTGGAAACCGTGGCCCCGAAATCCGATTTCCTTTCCGAATCAAGGGCGAACAACCAGACCACTGTGGCTATCCTGGGTTTGATCTATCCTGCTCCGATGACAACAGTACAGTGCTGGAGCTGCCAACTGGAGTGAGTCTCCTCATAGAAGAAATTGACTACATTGAGAAGATTATTTATGCAAGGGATCCTCTTCGTTGCTTTCCAAGAAAACTTTTAAGCTTCAGTTTAGGGGCTTCTCACTTTCAAATTTATTGGCCGCATGATTGGACCTTGTTCAATTGTTCTTCTAATGAGAAACGGTCTCCGTCCGGGAATAAAATCCCATGTCTGAGTGCTTTTAACCATGACGTTTATGCCGTTGACTCAAGTGCTACCATTAGTCACTCTGATTTATTATCTTGTACCAAGATGCACAACATTTATGGATTTTCATATGAAATGTTGGATGAAGAAAAATATCGTCTTACTATTTCTTGGTTCAATCCAACTTGTGGATCTTCTGAAGCTGAATGCTATGGCGTTCAAAAGCACAGTAAGGGCATGCTTTTCTTTTTTTCTTTCTTTCTTTCTTTCTTTCATATTCTTTCATGTTTCTTGCTCCTTGCAAATTAATAATTGGCATTTGAACAAGTATTCAATCCTTTACAGGTGTGAGGCGAAAGCTGCTGATTACTGGTTAGTAGCGTGCTCAAATCTCCATCTCGATTTACACTCGGTTCAATACATTACTTCCCGGGAAAAAAAACAGAGTTTTCTGACTCGGAATATTGATATGCAGGTGTGATTTTAGGATTGCCCCTTTTTGCTATGGTGATTATTGCCCTCTACCGCGCCTACAGCAACGATAAAACACAAAGAGAATATCAAGCCAGGGTTGAGATGTTTTTGGATGATTACAGAACACTGAATCCCACCAGGTTCTCCTATGCTGATCTCAAGAGGATCACAAATCAATTCAGGGAAGAATTGGGCCAAGGAGCTTATGGCACCGTGTTTAAAGGAAAGCTAAGCAATGAAATTGCTGTAGCTGTGAAGCTCCTCAATAATTCCATCGGAGAAGGGGAGGAGTTCATCAACGAAGTGGGAACGATGGCAAGGATTCACCATGTCAATGTGGTTCGCTTGATCGGTTTCTGTGCTGATGGATTTAGAAGAGCTCTTGTTTATGACTACTTGCCAAATGATTCATTACAGAAGTTCATATCCTCGGCAGACTCAAGGAACCATTTTCTTGGCTGGGAAAGGTTGAATCGTGTTGCTCTAGGCATAGCCAAAGGGATTGAATATCTTCACCAGGGGTGTGATCAAAGAATCCTTCATTTTGATATCAAACCACAGAATATCCTGCTCGACAACGAATTCAATCCCAAAATCTCCGATTTTGGGATGGCCAAGCTGTGCTCCAGGGATAAAAGTGCTATTTCCATGACGACTGCTAGGGGGACTGTTGGCTACATTGCCCCAGAAATGTTCTCCAGGAACTTCGGGAATGTCTCCTCTAAATCAGATGTTTACAGCTTTGGTATGTTGGTGTTGGAAATGGTCGGGGGAAGGAAGAACGTGGATGACACAGCAGAAAATGGAGAGCAGATATACTTCCCGGAATGGATTTATAATCTCTTAGAAACAGAAGAAGACCTGCGGTTTCATATTGATGGAGAAGAAGATGCTAAAACTGCAAAGAAACTAGCAATTGTGGGACTATGGTGTATTCAGTGGAACCCAGCAGAGCGTCCTTCCATGAAAACTGTTGTCCAGATGCTTGAAGGGGAAGGAGAAAACTTAACAAAGCCTCCCGATCCTTTTAGCTCCAGTACTGTCCCTAAGAGAACCAGTGCAGGCCACCGCATGCCAGCGAGACGCCGCCACCAAGAGCTGGCAGCCATCTCAGAAATAGAGTGATCAGAAATTTACTTTTCCCAGCAATAACATTAGTAAATTAAGGAAATTATTGCGCGAGTTAAGTGCATGGATTATGTGTAAAGTACTTGCTTGTTTTTTTTTACTTCATTTCATTGAAGGATTATCAATCTTACTTTGCAAGGATACGATCTTGGTAATTGTTGACAGGCTGAGTACGTTCGCACATTTTCTAACCTTCTCTCATTCTCTTACAGCTAAAATCATGGCTGGAAAATTTGTTACAGCTAAAACCTCATCTCATTCACACCTTTCCTGACAACATACAACGTGATTGACTGTTCTTCGTCATTGACTGTTTCAATCAGTATTCGATATTAAAGGAAAGTGATACTTCGATGTCTGGCTCGAGAACCAATGAACAGAAACGAGCGAGCTCATATTCTGTCGTGGAAGCCACGGGTTGCTTTAAATGAGTTTGTGGCTTCGGATGGGATGAGATGATATGTTTAGAGGTAAGACTAGATTGGTGGCTTAGATGAAGCTCACTAATATTTTTTTTTTTTTTAAGTTTATCATGGTTATTAAATATATTTGATTTTTATTATTATAAATATATCATGTAAATATAACTTATTGATTAAAGATTTAATAGAAGAAAAAAAGACTTAAAACAAATTACAATAATTCTTTTGAGGTAGATTAATTAATATTTAAAAAATAGTTAGACTAATTAAAGAAAAGAGATATCAATTGAAAACTAAATTGAAGAACCAAAGTTAAGAGAGAAACAAAGTGTGTTGTTATGCTTGGTGTTAGGAAATTTATTTTGTTAACATGATTTAAACAAATTATAAATGAATGAAACATTAATCTTAAAAAATTCTTGGTTTTTTTCCAGATTTTTTTCTTGATTTATTGTAGCTAAGCATAAGTTGATAATGATACTATCATGACCCAATTTCTAGATCCTTAACTAACACATAGACATGATCCTCCTTCAAAGTTCCATACATATGCTAAACCAAACTTACATACAAACTTATCTTTTAAATAAGTTAATCGGAGTTCAACACAATATTAATGATAAAATTAATTTCATAATATAATTTGATTGTCTTAATACAAGAGTTAAATATAAACTTTTATGATTGTGGAACACTAACTAGATATAAGAAAAAAAAAATATCAATTGGAACCAAAAGAGCAAGTTTAGAGAGTACAACAAAAATGACCTACAAACAAGCTATAAGCCTTAAAATAATAAATAATAAAAGGATGGGTTCAACAACTCAATGAGTAAATAACATTCAATATATATACACAAGATAATACAACAATGAGAAATATATTTTTGAATGTGACTTTAAGTTTTTTCATAAAGATTTCTCAAATAAGTCATTTCAAGATATTATAAGGTATAGCTCGTCAAAAAATCAAAATACATTGAGCATGAAGCTCCATACTATAGGATAATCAGTCCACACAGGTTGATGACTCCCCCAGCCAACTAGGGTTTCAGATGTGATGTGCAGAAAGACTAACAATACCATATTAGTATAGATATTTTAACTGACATACATTAAATTTATATTATAATCAAACAAACATATTCATTTCATAAGGCTCAACTCATGACATCAATCAAATGAGCAACTATCAATTCAAAAGTGTATATTGACTCATATCTAGAATTTATATCTAATAATTAATTATATTTTATCGTAACAAAAAATAATAATTAACATACATATTCTTATGAAGCATAATCCAATGTGTATGAACAATTTAAATATTATAATATTTTTCATGCATATTAAAAATTATTAACTCATTACTGAGATTCAAAAACAAATCAAAATCAAAATCAAAATCAAAATCAGTTATCAAATTGTACTCTAAGTATAAAATGCACACCTTTCCTGACAACACACAACGTGATGGATTGTTGCAATGCACAACCTTCTTGACTAGAAATAACCAAGAGTGGTGGACCACTGAATAGAAGCGGACGAGCTCCAAATCAAAATCAGATATCAAATTGTACTCAAGTATAAAATGCACACCTTTCCTGACAACACATAACGTGATGGATTGTTGCAAGGCAAAACCTTCTTGACCAGAAATAACCAAGAGTGGTGGACCACTGAACAGGAGCGGACGAGCTCCAAATCAAAATCAGATATCAAATTGTACTCAAGTATAAAATGCACACTTTTCCTGACAACACACAACATGATGGATTGTTGCAAGGCACAACCTTCTTTACCAGAAATAACCAAGAGTGGTGGACCACTGAACAGAAGCGAACGAGCTCAAATTTTCTGTCGCGAACCCAAGGGTTGCTTCGGAGGGTCTCTTACACATGTAAAGCTTTAAATGAGTGTTGACTTTGGATGGGATAAGGTCCTTCGGATGGGATAAGGTCTTGGTTTAACACTGCGTTTTAAAAGTGTTTTTGAAAAAAAATTGAAATTTTTTTATTTTTATTTTTTACTTTCAATTAAAAGTTTTTATTCTTTTTAGATCATTTTCATGTGCTGATATCAAAAATAATTTAAAAAAAATCATTTTAATACATTTCTGAACGAAAAACACTTTCAAAAGCAACCGCAACTACAATCCCAAACAAACACTTAAGTTGCATGCTCAACTAATTTTTATTCATTATTTATTTTGAAAGTTTATCATGGTTATTAAATATATTTGATTTTTATTATTATAAATATATCATGTAAATATAACTTATTGATAAAACATTTGACCTTAATATATAGAAGAAAAAAAAACTTAGAACAAAGTGTTGTTATGCTTTGACCTTAATATGCTCTATTAACATGATTTAAACAAGTTATAGATGAAGAAATTAATCTCAAAGAACTCTTGGTTTTTTCCAGATTTTATTCTTGATTTATTGCAACTAAGTAAAAATTGATAATGATAAGAATTAATTCTTTAACCTTTTAGCTTCCAAAATTCATTATAAAAAAAAGAGAGGTGAAAGAAGAGTTTTCAACTTAATTTTTTTATACTTTACCTTATATTTAAGTGTTTTCTTATAAATTTAAATTTTGATTTTCCTTCTAAATCTAGAGTTTAGATTATATTATTATGAGATATTTGAATGTTATATTATTTGATTAAAATATATTATTTAAAAATACATATTGTAAACATCCTAAACTGAGCAATTAAACTATATGGCTTGCAAGTTGCAATGGTATATGTTTATTCCTATATCGATCTTGTGCACAAGGAAATCTTACACTTACAGTGTAACAATCTCATTTTTTATAAGATGGGCCATTATTGATAAAACAAAAATTGGCCATGATCTTTGCCTTTATGAGGGCTTGGCCAATCATGCATATCCTCTGGGATTGCAATTCTCATATTTATCACTATAAATACTCCAAGGCAAAATCATCCAAAAGAAAAAACAGGAAGAAGAAGAAGAAAGAAAGTGAATCAATCTTTAGAATGGTTGGAGATATAATAGCTGCCAAGAAACAGCAACAGGATGGTTGAGCAGCAGAAAGAGTAGCTTGAAGGTAATCAAAATGGTCATGTTAAGCAGGACAGTGCAACCAAGTTCTTCCATAACGCGAATCAAACCTAAAAATCAATCACAGGACTGAAAGTCTCTCCATAGTCAAACCCAGGTTCCGGACTAAACTTCTTTGCCACCAACCTGGCCTTACGACGAATAACAGACCCATCAGAATTCTTCTTAAGCTTAAAAACCCATTTATAGCCCACAAAATTCTTATAAGAAAGGGAAACCAAACTTCAAGTATTCTGAGATTTAAGAGCATCAATTTCCTCTTGCATAGCATCTCTCAATTTGATCTCAAATCTGCTGTGCAAGAGCTAAGGTTAAAAGCACTCAGGTCAGCCAAAAAACAACTGGAAACTCGAAGAAAAACCATAGGTGTGGAAAAAAAGAAAGCTGAAACAAAAAGTTTGCTAAGCAAGCAACCAAACATCCTTGTGCATGGTTCATGTTTCAAAAACCAGCTAGGATAGTAGCACAACTGAAATAAGAGCATGCAGAATTAATCTGAAATCAGAAAAACAGTCCATAAGCCGCGAATAGATGTGTTCAAGGGTGACACTCTTTGCTTCCTCACTAACAGTAGTCCCATAGACGTTCATGTCTAGCTCCTATCCATACAATCTAGTAACATTATTGAGGACACTCAGACCAATAAGATAAGATAACTACTATAAGAAAATGGTTAAGAAACAAATCCATCTGCTAAAAGGTCAACCGTTCATTTTTTTATGAAAAATATAAGAAATGGCAAGAACATGACAGAACCTCAAATAATGTCCATATTCCCTAAACCACAGTTAAACAGAGCTGTAGCCATCCCCAAGTAAATGACTATAAACACAAAAGAAAAATTACATCTGTCAGATGGCCCAAGAAAAGTTCAAGAGCCATTCAGTCACATGCTCACAAGTAATATGGCTAACACAGATTTCCCATTTCTCCCAATAAACAGTAGTTTGTCACTGCAACTGGTTAGGATTCATACTTTCATATCTCCAAAAATAATTATAAAGCGTGGCAGTTCAAATTCTAGCAGCTTATGACTGGACATAAAGTTATCTTTGTGATCAATAATTAATATCAAGGAAAAAGTACTTGCAGAATTTCCTAGCATCCCAAAATAACTAGAAACAAATATGCTTGGCTTCATCATAGGATTCGAAAACTTTCAATTATGATTTAAATTACACAAACAATAGAGAGGATGGAATCAATGACTGTGAAACCAATGAAGAGCATCGAGATAGCAGCCTGTTATTCATAGAAATAGCAGCCATTGCCTGAGAGCAAAGAAAGTTATTCTCCACTACATCAGAATTAACAACGCTATGTCGCTATCTAAAGTAAAACCTATCATAGGTAACAAAAGAGAGGGGGTATTGTCAAATGGAGTTGAACATAGAGATCAAGGGAGAGGGAAGCAGGGAGAAGAAACAATTGTAATTTTTTTAACAGGCAGCATGGTAAAGAAGCCATCAGAAAATTGACTTTAAATAAAGACAGATATCAACATCCATGACAGTACAAATCACCTCTCCTGCTTTCTATTTATATACAGCAGATTTCTCTAAATTCCAAATAACTTTTGAGCAGTATCAGCCTGTATACAACAACTTAAATGATGCAAGTCCTACTTTATTGCATCTTTACTTTCCTCAACCTGTTCATCAAGGACTCTATAGATTTTTGTATTCCGGTGCCATCTGTCTGCCCAACTACTTGAGATGCCTGGTGCAAACTTTGAATCCCACGACCCAAACTGGCAATTGACGGGGCTGCTGGAAGAGATTCAACAGCACATTCAATCCCATCTCCATACATGAGCAACGCTGAGCAAGTTGCAACACTGCAACCAAATGTTGCCCAAGGTAGAACACCAGTAGATTGCACCTGCCGTTGTCTCATTATTTCATAGAAAGCTGTTCTCATTGTTGAGAAACTGATTTTCTCGGCAGAGGCTATAACACTGTGGACCAATGTCCGGATTTTCTCAGCAGAAGCAGCTGCTTTCAAGGCAGATGCTGCATTGGCTCCAGAATTGGCCAGTCCAGGGGCCAGCAGTTTTGTTGGACCAAGAGTCTTGCCCATCGATATTGCCATTATCTTTTGAGCATGGATCAGCAAAAGCTTAAGGGAAGTAGGAAATTTAAATGTAGCAACCTTCATGAATGTCGATGCATGAACAACTTTAGAAACAGATGAAGCTCCAAAAATTGTTGTTGCCCCAGCTCCAACTGCCACCATAGGTTTGTTAGAAAGTAGCCGTCTCTTTTCATCATGATTAGGAGTTTCTCCATCACTTTCACAATTAGTGACAAGCTTCCCAACCACGTCCTTCACTTCTGGATGAACAGGAGTGTTCCAATGTTTCCTAATACCTGCTAAGCCACTAGCATGCACCACAGCTACTATAGTCTTGAACTTCCTAGTCTGGCTTTGAAGGGCCTGTGCAATTAGTGCATATGACCTGTCCTGAACCTGAAGCTCAAACCCATATACAAGGTCAACTTCACATATAAACTACTAACAAAAGCATGAAATTTGCTTCCTGTGTCAACTTCACTCGAATTAATGTCCAATAACTGTATCAATAAATGATGTCCCCAGCACCAAAAAAGATGAACCAACCTCCTTGGCTACATACCAATGCATTTACGACGGTTTCCCTCTTTGAGGAAGAGCGAGGCATTCATGCCTCCACGAGTCACATAATTCGAATGAGTCATAAGAGAAGAGTTGGGATAGTTTACTGATCTATTCTTCAAAGGACTTGTTCGTGTAGTCTTTTTTTTTCTCTCATGCAAAATTTCACGATTATCCTCTGGTTAATTGATGTGTTAAAATTCAGCTTTTATTCTTTTGATTTTGATGTGTCAAAAATTGGCCATGATCTTTGCCTTGATGAGGGCTTGACCAATCATGCATATCCTCTGGGATTGCAATTCTCATATTTATCACGATAAATACTCCAAGGCAAAATCATCAAAAAAAAGTGAAATCAATCTTTAGATTGGATGGAGATATAATAGTGCCAAGAAAAAGCAACAGGCAGAAAGAGTAGCTTGAAGGTGATCAAAATGGTCATGCTAAGCAGGACAGTGCAACCAAGTTCTTCCATTAAGAGAATCAAACCTAAAAATCTAGTAAAAATCAATAATCCAAATAGATGTGTTCAAGGGTGACACTCCTGCTTCCTCACTAACAGTAGTCCCATAGACATTCATGTCTTGCCCCTATCCATACAAACCAGTAACATTATTGAGCACACTCAGACCAATAAAAATGGTTAAGAAACAAATCCATCTGCTAAAAGGGCAACCCTTCATTTTTTTCATGAAAAATCTAAGAAATGGCAAGAACATGACAGAACCTCAAATAATGTCCATATTCCCTAAACCACAGTTAAACTGAGCTGCAGCCATCACATATGAAAACTCTAAAGATGTCATTGCAGTCCTCATCCCCGAGTAAATGACTATAAACACAAGAAAAATTACATCTATCATAGGCTGTCAGATGGCCCAAGAAAAGTTCAAGACCTCACATGCTCACAAGTAATATGGCTAACACTGATTTGCCATTTCTCCCATAAAATAGTAGTTTGTCACTGCTTCTGGTTAGGATTCATACTTTCAAATCTCCATAAATAATTATAGCAGCTTATGACTGGATATAAAGTTATCTTCGTGATCAATAATTATATTATGGAATCTTTAGTTTTGTATTTATCTTTTATAGGTTTTTAATCATGTGTGGCATACCACATGATTACTGTCATTTACAGCCCTACATCTACATAAGGGTACTGCTAACACACACAATAGCAGCGCCCCAGAATATTTTCCAAACTCTCCTTCTCCACTAAACTCTAACTTGGTATCAGAGCACGCAGCCGTCATCGGCCTCTCTCCCTTAGTTGAGTGATCATTTATCGACGCCTCCCTCATCAGTCATCTGTCTCTTCGTCAGTTCAGAACAGGTCCATACTTGCTATAGAAGTTTGTAGAAGTTTCTTACATCTGGTTGACTTTCCACAAGCATCAAGTGTTAGAATCGTGAGAAGATTAAAGAAACTCAAATATTATTGAAGAATAAACAGAGCTATGCTCTGAACCGAGAGAGAAAGAGAGAAGGAGGAAAAATGTATATTGTGTTTGTAACAGTAAAATAATTCTGTTTTCCATACTTTTCCCATGAGTCCATATTCCTATTTATACATAACAAACTATCATCATTCATACTTCTAGAATGCAAACACACTACTCTAGAATATTTTTTCTTCTATACTCTAACATCAAGGAGTACAAATAATGCATTTTCTCGGTTCTCATCGTTAACGAGGAAATTTATTTATTTAACAACCCACTTGAATGGAGTTCATTACTGGAGCCATCCTGTTACAGCATCTCCGAATTTTTAAATAATATAAATATGATATTATTTATATTTGAACTTCAAGCTAATATAGGTTCAGAAGGATGAGTTGTGTTGTATGACATCACAACTGTCGACATCAGTTTATCTCAGGACATTGCAGAAACTTTCTGCGGGCAGGCCTTGAAGTTGAAAGCGCTCCCCTGATTGTTAGAGTCTGTTTGGCTGTGCAAACCAACTTGTTTTTGGCCGAAATTTGATTTTTTTTTTTTATATTTTAAATAAATATGCTTTGGTGTTCTTAGATCATTTTGATGTGCTGATATCAAAAATGTTATTTTAAAAATAAAAATAAAACATCATTTTGATATATTTCGGCATGAAAAGCACTTTCAAAAGCTACCGCAATCGCACCCCCAAACAGGCCGAGTCCCATTGAAGTTTATTTAGTCGAAGTTGCACGCAAGCTCAATAATAATTAATAATAATGAGATGGCTGGCTGAGTTAAGGGCTTCCTTGTATATCAATAATAAAAAAATTTGGCACCGCGTTTCACCTGCCCAACCGCAGCTTTTGAAAATTTTTTTATTTTAAATAAATATGTTTTGGTGTTTTTAGATCATTTTGATGGGCTGATGTCAAAAATAATTTAAAAAAAAAATTCATTTTGATGTATTTCGACACGAAAAGCACTTTAAAAAGCTACCACAACAACTCTCCCAAACAGGCATTCAAACTCGTTGTCAGCTCATAATTCGTGTGTGCACTTCCTCCTCATGTCAAATTGGATTTTGAAACGCAGTATCACATACTCAATAATTAAGCACACAAGGCTCTATAATAGTGCATCTGCTGGAAGAGTAATAGCTTGATTGATTTTGATGTTTTAAAAGTATTTTTTTTTTAAATGTTTTTGTTTTGAATTATTATTTTTTTGTGTTTTAGTATCATTTTAACATTATAATATCAAAATAGTTTTAAAAAATAAAAATATTATTTTAATATATTTTCAAGTGAATTATTTTTTTAAACAATCATATCACAATATACAAATTCCAGCTAAACATAATTAAGCATTAAAATCCCAGCTTATTCTCGCATCAGTAAAATCTGTACATAATTAAGCATTAAAATCCCACCAAAAAACAATAACCAATCAAAGAAAAAAGCTTTGTAATCCAAAAATCAAAGAAAAAGGTAAAGCAAGATGAAACCTTTTGATAACGTAACCATAAGGCTTGTAAAGCTTCTACTTTGCATCCGAAAGTATACGAAGACTCCGTTTGTTTGCAGGAAAGTGGTTTTTTTTGGAAAGTTAATTCCGGAAAAAGTGAATTTCGATGTTTGGTAGTGTTATGGAAAATGAACTGGAAAATACTTTCCAGTATTTGTTTGTGTTATGGAAAATGAACTGGAAAATAATTTATTAATAAATTTTTTTTTTTCAAGTTTATCTAATATATATAAAATATTTAATCACTTAAAATAAAAAAATGAAATCTAAAAAGTATAATGATGAATTTTTTTATTATATCCTATATTCATACATAGCTTATTTTATAAAATATAACAATATATGTCATATCATATTATAGAGAAATAAGCTTGTGAAATATTTTTTAAGTAAAACTTATTAATATATATTTTTTTCAATTTTAAAAGCTTAAAATAAGTGCAAGAAAACTTGTGTTTTTTTATGGGTTGCTTGTGATAAATTTGGTTGGGTTTTTCTGTGAGCTTGTTTGAAAGTGACGAGGAGATGAAGAAGAGAACTGGGTATGGGAAAAAAATTGACAGGTAGCTTCCCCAACCATGATGGATTGTTTGCGCAACAAATACAAATACAGAGAAATTGTTTTTTTTTTTTCAGAACAGACAACAAATTAAACAATATCAAGGTTTTTTTTTGTTATAATTCTTACAGATCTAAAAAATATGAAGAAGATAAAAAAACATAAAGAGATATGATAGAGAAATTTAAGGGAAAAAATACCAGAAATGCAAGTGTGATTCTCCAGCAGATCTTCTTTGCTTTTCAACTATTTTCGGGCACAGAGAGGAGAAGATGTGTTTTATCAATAAAAAAATTAATTTTATTTTGACTAACTTTCCGGATGGTTACCAAACATTAGAAAATAAGAAAACTGAATTCCTGGAATTCAGTTTCCTTGAAACAAACAAGGCGATGACAAAAACTTGTCAAAGCCATAGCTTTTAACTTACACCCAACAAACAAACACCTATGATTACTCTTCAAATCACTAATATTAGTGTTATTTTCACCAATAACTTCTATATTAGCCCCACTCTCTTCATTCTCCCTCTGTAAGAAGCCAACCCCACCACCCTGTTTCTGCTGTTCTTGCTTTTGATGTTCTTCTTTAAAAGGGCTGACACCATATTTCCAATGGTACTCTCTGTACTGAATCTTGAGTTCTTCCATCAATGCCCAGTAATGATCTATGAAACATTTTGAGAGTTGTTTTAGCTTGTAAGACCTATTTAGGAGTTCTTGGCGCGTGATGTGGGTGGCGCGTGACAAGACCTGGTCTTTGAGGGTGGGAGATAGTGGTGATGGATTAGTGGTTGGGTTAGGGTCTTAAGGTGAGTTTATTATTATTATTATTAGATACCCAACTTATTCGTCTTTACTGCTCCTTTGAATTTGAAGGGATGTTCTGACACTGTATTTTTAAAATATTTTTTAAAAAAATATTATTTTATTTTATTTTTTATATTAAATTAATTTTTTTAGTATTTTTAAATTATTTTTATATTTTAATATCAAAAAAAATTTAAAAATAAAAAAATATCATTTTAATAAATTTTTAAATAAAAAAAGACTTTTAAAAATAATTTAAGCCAGCACGCACGAAATGAAAATGAAACTGTTTGGAGGATTTGGCCCTCCTATTCCTCTGTGCACATGCAAATGACAAGTTGTTAAATCAATATTAATAATTTAATTTAAAGTCAACGAAACTAAATATTTTTATAATCAATTTCTTATAACAACCAGATATAAAAAAATAATTTATTTTCTAGAATAAACTCTGTCAAAAACCAGCAAGCAAACGGGTAGTCTCTCCCTCTCAATCTTCTCTCTTTTCTCTACCACCTACAGAAAACTCGAACCTCTCCATTTGTGAAGATACCTTTTCTCATTCAGATCATTCTCTCTGTCAGCTCTGCTGCTCTTTCTGTCAGCTCTTTCACCTTTTCTCCTCCCGGCCTTTTGCTTTCTCTTCTGCTGTTTGTGGTGGATTGTTCTCTTTCCCATCGTTTGCTGTCGGAGATTATCATCAGCCACTGCCTACCCCACCACGTCTTCACCAGAGCACCGTTCTATAGCCGGATTCGCCTCCTGGAAGACCATCGACATGTCCACTTGGCATCCATGAATGAAAGTTTGACTTTTTTTCCACTGCCATCTGCTTCTCTGTCTGAATCTATCCTTGTCCACAACCACACAAGCCGAAGCTCTATCACTCGTCTCTAACACACTTACTCTTCCCCGTCCATCTTCTTCTTTTTTTTTCCTGATTTAATCAAATCATTGGATAGCATCTTGCTCCTGCTCAGGTAATTGAGTTCGATTATTTTTTGCTCTTATTTCATACCATTTCTTTTCCAACACATTTAGGTTGAGCTTTCTAAGCAAAAAGAAACGTACTGGTTTTTAAATTATTGATATTGTTAGAGAATAATATAAATCATATTATGAGACCTCATTTATAAGTTTAAGTTTTTAGGTGAGATGGTTCTTAACATGGTATCAGAGCTTTGTTGACCCAGCGGTCACGAGTTCGAATTTCACCACCCTCATTTTATTTAATAAAAATCAAGCATAAAATGATGTGGGCCTGTGTAAGTTTCAAGCCCAAAGAGCTTTCACTTGAGCGGGTGTGTTAGAGAATAATATAAATCATATTATAGGACCTCATTTACAAACTTTAAGCTTTTAGATGAGATGATTTTGCAAAGGATGTGTTCCGTTGTAAATCCGTGGATGCAAATTTTTTTGCAACGGATTTGGCGTTGCAAATTAAGTTGCAAGTTTGCAACGGAAAATCCGTTGCAAATGGAAATTAATTTTTTTAATAATTTCAAATTTATTTATGAATATTGAGAACTAAATATTGTAAATAAATAAATATTTTCATAAATATTATTGAAATATTAATAATATTGAGAACTAAATAAATTAATATAGTTGAAATAAAAATTTCATAAATTAAAATTTATAATATAACAGAGATTCAAGTATATTTACATGTATAAGTAAATCAACATAGAATAAAAAAATACATATTTTGAAGTGTTTAAAAAAATACGCCACTGTTTTCGATCCTCTTTGGTCTTCATGGCCAGTTCCATTTTCTCAATCCTTCGATTAGTTGTTGCTATCTTCTTTCCTATTCTGAAAATCAATTCCAAGAATCAATATGAACCATCAAATATACACAAAATACCCAAGCAGAAGGGCAAAAGTTATATTACGCAAGTTATATTAGGCTTCAGGAGTCAAGCTCCTCAGGAAAAGAATGACGCATCCAGCTGCAAAATAAGCCAAAAGAAACAAAACAGAATTAAAGCAGCAAATGTTGTCCAATCTCTTCGTACATCAGTTAAGAAACAGAATCATAATGTTTATACTTCACAGTGAAAAGAGAATGAGAAGACAAATCTTTGTGGGTCTGAGAGAATTGACTCTGAACATAAAATTTACTTGCACATTTAATCACCTCAAAAATGCTAGTCTGCTCATAATTGAGTAATAACTTCAATTAGCTAGCCAAATGAATTTCCAAATAACTTATCTGATTGATGAAATTAAAACTAGGATCCACCCACATTTCACCAGCTCAATTCACCCTTATAAGGCCTAGTAACAAAAGCCCCAGAACCAATTCTAGCAATGCTTTGCAAGAGATCAGTGTCAAACAAGCCATAAAAGAAACTAAGTTCATGATGTTTCACTTCAATAAAATCACATAATGAAAACAGAATTTAACTATCTGTCAATCTCCGGTGATGTATTCTAATAAACAGACTCCTTGTTCAATACCATGCCATATCACCACTGTTTGCTTCTGAACTTGATTTTTCTTTAGTATTTTTTTTTTATATAATACAATTCAGTCTCCAAATAACAGGTTCATCAACCACAAATTGAAGCACAATTACGCTATCAGCAACAACCTTAAAGCGCAAATCAAAATCACCAGAAACAAAAAGGCCACATACCATGTAGATTGTAGATTTTAGTTCTTGATGGAGGCAGTTCCCTACTCTTACCGCACATTTATACCTTCAAGAAAACCAGAAACCACGAAAACAACAAAAAAATTGCACAAACTTCAGATAAACAAGAATGTGATATTTCATTTCCCTTGGAATCCAGCAGTGTTACAATCAAATTCTCGCGGAGTGTTGCTAATGGGCTGCTCCAACACAACTTGTATGAGTAAAACTTGGAAGTTTTATACATAAAAAATAAAACTGTAGAGTAAGAGAGGAATCGATATTACAAAATGAAATCTCCCTTGTCCCGTGTTTCATACTCTCTTTTGCCCATGGAAACTACAGAATGATTATGAAATACAAGCCCTGTAAGATTTAATGTTCAAAAGAAAAACAAGGAAAGAAAGAAAAAATAATAATTGGCGATCGTGTACCCTTTATGGACATTCGCGAAGGTGGCGATGATGACTGAAGACCCATGAAATCATGAACTGGGAAGAAGTAAAAGAGGAACACCGGAAGCAGATCGACGCCGGCAAGGTGGAGATCCGGAAGCAGAGCTGGAAGCAGAGTGTTTGCTTTTGTTTTGAATAAATGAGAGAACGAGAGAGAAGAAGAATGGATATTAATTACATTTGAATAAACGAGTGTTTGCTTTTGTTCTGAATAAATGAGAGAACGACAGAGAAGAATGGATATTAATTGTACATTTGAAATAAAAGCGGGGTGATGCGGGTATTAAATATATATTTAATTTTTTTTTAAAAAAAAAAACATTTTTTGCGCGGGGTAATGAAAAGTTATTTTAATTTGCAACGGACAATCCGTTGCAAAGTAATTTTTATTTGCAACAGAAAATCCGTTGCAAATGGTTTTTAATTGCAATGGATTTTCCGTTGCAAAATAATATTGCAACGGAAAATCCGTTGCAACCCATGTTTTTTTATTTTATTTCTGGAATTTGTTTAGCAACGGAAAATCCGTTGCTAAACAAAATCCCCGTTGCAATTTGTGCAACGGATTTTTGCCGTTGCAAACAGCCCCTGTTTTTTAGTAGTTTCAGATAATTCTCTCTGTCAGCTCTTTCACCTTTTCTCCTCCAGGCCTCTTGCTTTCTCTTCTCCTGTTTTGTGGTGGATTGTTCTCTTTCTCATCGTTTGCTGCCGGAGATTATCATCAGCCACTGCCTGCCCCACCACCTTCACCTCTAGCCGGATTCGCCTCATGGAAGACCATCGACATGTCCACATGGCATCCATGAATGAAAGTTTGACTTTTTTTTCACTTCCATCTGCTTCTCTGTCTGAATCTATCCTTCTCCACAACCACACAAGCCGAAGCTCTATCGCTCTTCTCTAACACACTTACTCAGGTAATTGAGTTTGATTATTTTTTGCTCTTATTTCATACCATTTCTATTCCAACACATTTCTAGGTTGAGTGTTCTAAGCGAAAAGAAACGTACTAGTTTTTAAATTACTGATATGATCAACTGTATAGTTACTGGGATAAAAAAAGAGAATAATACTTTGATCTTTGGAGACAGAAGAACACTTTTGATCAAGTTCTTATCTTAAATTCAGCTTCTTCTTTTTTCTCAGTTAGTTTAAGTTCCATTTTAATTCAATATTTTGAAAGCTCTTTCTGATGTCCGTAGGTAGGGATACAGACGAAAAAATGAGTGGAAAAAGTGATCCATTTTGGTGTTATGTTGTTGGAATGGCTGAAGGTTCTTTCAAGTGCATTTTTTGTGGGAATGTTTTTGCCGCAAAGGTTTCCATTACAAGGATAAAACATCACTTGGCAAAACTCAGAGGGGGTGGTTCTAGACCTTGTGAAGAAGTACCTCCACATGTTCAACAAGCAGCAGTTGATAATATTCTTAACGGAAGTATGTCAACATGGGTGGATAGCATGACCGGGGGAAACGTTGCTCCTGGTATGCCTATGCCTGATGCACCCGAGACTGGATTGGGAACGGAGCCAGCAGATCAACCATTTGAAATGGATATGAATAACATCCCATCTTCATTGATGAGGGATGTTGAGTTCAGCCGTGGTACAGAGAAGATGACTTGGGAATTGATGCAGTCTGTTGCAGAGAGAGGAAGCTCTTCTAAAAGGCCTGTAGATAGGAGTGTGCCAAGTTCAAGCAATAATGAGGCAACTAATGCAGCTTCAACTCCTGTTCGGGGTTTAGCAATTGAACTAGAAGAACAACCTCTTTTTGAATGGATGGATATCTTGAATCGTGGGGAGACTAGAGCTCCTGTCGTACTAATGACAGATGAACCCGACACTAGACAAAGAGCAGAGCAAGCACATCAGTCATTTGAAACGAACACGAAAAGCATCTCGTCCTCATCAATGATGGATGATGTTTTGAGAATGTGTATAAATATAATGTCTCAGGAATATAAGCCTTCTGTTGTTGAGAGAGGAAGCTCTTCTGAAAGCCTTGTACATAAGCGACAGAGGACTATAAGATATATTTTGCCGACAACGAAGATAGTGGGCCAAGGGTTTGAAAGAAATATGAAAGATGTCTGGTCCTGGTTGTTGAATGATGAGGTCTCATCTATTGGCATTCACGGGATGGGGGGAGTGGGAAAGACAGCTTTGGCTTTCCATATCCATAATCAGCTTCATCATGTTTGTCAAGAGAGACAAGACATTTTTCATCATGTTTGTTGGATTACTGTGTCCCAAGACATTAGCATTGAAGCATTGCAGGATTGCGTTGTGGAATATTTTGATTTAGATCTTGGGGATCAAAAAGATGCGGTGGTGAGAGCTGGGAAGCTGTGGACAGAGTTGACTGTGAAAAAAAAATATGTTCTCATTCTTGATGATTTGTGGGATCATTTTCCTCTTGAGAAAGTGGGAATACCTCTTAGAGCAGACGGGTGTAAGTTGATTTTCACAACTAGATCATTGGACATATGTACAAAAATGGATTGCCAAAGGATACTCAAAGTGGAGCCTCTTTCTGACGGTGAAGCTTGGAATTTATTCGTTGAAAAATTAGGGCACGGTGGTAGACTTTTTCCTGAAACGAAACAGATTGCAGAGTCTGTTGTGAAGGAGTGTGCTGGCCTGCCTCTTGGAATCATGACAATGGCTGGAAGCATGAAGGGAGTGAAAGCTCAATATCGTTGGAGAGATGCATTGCGACGACTGAGAATATCAGAAGTTGGACCAAGTGACATGGAAACCGAGGTATTACGAGTATTGAAATTTAGCTATGCTCAGTTGAAAGATCCAGCACTGAAGAAGTGCTTCTTACACATCACACTATTACCAAAAGGCAAGATCATCCGGAGAGAGGACTTGATAGAGTATTTGATTGATGAGGGTATTGTCATAGAAATGTGGAGTAGGCGTGAACAATTTGATAGGGGTCATACCATGCTTGATCAACTTGAAAATGCCAGCTTATTAGAAGGTTCCAGGGACGATGAAAATTACAGATATGTGAAGATGCATGATTTGATTTGGGATATGGCTCGGAAAATATTGAACGAAAGTCTGGGGGGTGGGGTTCAAGCAGGTGCACAATTAACAGAATTACCTGATGGAACATGGTGGAGAGAGAATCTGTTGGTAGTTTCTCTCATGGAAAATAGAATCAAGGATATTCCATCAGACTTTTCACCAAGATGCCCCAATCTTTCAACTTTATTGTTATGCAGAAACTACAAATTGAATTTGGTTGAGTCGTCTTTTTTCCAGCACTTCATCAGTCTCCAGGTTCTTGATCTTTCCGACACAGATATAGAGAAGTTGCCAGATTCTATTTGTCATCTAACGAAGCTCACTGTATTGTTGCTCGGATGGTGTGCAAAGCTGAGTTATGTACCTTCATTAGCAGAGCTTACGGCATTGAAGAAGTTGGATCTCAGTTACACTGGACTTGAAAATTTGCCAGAGGGAATGGAAAGGCTGAAGGATCTCAGGTATCTTAATCTTGATGGAAGTGCGGTGCGTGATTTACGGCCAGGTATTTTATCTAAACTCTTAAAATTACAGTTCCTCAAGCTTCATCAGAAATTTGGAGTTTTTCTCCCAGTTAGAGGACGTGATGTCTGGAGATTAGAGAAGTTGGAAACTTTGGAATGCAACTTCAGTGATCTAGAAAATTTCGAAACTTTCCGATTTGGAGGTGTTTTTCAACTAATTATTGCTTGCAAGGTTACTGTAGGAAGACCTTCCTTCTCCTTACTCGAAGATCTAAATTATACAAAATCGAAGTCAGGGCTAGTTAAAGAGGCCTGGTTTTATGACCTCATGATTAACAATGCAATTTTTCTGTTCGAAAACTCATTTACAAAAGCAGTCATTGTGAATTGTCAAGCCATGATAAGTTTAGGTCCATTTTATTGGGGTGGTGCGCTTGATATTATTAGGCTTGAGATTCTACACCTTGATGGTTTGACGATCTTAGAAACCCTTTTTGAAGCACCTTCAAATCGATCTACTTTCCCCACCTTTTGCTTTCTCAAAGAGATCGTAATACATAAATGTCATAGAATGAAGGTGCTGATCCCTCCTTGGTTGTTGTCTACCCTCCTCCAATTGGAAGTGATTGTAGTCGAAGATTGTCACAACATGGGGGTGATAATGGAAACAGATGAAGAGGACAGGATCCATCAGGATCTATCGTGCAGTTCGGGTTTGAAGGTTTTGGTATTGAAGAAATTACCAAGTTTGAATAGCATTTACTCTGGAAGACTTGAATGCAATTTTCTCGAAGAAATTACTGTAAATGATTGCCCGCAGCTAACGAGGATCCCGCTCACTATTCCTCATACTCTTAAGAAAATTCAAGTAGATCCTGAAAGTTTGCGGAACACAATTGAGAGAACCTGTCTCTTACCCACAAGAAGATGCTCTGCACAGTTAGAAGCAGAGCTCGCTGGTGAAATGCAATGACTGTTGAATTTTCGAAGAAAAATCAAATTTCTGATAAGAACATGTACTGTTCAAATCTGTACGGACAACTTGCTGAAAAACCTGAGAACAGGTACTGTAGAGATTAAAATCTGGGGACGGGAATTTTTCCAGAAATGAAGAGAAATTTCCCAGAAAATAAGAACACAATTTACTCTGAATTTTGAGTTTAAAGAACGGGCAGAATGTTTCGTATGGTTACTGCCATCCCATTAGCTTTATTTATAGAAATCAAGAGCTTACAACGGCTATATTTACACAATTTTGATAAAATTGAAACTTAACTAAAACATTGACTTTTAACTGAAATAACGGACTAACGTTGACTTCTAATCTAATGGATGTTAATCATCCTGATTACATTGAATTTAAAACAGGAAACATTAAAACATGATTCTTCAAACTTCAATTCTACATTCTTCAATTATCCTGCGTCAGCTCCTTCTTCAGCTTGCTTGGCAGACCTGGAATCAATTCCAGATTTCAACACTCCCCCTTGATTCCTGGACTGCACATTCTCCACCATTCTTCTTAGCTTCTCAAGACCTTCCTTTGCTAAGGTCTTTGTGAACAAGTCAGTTAACAGTTCTCTTGAGCAAACATACTTCATTTCCATTTCACATTGTTTTATTCCCAAAACATAGCCTAAAAATCCAAGTTCATTTATTTCGAACTTGCCTTTCATATTGGTTCTAAATTCAGCAACCAATCCTTCATCATCATTAATATCGACTTTGCAATCTGCAGACACCTTGAGTTTCAGACTATTTTCGGAGGGAAATTTTTTCCTAGTTTTTCCATGATGATCCAGGACATAGAACAAGCCAAATGAAGTCCCAACAAGAATGTCCAAGTTCCCTTCAACATCCAAATCAACCATTGAAGGTGAAGAGTATATATATGCACGAAATTTTCCAGTACTTGCACTTAACTCTAGTTCTTGATTCCTCAAACTGCCATCACATTTCCCAACATCTTTATCACCAAGCACTTTCAAATGCTCAGGATTGTCATAATACTTATGATCAAAGTAATATGAACTTGTAACACTCATTTCAGCTACTCCATCACTATCAATGTCAGCAATCTCAGAAGTGCACAAGATATGTGAATCTATATTCACATAATCCTCCAACATCTCTTGTTTCCTTTCTGACCTCTGTTCATCTCTTTCACAAGATGAATCTGCATCTGTTTCTAACCCTTCTTCATTTTCAGTTGTGTTGCTTTGGTGTTCTAGCTGCTTCTCAAAACTAAAACATCTATTTGACATTTTTGTATTGAATAAGAGGGTACCTTGATCATCTTTGATCATGCATTTGCCATCTATAAACAGCAAAAAGTATCTATCCTCAAGTAATTGACCTACACTTATCAAATTTTGGTCAATTTCTGGCACATACAACACATACTTAAACTTTTGGATTCCAGCTAGAGTTTCAATATCAACTTCCCCTTTACCCTCAACACTTACATACTGCCCATTTGCAACTTTAACTCTAGATTTGTAACTTAAGTCTAGGTTTTCGAACATACTTGCTGCTGCAGACATGTGGTTTGAACAACCACTATCAATAGGCCAAGTTTGAGTGTTTACCTCATTTTTGTTGCATTTGTGTGCTTCAGTGGCTGTGAATAGCATTTCCTCTTTGGTCTCCTCCACTTCAGCAACTTGAGCTTGATTTACATTGTCTTCATTGCAAAAATTTTCAATATGACCAAACTTCTTACATTTTCGGCATTGTGCATTCTTGAGCCAGCATGATGACTCAAGATGATTGGTTTTCTGACAGTACTTGCAGGTGGGAAGTGGCTCTCTTCTTTCCTTCCACCTTGCATTGAAGTTGTTGCCTTGTGTTTGATTATTTGGCCAATTTCTCCTCTGCCATGAATTTCCAGAACTGGACCCGTTTTCTGGATTTCTGAAGAACACTTGCTGCTGCCTAGTTCTTCCACTCAATCCTGCTGCAAAGGCCTCTTCACTTGTGTTTTCTTGCCTAAGTGCTTGCCTTTGTTCCACAGCTTGCAATGCATTTAATAGCTCCTGAAGGCTTAATTCAGTGAAGTCCTTTGAGTCTTCCAAAGAACATATCTTGTTCTCGAATTTTTCAGGGAGGCTTACAAGAACTTTTTCAACCACCCTTGATTCTTTCACTTCTTCTCCTAGCAGTGTCATTTGATTCACAATTTTGGATACACTTGAGGAAAATTCCTTGACTGTGTCAGTATCCTTCATTCTCAATCCTTCAAATTATCTTTTCAAGGTTAAAATCTGCATCCTCCTAGATTTTTCATCTCCTTGAAATTCTGCTTTTAGTTTGTCCCAAGCTTTCTTAGCAGTTTCACACGCCATGATTCTCGAGAAAATCTCCTCACTTACTGCATTATGAATGCAAGTAAGAGCCTTGAACTTCTTTGCTCTTTGTTCATTGAAGTATCTTAGTTGGTTCATTGTTGGATCTTCGTTCAAGGGATTTACTTCCCTTTCAGTCTCCACATCTTCCCATAAGTCGAAAGCCTTAAGATACATCTTCATCTTCACTGCCCATACTCCATAATTCACACCTGTGAAGATTGGTGTTCTTGATGAAAATGATGCATCCATCTCTGTCAAGAATTGTCAGCTCGAAATTTTTCCTTTTCTTTGCAATTCACTTCCAAGACTTCACAATGCAGAGAACAGGGATATCAATTGAAAAATCAATATCAATTGATTATCCTCTTAAAGAACAAATCAAGTCAAATTTCTTGATTTTCAGAAAAAACTGCAAATTCTGGTCAACACTTGCTTCTTGCACCAAATTCTGATCAACACTTGCTCAACACTTGCTTCTTGCACTCTTTTCCTTCCAGAGATTTCACAGAACAAAGAACAGGAGTAGTAATTGAGAAACTCTTTCAATTATTAGTCCTTAAAGAACACTTCAAGACTCACTTCTTGATTGACGAATTCTTGGAATTTCTGGAAAAGTGCAATCTTCCCTTTCAAGGTTTGATCAATCCTTGAATTCTTTGCACTTGTATATTACTTTCAATCCCTTCAAAGACCTAATTCTGCTCTGATACCATGTTGAATTTTCAAAGAAAAATCAAATTTCTGATAAGAACATGTACTGTTCAAATCTGTATGGACAACTTGCTGAAAAACCTGAGAACAGGTACTGTAGAGATTAAAATCTGGGGACGGGAATTTTTCCAGAAATGAAGAGAAATTTCCCAGAAAATAAGAACACAATTTACTCTGAATTTTGAGTTTAAAGAACGGGCAGAATCTTTCGTATGGTTACTGCCATCCCATTAGCTTTATTTATAGAAATCAAGAACTTACAACGGCTATATTTACACAATTCTGATAAAATTGAAACTTAACTAAAACATTGACTTTTAACTGAAATAACAGACTAACGTTTACTTCTAATCTAATGGATGTTAATCATCCTGATTACATTGAATTTAAAACAGGAAACATTAAAACATGATTCTTCAAACTTCAATTCTACATTCTTCAATTATCCTGCGTCAGCTCCTTCTTCAGCTTGCTTGGCAGACTTGGAATCAATTCCAGATTTCAACAATGACTGGTAAGCGAGCTTCATTTTCTCCTCTCTTCTTGTTTTTTTTTCGAGAGATAAGATTTTTCTGCATCAAATTTACTCAAGTGTTTCAATATTCATTTCACAGCACCCATTACGTTATGGTTTTTTAATCCTGTTTTGCAGTGATTTATTGTGATTAGCTCCTCTCGGCTTGTTCAGGATATGGCACTATGCAACTGCTGAATAGGCACTAAGGTGTATTGAGGCTGCAGGGTTAAGGAACAGATGCATGGGAGAGTAGGCGGAGACCTATTTCAACAATGCGATCGGGAGAGCTTGGTGGAGCAATGAGATGAGAAAATTTAATGGTAGCAAGAAAATTATCCATAACTATTCTTAAAGAATAAAACCAAATATATTTAATAAAGTGATCAACAAAAGATATATAATATTAAAATCATCGTCCTTCGTTTAGTTCTTCAAAAGAATTTCCCTTGTACAAAGTTCCTTCATAAGAAAGGAAAAGGGCAAGAATATTGTTTAGTGTATAAACTGTGCTGGGAATTCAGAGAAAGGTGGAACCAGTGTGAGTAATGGGGGACACCTGTGTCATCGTCGATCATGATTTCGTCAAAACCATTATAGAACGCCTGAAAAGATAATTGTAAAATGATGCAATTTGGTCTAGTGTGCAAGTGTTGGGCCTGAAAGCAGCATTTGATTCCTATCAATCCTCAAGCATAGCCTCACTATCTAGTAATTGTGCTATCAAATGAATCAGAAGAAACGACCATTTTTTATTGAAGAGAGTGGAGATCGGATTGTCAAACACAATACAGAACATATTTATATGGTGATTATACAGACCAAACCGAAGAAACAAGCTGCAGCTAATACCTCAGCCCGAAAGCATTTTATATGGTGCATAACACAATACAGAACATATTTTCCCTGGATGTGGGAGGAGCATTACAAGTCAAATCACTTAGGAACTATTTTCAACCAAACTGATTGATTCGGTAGAATCACCTGACAATGATGATGACTCTCCTCCAATGTTTGCTGGCGTCTCATCTAGATTGAAAACTGGCATAGGAGGCAATTGTAGGTTTTCCAAATCTCCTTCAAGCATCTCCACAACATTTTTCATTGTAGGCCGATCCGTAGGTTTCATTTGTATACACCACAATCCAACCATCACCATCTTCTTGACTATCATACTTTCTTCCTCAGTGGCGTCGTCTCCGATTTCTATGGCCTTTCCATTGGATACTTGGTCATGAACCCAATATGGCCAGTAGATTTGGCTCGAGTTTTCTGCCAAAGCATTTAGATTCTTCCTTTTCCCTGCCATTTCCAGCAGCAGCATTCCAAAGCTATAAACATCAGCTTTGTATGAGACGCGTCCAATGTTTTTGTAGAACAATTCAGGAGCCATGTATCCTATTGTGCCCCTGACTGCAGTGAGAGACGTGATGCTGCCATTTGTTGGGTACAGCCTAGCGAGCCCGAAGTCAGAAACTTTCGGAGAGAAATTATCGTCGAGAAGAATGTTGTGAGGCTTGATATCAAAATATAGTATTTGCATGTCACAACCTAAATGAAGATAGTCAATACCACGAGCCACTCCAAGGGAAATCTGACGCAGTTGTTGCCAGCTTAAAGAGATGGATCCTTCTCGAGAAAATAAGTGTGTATCAAGAGATCCATTAGGCATGAAATCATATACAAGAGCACGCTTTGATCCTTCAGCACAGAAACCGATTAGCTGCACAACATTAGTATGGTGAATCCTTCCGATGGTAGCAACTTCATTAATGAAATCTTGTCCATTAGCTTTCGATTTGCTCAGCAATTTTACTGCTGCAAAACGTCCACTACGAAGCTTTCCTTTGTAAACACAACCAAAGCCTCCTTTACCCAATTCGTCCTTGAAACCTCTGGTTATCTTCTTGATATCTGAGTAGGAATACCTTACTGGCATCAGGTTGTTGTGACTCTGTAGGAATTGTTCAACTGTATCGTATACTGATAAATGTCTCCTTCTCCATTTGTAGACCAGAAATATAAACACACATGGAGTCCCACAAACAGATATTAGCACGTGAAGTAGTGCTGTATAGAAAATTCCCAAAACACAATCAGTTTTTGAGACCTTATTTGTTGTCTCCACTACAAATTTCTCGCGAAACTAAAGAAGGAAAGGAATCTCTTACCAAATAAAAGGGATATATATAAGAGAGTTCCTGCAGAAAATTGTAAGCAAAATTACAATTACTATTCTATTCTTATTTAACAAATATGTCGTTTAATGAAACACTTGAGAATACACAAACAAGGTGAGATGTAGAAAAAGAATTCGCACCTGGCAGCACCATGTAGAGTAGAAATGTCCAAATGCTTGGATACGATATAAGGTCATAGTGTATCTCTTCAAAGTAACTGTTTATTAGCCCGCGAAGCGGTGCTGTGTAGAAAATTTCCAAAAAACAATCAAGTTTTGTGACCTTATTTGTTGTCTCCACTAGAAATTTCTCGCGAAACTAAAGAAGTAAAGGAATCCCTTACCAATTAAAGTGTATGTATATGAGAGAAAAACTGCAGAAAATTGTAAGCAAAATTAGAATTACTATTCAATCTTTATTTCACAAATATTTTGTTTAAAGAAACACTTGAGAATACACAAACAAGGTGAGATGTAGAAAAAGAATTTGCACCGTCCATTATGTACTGTAGAATTGTCCATTTGCTTTCATAAGAACCTGTTGAAGCTTCAGTTTAAAAAACGAGATCTAAAGGTATAGGAAATAGTAAATGCGAAAAAAATAGATAAGAGCACACACAATTTAAATAAGTGACCACCTCTGCATTGACGACGGTCTGCACTGTCGAGGTAGCAACTACCGCTGCAATTTCCACAGTAGAAGTTGTACCATGAAAGCTCAAACCCATATGCAAGGTCATTGTGTATCTCTTCAAAGGACTTGTCTGTGTAGTTCTTCTTTGGAACCAAAAATATTCTCTCTATGCTGCACAGCTCCATCAAATCCGAGGCAGTCATGCCCCCATCAGTCACATAATACGAATGAGTCATAAGAGAAGAGTTGGGATAATTTAGTGATCTATAGTTAGGGCCTGTGTCCACATAAAGAGGAGAATCCACCGTATTTTTACAGCTCATGAAAACCATCGGCTGTGATAGTGCTGGAGGCCAATAGAATATGGAATCTC
Organism: Salix suchowensis; assembly: GCA_029030765.1. Classification (NCBI taxonomy): domain Eukaryota; kingdom Viridiplantae; phylum Streptophyta; class Magnoliopsida; order Malpighiales; family Salicaceae; genus Salix; species Salix suchowensis. Next base: position 12,064,916 of record CM054996.1, on the reverse strand, counting down.
TTACGTCTCCCTTGTAGTTATACAGACTGTACTGATCTCCGTCACTGAAGTTATCAGGTGCCAAAGAATACCGAGGGATGGAGCAGCAATTATCTTGCACACCAGCATCAACCACTCGGATCGTGTAGTTACCATAGTTGATTGCCTGCACGTAGTATTTACCTGAATACAAGTATAACACTGCAGAATTATTGTTCTCGCAAGTCAGATTATAATTATAGTTTCCGCAGTTTTGTGGATCAGTGTCTAGCCTGAAAGGGTCGCTTATGTTTTGGATCCTGCCGCATGAAGAAGGTGCGCAGGGAGTAGTGATGTTGGTTGAATGGCAAGTCTGGAGGAATAATAGCTGTGAAAGAAAGGCTATGTAGCAGGCAGAGAGGAGGTTCATCCCTCTAAACATGGGGAAGGCTGAAGTGATACACAATTTCTGCACAAACTATTCTCCAAGCCATGAGAACAGTCCAGATTTTGTATTTCCTTTCCCTTTTTCTCTGACAAAAACTTTTGAGTTTCGGAATGGAAGCTACGTACAGATAATGCATTGAGAGGTGGAGGAGAAGACGGCTACCTTGTCGTGCTTTGAAATGTCAGAGTCGTGGGATAGGATGAAGAGTATACGCTTCTTATTAGTTATTTCTGGTTGAGAATTTCGCATCCATCATAAGCACTAAGAGCGCGACCGTAAATAACCTTCTCGCCTACCAGTTTAAAAGGGTTTTGTTGATATAATGATCATATTTAATTTTTTTTTTCTATTTAATAAAAATTAAATATATAATAGAGTGAATTTGTATGCAATTTCAAATTTAAAAAAAAAATTATTAACCATTTAAATTTTTAAAAACTGAAGAGAATCTGGATAGCTAATTTTTATTCATAGAAACCGACCAAAATATCAGAGTGTGTATATATATATATATATTATTTAATGTATTTTCAAATAAAAATCAACCAACGACATTTCAAAACTATCAAAAGGAGGAGCAACACACTAGATGTAGTAAATATATATATTGTAAATATATAGACTACAATGTAAAGCACATACAGATATATAAAATCTTAAAAGGAGTGAGGAGAGGACGAATTATTCATCAGAAATGGTTGCGTGTCTGTTCTACGTCTTGTTCGTTGTCTTCTTAGCCGGCCATGGAGCAGGCTTGAACTGCACAGGATCATGTGGAAACGGTGGCCCCGACATCCGATTTCCTTTCCGAATCAAGGGCGAACAACCAGACCACTGTGGCTATCCTGGGTTTGATCTATCCTGCTCCGGTGACAACAGTACAGTGCTGGAGCTGCCAACTGGAGTGAGTCTCCACATAGAAGAAATTGACTACAGACTTCGACTTATTTATGCAAGGGATCCTCTTCGTTGCTGTCCAAGAAAACGTTTAAACTTCAGTTTAGGGGCTTCTCACTTTCAAATTAACAATGATTGGCTGGATGATTGGACCTTGTTCAACTGTTCTTCTAATGAGAAACGGTTTTTGTACGGGTATAAAATCCCATGTCTGAGTGCTTTTAACCATGACGTTTATGCCGTTGGATCAAGTCATACCATTAGTGACTCTGATTTATTATCTTGTACCAAGATGTACAACATTTATGGATTTTCATATCGTATGTTGCATGAAGAAAATTATCGTCTTACTATTTCTTGGTTCAATCCAACTTGTGGATCTTCTGAAGCTGAATGCTATGCCGTTCTCAAGCACAGAAAAGGCATGCTTTTCTTTCTTTCTTTCATATTCTTTTATGTTTCTTGCTCCTTGCAAATTAATAATTGGCATTTGAACCAGTATTCAATCCTTTACAGGTGTGAGGAAAAAGCTGCTGATTACTGGTTAGTAGTCTGCTCAAATCTTCGTCTCGATTTTACTTCCAAGAAAAAAAACAGAGTTTTCTGAATCGGAATGTTGATATGCAGGTGTGATTTTAGGATTAGCCATTTTTGCTATGGTGATTATTGCCCTCTACCGCGCCTACAGCAACGATAAAACACACATAGAATATCAAGCCAGGGTTGAGATGTTTTTGGATGATTACAGAACACTGAATCCCACCAGGTACTCCTATGCTGATCTCAAGAGGATCACAAATCAATTCAGGGATGAATTGGGCCAAGGAGCTTATGGCACCGTGTTTAAAGGAAAGCTAACCAATGAAATTGCTGTAGCTGTGAAGCTCCTCAATAATTCCATCGGAGAAGGGGAGGAGTTCATCAACGAAGTGGGAACAATGGCAAGGATTCACCATGTCAATGTGGTTCGCTTGATCGGTTTCTGTGCTGATGGATTTAGGCGAGCTCTGGTTTATGACTACTTGCCAAATGATTCATTACAGAAGTTCATATCCTCAGCAGACTCGAGGAACCATTTCCTTGGCTGGGAAAGGTTGAATCGTGTTGCTCTAGGCATAGCCAAAGGGATTGAATATCTTCACCAGGGGTGTGATCAAAGAATCCTTCATTTTGATATCAAACCACAGAATATCCTGCTCGACAACGAATTCAACCCCAAAATCTCCGATTTTGGGATGGCTAAGCTGTGCTCCAGGGATAAAAGTGCTATTTCCATGACGACTGCTAGGGGGACCGTTGGCTACATTGCCCCAGAAGTATTCTCCAGGAACTTCGGGAATGTTTCCTCTAAATCAGATGTTTACAGCTTTGGTATGTTGGTGTTGGAAATGGTCGGGGGAAGGAAGAACGTGGATGACACAGCAGAAAATGGAGACCAGATATACTTCCCGGAATGGATTTATAATCTCTTAGAAACAGAAGAAGACCTGCGGTTTCATATTGATGGAGAAGAAGATGCTAAAACTGCAAAGAAACTAGCAATTGTGGGACTATGGTGTATTCAGTGGAACCCAGCAGAGCGTCCTTCCATGCAAACTGTTGTCCAGATGCTTGAAGGGGAAGGAGAAAACTTAACAAAGCCTCCTGATCCTTTTAGCTCCAGTACTGTCCCTAAGAGAACCAGTGCAGGCCGCCGCATGCCAGCGAGACGCCGCCACCAAGAGCTGGCAGCCATCTCAGAAATAGAGTGATCAGATATTTACTTTTTTCAGCAATAACATGTCAGTAAAGGAAATTGTTGTGACCTGTGAGTTAGGTTCATGGATTAGGTGTAAAGTTTGGCGAAGTACTTGCTTGTTTTTTTCCCCTGTCAATTCACCTTCCAAGTTCTTACCAATGCATTCTCAATTTCAGATTGTATGTTCAAGTGCTCAAACTTTTCTGATGAGAAGCCATTCCCAGTGACCCTTCAGCTCATAATTTTGAATAAGATACTCCATCCATGACAGGGAACTTGGCTATGTTAGAAGCTTCCACTTGGCAAGCCAGGAAGATCTTAGAGGCCAGAGCCTGCCATTAATTTATCACAAATAATTTGATGGTAGGCAGAGAGACCCGGTTCATGTGAGCCTTCGTAATGAGCTGTTTTTGTCTTGTCTACATGTTTCTCACGAGCCGGCCTGCACCATGTAATTAAGGGAAAGCAAGCCCTTAAATAAAAATAGCATTAACATAATCATCTAGTAGCTTTTAGTGATAAAAAATTGTAATTAAAAGGTTTGCTTATCCTTGGTTTCAGGTTTAAACTTATGATTGCTAATTGAAAGCTATATGGTCGTTAATTTCAGGACCCATGAAATTAGTCGAGCATATGCAAGCTAACTCCGATATCAACATTAATAAATAAAAATATAGTATTAACGTGACAATTGCATGTAATCTCTGAAAGTTTTCAGATAGCCACCCAACAATTATCCATTTTCTTACGATTTATTATATTAGAAGGCAAGCAGGAGGCTACTTTTTGTATAATTGGTTCACCATGATTCCGGGCAGGAATCCACGACAATGGAGGGAATGCAATCGGTATTTGATAAAGTTTTTTAATAGCTATATTTTATTAATTAAACCTAAGTATAATTCCACTCATATTGTTGCAAGGCACAAACTTCTCGACCAGAAATAACCCAGAAGCCTACAATTCATCATCTGTCACGTGGCCATTTGGAGCTGGCAGAAGGGAGCTGTACGGGGAGTACATCCAGCCGTCCACGTCGTTGTACTGGGGTCCATCTTACCGTCCACGTGGTTGCTTTGCAGAGATGGTCATTCGGGTGTCTGAGTCAAGGGAACTAAATGGTTAGAATGAGACAGTGTAGTGGATATTAGTGGGAATAATCAGTCCAGTTATTAGTTAAGTTATTTCTTTTATTTCATGGTATTATTAATGAGTCATGGGTTACGTGTCATTGTGACCACAGTTTGAATAAGTCAAATTAGGATTTCAGCTGAGAGTTATATGGGATTAGAGTGGTGTTGCTGAGGGCCTTGGAACCCGGCAATCAGTTGTTTTATTTTATTATTTAAAGTCCAGAGTCTTTGATAAATGTATTGAACAATTTTATCAACTAAATTCATTGGAGGCTTGGATTCCTCGAAAATCCATATTTTTATTTCTTCAATTTGGTAGTAACGTGACATTGGTATCAGAGCCGTCCTTCCATGGCTGAGGGTACAGGAACTAGATTGGCGCAGCTTGCCGAATCCTTGGCATCTGTTAAACAGAATCAAGATCACTCACAGCAGAATATGAACACATTGCAACAAATAGTGCAGGACTTAGCACAAAAGCTAGAAGTGGTGGCCACACACGTGGAAGCATTGGTACAAGTCAAAAATGCAGCAAACAATGGAGATCCTGGTGGGTCCTCACAACAGATTACTAATCCTCTTTATGAGGATAATTCTGGGATACAAACTCGAGCGGTGAGGCTTGATTTTCCCAAATTTAATGGTGATAATCCTAATGGGTGGATCTATAGGGCCAACCAATTTTTTAATTATCATCAGACGAATCCACTACACAGGATTCTACTGGCATCCTTCCACATGGAAGGCAAGGCCTTAATTTGGTTTCAAGATATTGAGGCTGCTGGAGGTTTGAATAGCTGGGATGGGTTTGTCCGAGCATTGCAAACAAGATTTGGAGGTTCACCATATGATGATCCTATGGAGGCTTTAATTCGGCTAAGGCAGACATCTACTGTGGAGGAATACAAAAGCCAATTTGAAGCACTTTCAAATCAACTCAGAGGGGTAGCCGAGTCATACAAACTCAGCTGCTTCTTGAGTGGCTTGCGGGAAGACATTCGTTTTATGGTAAAAATGCTCAACCCTGTTAATTTACATGTGGCATTTGGTTTGGCAAAAATGCAGGAGGAGAATGTGGCTGCTCTAAGGAGATCCACTAAGTCAGGGCCCATGCCCATTAGGAACACTATTGAGCCCATGCCCATTCGAGACACTGTTGGGCCCATGGATCTACAGGAGAAGAGAGCAATTGTTCCTATCCAAAGGCTAAATCCGGGGCAGATGAGGGAAAGGCGAGAGAAAGGACTTTGCTACAACTGTGACGAGAAATGGGGTCCCGGTCACAAATGCAAGTCAGCTCGTTTATTTATTATGGGGGGTGAAAATTCAGATTATGAGGAGATGTTTAATGCAGGCAAGGATGGCAGTGCTATTGAGGAGGTGGAAGCAAGTGGGGTAGAACCCGAAATATCCATTCATGCCCTTTGTGGTTCACCCAATCCAAAAACCATGAGGTTTATGGGGCATGTTGGAAGGAGGGCAGTTGTAATACTGGTTGATACAGGAAGTACCCACAATTTTATAGACCCCTCTATAATTCGGGGAGCACAATTATCCTACAATGACTAGGAAAAACTTCCTGTCAAGGTGGCCAATGGTCAGACAGTATATTGTGAGGGCAGTATTGAAGCAGTATCCCTACTCATGCAAGGTCATGAGTATGCAGTAGATTTCTACGTTTTGACACTAGGAATATGCGACATTGTTTTGGGCATACACTGGCTGAGGGCACTGGGACCAATCCTATGGGATTTCTCCAAGCTACAAATGGAATTCTCAATTTGTGACAAACCCCGTAAGTTACAAGGTATGGCACCAACTGGAATTTCGTTGATTGAGTCTGAATATGTTGAGCTATGGTCTATTGATACTCCTAGAAATGCCTTAATATACAACCTTCTCAACAAATTTTATGACATCTTCACTGAAACCAAGGAATTACCTCTTACCCGATCACATAACCCACATATGGTCTTACTACCTAATTCAAAACCAGTTTGTGTAGGACCTTATAGGTATTCCTACTTCCAGAAATCTGAATTCAAAAAAATAGTCCAGGATATGTTGAAGGCAGAGATAGTTATGTTGAAGGCATGGATAGTTAGTCCCAACCAAAAATTTTGGAAGGAGTTTTTCAAATTACTAGGAACTACCTTACGGTATATATCTACGCATGCATCAACAAAATTAGACCTTTTTGGGGGCGGTATATGGTTATCCACCCCCCAAAACTATTATCCTACTTGCCAGGCACAACAAGAAGTCAAGAAGTAGATAATACCTTGAAATCTCGGAAGGAAATTCTGGAGCTCCTCAATGCAAATCTGCAATATGCACAAAAACGCATGAAAAGGGTTGCTGACTTGAAAAGAAAAGAAAGACAGTTTGAGAAAGGGGATTGTGTTTACCTTCGATTGCAGCCGTACGAGAAACAGAGTTCAGCCCAGGGAAGAAAGATGAAGCTTTTCCCAAGGTTTTATAGTCTATTCATGGTGCTAGAAAAGGTGGGCACAACAGCTTACCGTCTTGATCTGCCAGTGGACTCAAGGATACAACCAGTGTTCCATGAGTCTTGTCTAAGGGAAAAATGGGGCAAACGTCACCAACTGGCAGTGAAACTTTCCCCCATAAACAAAGAGGAGGTTTTGAAGCCTGAAGAAGTTTTGGAGAGGGGAATGAAAAGGAAGAAGAAGAAGGGTCCAACTGTCACGGAGCCGGAGGAGGTTTTAGAGAGGAGAATGAAGAAGATGAAGGGGGGTGCAGTCACGGAGATTTTAATTAAAGGGCGAGGTTTGGGGGAAGAAGAGGCATCGTGGGAAGAGTATAGAGAATTGGCTGCCAAATTCATGACCTTGTGGACAAGGTCTTTTGATGGGGGAGACAATGTCACGTGGCCATTTGGAGCTGGCAGAAGGGAGCTGTACGGGGAGTACATCCAGCCGTCCACGTCGTTGTACTGGGGTCCATCTTACCGTCCACGTGGTTGCTTTGCAGAGATGGTCATTCGGGTGTCCGAGTCAAGGGAACTAAATGGTTAGAATGAGACAAAGTGTAGTGGATATTAGTGGGAATAATCAGTCCCAGCTTATTAGTTAAGTTATTTCTTTTATTTCATGGTATTATTAATGAGTCATGGGTTACGTGTCATTGTGACCACAGCTTTGAATAAGTCAAATTAGGATTTCAGCTGAGAGTTATATGGGATTAGAGTGGTGTTGCTTGAGGGCCTTGGAACCCAAGCAATCGGTTGTTTTATTTTATTATTTAAAGTCCGTAGTCTTTGATAAATGTATTGAGCAATTTTATCAACTAAATTCATTGGAGGCTTGGATTCCTCGAAAATCCATATTTTTATTTCTTCAATTTGGTAGTAACGTGACATCATCATTGGCCTGAGGGTGCAATGGGGAAAAGTCTTGCATTGAAAAAAATCAAAAAGTGGTGGACCAATGAACAGAAACGGACGAGCTCATATTCTGTTGTGAACCCACGGGTTGCTTCGGAGGGTCTCTTACACGTGTAAGGCTAAAAAGCTTGAATATTGTATTGATGAATTGCAGAATATATACAATGAAACATATATCTCAACATTAAGTGCGTGAGATATTGTAGGCTATAATTTAGGAATTAATACAATTTGAATCTTCTAAATATAGTATTTGCTAATTTACTGCCTAATATAATGTTTATGTTAACATAACTTATTGATAAAAGATTTGATAGAAGAAAAAAAACTTAGAACAAATTACAATAATTCTTTTGAGGTAGATTAATTACTATTTTAAAAATAGTTACACTAATTAAATATATATATATATATATACACATATATCAATTAAATTAAATAACCAAATTTTTTTAAGAAATGTTGTTATGCTTGGTGTTGGAAATTTATTTTGTTAACATGATTTAAACAAGTTATAGATGAATGAGAAATTAATCTCAAATAACTATTGGTTTTCCCAGATTTTATTCTTGATTTATTGCAGCTAAGTAAAAATTGATAATGACTATAGATAATTCTAACCTTTTAGCTTCCAAAATTCACTATAAAAAAGAGAGGTGAAAGAAGAGTTTTCAACTTGAATTTTTTATATTTAACATGTTTTTTAACCTTATATTTTAGTGTTTTCTTATAATTTTTAGTTTTGTTTTTCCTCCTAAATTTAGAGTTTAGATTCATATTATTGTCAGATATTTGAATTTTATATTTTTTTATTAAAATATATTATTTAAAAATACATATTATAAACATCCTGATTGCAGAAACGGAGCAATAAAACTTTTGACAACAGCAAAAAAAAAAGAAAAAACTTATTATTACTGTAAAGTGTTTTAACAAAAAAAAATATCATTATTCGTTTTCATCTGGCTAGTTGACTATCCATTTTCAATGGTATATGTTTAATTGTTTATTCCTATATCGATCTCATTGTTTATAAGATGGGCCATTATTGATAAAAAAAAAAAAATATTGGCCATGGTCTTTGCCTTGATGAGAGGGCTTGACCAATCATGCATATCCTCTGGGATTGCAATTCTCATATTTATCACGATAAATACTCCAAGGCAAAATCATCAAAAAAAAAAACAAGAAGAAGAAGAAGAAGAAGAAAGAAAGTGAAATCAATCTTTAGAATGGATGGAGATCCAAGAAACAGCAACAGGTTGGATTGAGCAGCGGAAAGAGTAGCTTGAAGGTAATCAAAATGGTCATGCTAAGCTTGACAGTGCAACCAAGTCTATTCGTCAGTTCAGAACAGGTCCATACTTGCTATAGAAGTTTGTCACTGCAACTGGTTAGGATTCATACTTGCTATAGAAGTTTCTTACATCTGGTTGACTTTCCACAAGCATCAAGGAGTACAAATAATGCATTTTCTCGGTTCTCATCGTTAACGAGGAAGTTTATTTTATTAACAACCCACTTGAATGGAGTACGTATATTACTGGAGCCATCCTGTTACAGCATCTCCGAATTAAAAATTTATTTAGAAAAATCAAATTAATACTATGAATTTTTAAATAACGTATTGCATCAACTCTTTCAAGCTAATATAGGTTCAGACGGATGAGTTTTGTTGTATGACATAACAACTGTCAGCATCAGTTCATCTCAGGAAATTGCAGAAACTTTCTGCGGGCAGGCCTTGAAGTTGAAAGTGCTCCCCTGATTGTCAGTTTGAGTCACATTGAAGTTTATTTAGTCGAAGCTGCACGGAAGCTCGATAATAATTAATAATAACGAGATTATGTTCAAATGTCTGACTTTCTTACTATTGATATACAAGGTAGCCCTCAACTCAGCCGGCCAACTCAGCCGGCCATATCAAACTCGTTGTCAGCTCATAATTCCTGCGTGCACTTCTCTTCCTCCTCCAAACTCAAAAACAAAGATACAGGGAACAAATAATACGCCGTCGTCCAACTAAAGTCAAAAGGATTCCTTGATGCCGCTTCTCAAGAGAACCTTCATTGTCGTTCAAACCTTTATTATATGGTATCTTAGTGTCTGTTTGGAGTGTAATTAGAATTATTTTTAAAGTGATTATTATTTCAAAATATATTAATATTTTATTTTTTATTTTTTATTTTTTAAATATAATTTGACATCAATACATAAAAATAATTTAAAAACACTATTTTTATAATTTAAAATAAAAAAAATCAATTTTTTTTTTCTAAAATATTTTTGTAAGCCAGTGTCAAATACCCAATAATTAAGCACGCAAGGCTCTATAATAGTGCATCTGCTGGAAGAGTAATAGCTTGATTGATTTTGATGTTTTAAAAGTATTTTTTGTAAAATGTTTTTGTTTTAAATTATCATTTTCTTGTGTTTTAATATCATTTTAACATGCTAATATTAAAATAAATTTTAAAAAATAAAAATATTATTTTAATATATTTTCAAGTGAATTATTTTTTTAAAACAATCGTATCATAATATACAAATTATTTTCTTGTTATTTTTACCAATAACTTCTATATTAGCCCCGCTCTCTTCATTCTCCCTCTGTAAAACGCGAACCCCACCACCCTGTTTCTGCTGTTCTTGCTTTTGATGGTCTTCTTTAAAAGGGCTGACACCATATTTCCAATAGTACTCTCTGTACTGAATCCTGAGTTCTTCCATCAATGCCCAGTAATGATCTCTGAAGCATTTTGAGAGTTGTTTTAGCTTGTAAGACCTTCTTTTGAGGAGTTCTTGGCGCGTGATGTGGGTGGCGCGTGACAAGACCTGGTCTTTGAGGGTGGGAGATAGTGGTGATGGAATAGTGGTTGGGTTAGGGTCTTAAGGTGAGTTTATTATTATTATTATTATTATTATTATTATTAGATACCTTTGAATTTGAATGGATGTTTTGACACTGTATATTTAAAATATTTTTGAAAAAAAAATATTATTTTATTTTATTTTTTATATTATATTAATTTTTTTAGTATTTTTATATTATTTTCATATTTTAATATCAAAAATAATTTTTAAAAATAAAAAAATATAATTTTAATAAATTTTTAAATATAAAAAGACTTTTAAAAATAATTTAAGCCATAATTAGAGGCACGCACGAAATGAAAATGAAACTGTTTGGAGCATTTGGCCCTCCTATTCCTCCGTGCACATGCAAATGACAAGTTGTTAAATTAATATTAATAATTTAATTTAAAGTCAACGAAACTAAATATTTTTATAATCAATTTCTTATAACAACCAGATATAAAAAAATAATTTATTTTCTAGAATAAACTCTGTCAAAAACCAGCAAGCAAACGGGCAGTCTCTCCATCTCAATCTTCTCTCTTTTCTCTACCAGCTACAGAAAACTCGAACCTCTCCATTTGTGAAGATACCTTTTCTCATTCAGATAATTCTCTCTGTCAGCTCTTTCACCTTTTCTCCTCCAGGCCTCTTGCTTTCTCTTCTGCTGTTTTGTGGTGGATTGTTCTCTTTCTCATCGTTTGCTGCCGGAGATTATCATCAGCCACTGCCTGCATGCCCCACCACCATCACCAGAGCACCGCTAGCCGGATTTGCCTCCTGGAAGACCATCGACATGTCCACATGGCATCCATGAATGGAAGTTTGACTTTTTTTTCACTTCCATCTGCTTCTCTGTCTGAATCTATCCTTATCCACAACCACACAAGCCGAAGCTCTATCGCTCGTCTCTAACACACTTACTCAGGTAATTGAGTTTGATTATTTTTTGCTCTTATTTCATACCATTTCTTTTCCAACACATTTCTAGGTTGAGTGTTCTAAGCGAAAAGAAACGTACTAGTTTTTAAATTACTGATATGATCAACTGTATAGTTACTGGGATAAAAAAAGAGAATAACACTTTGATCTTTGGAGACAGAAGAACACTTTTGATCAAGTTCTTATCTTAAATTTAGCTTCTTTTTTCTCAGTTAGTTTAAGTTCCATTTTAATTCAATATTTTGAAAGCTCTTTCTGATGTCCGTAGGTAGGGATACAGAAGAAAAAATGAGTGGAGGAAGTGATCCATTTTGGTTTTATGTTGAGAAAATGGCTGATGGTTCTATGAAGTGCGGTTTTTGTAAGCGTATATATCCTAAAACTACTGCCCATTTAAGGATAAAACATCATTTGGCAAGAGTTGCAAGGTATGGTACTACACTTTGTGAAAAAGTAAGTCCAGATGCTCAACAAGCAATGCGTGATCAGCTTCCTAACAGAATGCATGTGAGTATGCCAAGTTCAGAAATGCAAGGACAACCACTTTCGGATTATGACCTGTCAACATGGGTGGATAGCTTGATTTTGCCTATGCCTGATGCACTCGAGACTGGATTGGAAACAGAGCCAGCAGATCAACCATTTGAAATGGATGTTGAGTTCAGCCGTGGTAAAGAGAAGATGACTTGGGAATTGATGCCGTCTGTTGGTGAGAGAGGAAGCTCTTCTAAAAGGCCTGTAGATAGGAGTGTGCCAAGTTCAAGCAATAATGAGGCAACTAATGCAGCTTCAACTCCTTTTCGGGGTTTAGCAATTGAACAAGAAGAACAACCTTGTTTGGATGAGGCAACTCCAGATGTTCAACGAGCAGCGTTTGATCAGCTTCCTAACAGAATGCATATGAGTATGCCAAGTTCAGAAATGCAAGGACAACCACTTTGTGAGATTTTGCTTACTGATGAAAACGTTGCTCCTGGCATGCTTATGCCTGATGCACCCGAGACTGGATTGGGAACAGAGCCGGCAGATCAACCATTTGAAATGGATATGAATAACATCTCATCTTCATTGATGCAGTCTGTTGCTGAGAGAGGAAGCTCTTCTAAAAGGCCTGTAGATAGGAGTGTGCCAAGTTTAAGCAATAATGAGGCAACTATTTTTCAAGCAATAATGTCCTGTGTTTTTAATAATGAGGCAACTATTGTTCAATCAATGAAGTATGATATTTTGAGAATGTGTAGAAATAAAATGTCAGAGGGATATAAGCATTCTGTTGTTGAGAGAGGAAGCTCTTCTGAAAGCCCTGTACAAAAGCGACGTAAGACTAAAAGATATTTTTTGCCGACAACGAAGCTAGTGGGCCAAGCTTTTGAAAGAAATATGAAGGATGTCTGGTCCTGGTTGTTGAATGATGAGGTCTCATCTATTGGCATTCACGGGATGGGAGGAGTGGGAAAGACAGCTTTGGCTACACATATCCATAATCGGCTTTATCAAGAGAGACAAGACATTTTTCATCATGTTTGTTGGATTACTGTGTCCCAAGACTTTAGCATTAAAGCATTGCAGGATTGCATTGTGAAATATTTTGATTTAGATCTTGGGGATGAAAAAGATGCGTTGGTGAGAGCTGGGAAGCTGTTGACAGAGTTAACTGTGAAAAAAAAATATGTTCTCATTCTTGATGATTTGTGGGATCATTTTTCTCTTGAGAAAGTGGGAATACCTCTTAGAACAGACGGGTGTAAGTTGATTTTCACAACTAGATCATTGGACATATGTAAAAAAATGGATTGCCAAAGGATAATCAAAGTGGAGCCGCTTTCTGAGGGTGAAGCTTGGAATTTGTTCGTTGAAAAATTAGGGCACGCTGCTAGACTTTTTCCTGAAACGAAACAGATTGTTGCAGAGTCTATTGTGAAGGAGTGTGCTGGTCTGCCTCTTGGAATCATGACAATGGCTGGAAGCATGAAGGGAGTGGAGCCAGAATATCGTTGGAGATATGCATTGCATCGACTGAGAATATCAGAAGTTGGACCGAGTGACATGAAAACCGAGGTATTTCGAGTATTGAAATTTAGCTATGCTCAGTTGAACGATCCAGCACTGCAGAAGTGCTTCTTACACATCACACTATTTCCAAAAGGCAAGATCATCTGGAGAGAGGACTTGATAGAGTATTTGATCGATGAGGGTATTGTCGAAGAAATGTGGAGTAGGCATGAACAATTTGATAGGGGTCATAGCATGCTTGATCAACTTGAAAATGCCAGCTTATTAGAAGGTTCCTGGGGCGATGAAAATCTCGGATATGTGAAGATGCATGATTTGATTTGGGACATGGCTCGGAGAATATTGAACGAAAGTCATGGGGGTAGGGTTGAAGCAGGTGCGCAATTATCAGAATTACCTGATGAAACATGGTGGAGAGAGAATTTGTTGATAGTTTCTCTCATGGAAAATAGAATCAAGGAAATTCCATCAGACTTTTCACCAAGATGCCCCAATCTTTCAACTTTATTGTTATGCAGAAACTACAAATTGAATTTGACTGAGTCGTCTTTTTTCCAGCACTTCATCAGTCTCAAGGTTCTTGATCTTTCCGACACAGATTTAGAGAAGTTGCCAACTTCTATTTGTCATCTAACGACTCTCACTGTATTGTTGTTCGGATGGTGTGCAAAGCTGAGTTATGTACCTTCATTAGCAGAGCTTACGGCATTGAAGAAGTTGGATCTCAGTTACACTGGACTTGAAAATTTGCCAGAGGGAATGGAAAGGTTGAAGGATCTCAGGTATCTTAATCTTGATGGAAGTGCGGTGCGTGTTTTACGGCCAGGTATTTTATCTGAACTCTCAAAATTACAGTTCCTCAAGCTTCATCAGAAAGTTGGAGTTTTTCTCCCAGTTGAAGGAGATGAAGTCTTGAGCTTAGAGAAGTTGGAAACTTTGGAATGCAACTTCCGTGATGTAGAAAATTTCAGAATTTTCAACCCCGCAATTGCTCTTCCACTAATTGCTTGCAAGGTTACTGTAGGAAGACCTTCCTTCTCCTTACTCGAAGATCTAAATTATACAAAATCGAAGTCAGGGCTAGTTAAAGAGGCCTGGTTTTATGACCTCATGATTGACGATGCAAGTTTTCTGTCCAGAATCCCATTTACAAAAGCAGTCTTTGTGAATTGTCAAAACATGAGAAGCTTATGTCCACTAAATATGATTCCTGTGCTTCAGATTCTTCACCTTGATGGTTTGATGATCTTAGAAACCCTTTTTGAAGCACCTTCAGATCGATTTCCTCTTCCCCCCTTTTACTGTCTCAAAGAGATCGTAATACATAAATGTCATAGAATGAAGGTGCTGATCCCTCCTCGGTTGTTGTCTACCCTCCTCCACTTGGAAGTGATTGTAGTCGAAGATTGTCACAACATGGGGGTGATAATGGGAACAGATGAAGAGGACAGGGCCCATCAGATGACATTTCCATTGAGTCGTGTGGGTTTGAAGGTTTTGGTATTGAAGAAATTACCAAATTTGAATAGCATTTACTCTGGAAGACTTAGATGCAATTCTATCGAAGAAATTACTGTGAATGAATGCCCGCAGCTAACGAGGATCCCGCTCACTATTCCTCATCCTCTTAAGAAAATTCAAGTAGATCCTGAAAGTTTGCGAAACTCAATTGAGTGGGCTATCATTTCTGAAGAACCTGTCTCTAACCCACAAGAAGATGCGCTGCACAGTTAGAAGCAGAGCTCGCTGGTGAAATGCAATGACTGGTAAGCGAGCTTCATCTTCTTGTTTTATTTCTTAGATTTTTCTGCATCAAATTTACTCATATGTTAATGGTTTTTTAATCCTGTTTTGCAGTGATTTATTGTGATTAGCTCCTCTCGGCTTGTTCAGGATATGGCACTCACTCTCCAGAATCCATGCATCTTCAGCTGTAAATTGCAGAGTGTAATATGGATCTGTTCCTCTCTAGGATGATCTCTCACATGATCCTGTGTTTAGAAATGCATTTGACTTTTGAACATTCTGTAATTGAGTTACAATTACCCTTAAAAATTAAAAAAGAATTATAGTACAATATTTAATACTTAAGTTATTTTGTTTTTAAAAGCACTTTCGGACTGCCATGTTAAACAGTTACTTACTATTATGTCAAGGGATGCAATTAGAATTCTATGATAGTTAGGGATTGTTTTGTTTTTTGGTATGACAGCACAAGACTAATAGTAAAGGTAATGGATATTATTATAAGGAATCAAATAAACACAAAATATTACGCTGTTTATGGACTTGTCTGTGTAGTTCTTCTTTGGAATGAAGAATGCACAGTTCCATCAAATCCGATGCATTCATGCCCCCACGAGTCACATAATTCGAATGAGTCATAAGAGAAGATACTAATTTACTGATCTATTCTTCAAAGGACTTTTTCTTTTCTTTTCTCTCAAGCAAAATTTCACGATTATCCTCTAGTTGATGGATATGTTAAAATTGAGCTTTTATTCTTTTGATTTTGACTTTTATTCTATTTTGGTGTAAATTCTTGATTCTTTTTTAATTTCTTCTTTCAATTTCAATTTGTTATATGTTATTTTTTACTTAGTCTTTTGCTTGTTTAATTTTTAGTCCTTTACTAAAATTGATTTTTCTATTAATTTCATCATTCAATAAAAAAAATTATTTCAATTTTAATCCTTATTATTTTTTCCTTTTGTTAGATTAATCTTTCTTTTATATTTCACCCTTTAATAAAAAATAAATTTTATTTTTTATCTCAATTTTGACTTTTACTCTTTTATTTGCTATTTTTTATGGATCTTTTTTGTATGATCAATATTTTTTTTAGCCTTGAATATTTGATTGTTGGGAATTGAGTTTTGTAGTTTTTCTAGATTTGGTAAATTTAGCCGACTTAACGCAAATTGATATTGTTTTTTTACTTATATCCTAAAATTAATATTTATGCATACTTATTTTATTTTGGATTCGAATGCTTATATGAACGATGTATTATTTTGTTTTATGGGTCATTTAACTTTTGATTTTTATAATTTTATCCTTTAGAGTTATATTATTATGGTATCTTTTGTTTGTATTTCTTTTGATTTGCGTCATCTCTTATATGCTTGGTTTTAAGGATATTCAAACATGAGTCTAGTTTTGATTTTGCAAAATTGAAATTTAAATAGGGTTCAAAATTATAAATTAAAAAAAACAATGACTAGATTTGATGAAGAACAAAAAACACATACACTATTTAGATCTTGACATGGAAAATTTTAGTTTGGTCCCTAAAGTTTTAATTTTTTTTGTTATTTAGTCCATATTATTTTAGAGATTGATGTTTCAAACCAAATAGTGTTTTCCACTAAAAATACTGAAAAATAAATTAAGGTGATTTTATTTTATTATTATTATTCGATACCCACCCAATCCATCTTTACTACTCTGAATTTGAAGATGAAACTATTTGGAGCAGTTGGCCTTCCTATTCCTCCATGCACATGCAAATGATAAGTTGTTAAATTAATATTAATAAATTAATTTACAGTCTATAACATAACTAAATATTTTTATAATTAATTTTTTATAACCAGATATAAAAAAAATTATTTTCTAGAAAAAACTTAATTTGTCAAAAACCAGCAAACAAACGTACTGGTTCTATCCTTATCCACAACCACACAAGCCGAAGCTCTATCACTCGTCTCTAACACACTTACTCTTCGGCCCGTCCATCTTCTTTTTTTCTTTCTGATTTAATCAAATCATTGGATAACATCTTGCTCCTGCTCAGGTAATTAAGTTTGATTATTTTTTGCTCTTTTTTCATACCATTTCTTTTCCAACACATGTAGGTTGAGTGCTCTAAGCAAAAAAAACGTACTGGTTCTGTTATTAATGATATGATCAGCTGTATAGTTACTGGGAAAAAAGAGAAAAGAATAAGATTATCTTTTAGAAAATAATATAAATTATATTCTGGTTTCAACTACCAACTTAAGTTTCTAAATGATTCCATTACATGGTATTAGATTGTTGATGCAATAATTATGAGTTTGAATTTTACCATTTTTATTCTATTTTATGAAAAACCAAGCATAAGAAATTGTGTATCTTTACAAGTTTCAATTTCAAAATACTTTCACTTGATGATATGTGTTAGATGATGTGTTTAAAGAATAATAAATCATATTATTGTGGAACCTCATCTAAAAATAATAAAAACTTTCGCTTGAGTTTTTATATTTTGATTTATGTTGTAATTGTTACAGAAAACGTATCTATTGTATTGAATGAATTGGTCCTTATATACACAAAGACTTAACCACAAAGGTAAACTAACTTCAGCTAAACTAACAGACTTACCATTAGTTAACCTTAACTGCAGGTTAACTAACTCTACTGCTAATATTCTAACTCACAGACTTACTAACAATATCAGTCTTATAACTTGACTAATATTGTTCAACACCCTCCCTTAAACTGAATTGTATTTCAACAATCAGTTTATACTAGTTAGGCTACACATTCCCAGCTTGTCCCTCAATTTCTCAAATGTTTCCAGTTTGAGTGGCTTAGTCATGATGTCCGAGAGCTGCTCTTTAGTGCTGCAGTGTATTAATTCGATTATTCCATCCTTTGTGAGCTCACGTAAGAAGTGGAATCTAACATCAATATGCTTGCTTCTGCCATGTAAAACTGGATTCCTTGACAGCTTGATAGTAGAGCTATTGTCACAATAAATTGTTGTACTCCTTCCTTGTTCCTGACCCAAATTCTCCATGATTCTTCTCATCCATACACCTTGACATGCACATAAAGCAGCTGCTATGAACTCTGCTTCTGTGCTAGACAAGGTGACCACTGGTTGCTTTTTAGATGACCATGATACAGCCCCTGTCCCTAGCATGAACACATACCCGGAGGTGCCCCTCCTGTCATCAACATCTCCTGCGTAATCGCTGTCAGTATATGCCGTCAGCCTTCCTTCTCCACCCTTCTCATAGTTGATCCCAAAATTTGCAGTGCCCCTTAGATATCTTAATATCCTTTTTGCACTTTGAAGATGCATTTCGGTAGGCTGATCCATATACCTGCTGATCATGCCCACTGTGTACATGATATCGGGTCTAGTAGCTGTCAAATAAAGCAAGCTACCAACTAATCTTTTGTATTCAGTGGCATCAACCTGTACATCACCATTTCCCCCTTTTTGCAGCCTACACCCTGGGACCATTGAGTTTGCCACTGAGTTGCTTTGAGCCATACCAAACCTCTTGAGAATGTTGAGAGCATATTTGTGCTAGCATATGAAAATCACATTGGCAGTTTGCACTACTTCTATGCCTAGGAAGTATTTCATTTTGCCAAGGTCTGACATATCAAATTCTTTTTGCATGGAATCCTTAAACTTTGTAAACATGATCTCATCATTTCCAGTGAAGATGAGATCATCCACATACAAGCTAACAATCAGTATTTCTTCTTTGTCCCTAGTTTTTATGAACAAGGTATGCTCACAAAAACATTTATCAAATCCTTCCCTTATGAAGTATGCCTCAATTTTGTTGTACCAAGCTCTAGGGGCTTGTTTGAGGCCATACAAAGCCTTCTTCAATCTATAGACTTTGTGTTCTTCTCCTTTCTTCTCATATCCTTGTGGTTGTTCCACAAAGATTTCTTCATTTAATTCCCCATATAGGAATGCACTCTTGACATCCAATTGAAAAACATGCCACCTCTTATGGGCTGCAAGAGCTATGATCGCACGAATTGTGTCCCATCTAGCTATGGGGGCAAAGACTTCTTTATAATCAATCCCCTCCCTTTGTGAATATCCCTTCACAACCAGCCTAGCCTTGTATTTGTCCACATTTCTTTTCATTCAACTTAGTCTTAAAGACCCATTTTACTCCTATTGGTTTTGCTCCCTTGGGCAGTGCAGTGAGTTCCCATGTCCTGTTTTTTTCAATTGCCTTTATCTCCACATCCATTGCTTCTCTCCATTTCATCATCTTCTGTGCTTCTTCAAAAGTAGTTGGATCTTCAGTTGAAATGAACAATGCTACACTGTCCTCTTCTTCTTCTGCATTCAGTTCCTCATTTGTGACATAGTCTTTTAACCAAGTAGGCTGCCTTCTATTTCTTTCAACATTTGTTCTTGCTGCTTCAGTTGCAGCTTCTAGTACTGGTGGGGTGCTACTGTCATGTCCCAACTCGGTTTCATACCCCTGCTCAACTTGTGATTCTTGCCCCTCTGTGTTAACTTCTTCTTCTATACTGTCTGTGTTTCCAGAATTTTCAGCTGCATCTTCATAATCAAGCCCTGTGGAAACTGTCTCATTTGCATTATTTCCCCAGTCCCATTTTTCATCTTCAGCACACACAATGTCTCTACTAATGATTATCTTTCTGCTAATTAGATCATAGCATTTGTAAGCCTTGGATTCTGCACTAATCCCCAGTAGTACACACTTCTTGCTCTTGTTGTCCAGCTTCTTCCTTAGGCTGTCAGGTATGTGCACATGAGCAATAGACCCAAATACTCGAAAATGATCTACACATGGCTTTACACCACTCCATGCTTCTTCGGGAGTGATATTTTGGACAACTAGGGTAGGGCTTCTATTCAACACATATATTGCCCAATTGACTGATTCAGGCCAAAATTCTCTCGGCATTCCCTTCTCTGACAGCATACTTTGCACCATATTCATTATGGTGCGATTTTTCCTCTCAGCAACCCCATTTTGCCGAGGGGTATATGGAGTGGTAAGTTGCCTGCTTATACCTTGCAAACTGCAGAAGTCATTGAATTCGAGAGAGGTGAATTCTCCCCCTCGATCTGTCCTCAAACATACAATGTTCTCTCCACTCTCCCTTTCACTAAGCAGTTTATATTTTTGAAAACTGGACAATGCTTCAGACTTCTGACTTAGGAAATAAACCCATGTTCTTCTACTATAATCATCAATGAAAGTGATTACATACCTCTTTCCACTATTTGAGGTTGGTGAGATGGGACCACAAATGTCTGCGTGGACTAGCTGAAGCCTTTTTGTTGCTCTCCATGAACTTTGTTTTGGTATGCTTTCCCTGTGATGCTTTCCATCCATACAGTCATCACATATTTCTGTTGCTTCAGTGATCATTGGCAATCTAGTGACCATCTTCTTCTCAAACAAAGTTTTCAACCCTTGAACACTTAGGTGTCCATACCTTCTGTGCCACAGGGATGAAATATCCTTAGCTGTGACTTTGAAACAGTTTGGGTTAGGGGCAATTACCGTGGAAGCTATTGCAAACATTCTGTTTGCTGACATTCTAGATTGCATGATCAATCCTTTCCTTGGGTGGAAGACTTTGCACACACCATTCTTCATGAGGACTGACAGGTTTTTCTCTTGAAATTGACCAATACTCAAGAGGTTGTTTCTGATTTCAGGTATATAGTATACCTCAGTGATAATCTGGCTTAATCCATCAATGACCAGTTTAATATCCCCCCTTCCCAATGCCATTATGCTCGAGTTGTCCCCAAGTTTTACAGCTTGTCTAAATTTTCCATCGAAATTCATGAACCACTCCTTGCTTCTGCACATATGATTGCTGCATCCTGAGTCTAGGAACCAGGTGATTGCATCTTCTGATTGATTTGTTTCTTCAGATGCCATCAATAGCATCTCTTCTTCTTCATTGAACTCTGTATAATTCACATTTCTTTCCTTGTCAGGACACTCATACTGAAAGTGCCCCAACTTTAGACAATTATAGCACTGAATGTGTGCTCTACTGTAAGATTGTCTACTTCTCCCTCTGCCTCTTCCCCTAATGACTCCACGGCTTCTTCCTCTTCCTTCAAATCTTCCACCAATTCTTCTAGTGTTGATATTAAGTGCATGTTCCTCCTCCACTGGTCCTCCCATTCTTTGTTCATGTACAATTAAACTACTCTGCAATTGCTCTATACTCAAAGCTGACAGATCATTTGATTCCTCTATGGAACATACAACACAGTTGAATTTTGTGGTCATTGACCTCAAAATTTTCTCAACCACTACGTTTTGTTCCATCTTCTCCCCATGTGCTTTCATTTTATTTGCAATTGTCATGGTTCTTGCAAAATATTCATTCACGGTTTCACTTTCTTTCATGCCAAGAAGTTCAAAATCTCTTCTTAGAGCCTGCAACTGTGCACGTCTGACTTTAGAAGTTCCTTGGTATTTCATCTTCATTGAATCCCAAATAGCCTTTGCAGTGTCCTTCTATGACTTGGAATAGATAGTTCTTGACCTTCAAGTCTTTCAATTTCTCCTCTTCTTTTGGTTCTGCACCTTCTTTGACAGAGAACCCATTCTCTATCAATCCCCAATATTCTTTTGATCTGAGGAAGTTTTTCATAAGCATCGACCAGTGATCGTAATGTCCATCAAACCTTGGTATTGCTGCTTGAACAAAGCTGCTGCCTTCAGTCGTCATTCTCTCTACCACTCTTTTCTTGATTGCTTATTTTTCTTTAACTCTCTCTTTCTCTTTTCAAGAAACTGCAGTTTCTTGTATAATCTCTCTTTAGTTTTTAGGATGGCTCTGATACCATGTTGTAATTGTTACAGAAAACGTATCTATTGTATTGAATGAATTGGTCCTTATATACACAAAGACTTAACCACGAAGGTAAACTAACTTCAGCTAAACTAACAGACTTACCATTAGTTAACCTTAACTGCAGGTTAACTAACTCTACTGCTAATATTCTAACTCACAGACTTACTAACAATATCAGTCTTATAACTTGACTAATATTGTTCAACATAGGTGAGCTTTTAGCGTTAAATCATATTCTAGAACTTCACCTAAAAACTCAAGCTTTTATGTGATATACTTCTCTAACACTTTGATGTTTGGACTGGTCTAGACCGAAGAACACTTATCTTAACTTTAGCTTCTTCTTTTTTTTTCTCAGTTAGTTTAAGTTCCATTTTAATTCAATATTTTGAAAGCTCTTTCTGATGTCCGTAGGTAGGGATACAGACGAAAAAATGAGTAGAAGAAGTGATCCATTTTGGTGTTATGTTGATGAAATGGTTGAAGGTTTTTTTGAAGTGCGTTTTTTGTGGGAGTGTATTTGCTGGAAGTACTTCCATTTCAAGGATAAAATATCATTTGGCAAGGGTCAAAGGGGGTGGTGTTAAACTTTGTGAAAAAGTAACTCTAGATGTTCAACGCGCAGCGTTTGATCAGCTTCCTAACAGAATGCATGGGAGTATGCCAAGTTCAAGCAATAATATAATAGCTACTGCAGGTTCAGATCGTGCACAAGATTTAGAAATGCAAGGACAACCACTTTTGGATGATGACCTGTCATGGATGGATAGCATGACCGGGGGAGAGATTTTTCTTACTCGTGGCATGCCTATGCCTGATGCACCCGAGACTGGATTGGGAACAGAGCCAGCAGATCAACCATTTGAAATGGATATGAGTAACATCTCATCTTCATTGATGAGGGATGTTGAGTTCAGCAATAGGATGACTGAGAGAGGAAGCTCTTCTAAAAGGCCTGTAGATAGGAGTGTGCCAAGTTCAAGCAATAATGAGGCAACTAATGCAGCTTCAACTCCTGTTTGGGGTTTAGCAACTGGACAAGAAGAACAGCCTCTTTTGGATAGCTTGATCTGGGGAGAGAATTTGGTTACTAATGCAGCTTCAACTCCTGTTCGGGGTTTAGCAATTGAACAACCTCGTTTGGATGATGGACTAGGAGGGATGGATATCTTGATTGGTGGGGAGACTGGGCTTGTTGAGGAACCTAGAGCTCCTGTCGTACTTATGACACATGAACCAAGAACAGAGCAAGCACATCAGTCATCAATGATGGACACTTTGTTTAGAATGTGTAGAAAGATAATGTCTCGGGAATATAAGCATTCTGTTGTTGAGAGAGGAAGCTCTTCTAAAAGCCCTGTACATAAGCGACGTAGGACTGGAAGATATGCTTTGCCGACAACGAAGCTAGTGGGCGAAGCGTTTGAAAGAAATATGAAAGATGTCTGGTCCTGGTTGTTGAATGATGAGGTCTCATCCATTGGCATTTACGGGATGGGGGGAGTGGGAAAGACAGCTTTGGCTACCCATATCCATAATCGGCTTCATGAAGAGAGACAAGACATTTTTCATCATGTTTGTTGGATTACTGTGTCCCAAGACTTTAGCATTGAAGCATTGCAGGATTGCATTGCGAATTATTTTGATTTCGATCTTGGGGATCAAAAAGATGCGGTGGTGAGAGCTGGGAAGCTGTTGACAGAGCTGACTGTGAAAAAAAAATATGTTCTCATTCTTGATGATTTGTGGGATCATTTTCCTCTTGAGGAAGTAGGAATACCTCTTAGAACAGACGGGTGTAAGTTGGTTTTCACAGCTAGATCATATGATATATGTAAAAAAATGGATTGCCAAAGGACACTCAAAGTGGAGCCTCTTTCTGAGGGTGAAGCTTGGAATTTGTTCGTTGAAAAATTAGGGCACGGTGTTGGACTTTTTCCTGAAACGAAACAGATTGTTGCAGAGTCTATTGTGAAGGAGTGTGCTGGTCTGCCTCTTGGAATCGTGACAATGGCTGGAAGCATGAAGGGATTGGAGCCTGAATATCGTTGGAGAGATGCATTGCAACGACTGAGAATTTCAGAGGTTGGACCAAGAGACATGAAAACCAAGGTATTACGAGTATTGGAAGTCAGCTATGAACAGTTGAACGATCCAGAACTACAGAAGTGCTTCTTACACATCACACTATTTCCAAAAGGCAAGATCATCTGGAGAGAGGACTTGATAGAGTATTTGATTGATGAGGGTATTGTCAAAGAAATGTGGAGTAGGCATGAACAATTTGATAGGGGTCATACCATGCTTGATCAACTTGAAAATGCCAGCTTATTAGAAGGTTCCAGGGACGATGAAAATTACAGATATGTGAAGATGCATGATTTGATTTGGGATATGGCTCGGAAAATATTGAACGAAAGTCATGGGGGTAGGGTTCAAGCAGGTGTACAATTAACAGAATTACCTGATGGAACATGGTGGAGAGAGAATCTGCTGATAGTTTCTCTCATGGAAAATAGAATCAAGGAAATTCCATCAGACTGTTCACCAAGGTGCCCCAATCTTTCAACTTTATTGTTATGCAGAAACTACAAATTGAATTTGGTTGAGTCGTCTTTTTTCCAGCACTTCATCAGACTCAAGGTTCTTGATCTTTCCGACACAGATATAGAGAAGTTGCCAGCTTCTATTTGTCATCTAACGACTCTCACTGTATTGTTGCTCGGATGGTGTGCAAAGCTGAGTTATGTACCTTCATTAGCAGAGCTTACGGCGTTGAAGAAGTTGGATCTCAGTTACACTGGACTTAAAAATTTGCCAAAGGGATTGAGAAGGCTGAAGGATCTCAGGTATCTTAATCTTGATGGAAGTGGGGTGCGTGTTTTACGGCCAGGTATTTTATCTAAACTCTCAAAATTACAGTTCCTCAAGCTTCATCAGAAAATTGGAGTTTTTCTCCCAGTTGAGGGATGTGAAGTCGTGAGATTACAGAAGTTGGAAACTTTGGAATGCAACTTCCGTGATATAAAAAATTTCAAATTTCTTGAATCAGCAGGTTTTCTGCCACTAATTGCTTGCAAGGTTACTGTAGGAAGACCTTCTTTCTCTTTACTCGAAGATCTAAATTATACAAAATCGAAGTCAGAGCTAGATACAGAGGCCTGGTTTTATGACCTCATGATTGACGATGCAAGTTTTCTGTCCCAAATCCCATTTACAAAAGCAGTCTTTGTGAATTGTCAAAACATGAGAATCTTATGTCCATTGGATGGATATGGAACGCTTGACATTCTACACCTTGATGGTTTGATGATCTTAGAAACCCTTTTTGAAGCACCTTCAAATCGACCTACTTTTTCCCCCTTTCACTATCCCAAAGAGATTGTAATACATAAATGTCATAGAATGAAGGTGCTGCTCCCTCCGTGGTTGTTGTCTAGCCTCCTCCAATTGGAAGTGATTGTAGTGGAAGATTGTCACAACATGGGGGTGATAATGGGAACAGATGAAGAGGACAGGGCCCATCATACTGTCACAAATTTGAAGGTTTTGGTATTGAAGAAATTACCAAATTTGAATAGCATTTACTCTGGAAGACTTGAATGCAATTCTCTCGAAGAAATTACTGTATATGATTGCCCGCAGCTAACGAGGATCCCGCTCACTATTCCTCATTCTCTTAAGAAAATTCAAGTAGATCCTGAAAGTTTGCGAAACTCAATTGAGATGCGCTGCACAGTTAGAAGCAGAGCTCGCTGGTGAAATGCAATGACTGGTAAGCGAGCTTCATCTTCTTGTTTTATTTCTTAGCGAGAGATTAGATTTTTCTGCATCAAATTTACTCATATGTTTATGGTTTTTTAATCCTGTTTTGCAGTGATTTATTGTGATTAGCTCCTCTCGGCTTGTTCAGGATATGGCACTGTGCAACTTCTGAAGCTGGATAGATTTTCATGGCGCTGAACGTAGACCAGAAGGCATTGGCACCCACCCACTCTCCAAAATCGATGCGTCTTCAGCTGTAAATTGCAGAGTGTAATATGGATCTTTTCCTCTCTAGGATGATCTCTCACATGATCCTGTGTTTAGAAATGCATTTGACTTGTGAACATTCTGTAATTGAGTTACAATTACCCATAAAAATTAAAAAAGAATTATAGTGCAATATTTAATATTTAAGCTTTAAAACCATTCAAAAATATTAATCTGAAGTTATTTTTTTTTCCGATAAGCACTTTTAGACTGCCTTACTATTATGTCAAGGATGCAATTAGAATTCTATGATAGTTAGGGATTGTTTTGTTTTTTGGTATCTTAGCACAAGACTAATAGTAAAGGTAACGGATATTATCAGGACTAAAATAAGCACAAAATGTCATGCTGTTTATGAAACCTTTCTTCATATATGTGTGTGTGTGTAGCTTAACGCTAATAATTATTTACATTTTCAAATCAATGGACTACCCGATTATTCACAAAATAAAACACAATTATTATTATTGCACAAAATAAAACATCACAAAAAAAAAATTAGGACTACAAATATTTTTTTACATGTTAAAAAATTTGGTTCTGGTTGCGGCAAAGCGCAGGGAAAGTCGCTCGTATATTTTTTCACTATAGATAATTTGACCCATTTTTTCACCTGTTTTATCTATGTATGACTTCGTATTTTTTTGTTTCGTGATATTAGATCTTAAAAATCATACATAAAAAAGCGGTAAGAGTTATTTTTTTTACAAAAACAACATCCAAAAGATCAAAAAATAAAATAAATGACAAAATAAAAATAAATAATATTTGCTTAAAAAAATCATCTAGCCTGAAAAAGAATTAAAATTAAAAAAAAAAAACAAAGAATAAAGAATAAAGGGAAAAAATAAAAAAATATCAATTTTCAAATGATCACAAACATAAAAAATGGAAAACTTTAACAAAAAAGGAAGCAATAAAAAAACTTAAAATTATTATTATTATTACGTAAATAATGGGGAAAATTGTTTATCGAAGAATTAAAAAAACCCTAAAAACTTTAACAAAAGAGCACACAAAAAAATAAAATAAATGACAAAATAAAAATAAATATTATTAGCTTAAAAAAATCATTTGACTTGAAGATTAAATGAAAATAAAAATAAAAACAAACAAAAAAAATAAGAAATATTAATTTTCAAATGATCACATATACAAACTAAAATTTAACTTTAAAAAAAAAAAAATACTACCCATCAAAAGAGAAAATAATAAAAATTAAATACCAAAACTAAGAACATATATATCTAAATATGGACAAAAATATAGACTATTTAAAAACTATAAAAAAATAAAGAAATTAAAATAAAAAAAAATTAAAAGTGCAAGGTCCGAAATGAAAACAATGTCCGCAGGGAAAAATAATAATAATAAAGTAGAATCACCTAAATAGTTTTACAGTCAACTATTGGATTTTTTCTTTTTTGAGGAAATATCCATATTGAAATATTTTCAAAAATGTGGAATTCCTGTAATATCCCCGCATGATTTTAGTAATTCCATAATTCAAAAAAATAATTATGCTTCTCATGATTTTTTAAACTACATTTTGTGTCAATGTGAAAAAACAAAAATACCCTCTATTTCATTGCATAAATATTGTGATGAGAGAAGTAAAATGGAGAAAACTGTGAACATCTATAATGTTTTCCCTGCGTGATTTAGAGTTTGCGTTAACAAGATAGTGAAGTGACCTGTGTTACCCCACATGTTGAATTGTTTTTTTCTTAATGTGTAAAAAAAATGCATTGTTAGGAAATAAATAATTATGAGTTCAAAATATTATGCATATTGTAGAATAAAGTTTTTAGATACTGATATAGCAACACACCGAGATGACATATTTTCATTTTAAATATTGAGACAAAAACAAACTAAATTCACCTATGTTGACCCTTATTAATTTGCAAAATTCCTGATGCGAGTCATCAGAATGCGATAATCCTATAGATTTACAAATAATCAATGCTAGAGAATGAAAATGAAAATTGTTTTTGAGTAAACTCGGGAAAACCGATGGCACCTACAATATAGGTCATGAGAACGAGATAATAACATATACATATAATAAAAAAGGATTATAAATATCAATTCCTAACCAACCCAATATTTAAGTAAGAAATGAAAAAAAAAAAGCTAAAAAAAATAGTTTGAATCAACCTTGATAGACTTTCCAACCTTGCAACATTGATCATTAAAACTAGATAATCAAATAAAAAGTAAATTAAAAGAAATACAAGACCTAAAAACCAATAAAACCCAATATTGGAGGATAAGAAAAAATATATTTTAAAGAGAATGAACAAAAGAAAGACTTGAAACAACTTGGGTTACCCCCCAAACTTGCTACCCTGTGATAAGATTACGATAATCTTATAGAAAAAGAATACAAAAATAGCAAACCTCAATTCCAAATAACATAATGTTCAATTGTGAAATTGAAGAAAAAAATTAAGTTATAAACGAGCCCAACAAACATGAACTTGTCTCTGAGGGTCTCTAATAGTGATCGAAGAAGAGACCCTGCGAGGAGGGCTACTTTCCCTTCTATCAATTTGGATCCTGGTGTGCCACCTCTTTTTACTCCAGGACTTAGCCTAATAAACCTACGTCTCACATTGTTTTTTTCAAGTTGTGGTTGAAACTTCAACACCTCTTTAGGGCTAGTAACACCACTCTTTTTAGAAACAAATATGATTTTTAAATGATCACAAATACAAAAAATGGAAAACTTTAACAAAAAAGGAAGCAATAAAAAAATTAAAATTATTATTATTATTATTATTATTATTATTATTATTATTATTATTGTATAAATAATGGGAAAAATAAAATTTTATCGAAGAATAAAAAAACCCTAAAAGCTTTAACAAAAGAGCACACACAAAAAAAAATGACAAACTAAAAATAAATATTATTAGCTTAAAAAAATCATTTGACTTGAAGATTAAACAAAAATAATTAGAAAATGAAAAAAAAATAAGAAAGGAAAAAAAATAAGAAATACTAATTTTCAAATGATCACATACACAAACTAAAATTTAAGAATTATTTTTTTAAAAAATACTATCCAACAATAGAGAAAATAATAAAAAATAAAAACCAAAATTAAGAGCATATATGTATAAACATGGACAAAAATATAGACTATTTAAAAATATAAAAAATTAAAAAATTAAAAGTGCAAGGGCCGAAAAGAAAACAATGTCCGCAGGGAAAAAAAATAATAATAATAATAAAGTTGAATCACCTAAACATTTTTACAGACAACTCTTGAATTTTGTCTTTTTTAGGATATATCAGTATTTAAATATTTTCAAAAAATATGGAATTCTAGTAATATCCCCGCAAACAACTCATGGTTTTTATCTTATTTGAGTGTATTATGATTATTATGGTAGGTCTTATCATTTACCTAAAAATCAATTACATTGTTCACACTGCTTAGATCATATTATCTCTGGGAAATACTGCGAGAAAAATTTGTACCTGCTGCAATTCCCTGGAGGAATTCTTGCTGACTTTCTAATGCTCTTGTGCTTCGCAGTTGATGGGTTGCATCCATTCCATGATTGCTGTTTTTCTAGTGCTAGATACTGTTCTCAATAACCTTGTAAGTATTTCCCACATAGAAGTGGAAGTTAGCTATTTCTTATAGTTGAGTAGTGAGACTTCAAATGGATTTTATAGCATCAATTTACATCGAAGCCATCATCGTTTTTTTCTTTGACATTGGAAGAAATTTCATCACTCTCCGAGTATCTAGGTACAATAGATAGCACAGTTCCCTCAGAGGAGATTGAACCCAATCGGGAGAGCTTAAAACAGAGTACGGAAGCTTTGGCTCACCACTCTGCAACTCCATTAGCATTTCTACCAACGAGCTCATAGCACAGTTAGAATGCCTGGAAACCATTCACAGTTGAAGCAATTTCCCGGTCTGGATTTATGTCCGTTTGGGAAAATTGTTATTGTTTTTAGCCGTGGCCGTGGTTTCTGAAAACTGCAACTTCTGAAAATAGGAAATTGTAACATTTTGAAAATAAATGTAAAGTCATGGGTGGAAGGTGCTGTGATATTAGCTTCCAAGGATTTATAAACATTTTTGAATGAAAGGACATGGAAACTAAAAAGCGAAGAAGAAGCCAAAAGCTGGTAATTACCAAACGGGTTTGATCGAAATTGCATTTACAGCTTGTGAGTGGCCTGATTCTAAGTCAAAAGAGGCCACAATATATCTGTGTGATAATAACACTGCTTATTTGATTGCTAAAACCTTCCTCTGCAAAGTAGAGCTGAAGTTACACTTAACAAACTCTGCATATCTCATAATTCCTAGGAAATTCTACTATATATATCCATACCTGATGAACCCCTCTTTATAAAGGAAACAGGATGGTTCAATTTGAACCAATAAAGCACAGGGGAATTCACCTGAAATAGGAATTTCCTCAACGCCCCACATGAAATTTCTCATTTTTGCAATGATAAAATAATTGCTTTGTTTGAAAGAAGATTGTAATGACACAGGAGGCTACAGGCTGCATTTCAAAAGTTGACAGGCACGATTATTTTCATGAATGTGAAAATAAAAGACTCTACTCTACTCTGGGAAAAGCAATCCCCCGTTGGCTCGGATGCAGACTTCATCGCTCTACGAGCTGTGGGCTTGGAGTGAATGAAAAAGATTAGAAGGGATAGGTTCTACTTGCTGCCCACAAAAGAATTCAACATCAGTTATCTGTTATTCTTGGTGAAGCTAAGGCAGATTTACATGGACTCCTCGTAGATCATCAGACAGGTTTTGTGCGAGTGGTGCTGGAATCAGATTGCCTATCCCTGGTTAATTTATTTACTAGAGTCAGCTGCACATGATAGGCAAACTACTTGTATAATCTCTCATCCAAGTCGTCCAGCATAGGCAAACTACTTGTAGGACATGGTTATAATGGAGGATGCACCATCCTCGCTGACTGCTATGACTGTCAAAGAAGTATCCCCTTCTTCTGTTTGAATGAAAATCCATATATGTGTGTGTGCGTGTAGCTTAATGCTAATAATTATTTACATTTTCAAACCAATGGACTACCCCATTATTCACAAAATAAACCACAATTATCCATCTAAATGTTTCTAAGAATTTAAGTGGGCATCTTTCAAGCCGAACCACCAACACAAAGGTCTAAATATTGACTCTTGTGTTCTTCAAAATCTTTGTAAAATGATGC
This sequence comes from Salix suchowensis, assembly GCA_029030765.1. Taxonomy (NCBI): domain Eukaryota; kingdom Viridiplantae; phylum Streptophyta; class Magnoliopsida; order Malpighiales; family Salicaceae; genus Salix; species Salix suchowensis. The sequence goes on along the minus strand of CM054996.1, from coordinate 12,033,658 downwards.
AATTTGGACTGGTGTGAAAGCGCTGGGCCTGAATTGATTCCTATCAATTCTTAAGCATAGCCTCAGCATTTAGTAATTGTGCTATCAAATGAATAAGAAGAAACGACCATTTTTTATTGAAGAGAGCGGAGATCGGATTGTTAAACACAATACAGAAAATATTTATGTGGTGATTATACAGACCAAACCGAAGGAACAAGCTGTGTCCTTAATACCTAAGCCCCAAAGCATTTTATATGGTGCATAACACAATACAGAACATATTTATATGGTGTTTTATCATTTTCCCCGGATGTGGGAGGAGCATTACAAGTCAAATCACTTAGGAACGATTTTCAACCAAACTGATTGATTCGGTAGAATCACCTGACAATGAGGATGACTCTCCTCCAATGTTTGCTGGCGTCTCATCTAGATTTAAAACTGGTTTAGGAGGCAATTGCAGGTTTTCCAAATCTCCTTCAAGCATCTCCACCACATTTTTCATTGTAGGCCGATCCGAAGGTTTCATTTGTATACACCACAATCCAACCATCACCATCTTCTTGACTATCATACTTTCTTCCTCAGTGGCGTCGTCTCCGATTTCTATGGCCTTTCCATTGGATACTTGGTCATGAACCCAATATGGCCAGTAGATTTCACTTGAGTTCTCTGCCAAAGCATTTAGATTCTTCCTTTTCCCTGCCATTTCCAGCAGCAGCATTCCAAAGCTATAAACATCAGCTTTATATGAGACACGTCCAATGTTTTTGTAGAACAATTCAGGAGCCATGTATCCTATTGTGCCCCTTGCTGCAGTGAGAGACGTGATGCTGCCATTTGTTGGGTACAACCTAGCGAGCCCGAAGTCAGAAACTTTCGGAGAGAAATTGTCGTCGAGAAGAATGTTGTGAGGCTTGATATCAAAATGTAGTATTTGCATGTCACAACCTAAATGAAGATAGTCGATACCACGAGCCACTCCAAGGGAAATCTGGTGCAGTTTTTGCCAGCTTAAAGAGATGGATCCTTCTCGAGAAAATAAGTGAGTATCAAGAGATCCATTAGGCATGAAATCATATACAAGAGCACGCTTTGATCCTTCAGCGCAAAACCCGATTAACTGCACAACATTAGTATGGTGAATCCTTCCGATGGTGGCAACTTCATTAATGAAATCTTGTCCATTAGCTTTCGATTTGCTCAGCAATTTTACTGCTGCAAAACGTCCACTGCGAAGCTTTCCTTTGTAAACACAACCAAAGCCTCCTTCACCCAATTTGTCCTTAAAACCTCCAGTTATCTTCCTGATATCTGAGTAGGAATACCTTACTGGCATCAGGTTATTGTGACTCTGGAGGAATTGTTCAACTGTATCGTATACTGATAAATGTCTCCTTCTCCATTTGTAGACCAGAAATATAATCACACATGGAGTCCCACAAACAAATTTTAGCCCTTGAAGTAGTGCTGTGTAGAAAATTTCCAAAAAACAATCAAGTTTTGTGACCTTATTTGTTGTCTCCACTAGAAATTTCTCGTGAAACTAAAGAAGTAAAGGAATCTCTTACCAAATAAAGTGTATGCAAATGAGAGGACAGCTGCAGAAAATTGTAAGCAAAATTACAATTACTATTCAATCCTTATTTCACAAATATGTCGTTTAAAGAAACACTTGGGAAATTACAAACAAGGTGAGATGTAGAAAAAGAATTCGCACCTTTCATTATGTAGACTAGAGTTAACCAATTGCTTTCATAAGAATCTGTTGAAGCTTCAGTTTAAAAAACGAGTTCTAAGGGTATAGGAAACAGTAAATGCGAAAGAAAATAGAGCAGAGCACTTAATATCAAGCGCTACATACCACCAATGCATTTAAGACGGTCTGCACTGTCGAGGTAGCAACCACCTCTGCAATATTCTACACAGTAGAAGTTGTACCATGAAAGCTCAAACCCATATGCAAGGTCATTGTGTATCTCGTCAAAGGGCTTGTCTGTGTAGTTCTTCTTTGGAACCAAAAATATTCTCTCTATGCTGCACAGTTCCATCAAATCCGAGGCATTCATGCCCCCCATCAGTCACATAATTCGAATGAGTCATAAGAGAAGAGTTGGAATAATTGACTGGTCTATAGTAAAGGCCGTGGTGAGCTGTGTCCACATAAAGAGGAGAATCCACAGTATTTTTTACAGCTCATGAAAACCATAGGCTGTGATAGTTCTGGAAGAAACTCTAGGCCCCAATAGTCTAGCACTATCTTGTAGCTATACAATCCGTATGGATATCCGTAACCGAAGTTATCAGGTGCCAAAGAATAACGAGGGATGGAGCAGCAATTATCTTGCACACCAGCATCTACCACTCGGATCGTGTAGTTACCATAGTCGATTGCCTGAACGTAGTATTTACCTGAATACAAGTATAATACTGCAGAATTATTGTTCTCGCAAATCAGAGTATAATTATAGTTTCCGCAGTTTTGTGGATCAGTGTCTAGCCTGAAAGGGTGGCTTATGTTTTGGATCCTGCCGCATGAAGAAGGTGCGCAGGGAGTAGTGATGTTGCTAGAATGGCAAGTCCGGAGGAGTAATAGCTGTGAAAGAAAGGCTATGTAGCATGCAGAGAGGAGGTTCATTCCTCTAAACATGGGGAAGGCTGAAGTGATACACAATTTTTGTATTTCCTTCGCCTTTTTCTCTGACAAAAACTTTTAAGTTTCGGAGTGGAAGCTACAGATAATGCATTGAGAGGTGGAGGAGAAGCGGCTACCTTGTCGTCCTTTGAAATGTCAGAGTCGTAGTAGCAAAGCAGACGGTGAGTTATTGATCCATCAATCAATCACCATTTTTGTTACCCAGAGCAAGACTTTTGCCCCCCTGCATCCTCGAGTCCATCGCAGCCCCTGGTCCCTACTAGCATAAGCATTAATGATTATTTTATTATTATGCTGACTTTGTGCGACCACGTGTTTGAATTTTTATTTTATTTTCTAGTTGAAATAGAATTTGTGATCTATTATAAACCTCCTAAAAAACCCGAATGATTATTATTTAAAAAAAAAAACTGCAAACTGAATGTAGTAAATATCAAAAATGTAGTAAATGTATTCTCATTCAAGTATGTGTGTACTACAGTGTAAAGCACTCGCCCACCTAAGGACTAAATGAGTTTTCTGAAAGGCCAAAGCCATATCAGCGCGTACAAATAAAATATTAAGAGGAGTGAGGAGAGAACGAATTATTCATCAGAAATGGTTGCGTGTCTGTTCTACGTCTTGTTCGTTGTCTTCGTAGCCGGCCATGGAGCAGGCTTGAACTGCACAGGATCATGTGGAAACGGTGGCCCCGACATCCGATTTCCTTTCCGAATCAAGGGCAAACAACCAGACCACTGTGGCTATCTTGGGTTTGATCTATCCTGCTCCGATGACAACAGTACAGTGCTGGAGCTGCCAACTGGAGTGAGTCTCCACATAGAAGAAATTGACTACAGATTTCGACTTATTTATGCAAGGGATCCCCTTGGTTGCTTTCCAAGGCAACGTTTGAACTTCAGTTTTGGGGCTTCTCACTTTCAAATTAAGAATGAATGGCAGTATGATTGGACCTTGTTCAATTGTTCTTCTAATGAGAAACGGTCTTCGTACGGGTATAAAATCCCATGTCTGAGTGCTTTTAACCATGACGTTTATGCCGTTGGATCAAGTCAAACCATTAGTCACTCTGCTTTATTATCTTGTACCAAGATGCACAACATTTATGGATTTACATATCGTATGTTGGATGAAGAAAATTATCGTCTTACTATTTCTTGGTTCAATCCAACTTGTGGATCTTCTGAAGCTGAATGCTATGGCTTTCTCAAGCACAGTAAAGGCATGCTTTTCTTTCTTTCATTTTCTTTTATGTTTCTTGCTCGCTCCTTGCAAATTAATAATTGGCATTTGAAAAACTATTCAATCCTTTACAGGTGTGAGGCGAAAGCTGCTGATTACTGGTTAGTTGTCTGCTCAAATCTCCATCTTGATTTTACATTACTTCGCGGGGGAAAAAACAGAGTTTTCTGACTCGGAATGTTGATATGCAGGTGTGATTTTAGGATTGCCCCTTTTTGCTATGGTGATTATTGCTCTCTACCGCGCCTACACCAACGATAAAACACAAAGAGAATATCAAGCCAGGGTTGAGATGTTTTTGGATGATTACAGAAAACTGAATCCCACCAGGTTCTCCTATGCTGATCTCAAGAGGATCACATATCAATTCAGGGATGAATTGGGCCAAGGAGCTTATGGCACCGTGTTTAAAGGAAAGCTAAGCAATGAAATTGCTGTAGCTGTGAAGCTCCTCAATAATTCCATCGGAGAAGGGGAGGAGTTCATCAACGAAGTGGGAACGATGGCAAGGATTCACCATGTCAATGTGGTTCGCTTGATCGGTTTCTGTGCTGATGGATTTAGGCGAGCTCTGGTTTATGACTACTTGCCAAATGATTCATTACAGAAGTTCATATCCTCGGCAGACTCAAGGAACCATTTTCTTGGCTGGGAAAGGTTGAATCGTGTTGCTCTAGGCATAGCCAAAGGGATTGAATATCTTCACCAGGGGTGTGATCAAAGAATCCTCCATTTTGATATCAAACCACAGAATATCCTGCTCGACAACGAATTCAATCCCAAAATCTCCGATTTTGGGATGGCCAAGCTGTGCTCCAGGGATAAAAGTGCTATTTCCATGACGACTGCTAGGGGGACTGTCGGCTACATTGCCCCAGAAGTGTTCTCCAGGAACTTCGGGAATGTCTCCTCTAAATCAGATGTTTACAGCTTTGGTATGTTGGTGTTGGAAATGGTCGGGGGAAGGAAGAACGTGGATGACACAGCAGAAAATGGAGAGCAGATATACTTCCCGGAATGGATTTATAATCTCTTAGAAACAGAAGAAGACCTGCGGTTTCATATTGATGGAGAAGAAGATGCTAAAACTGCAAAGAAACTAGCAATTGTGGGACTATGGTGTATTCAGTGGAACCCAGCAGAGCGTCCTTCCATGAAAACTGTTGTCCAGATGCTTGAAGGGGAAGGAGAAAACTTAACAAAGCCTCCTGATCCTTTTAGCTCCAGTACTGTCCCTAAGAGAACCAGTGCAGGCCACCGCATGCCAGCGAGACGCCGCCACCAAGAGCTGGCAGCCATCTCAGAAATAGAGTGATCAGAAATAGAGTGATCAGAAATTTTCTCAGCAATAACATATTAGTAAAGGAAACTATTGTATGAGTTAGGTTCATGGATTATGTGTAAAGTTTGGCGTAGTACTTGTTAAGAAATCATCTCACCTAAAAGCTTAAGCTTGTAAGTGATGTCCCGTAATATGATTTATATTATTCTCTAACACCCCCCCTTAAGTGAAAGCCCTTTGGGCTTGAAACTTGCACTGACCCACATCACCTTGTGCTTGATTTTTATCAAATAGAATGGGGGTGGTGAGATTCGAACTTCTGACCGTTGGGTCAACAAGGCTCTGATACCATGTTAAGGAACCATCTTACCTAAAAACTTAAGCTTGTAAGTGAGGCTCCATAATATGATTTATATTATTCTCTAACAGTAATTGCCTGTTTTTTTTCCTGTCAATTCACCTTCCAAGTTCATACCATTGCATTCTCAATTTCAGATTGTATGTACAAGTGCTCAAAATTGTGTGATGAGAAGCCATTCCAGTGACCCCTCAGCTCATAATTTTGAATAAGATGCTTCACCTAAGTTCAAGTACAAGTACTAACGTTTTTTATTTAGTTTTTATTATTTTTTATTATGTCTATAGATTTTAAGATGATGAAGCTATAAGGAACTTAAACTTTCAAACGTTATTGTTATGTTAATGATGAAGATTTTTATTCACGCTTTTTTCATCATAAATTGTACAATTTGCTTTCTTAATATATTTGGCATTTTTTTAATATATTTTTATGTGAATGATGTATGTTGAATTAAAATTTAAATTATATATATATATATATATATATATATATATATATATATTGTTTTAATAATAAAAAACTGCTTACTAGAATGAAATTCACAGCCTTATGACATATCACCTTATATTTCATTGAAGGATTATCAATCTTACTTTGCAAGGATACGATCTTGGTAATTGTTGACAGGTTGAGTACGGTCGCACATTTTCTAACCTTATCTCATTCTCTTACAGCTAAAATCATGGCTGGAAATTTTGTTACAGCTAAAACCTCATCTCATTCACACCTTTCCTGACAACACGCAACGTGATTGACTGTTGCAAGGCACAAACTTCTCAGACCAGAAATTACCCAGAAGCCTACAGCTCTTCGTCATTGACTCGAGCGTGCATGGGAAAAGTCTTGGTTTGAAAAAAATCAATTGTGGCGGACCAATGAACAGAAACGGACAAGCTCATTTAAAGCCTACATGTTCTTCATCATTGACCCGAGGGTGCATGGCGGCAAAGTCTTGCTTTGAAAAAAATCAAGAGTGGTGGACTTAAATGAGTTTGTTTCAATCAGTATTCAATACTAGTTAGATGCCCATGCGTTGCCGCGGGCATCGTTACGTATATAATATAATATAATTACAATAATAACGATGAACTTATAATATAAAAGTTTAGAACTATAACATAAAAGAGTTTGTTTCGTTAACATAGGTTACATCTTTGGAATATTTGCAGCATCATCAAAGATGACAAAACAGTGATAATTATACAATTTGTACATAAGTTCAAAAGAAAGGGATGTTCACGTGTGGAATGAAGTAAGATCTCTTTTGTGAAATGAGTCATATCATTCTACCGCTAATCTTCCCCGCAAAAAAATAAAAGATAGAATGATTAAACAATTCAATAATTCAAAATATTTTTTTCTTTAATTTGTTTAAATTTTGTAATTAGTAGATGAAGCATGAGAAGAAATTTTTGTTAGAAATTTCGGCAGAGTCTCCTTTATATTAGGAGATCCCAAAGTATTCATTACACAACCTCGTATTATTTTTCAAAAAATCAAGTATCTCCATGGTGCATTATATATATAAAGTTAAATTCATGTATTCAAATGAAATCAACTAAATGCATGAGGAAAATAACTATGTGATCTAGAAGACGAGAGGTCATGAAGTGCAGCAAGAGATATGAGGTGAATCTGCTTTTGGAGGACCAAGTGCGAAAAAAAAAGGGAGTGCTCGTGAGTCTCTCCATGGTATAGATGGTGAGAAATTTGTCAACTATTTAACATGATTAATGAGCTACTCGGAGAAGCCGATGCAAATTCGGATACTCCGTGATTTTTGTTGTGTTAGTTATACTAATCTTAGATTGAAAAAAAATAATCCAACTATATGCATCGTAGTTTCAATTATTATCTTGTCGCTCTCTTAGTACTCGCAATAATTTTTTGCTGGTGGCTTTAAGTAAGAATGATGTTATGACAAACTGCATTTTTTGCATGAAGGTCGTGACCTAATGCTAAATGTTTAAAGTAGCCCTCTTTCCCCGTTGATTGAAGGTATTAAGAATGTAAATGTTTTATAAATTGCAATACATATTATAACACACATATGCATTAAATTCATGTATTGTGATTTGTTAATGAGTTTAAAACTATTCAATCATTTCCATTAACACATGATAATATTCAATAATGCTTCAAATCATTACAATCCATATTGAATACATAATATAACATATATATGAAAGTATTGTAATGATTAATCATGTAATATTCAATTAGCTAATCAAGAAATGTGATTGAATACATAATATAACATACATATGCATTAAAAAATTGACATTGAAGAGAAAGTTAACATATATGAATATCATAGGACAAACTTGACTAAAAAGTCATAAGAAGGAATGATTTTTTTAAGAAATTGAATGAGAAAGTTATGTGATTGCATGGATTAATTTTTCTTGTACACTTGAGAATGTTGATTAATAAGGCATATATTGATTGTAATGTTATATACTTGATGTTAAATATATTAAAGATCATAGCAAACTTGCAAAACAATTAAGTTGAAGGACTTAATAATACTTTTAATAGGCCTAATTAATGTAATCACAGACTTATGGAAAAAAAATAGGTTGGAATGTGGATTTCAATAAAATAAGAAGAATGAATTAAGTTGAAGGACCTCATTAAAGTTTTGATAGGTTTAATTGATTTAATGAAGGACTTATATGAAGAAAAACTAAGTTTGAAGATGTTATTCTAATCAATTCATAAAGATTGGAAGATTAGGAACACAATTGAAACTTAGAAAAGCCAAAGTGGTGTTAATATGGTTTCAATTGAAAGAAATTTGAAGATTAAACGTTGATTGATGGTCATATTGAAGAATTTTAATTTCAATGTCTATATAAAAAATGTAAAAACCTAAGGGTTTAAGAAGGCTCAACCTTTCATCCTTAATTTCTCCTTCTATTCTTCATCATAGGAGATCTTTTTTAATGAATTAAACTTTTGATAGGTTTAATTGATTTAATGAAGGACTTATATGAAGAAAAACTAAGTTCGAAGATGTTATTCTAATCATTTCATAAAGATTGGAAGATTAAAGGTTGAAGAAGGTGTCTGTATCTTCCCGAACTTGAGGTTTAAATGTTGGAAATGTACTTTCCAAAACCTATTGAGCTAATGAATTTGCTGCACATATGTGCTTGTGATAGAAAAGCAATGAACATGCTGCCATAAGCATTATATTCAAATATTTTCAGCATGTGCAGCAAATATTTTCAGCATGTTTTGGAAGACAATTGAAACTCTGAGGAGTAATCAGCTATGCATTCGGATATTTTCATCCAGCTTGACTAATGCTTTACTCCAATTTCTACCCCCAAACTCAAAAACAATTTTTTAATAGTAATCACAAATTTCTGCCAACAACCATGACTTTAACTATCAAGTCTTACGGCAACAATCAAGTATATAGAATTTGTTTATACAACCAACAATCTGCGAAGTTAAATGCTAGAATTATTGAAGTAAAGGAGAAGTTCTTAGAGCTAATGTTCACAGACCCCAAAGTTGAAACTATATGGTCATATATTTAGCCAAAACTTTTCAGCTCTAGGAACGAATTGAAAGTTGGAAAACCCAAAGTGGTGTTAATATGGTCAAAATGTAAAATGAGAAGGGGAGGACTAACTCACCTAGTAGTACATAGTCTCATACTAATATTGGATCTATATGTTATAGATCATGGTCATGATATTTTTTTTCTACTTCTAGGTTCCGTTTGTTTATCCTCCGTAAAAAACAAATTTGCCACTTAAAAATAGTTTCCATCTTGTAGAGGTTCTACTCATTGAAAATATATGGGTTATAGGATTAGTCTTTGATGTATGTGTTACAAAACCTTAAAATTTAGCCACATGTACTAAAAAATATATATATATATATATATATATATATATATATATATATATATATATATATATATATGCCAAACAATTATAGATAGGGGGTATTAATTAAAATACAAATCAGATAATTATTAAAAAAAAACCCTCACTGGGCGTAATGAATCGGATTGCCCATGAATATAAGTTATTTCCCCACCTTTTAATTTTTTTTACTTAATTAATAATAATATAATGAACTATTTAACAAACATCACCCTTATTATTTTCTCCATGCCTATTAAAGTCTTGCTTAATTAATAATAATATAATACACTTCTTATTAAACAAAGCACTCATGCCAAAGATTTTTTATGTGTGTTATTTAAACTTGTTAACCCTCAAAATTAAAAAAACCATCACAACCACCAACCCGACAAATACAAAACCCGTAACCATGGAAATTGTAAGAAAACAAATCCCACTCGTTTTGAGTAAATATTGAAGAATATGAAAGATGTGGAGAATCTTGGAAACCAAGTAACATTAAAAGCAACTATAAGTTTTTATGGATCTTCAAAGTCCACAATCCAAACAAAATCCAGCAAGTACTTATAGCACGTAAAAAATAACCTACCACACCTATAGAATTGCCATGCAGATAATACAACCTTTAATATGAAGGAACCAAACCACAATAACTTGTTCGCAATAAATATTCTCACAACCATAAAAAAACAAACCAAGAAACAAACTATAAAACATCAAGGTTGTCGTAAAAGGTTTACTAACCTCAAAAGTAGGGTCACAAATGGTTCACGTAAGGTTTTGTGAAGGGAATACCGTAATCGAAGATAGAAAAAACAAGATATTGAAGATGAACAACGTATGAAATGCAAAGGAAAGCGAGAAAACGTAAATGGAAGAAAGAAGAAGCTACCGAGAGGAGAAAAAAGAAGAAGCAAGAAACACATGCGGGAGAGAGTACATAAAGAACAGGGAAAGAAGAACTTAATAAATGACTCGGGGACAAGTGAGACAGTTTCAGTGCAGCCTCAGTGGAAGAAAATATCCACGTAAGAAGTTAAAATTAATGCATGTCACCCCTCGCAACATGAACAGAGAATTTAATTAATGCGAGATGATATTTAATGAAAGACCAGCTTGAAGAAACAGTAACTGTATTGCAACAAAGTGAAAGCAAATTTGAACAATTGAACCAAACCGAAAAAAAATGCATGAGAACCGAGAGCATACATTAATCACCTCAATGCTGAATTGATTATTAAATTAATCAATACCGAATTAATTGAATCCGGTTGCATAATCAAACTAAACCAATTTAAACCCAAGACCCACCCGAACCCAATTCAACAGAGACCACCCGAGGGTTGAACCCGTCGATCAACCCAACCCTAGCCCAACCCGAACCCAATTGAACCTAAAACCCAGCTCCCCAACACACACAAACGACCAAACCCAAGTACCCCGACCCCAAGAAGCGTAATGCCCGTAAAAAAAAATTGAGAAATGAAAAAACACAAAACATCAATCGAAGGTAAAAAAACCACAATCAGCTCAAAATGCAATGAATTAACAACACCTGCACTGTAAAGAGCATCAATCGAAGGAGAAGATGGATGAAAAATGAAAAAAAAACCCAAAGGCAAAAAAAACCGAGAGAGAGGAGAGATTGACCCAAACAAAGGGTGAAAAGCATACCTCATTGACGACCTAGACCGACCCGAGACCACCCGTCGAACCGCCATCGTCAACCGTCCGATCGACCCACACCACCCAGCCCTCGCCGCTTTGCTCCGTGCCGTAGAGGAGAAGAAGAAAACAACGGGCCGTTTTTCGTAATGTAAAATGTAATGGGAATGGACGATTGAAGCCCCGTGTAGATGAAAAAATAAAACGGGTCATTAAGGGTAGAATCGAAACTACACTGCTCCAGTCCACAGTGTTTACTGAGGGGAGCTACAGGAAAAACACCACGCCGTTTATTGTTTGTGTAATTTATAGGAAAGACTAGATTGGTGGCTTGGATGAAGCTGACTAGTTTTTATTTATTTTTTAAAAAAGTTTATTGATTTTTATTATTATAAATATATCATGTAAATAAACTTATTGATAAAAGATTTAATAGAAAAGAAAACTTAAAAGGAATTACAATAACTCTTTTGAGGTAGGTTAATTACTATTTAAAAACTAGTTAGACTAATTAAAGAAAAGAGATGTCAATTGAAAACGAAATTAAAGAACCAAAATTAAAAAAAAAAGTGTTGTTATGCTTGGTTTTGGAAATTTATTTTGTTAACATGATTTAAAAAAATTATAAATGAATGAGCCATTAATCTCAAAAAACTCTTAGTTTTTTTTTCTGGATTTTATTCTTGATTTATTGTAGCTAAGCATAAGTTGATAATGATACTTGTCATGACCCTGATTTTCGGATTCATAACTGACACATAGACGTGGTCCTCCTCTAAAGTTTCATACCCATGTTAAACCAAACTTACATACGATCTTATCTTTTAAATAAGTTAATCAGAATTCAATGCAACATTAATGACAAAATTAATTTCATAATATAATTTGATTGTCTTAATACAAGAGTTAAATATAAACTTTTATAATTGTGGAACACTAACTAGGCATAAGAAAAAAAAATATCAATTGCAACCAAAAGAGCAAGTTTAGAGAGTACAACAAAAATGATCTACAAACAGGTTATAAGCCTGAAAATGATAAATAATAAAAGGGTGAGTTCAACAACTCAGTGGGTAGATAACGTTCAATATACATATACAAGATAATACAACAATGAGAAATATATTTTTGAATGTGATTTTAAGTTCTTTCAGAAAGGTTTCTCAAATAGGTTAATAAAAATATTATAAGGTACTCTTCAAAAAATCAAAATACAATGAGCATGAGGCTCCATACTGTGGGATGATCAGTCCACACAGGTTGGTAACTCCTCCAACCAACTAGGGTTTTCGAGATATGATGTGCATACAACTAACACTATCCTATTAGCATGGATATTTTGATTGACATACCTTAGTTTATATCATAACTAAACCAACATAATCATTTCACAAAACTCAAATCATGACATCAATTAAATAGTAGCTATCAATTCAAAAGTGTATATTGACTCATATCAAGAATTTAAATTCAATAATTAATTATATTTTACGGTAACAAAAAAATAATAATTAACATATATATTATTAAGATTAATGTGTATTAGCAATTTAAATATTATAATATTTTTAATACATATTAAAAATTATTCACTCACTACTTATATTCAAAAACAAATCAAAATCAGATATTAAAGTATACTCAAGTATAAAATGCACACCTTTCCTGACACACAACGTGATGGATTGTTGCTCGGCACAAACTTCTTGAGCAGAAATAACCCAGAAGCCTAATATTCTTCATCATTGACCATAGGGTGCATGGGGGAAACTTCTCTACCTGAAATAACCCAGAAGCCTACAACGATGATGAGCAAACTTCTCTACCTGAAATACCCTTGTGATGCTTGGTGTTGGAAATTTATTTTGGTAACATGATTTAAACAAGTTATAGATGAATGAGAAATTAATCTCAAAGAACCTTTGATTTTCCCATATTTTATTCTTGATTTATGGTAGCTAAGCAAAAGTTGATAATGATAAAAATTAATTCTTTAACCTTTTAGCTTCCAAAATTCACTATAAAATAGAGGGGTGAAGGACGAGTTTTCAATTTGAATTTTTTATATTTTACATTTTTTTAACCTTATATTTTAGTGTTTTCTTATAATTTTAAGTTTTGTTTTTCCTCCTACATCTAGAGTTTGGATTCATATTATTGTCGGACATTTGAATTTTATATTATTTGATTAAAACATATTTTTTTATAAATGCATATTCATTTTCATCTGGCTAGATGGCTATATGGCTTGCAATGGTATATGTTTATTCCTATATCGATCTTGTGCACAAGGAAATCCTACACTTACAGTGTAATAACTTCATTTTTTATAAGCTCGGCCATTATTGATAAAACAAAAATTGGCCATGATGTTTGCCTTTATGAGGGCTTCACCAATCATGCATATCCTCTGGGTTAACAGCTTCAACAAAAGCTCCACCCCAATGTGAAGCCAATTGTTGAACACTTGAACTTGGTGAGTGAACGTGTGGATCCACCCCAGTGTTGAAACTTTGAAAAAGCTCATCTGAAAATAATGGTAGGTACAACTTTAGCAAAGGAAAGCAGCAAGCTGTGTTCCACCATTTTCCTTTTTGTTACACTGTAATTTTACTCTCTACTTTTTGGCAAAGACGTGGGCTCATCAGTTAGAGAGAAAAAAATAGTGTTTAACTTATTTTTTATTGAAAAATAAAACAGTGTGTTTGGTTTTGAGACTAGCTAGACAATTGTTTAGCATGTGTTTTTGATTTTTTGCACTTCAACAGGGGTGCCATTTGCAGAGCAAAAAATGGTACCCCGTGAGCTCATGCAGACAAGGTAAAATATTGCCCCCACCTTGGGGCCACCTTCTATATATATATATTAAAAAATATTTATTTTTGTTTTTATTTAAAAATACCTTAACAAAAGAGTAAAAAATTATATATAAAATTAATAATTATATTGTTGGAGGGTTTTTTAAAAGCAATTATTTAATAATATAACTTATTCCTATTAATTTTATAATTAAACTACATATAAAATAATTGTATTATATTTAAAATAATATAAAAAATAGCTCTCCAAAATAGTTTTTATCATTAAAGCATACATTAATAAAAAAATATATATATACACATTATTTAAAGAGTTATTTTAAAGCTTTCACTCTTAACAATGGCTATTATAATTGGAGTTGCCCTTATATCTTTAACCGTCCATGTAAGTTGTACCAGCCAGTCCTTACCCTACACGCCAACAACCGTCAACAAAGTGGAACGACTGAAGAATCAAGGGTAATGTTTTATTTTCAACATTTACATATTAAATAAGTTGTTTAACATATTTATTATGTAACATAGTTTCATTTATTGAATTTGTTTTTCCAGCTTAATGATGCTCGACAAATGTATGCTTCAGTCGTTGGCAAACGATTTCATCTGGAACATTGTTGGGTTATCTTGAAAAAAGAACCCAAATGGCAATTTGAACGTGCAAGTCTTCATCAGAAGTCAAACAAGAAACAAAAAAATCATGGAAACGCAAGTCCAGCTACTTCAACTCCATCAACCGGTGATTCTGTTTTTTTAGGAGAAGATAGTGATACATTTGTTTACCAAAATAGACCAATTGGTCAGAAAGCTGCAAAGGAACGACTTAGACGCAGACAAGGAAAAGAGAAAGATGGGGAGACAAGTGTATCCACTAGGTTACAGCAATTGAATGAAACCTTTGTTGACATTGAGGAAAAAAAAGAGAAAGATGGGGAGACAAGTGTATCCACTAGGTTACAGCAATTGAATGAAACCTTTGTTGACATTGAGGAAAAAAAAGACAAAGACAGAAAAATCATGTTGGAGCAAAATGCTTTATTGCTTAAACAAAAGCAAGAGAAACAAGAAATGGAGATTCTGAAGATGGATACTTCTACAATGAATCCAATGGTTGCAGAATGATGGAAATTCTAGCAAAAAGGAGGTCCAGTTAATTATGTAGTTAATTTCATTTAATTATGTGTAATGGAATGTCTTTTAATTAATTATGTAAGAACTTATTGATTATTTGTTAATGTGTTAACTTTTATTTGTACTTTTTCTAACACTCAATTTTTTTTAAAATATTCTGGATCTTTTAATTATAATTAACTTCATTTTTTTAAAAAACAATAATTTTATTGTTAGCGGGTTTCTCAAAAATAATTATTTAATTATATAACTCACTCATATTAATTGTATAATGAATTGTATAATTACACTATATACAAAATAATTAAATTTTATTTAAAATAAATTTCAAAAAATGGCTCTTAAAAATGGCTCTTACCATTGGAGACCACATTACCTCAAGAGCCATTTATACACTATTCAAAGAGCCATTTCTATCATTTGCCTCTTAAAAATGCCTCCTACCATTGGACTTGCTCTAACACCCTTACCTTGCAGGCACTTTGTGGTGCCATTAATCTCAACTCAGTTCTGTGTCAGTCCTCTCACCTCAGCCCCCCCTCTCACTTCAGCTTCTCGAGTAGCCTTGCCGGACTGTTACAGGTAGTCTCTCCCTCTAAATCGTCTCTCTTTTCTCTACCAGCTGCAGAAAACTCGAACCTCTCCATTTGTGAAGATACCTTTTCTCATTCAGATAATTCTCTCTGTCAGCTCTGCTGCTCTTTCTGTCAGCTCTTTCACCTTTTCTCCTCCCGGCCTTTGCTGTCTCTTCTGCTGTTTGTGGTGGATTGTTCTCTTTCTCATCGTTTGGTGCCGGAGATTATCATCAGCCACTGCCTACCCCACCACGACTTCACCAGAGCACCGTTCTATAGCCGGATTCGCCTCCTGGAAGACCATCGACATGTCCACATGGCATCCATGAATGAAAGAAGTCCTTTTGACTTTTTTTTCACTGCCATCTGCTTCTCTGTCTGAATCTATCCTTATCCACAACCACACAAGCCGAAGCTCTATCACTCGTCTCTAATACACTTCCTCAGGTAATTGACCTTGATTATTTTTTGCTTTTATTTCATACCATTAGTAATTAGTATTAGTATTAGTAATTAGTAAAAGAGCTAAAACAGCTCGGCCAGTCACTGTTTACCCACACTCATGTGCACTGTGGACTGGCCATTTTTCACTCCTGCTTCGCGCGTGTATATGCACTTGTCTTTGTTTTTTTTTTTTTTTGCCTGAGATACTTTTTATAATTTCTATGGTGTAAATAACAAAGAAAAGCCTGTGGCCGAGTGGCTCGCCTGCGCGCCGCAGCGCGCAGGGGTTCGAACCCCTCAGTCATCAAATTGGTTGCGCTGGAAATCCAGCGTGTACGTGTTGCTTTTCCTTTTTTTTTTTTGCCCTTTTTTGTTTTTTTATTATTATTATTGGTTGTGCTGGAAATCCAGCGTGTACGTGTTGCTTTTCCTTCTATTTTTTTCCTTTTTTTTATTATTATTCTAATTAATGATATTTGAAAGCAACTGTCCATTTGAAAGTGGCAGAAATTAGTAAAACAGTAAAAAAAAGGAAGCGAAATCTAAGATCAGGCAAATACAAAACAAATTCAAAATAGAAATTATTAGGAAAAACATAGCAATTATTTGATAAACATTAAAATCTGTTTTCATTTATTTTTCACATATTTAAAGAATATAAACAAATAAAAATTCCCGTTAAAATAAAAAAACATAAAACACATTTTCAAACAGTATTGAATAGTGAAAATTATTTTTTTACTCAAATCGGCAACGTAGAACATATATTTTTTTTAAAAATTTTCAAATAAAATAATTTTTTCAGCTAATAATTTTTTTTTTGTTTTATCATCTATTATATTTTTTTATGTGCTCTTTCTTTTAATTTTTTTATTGGTTTTATTGTCATTATTTTCAAGTTAGATGAATTTTTTCCCCTGATAATTATGTTTTTTTTAGTTATTATGATTTTTTTTCCTTTTATTTATTTCTGTCTTTATTCATCATTAACACAATAATAATAATATTAATAATAATAATAATATATTCTTTTTCTTGTTTACTCTTTTGTTAATGTTTTGGGTGTTTTTTCTTTCGGGATAATTTGATAATTTTAATTGTTTTTGCAATAATAGCAATAGTCATTTTGTATCTAATATTACTGGGGATAAAAGACAACTCAAGAACAAAAAATAGACAAATTTACCTAGGTTATCTATAATTAAAAAACGATACAAGTCACTTTTATCTCGATTATACTGTTCCTTTTAAACGGCAAACAAGTCATTATTATATGTTTTAATATTTATTGCATATTATCGCCTAAAAATATATAAAAAGAAAAATAAAATGACCTCGGATTTTTTATTGGTTTTATTGTCATTATTTTCAAGTTAAATGAATTTTTTCCCCTGATAATTATGTTTTTTTTTTAGTTATTATGATTTTTTTTCCTTTTATTTATTTATGTCTTTATTCATCATTAACACAATAATAATAATAATAATAATAATAATAATAATAATAATAATAATAATAATATATTCTTTTTCTTGTTTACTCTTTTGTTAATGTTTTTGAGTTTTTTTTCTTTCGGGATAATTTGCTAATTTTAATTGTTTCTGCAATAATAGCAATAATCATTTTGTATCTAATATTACTGGGGATAAAAGACAACTCAAGAACAAAAAATAGACAAATTTACCTAGGTTATCTACAATTAAAAAACGATACAAGTCACTTTTGTCTCGATTACACTGTTCCTTTTAAACGGAAAACAAGTTATTATTATATGTTTTAATATTTATTGCATATTATCGCCTAAAAATATATAAAGAGAAAAAAAAATGACCTCAGATTTTTTATTGGTTTTATTGTCATTATTTTCAAGTTAGATGAATTTTTTACCCTGATAATTATGTTTTTTTTTTTTTTTAGTTATTATGATTTTTTTTCCTTTTATTTATTTCTGTCTTTATTCATCATTAACACAATAATAATAATAATAATAATAATAATAATAATAATAATAATAATAATAATAATAATAATAATAATAATAATAATAATATATTCTTTTTCTTGCTTACTCTTTTGTTAATGTTTTGAGTGTTTTTTTTTTCGGGATAATTTGATAATTTTAATTGTTTTTGCAATAATAGCAATAGTCATTTTGTATCTAATATTACTGGGGATAAAAGACAACTCAAGAACAAAAAATAGACAAATTTACCTAGGTTATCTACAATTAAAAAACAATACAAGTCACTTTTGTCTCGATTACACTGTTCCTTTTAAACGGAAACAAGTCATTATTATATGTTTTAATATTTATTGCATATTATCGCCTAAAAATATATAAAGAGAAAAAAAAATGACCTCAGATTTTTTATTGGTTTTATTGTCATTATTTTCAAGTTAGATGAATATTTTCCCCTGATAATTATGTTTTTTTTTAGTTATTATGATTTTTTTTCCTTTTATTTTTTTCTGTCTTTATTCATCATTAACACAATAATAATAATAATAATAATAATAATAATATATTCTTTTTCTTGCTTACTCTTTTGTTATTGTTTTTGAGTGTTTTTTCTTTCGGGATAATTTGATAATTTTAATTGTTTTTGCAATAATAGCAATAGTCATTTTGTATCTAATATTATCGGGGATAAAAGACAACTCAAGAACAAAAAATAGACAAATTTACCTAGGTTATCTACAATTAAAAAATGATACAAGTCATTTTTGTCTCGATTACACTGTTCCTTTTAAACTGCAAATAAGTCATTATTATATGTTTTAATATTTATTGCATATTATCGCCTAAAAATATATAAAGAGAAAAAAAAAATGACCTCAGATTTTTTGCAAGAAAAAAATTAATATCAACATTCTTACATACATTTAATATAATAATATGATGAATAAATCTTATAAAAAAAATGGTTGTGAATTTTAATTTTGTGCTCTTTTGTTCAGGTTTATTTCTTAAAAAAAATAAACAAATTGGATTTTTAATATTTAAGATCTAATATTACCCGGGAAAAAATACAACTCAAAAAAACAAAAGGTAAACAAATTTGACTACATTATCTACAATTAATTAATATACGAGGCACTTTCCGTTTCGACTACACTGTTCTTTTTAGACGACAAATAAGTAATTATAGCACGCAAAAAATTTATATTTATTTTTTAAAAAAATTGCAATATTTTTATTTATAATGTGTCAGATCTAATATTACGAGGAAAAAAAGGCTAACTCATATTTTTTTTTCAAATTTATCTAGATTATCTACAATTAAAAAATATAAAAATCACTTCCCATTTCGATCACACTATATAGTATGTGAGAGTAAGTATATGTGTTTAATATTTATTTAATATTGTCGCCTAAAAATATATATAGAGAGAAAACAAGTGACCTACGATTTCTTGCAAAAAAAAATTAATATCGGTATTCTTAAATATATTGAATATAATAATATGATGAATAAATCTTATAAAAAAACTTTGGCTTTGAATTTAAATTTATATTTTTTACTCTTTTTTTTTTTCGTTTTAAGAAACAAAGACCTTTTTTACATGTATTTTTTATTTTTTAGTGTCAAAGTCAGTTGTTCTTTTTTAACCGAGTTAACCGAGTATCCGTGACAACAAATTTCTAATAAATCATTTCACCTTCTTAGCAAATTTTCTAACAAATTTTTTCAAAAGTTTTTTAGCAATAGCAATATTCAATCACATTTTGGTTGAAAAAAACCATTTTCAACAAATTTTATTAATTACATTTTCAAAATTTTTTATTAATTACAATTATACTAATTAAATATGGAAATAATAAAATAAAATATTTATAAAATCAATTAATTTTTTACATAGATAAAAAAGCCTAGCAGAGCGGGCAAATCGGCTCGTTTCTTTTCCAACACATGTAGGTTGAGTTTTCTAAGCAAAAAGAAACGTACTGGTTTTTAAATTACTGATATGAAAAGCTGTGTAGTTATTGATGTAAATGTTGTTCCTCAAAGTTTTTTTTGGTATAAAAATATATTAAAATAATAATTTTTTATTTATTAAAAATTATTTTTATATCATCACATCAAAGCATATTAAAATATCAAAAACACTAAAAAGAAATATAATTTTAAATAAAAAATAAAAAAAATCATATTTTTTCATAAGTATTTTTGATAATCACGATAAGCACTCCAAAAAACCCCCTGGAAAAAAGAGAGAGAAGAAGAACACTTTGATCTTTGGAGTGGTTTAGCTTGACTTTGGTCTAGACAGAAGAACACTTGTGATCAAGTTCTTATCTTAAATTTAGCTTCGTTTTTTTTTCACAGTTAGTTTAAGTTCCATTTTAATTCAATATTTTGAAAGCTCTTTCTGATGTCCGTAGGTAGGGATACAGACGAAAAAATGAGTGGAGGAAGTGATCCATTTTGGTTTTATGTTGAGAAAATGGCTGATGGTTCTATGAAGTGCGTTTTTTGTGAGCGTATATATCCTAAAACTACTGCCCATTTAAGGATAAAACATCATTTGGCAAGAGTTGCAAGGTATGGTACTACACTTTGTGAAAAAGTAACTCCAGATGCTCAACGAGCAATGCTTGATCAGCTTCCTAACAGAATGCATGTGAGTATGCCAAGTTCAGAAATGCAAGGACAACCACTTTTGGATGTTGACCTGTCAACATGGGTGGATAGCTTGATTTTGCCTATGCCTGATGCACTCGAGACTGGATTGGAAACAGAGCCAGCAGATCAACCATTTGAAATGGATATGAATAACATCCCATCTTCATTGATGAGGGATGTTGAGTTCAGCCGTGGTAAAGAGAAGATGACTTGGGAATTGATGCCGTATGTTGGTGAGAGAGGAAGCTCTTCTAAAAGGCCTGTAGATAGGAGTGTGCCAAGTTCAAGCAATAATGAGGCAACTAATGCAGCATCAACTCCTTTTCGGGGTTTAGCAATTGAACAAGAAGAACAACCTTGTTTGGATGAGGCAACTCCAGATGTTCAACGAGCAGCGTTTGATCAGCTTCCTAACAGAATGCATGGGAGTATGCCAAGTTCAGAAATGCAAGGACAACCACTTTTGGATGATGAACTGTTATGGTTGAATAGCTTGATGCAGCAAGAGATTTTGCTTACTGATGAAAACGTTGCTC
Source organism: Salix suchowensis (assembly GCA_029030765.1). Lineage (NCBI taxonomy): Eukaryota > Viridiplantae > Streptophyta > Magnoliopsida > Malpighiales > Salicaceae > Salix > Salix suchowensis. Next base: position 12,012,459 of record CM054996.1, on the reverse strand, counting down.
CTGGCATGCTTATGCCTGATGCACCCGAGACTGGATTGGGAACAGAGCCAGCAGATCAACCATTTGAAATGGATATGAATAACATCTCATCTTCATTGATGCAGTCTGTTGGTGAGAGAGGAAGCTCTTCTAAAAGGACTGTAGATAGGAGTGTGCCAAGTTCAAGCAATAATGAGGCAACTAATGCAGCTTCAACTCCTGTTCGGGGTTTAGCAATTGAACAAGAAGAACAACCTCGTTCGGATGATGGACAAGGAGGGATGGATATCTTGATTGGTGGGGAGACTGAGCTTGTTGAGCAACCTAGAGCTGCTGTCGTACTTATGACAGATGAACCCGAGACTAGACAAAGAATAGAGCAAGCACATCAGTCTTTTGAAACGAACACGAAAAGCATCTCGTCCTCATCAATGATGGATGATGTTTTGAGAATGTGTAGAAATATAATGTCTCAGGAATATAAGCATTCTGTTGTTGAGAATGGAAGCTCTTCTGAAAGCCCTGCACATAAGCGACGTAGGACTAGAAGATATTTTTTGCCGACAACGAAGCTAGAGGGCCAAGCGTTTGAAAGAAATATGACAGATGTCTGGTCCTGGCTGTTGAATGATGAGGTCTCATCTATTGGCATTCACGGGATGGGGGGAGTGGGAAAGACAGCTTTCGCTACCCATATCCATAATCAGCTTCGTCATGTTTGTCAAGAGAGACAAGACATTTTTCATCATGTTTGTTGGATTACTGTGTCCCTAGACTTTAGCATTGAAGCATTGCAGGATTGCATTGCGAATTATTTTGATTTAGATCTTGGGGATCAAAAAGATGCGGTGGTGAGAACTGGGATGCTGTTGACAGAGTTGAGTGTGAAAAAAAAATATGTTCTCATTCTTGATGATTTGTGGGATCGTTTTCCTCTTGAGAAAGTGGGAATACCTCTTAGAACAGACGGGTGTAAGTTGGTTTTCACAACTAGATCATTGGACATATGTACAAAAATGGATTGCCAAAAGGCACTCAAAGTGGAGCCTCTTTCTGAGGATGAAGCTGAGAATTTGTTCTATCAAAAATTAGGGCACGGTACTAGACTTTTTCATAAAACGAAACAGATTGCAGAGTGTGTTGTGAAGGAGTGTGCTGGTCTGCCTCTTGGAATCATGACAATGGCTGGAAGCATGAAGGGAGTGGATGATGAATATCGTTGGAGAGATGCATTGCGACGACTGAGAATATCAGAAGTTGGACCAAGTGACATGGAAACTGAGGTATTTCGAGTATTGAAATTTAGCTATGCTCAGTTGAACGATCCAGTACTGCAGAAGTGCTTCTTACACATCACATTATTTCCAAAAGGCAAGATCATCAGGAGAGAGGACTTGATAGAGTATTTGATTGACGAGGGTATTGTCGAAGAAATGAGGAGGCGTGCACAATTTGATAGGGGTCATACCATGCTTGATCAACTTGAAAATGCCAGCTTATTAGAAGGTTCCAGGGACGATGAAAATTACAGATATGTGAAGATGCATGATTTGATTTGGGATATGGCTCGGAAAATATTGAACGAAAGTCTGGGGGGTAGGGTTCAAGCAGGTGCACAATTAACAGAATTACCTGATGGAACATGGTGGAGAGAGAATCTGTTGATAGTTTCTCTTATGGAAAATAGAATCAAGGAAATTCCATCAGACTTTTCACCAAGATGCCCCAATCTTTCAACTTTATTGTTATGCAGAAACTACAAATTGAAATTGGTTGAGTCGTCTTTTTTCCAGCACTTCATCAGTCTCCAGGTTCTTGATCTTTCCGACACAGATATAGAGAAGTTGCCAGATTCTATTTGTCATCTAACGAAGCTCACTGTATTGTTGCTCGGATGGTGTGCAAAGCTGAGTTTTGTACCATCATTAAAAAAGCTTACGGCATTGAAGAAGTTGGATCTCAGTTACACTGGACTTGAAAATTTGCCAAAGGGATTGAAAAGGCTGAAGGATCTCAGGTATCTTAATCTTGATGGAAGTGGGGTGCGTGTTTTACGGCCAGGTATATTATCCAAACTCTCAAAACTACAGTTCCTCAAGCTTCATCAGAAAGTTGGAGTTTTTCTCCCAGTTGAAGGAGATGAAGTCTTTAGCTTAGAGAAGTTGGAAACTTTGGAATGCAACTTCGATGATCTAGAAGGTTGCATGCCTTTCCTTTTTGGAAGTCTTCCTTCACTAATTGCTTGCAAGGTTACTGTAGGAAGACCTTCTTTCTCTTTACTCGAAGATCTAAATTATACAAAATCAAAGTCAGAGCTAGTTACAGAGGCCTGGTTTTATGACCTCATGATTGACAATGCAAATTTTCTGAAGAAAATCTCATTTACAAAAATAGTCATTGTGAATTGTCAAACCATGAGAAGCTTATGTGCATTGGATGGAATTAGAGAGCTTGAGATTCTACACCTTGATGGTTTGATGATCTTAGAAACCCTTTTTGGAGCACCTTCAGATCGATTGGCCTATTACATTAGACGTTCAAATCACCGTCCCCTTAGACGTTCAAATCATCTTCCCCCCTTTTGCTGTCTCAAAGAGATCGTAATACATAGATGTCATAGAATGAAGGTGCTGTTCCCTCCTCGGTTGTTGTCTATACTCCGATTGGAAGTGATTGTAGTCGAAGATTGTCACAACATGGGGGTGATAATTGAAACAGATGAACAGGACAGGATCCATCAGATGGCATTTCCATGGCGTCATTTGAAGGTTTTGGTATTGAAGAAATTACCAAATTTGAATAGCATTTACTCTGGAACACTTGAATGCCATTCTCTCGAAGAAATTACTGTCAATGATTGCCCGCAGCTAACGAGGATCCCGCTCACTATTCTTTTTACAAACCTTAAGAAAATTCAAGTAGATCCTGAAAGTCTGCGAAACTCAATTGGCTATGAAAACATTTTTACAAGCCTTTTTAGAAGACGCGTTGCACAGTTAGAAGAAGAGCTCGATAGCTGGTGAAATGCCAATGACTGGTAAGCAAGCAAGCTTCATTTTCTCCTCTCTTCTTGTTTTTTATCTTAGCGAGAGATAAGATTTTTCTTCATCAAATTTACTCATCTGTTTCAAGATTCATTTCACTGCACCCATTACGTTAATGGTTTTCTTAATCCTGTTTTGCAGTGATTTATTGTGATTAGCTCGTCTCGGCTTGTTCAGGATATGGCACTCACTCTCCAAAATCCATGCATCTTCAGCTGTAAATGTCAAAGTATCACCTAGAATCTTGCACATTCAAAATTGTAATCAATGTAATCCCGTAGTCTTAGGCATCAGCTCAGCTAAATCAATCTATGTGTAGATAACATATAATTCATTAGACTCAGGCGTTAGCTAAATGGAATCCCTTAAATGCAGGTTCCGTTACTACTCAGTTTAGTATTCAAACAAAGATATGTGAAATACATCAAGCTTTCATGGTATCAGAGCTCAACCGATCCACATAAATAAAAAACACAGTCCCTTTTTTTTTTCCCGTGAATTCCACCATGGCCACCACCACTGCCAATCCAACAGCTCAAACCACAAATGACACAAGTCACCCGCTTATCAGCATCAACACTGCAGCTCAAGCTCCACTAAAACTCAACTCTTCAAACTACTCATCCTGGAAACTCCAATTCCAGACCCTCTTTGTAGGGTATGACCTTCTTGGTTACATTGATGGAACCAAGCCCTGTCCTCCTGCAACAATCACACAATCAGATACCACAATAACCAATCCAGCCTACAGTCTCTGGATTCGCCAAAAACAACTGCTTCTCAATGCATTAGTCGGTTCAATCACCCCCAGCCTCGTACCATTCATAGCACAAGCAGAATCATCCAAACAAGCCTGGACAATTTTGGCCAACACATATGCCAAACCCTCAAGAGGAAGAGTCAAACAACTCAAATTTCAACTCAAAAACACAACAAAAGGATCCCTTGGAATATCTGAATTCATGCAGCTAGTCAAAGCCAAAGCTGACGATTTGGCTCTTCTAGGAGCACCAATTGATGATGAAGAGATTACGGACAAAATTCTTGAAGGACTTACCGATGACTACAAGGAGCTTGTTCGTGCAGTTCAGGCACGTGACACATCCATCTCCTTCGACGAGCTTCATGAGAAACTGCTGAATTTTGAAGCTTCTCTTCAACACCTCACCTACAGACACAGCAACCGTCAATGGCGTCCACCACAAACCCATCATACCAATTCATGGCGTCGCTTTCAGTAAATTGCAGAGTGTAATATGGATCTTTTCCTCTCTAGGATGATCTCTCACATGATCCTGAGCTTGAACCGTATTAGAAATGTGTAATATGGATCTTTTCCTCTCTAGGATGATCTCTCACATGATCCTGAGCTTGAACCGTATTAGAAATGCACGAGCCATTGGCCAACGCTATGCCGCAGGGAGAATTTTTTTTTTTGTTTTGTATTTTGGTTTTTATTCTTTTAGTTTTTGGTTTAGTTTGGAGTTCTTTATTTTTTTGGTCCTTTTGAGATAGTGTTTAATTTTTTATTTGTATTTATGTATCTATACTCTTAATTTTGACTTTTAATTTTTATTGTTATTTATCTTTGTATTAAATACAGTTTGCGTTAAAAAATAGAGTAAGTTTAGCTTTGGTGACGTGAAACGAGAGAGAAACTCTCTCTTATGCATGTATAGTGAATGTTCAGCTGTTAGCAATTTTTTATCTGTGTTTTTTTATATGTTTTGTCTATGTGTGGCTTGATATATTTTTAGTTTAAAGTGATTTTTATTTCGAAAAAAATAAATTATTTTTTTTATTTTTTGTAAGATTTATTCTTCATATTATTATATTAAAAATATTTCATAGCACTAAGAATAAATTAATTTGAGATTTAAAAAAAAACTTTATTTTTTATATATATTTTAATGTGTTGATATTAAATAAATATTACAATATATAATTAGCCTAAGATATTTTTAAGAAAAAAACCTTAAAAATAATAATAATTATTATTTTAAACATTTTATCCATGCTAAAATGAATATATATAAAAATTAAATAATTGAAAGTATTGTAGGGTGATTATTTTGCTAAGATGTATAACATTATAAAAAAAATCTAATACCATTATATTTTTTTAACATGTTAAAAATCAAGTTCGATCTAGCGCGAGCGTAGGGCAAGTGACTCGTATATTTTTTCATTATAGATAATTGGGCTCAATTATTTCACTCATTTTGTCTATGTATGACTTTGTATAGTTTTTATTTACGTGATATTAGATCTAAAATATCATGCATAAAAAAGCCGCAAAGGTCAATTTTTACAAAAACATCATTGACTAATGAATTATTTTGATTATTATTTTTATTGTTATTATCATTATTGTTAAGTTGTCACAATTATTATACCTATCATTATAAACATTTTTGTAAATAATTAATATTCTAATTATTATTGGCAATATTATCTTTTCCTTATAAAAAAAAATTAAATTATATTTTTTAAAAGATTTATCCTTCATATTATTATATTGAAAATATTTCAGAACATTGAGATTAAATTAATTTGAGATATTTTCAAAAAAAAACTTAGTTCAATATATATATATTAAGGTATTAATATTAAAAAATATCAAAATATATAATTTAAGAAAAAAACCTTAAAAATTATTGTTATCATTATTTTAAACGCCTTATCAATGATAAAATGAATATATATAAAAACTAAATAATACAAAATTTTGTAGGCTAATTATTTCGTTTAGATGTATAGCATTATAAAAAAAATCTAGGACCATTAATGTGTTTTTTACATGTTAAAAAATCTAGTTCTTGCTGCGACGAAGCGTAGGGCAAGTGACCCATATATTTTTTCATTGTAGATACTTTGAGATTAAATTAATTTGATATTTTTTTTAAAAAAAGTAGTTCATTTTTTTATATATTTTAAGACATTAATATTAAATAAATATCAAAATATATAATTTAAGAAAAAAAACCTTTAAAATAATTGTTATCATTATTTTAAACGTCTTATCCATGATAAAATGAATATATAAATATTGTTATTTTTATTATCATTGAAATTATAATTAGTATTATTATCATTATTATAATTGTGTTTTATTTTTTTAATATTTAATTTCAAACATCAAATTATTATGTGAACTAATTATAAACAAAACTGCTGGTTGCTAATAGAACAATCATTATAATTTTACATAATGGTTAATTTCAGGACATATAAAATTAGTCAAGATGTATGAAAACTGATCTGTATACTCGTATTAATAAATAAATAAATAAACAACACAATGCTTCTACTAGGGTTCTTTGCGCTTTTTACACTTTCTGCGAAATGCAAGTGTGGTTATGATAACATTCTTTAAGGCCCCGTTTGTTTGCTGGAAAGTGGTTTCCTTTTGGAAAGTGAATTCTGGGGAAAGTGAATTCCTGGAAAGTGAATTCCTGGAGAGTGAATTCCAATGTTTGGCAGTGTTATGGAAAATGAACTGGAAAACACTTTCCAGTGTTTGTTTGTGTTATGGAAAATGAACTTGAAAATAATTTATGAATAAATTAATTTTTTTTCCAAGTTTATCTAATATATATAAAATATTTAATCACTTAAAATAAAAAAATGAAATCTAAAAAGTATAATGATGATTTTTTTATTATATCCTATATTCATACATAGCTTAGTAAACAAGCAATTGCACAACATGCAAGTCATTGGAACATCCCTGTATTCAACTTTGTGTGCAAACAACCAACATGTAGCAAATCCGGGAATAAGAAAATGTGAACAATCAAACCAGGTGTGCAAGAAGATCTGGTACGAAAGCCTCTTCAAAGGGAAGAATGAGATGATATATATATACGAGGAAGTACATGGAACAACATGGATCAATTGGTACATTCATTCAGCTCCAACAGAGTCAGTTTTCTAGAGCATATGTGAGGTTTATCTGATTAGATGATCTGAATTATAATCTTATTGTATACCAATTGGACAAAGCCTTGTAACATGAACAACAATACGATTGGGTCGGGGGTCTTCACAATTCATGCCACAAAAAACAAAACGTAAATCTATTCTTAAAGAACAACCCAGCAGCAAACCTACCTATTGACCTTAAAAATTCAACCCAGCCACCCAAGAGCCCTGAACATGAAGATCCATTATATCCACCGCAGTCTCCCCTGATGTTCCACATGCAGTTGAATTTTTCCCCATCTTGACTCTCTGTTTCACCTGTAATAGTTGTGTCATCCATAGTATCAAATGATTCATGAGGGGCTGACACATCCACGCTTACAAATGCATCATCATGTTTGGTTTTTGCTTCATAATCTGGAATATCTGAGTTTCCTAATGGAACAACTCTTGCAGCCTTATCATCAATAGACTGGCTACTTTCCCCTTCATAAGGTTTTGAGGAATCAATATGATTCTCATCAACCCAACCTTCCTCCACAGACCTTTGCCCAGACATCATGACCCGAGTTGTTTCAGCTACTCTTGTTTCAAATTGTCGGTGGAATTGGTGGATCAACGACCACAACATCAACATTAACATCGGGAGCCCCCGAAGACACCAAAGAATCTACCTTTCCCGAATCGGAATCACTCGAGATTTAACTTCCCATTCACGAACCTGTTTCAATCCCTGCTGCGTTTCCAGATGCTTGACGCCTCATCGACATCGATTCATGCTTCTCGGACGCACTAGAATTTTTTTTGGATCGTCCATGGTCAGCTACTCGCCTTTTATCGTCCTTCTTACAGCGAAATTGCTGAAGGCGATAATTCAAAACAAAGATTCAGATTCCAACCAATTACATTGAATCTTTACTTCCAATCTAACCCTAAAAAAGAAAAAAAGAAAAAAACAAAAGCTTTAACACATCACACATTGTCCATACAAGATATCTCCTACAGTTACAGCTAATCATATCCGATTTTGATTTTTTTTCTTTACAAACCCACAACAATGGATTTTCATTTTTCCCTTCCGATTTAGCTTCCTCGGCGTTCCTGAGATTAAAACCAAAAGCAAAATTCACAACATTCTGGTCTACATTTTCTCCTACTCTATATATATTAAAAAAAAAAAAAACTCATTTAGCTACATTTCAGCGCCAACCAATCAAATTGTAAAAAGCACCGAATCAATCAATCAATAATAAAAATAAACGAATGAAAGGTAATAACAAATAATGCTAATAATAAGAAGAAGAAGAGTACTTTTTTACGACCGGCGGCGAGCTGATCGGTACGACTCTTGTTCTTGTCCATCCTCCGATCCGCTCCGTTTTTACTCCCCACCGTTACTTGTCACTGATCACCTCCTGCTACTACTCCAATTCTCGTGCTCACCATCAGATTTTCTTCAATTCATTTAAAAATACAAACAAACCAAATCAAAATCACCCTCACTAAGAACATTATTCACTCTATACAGCACTGATATTTTCTTTGCCAAGCAGGAACACAGAGAGAGAAGGAAGGAAATACCTTTGATTTCGATTCGGATTGGTATTCGGTTCTGGAGGACTTGGTTGCGAGTTTTCTAGGAAAGGACGTGATTTTGCTGCGAGTGTTTGCTTGCTATGCTATGGACTGAGAGGGAGGCGTGAGGAGAAGAGAGGAGGCGAGAGGGTCTGGTTTTGCTATAGAAAAGGGTGCAGAGAGATGAGGGAAAGAGATGAGGGACTGGAGAGGGAGGCGAGAGGAGGCGAGAGGCTAGGGTGCAGAGATGAGTGAAAGAGATGAGGGAAAGAGACGTGCTGCAGAGAGATGAGGGAAAGAGATGGGTCACGCGGAAAGTGTATTCCGCTCGTTCGGAGCGGAATTCACTTTCCGCGTGTTAAGTGAAAATTTAAGTTGACCGGAAAAGTGGGGAAAAGCAATTCCGTTGACTTCACTTTCTAAAATGTTTCCAAACACTGGAAAGTGAGGAAAGTGAATTCCTGGAATTCACTTTCCTTGAAACAAACAAGGCCTAAGTTAAGCATGTTTTACTTGGGCAAGCAATGCATAACGCATCGTGAAAACAAAAGTAAGATTCTACGAATTATCTTCACTAACATAGTTGATCTATGAGAACTATGAGAGCATTTAAATTGAAAAAAAGTGTTGTGGATTCATGTGATTTAGATATTTTTACATGGCAAAAAGGAGGAGTAGTATTATGAGAGCATGTAAATTGTCTTTGTCTGAGAAGGCTGGCTCCACAGTATGAAACCACTTTGAAGGAGCTTCCCTTGACCATGAACAAGTGTTTTGCATCCCCTTCATGGCTGTTTACGTTTCCAACAAGTAACTTGATTGATCATATACAGATTTTTTTTCCCCATCAAGTAACTTTACCATGCACATGCAAATGATAAGTTGTTAAATTAATATTAATAAATTAATTTACAGTCTATAACATAACTAAATATTTTTATAATTAATTTTTTATAACCAGATATAAAAAAAATTATTTTCTAGAAAAAACTTAATTTGTCAAAAACCAGCAAACAAACGTACGTACTGGTTCTATCCTTATCCACAACCACACAAGCCGAAGCTCTATCACTCGTCTCTAACACACTTACTCTTCGGCCCGTCCATCTTCTTTTTTTCTTTCTGATTTAATCAAATCATTGGATAACATCTTGCTCCTGCTCAGGTATTTAAGTTTGATTATTTTTTGCTCTTATTTCATACCATTTCTTTTCCAACACATGTAGGTTGAGTGTTCTAAGCAAAAAAAACGTACTGGTTCTGTTATTACTGATATGATCAGTTGTATAGTTACTGGGAAAAAAGAGAAAAGAATAAGACTATCTTTTAGAAAATAATATAAATTATATTCTGGTTTCAACTAACAACTTAAGTTTCTAAATGATTCCATTACATGGTATTAGATTGTTGATCCAATAATTATGAGTTTGAATTTTATCATTCTCATTCTATTTTATGAAAAACCAAGCATAAGAAATTGTGTATCTTTACAAGTTTCAATTTTAAAATACTTTCACTTGATGATATGTGTTAGATGATGTGTTTAAAGAATAATAAATCATATTATTGTGGAACCTCATCTAAAAATAATAAAAACTTTCGCTTGAGTTTTTATATTTTGATTTATAGGTGAGTTTTTAGCATTAAATCATATTCTAGAACTTCATCTAAAAACTCAAGCTTTTATGTGATATACTTCACCTTAACTTTAGCTTCTTCTTTTTTTTTCTCAGTTAGTTTAAGTTCCATTTTAATTCAATATTTTGAAAGCTCTTTCTGATGTCCGTAGGTAGGGATACAGACGAAAAAATGATTAGAGGAAGTGATCCATTTTGGTGTTATGTTGAGAAAATGGCTGATGGTTTTTTGAAGTGCGTTTTTTGTGGGAGTGTATTTGCTGGAAGTACTTCCATTTCAAGGATAAAATATCATTTGGCAGGCGTCAAAGGGGGTGGGGTTAAACTTTGTGAAAAAGTAACTCCAGATGTTCAACGAGCAGCGTTTGATCAGCTTCCTAACAGAATGCATGGGAGCATGCCAAGTTCAAGCAATAATATAATAGCTACTGCAGGTTCAGATCGTCCGCAAGATTTAGAAATGCAAGGACAACCACTTTTGGATGATGACCTGTCATGGATGGATAGCATGACCGGGGGAGAGATTTTTCTTACTGATGAAAACGTTGCTCCTGGCATGCCTATGCCTGATGCACCCGAGACTGGATTGGGAACAGAGCCAGCAGATCAACCATTTGAAATGGATATGAGTAACATCTTCATTGCTGAGAGAGGAAGCTCTTCTAAAAGGCCTGTAGATAGGAGTGTGCCAAGTTCAAGCAATAATGAGGCAACTAATGCAGCTTCAACTCCTGTTCGGGGTTTAGCAATTGAACAAGAAGAACAACCTCGTTCGGATGATGGACAAGGAGGGATGGATATCTTGATTGGTGGGGAGACTGAGCTTGTTGAGGAACCTAGAGCTGCTGTCGTACTTACGACAGAGGAACCCGAGACTAGACAAAGAACAGAGCAAGCACATCAGTCGTTGGTGGATGATGTTTTGAGAATGTGTAGAAATATAATGTCTCAGGAATATAAGTATTCTGTTGTTGAGAGAGGAAGCTCTTCTGAAAGCCCTGCACATAAGCGATGTAGGACTAGAAGATATTTTTTGCCGACAACGAAGCTAGTGGGCCAAGCGTTTGAAAGAAATATGAAAGATGTCTGGTCCTGGTTGTTGAATGATGAGGTCTCATCTATTGGTATTCACGGGATGGGGGGAGTGGGAAAGACAGCTTTCGCTACCCATATCCATAATCAGCTTCGTCATGTTTGTCAAGAGAGACAAGACATTTTTCATCATGTTTGTTGGATTACTGTGTCCCAAAAATTTAGCATTGAAGCATTGCAGGATTGCATTGTGGAATATTTTGATTTAGATCTTGGGGATCAAAGAGATGCGGTGGTGAGAGCTGGGAAGTTGTGGACAGAGTTGACTGTGAAAAAAAAATATGTTCTCATTCTTGATGATTTGTGGGATCATTTTTCTCTTGAGAAAGTGGGAATACCTCATAGAACAGACGGGTGTAAGTTGATTTTCACAACTAGATCATTGGACATATGTACAAAAATGGATTGCAAAGATACACTCAAAGTGGAGCCTCTTTCTGAGGGTGAAGCTTGGAATTTGTTCGTTGAAAAAATTAGGGCACGGTGCTAGACTTTTTCCTGAAACGAAACAGATTGCAGAGTCTGTTGTGAAGGAGTGTGCTGGTCTGCCTCTTGGAATCATGACAATGGCTGGAAGCATGAAGGGGGTGGAGCTTGAATATCGTTGGAGAGATGCATTGCTACGACTGAGACTACCAGAAGTTGGACCAAGTGACATGGAAACCGAGGTATTTCGAGTATTGAAATTTAGCTATGCTCAGTTGAACGATCCAGAACTGCAGAAGTGCTTCTTACACATCACACTATTTCCAAAAGGAAAGATCATCCGGAGAAAGGACTTGATAGAGTATTTGATTGATGAGGGTATTGTCAAAGAAATGTGGAGTAGGAGTTCACAATTTGATAGGGGTTATACCATGCTTGATCAACTTGAAAATGCCAGCTTATTAGAAGGTTCCAGGGACGATGAAAATTACAGATATGTGAAGATGCATGATTTGATTTGGGATATGGCTCGGAAAATATTGAACGAAAGTCTGGGGGGTAGGGTTCAAGCAGGTGCACAATTAACAGAATTACCTGATGGAACATGGTGGAGAGAGAATCTGTTGATAGTTTCTCTTATGGAAAATAGAATCAAGGAAATTCCATCAGACTTTTCACCAAGATGCCCCAATCTTTCAACTTTATTGTTATGCAGAAACTACAAATTGAAATTGGTTGAGTCGTCTTTTTTCCAGCACTTCATCAGACTCGAGGTTCTTGATCTTTCCGACACAGATATAGAGAAGTTGCCAGATTCTATTTGTCATCTAACGAGGCTCACTGTATTGTTGCTCGGATGGTGTGCAAAGCTGAGTTATGTACCTTCATTAGCAAAGCTTAAGGCATTGAAGAAGTTGGATCTCAGTTACACTGGACTTGAAAGTTTGCCAGAGGGATTGAAAAGGCTGAAGGATCTGAGGTATCTTAATCTTGATGGAAGTGGGGTGCGTGTTTTACGGCCAGGAATTTTACCTAAACTCTCAAAATTACAGTTCCTCAAGCTTCATCAGAAATTTGGAGTTTTTCTCCCAGTTGAAGGACATGAAGTCTTGAGATTACAGAGGTTGGAAACTTTGGAATGCAACTTCCGTGATCTAGAAAATTTCGGAATTTTCGACCGCGCAGGTGTTCTTCCACAAATTGCTTGCAAGGTTACTGTAGGAAGACCTTCTTTCTCTTTACTCGAAGATCTTAATTATACAAAATCGGAGTCAGAGCTAGATACAGAGGCCTGGTTTTATGACCTCATGAATGACACTGCAAGTTTTCTATCCGGAATCTCATTTAGAAAAGTAGTCATTGTGAATTGTCAAAACATGAGAATCTTATGTCCATTTTATTGGAGTGGTAGGCTTGAGATTCTTCACCTTGATGGATTGATGATCTTAGAAACCCTTTTTGTAGCTCCTTCAGATCGATTTCCTGGTCCCAGCTTTCGCGATCTCAAAGAGATCGTAATACATAAATGTCATAGAATGAAGGTGCTGTTCCCTCCTTGGTTGTCGTCTAAACTCCAATTGGAAGTGATTGTAGTCGAAGATTATCACAACATGGGGATGATAATGGAAACAGATGAAGAGGACAGGGCCCATCAGATGACATTTCCATTGTTTCTTATGAATTTGAAGGTTTTGGTATTGAAGAAATTACCAAATTTGAATAGCATTTACTCTGAAAGACTTGAATGCAATTCTCTCGAAGAAATTACTGTAAATGATTGCCCGCAGCTAACGAGGATCCCGCTCACTATTCCTCATACTCTTAAGAAAATTCAAGTAGATCCTGAAAGTTTGCGAAACTCAATTGAGTGGGCTATCATTTCTGAAGAACCTGTCTCTAACCCACAAGAAGATGCGCTGCACAGTTAGAAGCAGAGCTCGCTGGTGAAATGCAATGACTGGTAAGCGAGCTTCATCTTCTTGTTTTATTTCTTAGATTTTTCTGCATCAAATTTACTCATATGTTTATGGTTTTTTAATCCTGTTTTGCAGTGATTTATTGTGATTAGCTCCTCTCGGCTTGTTCAGGATATGGCACTCACTCTCCAAAATCCATGCATGAAGCTGTAAATTGCAGAGTGTAATATGGATCTTTTCCTCTCTAGGATGATCTCTCACATGATCCTGTGTTTAGAAATGCATTTGACTTTTGAACATTCTGTAATTGAGTTACAATTACCCTTAAAAATTAAAAAAGAATTATAGTACAATATTTAATACTTTAAGTTATTTTGTTTTTAAAAGCACTTTCGGACTGCCATGTTAAACAGTTACTTACTATTATGTCAAGGATGCAATTAGAATTCTATGATAGTTAGGGATTGTTTTGTTTTTTGGTATCATAGCCCAAGACTAATAGTAAAGGTAATGGATATTATAAGGACTGAAATAAACACAAAATGTCATGCTGTTTATGAAACCTTTCTTCTATGCGTCAATGAATGAATCTTATAGGCAGATAGAAAGCAACTTTCTAAATGTCAATCCAATCAAGTAAGCAATCAGTGGATATTTGAAAAAAAAAAAAAATCAAAAGAATGAAGATCAAATTCAAAAAAATTCAACAAAATAAATTTTGATTAAATGCTGAAATTGAAAACCAATAAAACCTCAACTAAAGAGTCAAGGAAACAATAAATAAAAAACAATAGAATAACAACTGAAATTGAAACAATGAAAACAAAGAGGGTCAATAAATACTTTCTAGACTGTAATGTTAAACAGGCACAGGGATGCAATTAAAATTCTATGATATTTGGGGATTGTTTTGTTTTTTGGTATGACAGCACAAGACTAATAGTAAAGGTAATGGATATTATAAGGAATCAAATAACCACAAAATATCACGCTGTTTATGGACTTGTCTGTGTAGTTCTTCTTTGGAATGAAGAATGCACAGTTCCATCAAATCCGATGCATTCATGCCCCCACGAGTCACATAATTCGAATGAGTCATAAGAGAAGAGTTGGGATAATATACTAATTTACTGATCTATTCTTCAAAGGACTTGTCTGTGTAGTCTTTTTCTTTTCTTTTCTCTCAAGCAAAATTTCACGATTATCCTCTAGTTGATTGATATGTTAAAATTGAGCTTTTATTCTTTTGATTTTGACTTTTATTCTATTTTGGTGTAAATTCTTGATTCTTTTTTAATTTCTTCTTTCAATTTCAATTTGTTATATGTTATTTTTTCCTTAGTCTTTTGATTGTTTTATTTTTAGTCCTTTACTAAAATTGATTTTTCTATTAATTTCATCATTCAATAAAAAAAATTATTTCAATTTTAATCCTTATTATTTTTTCCTTTTGTTAGATTAATCTTTCTTTTTTATTTCACCCTTTAATAAAAAATAAATTTTATTTTTTTATCTCAATTTTAACTTTTATTCTTTTATTTGCTATTTTTTATGGATCTTTTTTGTATGATCAATATTTTTTTTAGCCTTGAATATTTGATTGTTGGGAATTGAGTTTTGTAGTTTTTCTAGATTTGGTAAGTTTAGCGGATCGAGTTAACGCAAATTGATATTGTTTTTTTACTTAATCCTAAAATTAATATTATGCATACTTATTTTATTGTGGATTCGAATGATTATATGAACGATGTATTATTTTGTTTTATGGGTCATTTAACTTTTGATTTTTATAATTTTATCCTTTCGAGTTATATTATTATGGTATCTTTTGTTTGTATTTCTTTTGATTTGCGTCATCTCTTATATGCTTGGTTTTAAGGATATTCAAACATGAGTCTAGTTTTGATTTTGCAAAATTGAAATTTAAATAGGGTTCAAAATTATAAATTAAAAAAACAATGACTAGATTTGATGAAGAGCAAAAACACATACACTATTTAGATCTTGACATGGAAAATTTTAGTTCGGTCCCTAAAGTTTTAATTTTTTGTTATTTAGTCCATATTATTTTAGAGATTGATGTTTCAAACCAAATAGTGTTTTCCACTAAAAATACTGAAAAATAAATTAAGGTGATTTTTTATTATTATTATTATTCGATACCCACCCAATCCATCTTTACTACTCTGAATTTGCAGAAGAAACTATTTGGAGCAGTTGGCCTTCCTATTCCTCCATGCACATGCAAATGATACGTTGTTAAATTCATATTAATAAATTAGTTTACAGTCTATAACATAACTAAATATTTTTATAATTAATTTTTTATAACCAGATATAAAAAAAATTATTTTCTAGAAAAAACTTAATTTGTCAAAAACCAGCAAACAAACGTACTGGTTCTATCCTTATCCACAACCACACAAGCCGAAGCTCTATCACTCGTCTCTAACACACTTACTCTTCGGCCCGTCCATCTTCTTTTTTTCTTTCTGATTTAATCAAATCATTGGATAACATCTTGCTCCTGCTCAGGTATTTAAGTTTGATTATTTTTTGCTCTTATTTCATACCATTTCTTTTCCAACACATGTAGGTTGAGTGTTCTAAGCAAAAAAAACGTACTGGTTCTGTTATTACTGATATGATCAGCTGTATATTTACTGGGAAAAAAGAGAAAAGAATAAGACTATCTTTTAGAAAATAATATAAATTATATTTTGGTTTCAACTAACAACTTAAGTTTCTAAATGATTCCATTACATGGTATTAGATTGTTGATCCAATAATTATGAGTTTGAATTTTATCATTCTCATTCTATTTTATGAAAAACCAAGCATAAGAAATTGTGTATCTTTACAAGTTTTAATTTTAAAATACTTTCACTTGATGATATGTGTTAGATGATGTGTTTAAAGAATAATAAATCATATTATTGTGGAACCTCATCTAAAAATAATAAAAACTTTCGCTTGAGTTTTTATATTTTGATTTATAGGTGAGTTTTTAGCGTTAAATCATATTCTAGAACTTCACCTAAAAACTCAAGCTTTTATGTGATATACCTCTTTAACACTTTGATGTTTGGACTGGTCTATCTTAACTTTAGCTTTTTTTTTTTTTTTTTCTCAGTTAGTTTAAGTTCCATTTTAATTCAATATTTTGAAAGCTCTTTCTGATGTCCGTAGGTAGGGATACAGACGAAAAAATGATTAGAGGAAGTGATCCATTTTGGCGTCATGTTGAGAAAATGGCTGATGGTTTTTTGAAGTGCGTTTTTTTGTGGGAGTGTACTTGCTGGAAGTACTTCCATTTCAAGGATAAAATATCATTTGGCAAGGGTCAAAGGGGGTGGTGTTAAACTTTGTGAAAAAGTAACTCCAGATGTTCAACGCGCAGCGTTTGATCAGCTTCCTAACAGAATGCATGGGAGTATGCCAAGTTCAAGCAAAAATATAATGCAAGATTTAGAAATGCAAGGACAACCACTTTTGGATGATGAACTGTCATGGATGGATAGCTTGATCGGGGGAGAGATTTTGCTTGCTGATGAAAACGTTGCTCCTTGCATGCCTATGCCTGATGCACCCGAGACTGGACTGGGAACAGAGCCAGCAGATCAACCATTTGAAATGGATATGAATAACATCTCATCTTCATTGATGCAGTCTGTTGCTGAGAGAGGAAGCTCTTCTAAAAGGCCTGTAGATAGGAGTGTGCCAAGTTCAAGCAATAATAATGAGGCAACTAATGCAGCTTCAACTCCTGTTCGGGGTTTAGCAATTGAACAACCTCGTTTGGATGATCGACTAGGAGGGATGGATATCTTGACAGATGAACCCGAGACTAGACAAGGAACAGAGCAAGCACATCAGTCATTTGAAATGAACACGGAATGCATTTCGCCCTTATCAATGATGGATGATGTTTTGAGAATGTGTAGAAATATAATGTCTCAGGAATATAAGCATTCTGTTGTTGAGAGAGGAAGCTCTTCTGAAAGCCCTGTACATAAGCGACGCAAGACTAGAAGATATTTTTTGCCGACAACGAAGCTAGTGGGCCAAGCGTTTGAAAGAAATATGAAAGATGTCTGGTCCTGGTTGTTGAATGATGAGGTCTCATCTATTGGCATTCACGGGATGGGGGGAGTGGGAAAGACAGCTTTCGCTACCCATATCCATAATCAGCTTCGTCATGTTTGTCAAGAGAGACAAGACATTTTTCATCATGTTTGTTGGATTACTGTGTCCCAAGACTTTAGCATTGAAGCATTGCAGGATTGCGTTGTGGAATATTTTGATTTAGATCTTGGGGATCAAAAAGATGCGGTGGTGAGAGCTGGGAAGCTGTGGACAGAGTTGACTGTGAAAAAAAAATATGTTCTCATTCTTGATGATTTGTGGGATCATTTTCCTCTTGAGAAAGTGGGAATACCTCTTAGAACAGATGGGTGTAAGTTGATTTTCACAACTAGATCATTGGACATATGTACAAAAATGGATTGCCAAAGGATACTCAAAGTGGAGCCTCTTTCTGACGGTGAAGCTTGGAATTTATTCGTTGAAAAATTAGGGCACGGTGGTAGACTTTTTCCTGAAACGAAACAGATTGCAGAGTCTGTTGTGAAGGAGTGTGCTGGTCTGCCTCTTGGAATCATGACAATGGCTGGAAGCATGAAGGGAGTGAAAGCTCAATATCGTTGGAGAGATGCATTGCGACGACTGAGAATACCAGAAGTTGGACCAAGTGACATGGAAACCGAGGTATTTCGAGTATTGAAATTTAGCTATGCTCAGTTGAAAGATCCAGCACTGCAGAAGTGCTTCTTACACATCACACTATTTCCAAAAGGCAAGATCATCCGGAGAGAGGACTTGATAGAGTATTTGATTGATGAGGGTATTGTCATAGAAATGTGGAGTAGGCGTGAACAATTTGATAGGGGTCATACCATGCTTGATCAACTTGAAAATGCCAGCTTATTAGAAGGTTCCAGGGACGATGAAAATTACAGATATGTGAAGATGCATGATTTGATTTGGGATATGGCTCGGAAAATATTGAACGAAAGTCTGGGGGGTGGGGTTCAAGCAGGTGCACAATTAACAGAATTACCTGATGGAACATGGTGGAGAGAGAATCTGTTGATAGTTTCTCTCATGGAAAATAGAATCAAGGAAATTCCATCAGACTTTTCACCAAGGTGCCCCAATCTTTCAACTTTATTGTTATGCAGAAACTACAAATTGAATTTGGTTGAGTCGTCTTTTTTCCAGCACTTCATCAGACTCAAGGCTCTTGATCTTTCCGACACAGATATAGAGAAGTTGCCAGCTTCTATTTGTCATCTAACGACTCTCACTGTATTGTTGCTCGGATGGTGTGCAAAGCTGAGTTATGTACCTTCATTAGCAGAGCTTACGGCATTGAAGAAGTTGGATCTCAGTTACACTGGACTTGAAAATTTGCCAGAGGGAATGGAAAGGCTGAAGGATCTCAGGTATCTTAATCTTGATGGAAGTGCGGTGCGTGATTTACGGCCAGGTATTTTATCTAAACTCTCAAAATTACAGTTCCTCAAGCTTCATCAGAAATTTGGAGTTTTTCTCCCAGTTAGAGGACGTGATGTCTGGAGATTAGAGAAGTTGGAAACTTTGGAATGCAACTTCAGTGATCTAGAAAATTTCGAAACTTTCCGATTTGGAGGTGTTTTTCAACTAATTATTGCTTGCAAGGTTACTGTAGGAAGACCTTCCTTCTCCTTACTCGAAGATCTAAATTATACAAAATCGAAGTCAGGGCTAGTTAAAGAGGCCTGGTTTTATGACCTCATGATTAACAATGCAATTTTTCTGTTTGAAAACTCATTTACAAAAGCAGTCATTGTGAATTGTCAAGCCATGATAAGTTTAGGTCCATTTTATTGGGGTGGTGCGCTTGATATTATTAGGCTTGAGATTCTACACCTTGATGGTTTGACGATCTTAGAAACCCTTTTTGAAGCACCTTCAAATCGATCTACTTTCCCCACCTTTTGCTTTCTCAAAGAGATCGTAATACATAAATGTCATAGAATGAAGGTGCTGATCCCTCCTTGGTTGTTGTCTACCCTCCTCCAATTGGAAGTGATTGTAGTCGAAGATTGTCACAACATGGGGGTGATAATGGGAACAGATGAAGAGGACAGGATCCATCAGGATCTATCGTGCAGTATGGGTTTGAAGGTTTTGGTATTGAAGAAATTACCAAGTTTGAATAGCATTTACTCTGGAAGACTTGAATGCAATTTTCTCGAAGAAATTACTGTAAATGATTGCCCGCAGCTAACGAGGATCCCGCTCACTATTCCTCATACTCTTAAGAAAATTCAAGTAGATCCTGAAAGTTTGCGGAACACAATTGAGAGAACCTGTCTCTTACCCACAAGAAGATGCTCTGCACAGTTAGAAGCAGAGCTCGCTGGTGAAATGCAATGACTGTTGAATTTTCGAAGAAAAATCAAATTTCTGATAAGAACATGTACTGTTCAAATCTGTACGGACAACTTGCTGAAAAACCTGAGAACAGGTACTGTAGAGATTAAAATCTGGGGACGGGAATTTTTCCAGAAATGAAGAGAAATTTCCCAGAAAATAAGAACACAATTTACTCTGAATTTTGAGTTTAAAGAACGTGAACATGGGCAGAATCTTTCGTATGGTTACTGCCATCCCATTAGCTTTATTTATAGAAATCAAGAACTTACAACGGCTATATTTACACAATTCTGATAAAATTGAAACTTAACTAAAACATTGACTTTTAACTGAAATAACAGACTAACGTTGACTTCTAATCTAATGGATGTTAATCATCCTGATTACATTGAATTTAAAACAGGAAACATTAAAACATGATTCTTCAAACTTCAATTCTACATTCTTCAATTATCCTGCGTCAGCTCCTTCTTCAGCTTGCTTGGCAGACCTGGAATCAATTCCAGATTTCAACACTCCCCCTTGATTCCTGGACTGCACATTCTCCACCATTCTTCTTAGCTTCTCAAGACCTTCCTTTGCTAAGGTCTTTGTGAACAAGTCAGTTAACAGTTCTCTTGAGCAAACATACTTCATTTTCATTTCACATTGTTTTATTCCCAAAACATAGCCTAAAAATCCAAGTTCATTTATTTCGAACTTGCCTTTCATATTGGTTCTAAATTCAGCAACCAATTCTTCATCATCATTAATATCAGCTGCAACTGCAGCACCTTGAGTTTCAGCTATTTTCAGAGGGAAATTTTTCCTAGTTTTTCCATGATGATCCAGGACATAGAACAAGCCAAATGAAGTCCCTACAAGAATGTCCAAGTTCCCTTCAACATCCAAATCAACCATTGAAGGTGAAGAGTATATATATGCACGAAATTTTCCAGTACTTGCACTTAACTCTAGTTCTTGATTCCTCAAACTGCCATCACATTTCCCAACATCTTTATCACCAAGCACTTTCACATGCTCAGGATTGTCATAATACTCATGATCAAAGTAATATGAACTTGTAACACTCATTTCAGCTACTCCATCACTATCAATGTCAGCAATCTCAGAAGTGCACAAGATATGTGAATCTATATTCACATAATCCTCCAACATCTCTTGTTTCCTTTCTGACCTCTATTCATCTCTTTCACAAGATGAATCTGCATCTGTTTCTAACCCTTCTTCATTTTCAGTTGTGTTGCTTTGGTGTTCTAGCTGCTTCTCAAAACTAAAACATCTATTTGACATTTTTGTATTGAATAAGAGGGTACCTTGATCATCTTTGATCATGCATTTGCCATCTATAAACAGCAAAGAGTATCTATCCTCAAGTAATTGACCTACACTTATCAAATTTTGGTCAATTTCTGGCACATACAACACATACTTAAACTTTCGGATTCCAGCTAGAGTTTCAATATCAACTTCCCCTTTACCCTCAACACTTACATACTGCCCATTTGCAACTTTAACTCTAGATTTGTAACTTAAGTCTAGGTTTTCAAACATACTTGCTGCTGCAGACATGTGGTTTGAACAACCACTATCAATAGACCAAGTTTGAGTGTTTACCTCATTTTTGTTGCATTTGTGTGCTTCAGTGGCTGTGAATAGCATTTCCTCTTTGGTCTCCTCCACTTCAGCAACTTGAGCTTGATTTGCATTGTCTTCATTGCAAAAATTTTCAATATGACTAAACTTCTTACATTTTCGGCATTGTGCATTCTTGAGCCAGCATGATGACTCAAGATGATTGGTTTTCTGACAGTACTTGCAGGTGGGAAGTGGCTCTCTTCTTTCCTTCCACCTTGCATTGAAGTTGTTGCCTTGTGTTTGATTATTTGGCCAATTTCTCCTCTGCCATGAATTTCCAAAACTGGACCCGTTTTCTGGATTTCTGAAGAACACTTGCTGCTGCCTAGTTCTTCCACTCAATCCTGCTGCAAAGGCCTCTTCACTTGTGTTTTCTTGCCTAAGTGCTTGCCTTTGTTCCACAGCTTGCAATGCATTTATCAGCTCCTGAAGGCTTAATTCAGTGAAGTCCTTTGAGTCTTCCAAAGAACATATCTTGTTCTCGAATTTTTCAGGGAGGCTTACAAGAACTTTTTCAACCACCCTTGATTCTTTCACTTCTTCTCCTAGCAGTGTCATTTGATTCACGATTTTGGATACACTTGAGGAAAATTCCTTGACTGTGTCAGTATCCTTCATTCTCAATCCTTCAAATTGTCTTTTCAAGGTTAAAATCTGCATCCTCCTAGATTTTTCATCTCCTTGAAATTCTGCTTTTAGTTTGTCCCAAGCTTCCTTAGCAGTTTCACAAGCCATGATTCTCGAGAAAATCTCCTCACTTACTGCATTATGAATGCAAGTAAGAGCCTTGAACTTCTTTGCTCTTTGTTCATTGAAGTATCTTAGTTGGTTCATTGTTGGATCTTCGTTCAAGGGATTTACTTCCCTTTCAGTCTCCACATCTTCCCATAAGTCGAAAGCCTTAAGATACATCTTCATCTTCACTGCCCATACTCCATAATTCACACCTGTGAAGATTGGTGTTCTTGATGAAAATGATGCATCCATCTCTGTCAAGAACTGTCAGCTCGAAATTTTTCCTTTTCTTTGCAATTCACTTCCAAGACTTCACAATGCAGAGAACAGGGATATCAATTGATGATCAATATCAATTGATTATCCTCTTAAAGAACAAATCAAGTCAAATTTCTTGATTTTTAGAAAAAACTGCAAATTCTGGTCAACACTTGCTTCTTGCACCAAATTCTGATCAACACTTGCTCAACACTTGCTTCTTGCACTCTTTTCCTTCCAGAGATTTCACAGAACAAAGAACAGGAGTAGTAATTGAGAAACTCTTTCAATTATTAGTCCTTAAAGAACACTTCAAAACTCACTTCTTGATTGACGAATTCTTGGAATTTCTGGAAAAGTGCAATCTTCCCTTTCAAGGTTTGATCAATCCTTGAATTCTTTGCACTTGTATATTACTTTCAATCCCTTCAAAGACCTAATTCTGCTCTGATACCATGTTGAATTTTCGAAGAAAAATCAAATTTCTGATAAGAACATGTACTGTTCAAATTTGTACGGACAACTTGCTGAAAAACCTGAGAACAGGTACTGTAGAGATTAAAATCTGGGGACGGGAATTTTTCCAGAAATGAAGAGAAATTTCCCAGAAAATAAGAACACAATTTACTCTGAATTTTGAGTTTAAAGAACGTGAACATGGGCAGAATCTTTCGTATGGTTACTGCCATCCCATTAGCTTTATTTATAGAAATCAAGAACTTACAATGGCTATATTTACACAATTCTGATAAAATTGAAACTTAACTAAAACATTGACTTTTAACTGAAATAACAGACTAACGTTGACTTCTAATCTAATGGATGTTAATCATCCTGATTACATTGAATTTAAAACAGGAAACATTAAAACATGATTCTTCAAACTTCAATTCTACATTCTTCAATTATCCTGCGTCAGCTCCTTCTTCAGCTTGCTTGGCAGACCTGGAATCAATTCCAAATTTCAACAATGACTGGTAAGCGAGCTTCATTTTCTCCTCTCTTCTTGTTTTTTTTCGAGAGATAAGATTTTTCTGCATCAAATTTACTCATGTGTTTCAATATTCATTTCACAGCACCCATTACGTTATGGTTTTTTAATCCTGTTTTGCAGTGATTTATTGTGATTAGCTCCTCTCGGCTTGTTCAGGATATGGCACTGTGCAACTGCTGAATAGGCACTAAGGTGTATTGAGGCTGCAGGGTTAAGGAACAGATGCATGGGAGAGTAGGCGGAGACCTATTTCAACAATGCGATCGGGAGAGCTTGGTGGAGCAATGAGATGAGAAAATTTAATGGTAGCAAGAAAATTATCCAAAACTATTCTTAAAAAATAAAACCAAATATATTTAATAAAGTGATCAACAAAAGATATATAATATTAAAATCATCGTCCTTCGTTTAGTTCTTCAAAAGAATTTCCCTTGTACAAAGTTCCTTCATAAGAAAGGAAAAGGGCAAGAATATTGTTTACTGTATAAACTGTGCTGGGAATTCAGAGAAAGGTGGAACCAGTGTGAGTAATGGGGGAGACCTGTGTCATCGTCGATCATGATTTCGTCAAAACCATTATAGAACGCCTGAAAAGATAATTGTAAAATGATGCAATATGGTCTAGTGTGTAAGTGTTGGGCCTGAAAGCAGCATTTGATTCCTATCAATCCTCAAGCATAGCCTCACTATCTAGTAATTGTGCTATCAAATGAATCAGAAGAAACGACCATTTTTTATTGAAGAGAGTGGAGATCGGATTGTCAAACACAATACAGAACATATTTATATGGTGATTATACAGACCAAACCGAAGAAACAAGCTGCAGCTAATACCTCGGCCCGAAATCATTTTATATGGTGCATAACACAATACAGAACATATTTATATCATTTTCCCTGGATGTGGGAGGACAAGTCAAATCACTTAGCAACTATTTTCAACCAAACTGATTGATTCGGTAGAATCACCTGACAATGATGATGACTCTCCTCCAATGTTTGCTGGCTGGCGTCTCATCTAGATTTAAAACTGGTATAGGAGGCAATTGCAGGTTTTCCAAATCTCCACCACATTTTTCATTGAAGGCCGATCCGTAGGTTTCATTTGTATACACCACAATCCAACCATCACCATCTTCTTAACTATAATACTTTCTTCCTCAGTGGCATCGTCTCCGATTTCTATGGCCTTTCCATTGGATACTTGGTCATGAAACCCAATGTGGCCAGTCGATTTGACTCGAGTTTTCTGCCAAAGCTTTTAGATTCTTCCTTTTCCCTGCCATTTCCAGCAGCAGCATTCCAAAGCTATAAACATCAGCTTTATATGAGACGCGTCCAATGTTTTTGTAGAACAATTCAGGAGCCATGTATCCTATTGTGCCCCTTGCTGCAGTGAGAGACGTGATGCTGCCATTTGTTAGGTACAACCTAGCGAGCCCGAAGTCAGAAACTTAAGTTTTAGTTGAGATGATTCTATTACTGATGAGGGATGTTGAGTTCAGAAGTGGTACAGAGAAGATGACTTGGGAATTGATGCAGTCTGTCGTAGAGAGAGGAAGCTCTTCTAAAAGGCCTGTAGATAGGAGTGTGCCAAGTTCAAGCAATAATGAGGCAACTAATGCAGCTTCAACTCCTGTTCGGGGTTTAGCAACTGGACAAGAAGAACAGCCTCGTTTGGATAGCTTGATCTGGGGAGAGAATTTGGTTACTGATGAGAACGTTGCCCCTCGCATGTCTATGCGTGATGCACCCGAGACTGGATTGGGAACAGAGTCAGCAGATCAACCATTTGAAATGGATAGGATGACTTGGGAATTGATGCAGTCTGTTGCTGAGAGAGGAAGCTCTTCTAAAAGGCCTGTAGATAGGAGTGTGCCAAGTTCAAGCAATAATGAGGCAACTAATTCAGCTTCAACTCCTGTTCGGGGTTTAGCAATTGAACAACCTCGTTTGGATGATGGACTAGGAGGGATGGAGACTGAGCTTGTTGAGGAACCTAGAGCTCCTGTCGTACAAAGAACAGAGCAAGCACATCAGTCGTTGGTGGATGATGTTTTGAGAATGTGTAGAAATATAATGTCTCAGGAATATAAGTATTCTGTTGTTGAGAGAGGAAGCTCTTCTGAAAGCCCTGCACATAAGCGACGTAGGACTAGAAGATATTTTTTGCCGACAAAGAAGCTAGAGGGCCAAGCGTTTGAAAGAAATATGAAAGATGTCTGGTCCTGGCTGTTGAATGATGAGGTCTCATCTATTGGCATTCACGGGATGGGGGGAGTGGGAAAGACAGCTTTCGCTACCCATATCCATAATCAGCTTCGTCATGTTTGTCAAGAGAGACAAGACATTTTTCATCATGTTTGTTGGAATACTGTGTCCCAAGACTTTAGCATTGAAGCATTCCAGGATTGCATTGCGGATTATTTTGATTTAGATCTTGGGGATCAAAAAGATGCGGTGGTGAGAGCTGGGAAGCTGTGGACAGAGTTGACTGTGAGAAAAAAATATGTTCTCATTCTTGATGATTTGTGGGATCATTTTCCTCTTGAGAAAGTGGGAATACCTCTTAGAAAAGACGGGTGTAAGGTGGTTTTCACAACTAGATCATGGGACATATGTAAAAAAATGGATTGCAAAAGGACGATCAAAGTGGAGCCTCTTTCTGAGGGTGAAGCTTGGAATTTGTTCGTTGAAAAATTAGGGCACGTTGCTAGCCTTTCTCCTGAAACGAAACAGATTGCAGAGTCTGTTGTGAAGGAGTGTGCTGGTCTGCCTCTTGGAATCATGACAATGGCTGGAAGCATGAAGGGAGTGCTTCATGACAGTGACAATGACAATGACAATGAGCAATATCATTGGAGAGATGCATTGCGACAACTGAGAATATCAGAAGTTAGACCAAGTGACATGGAAACCGAGGTATTTCGAGTATTGAAATTTAGCTATGCTCAGTTGAAAGATCCAGCACTGCAGAAGTGCTTCTTACACATCACACTATTTCCAAAAGGCAAGATCACCCGGAGAGAGGACTTGATAGAGTATTTGATTGATGAGGGTATTGTCGAGGAAATGCGGAGGAGGCATGAACAATTTGACAGGGATCAACTACAAAATGCCAGCTTATTAGAAGGTTCCAGGGACGATGAAAATTACAGATATGTGAAGATGCATGATTTGATTTGGGATATGGCTCGGAAAATATTGAACCAAAGTCATGGGGGTAGGGTTGAAGCAGGTGCACAATTAACAGAATTACCTGATGGAACATGGTGGAGAGAGAATCTGTTGATAGTTTCTCTCATGGAAAATAGAATCAAGGATATTCCATCAGACTTTTCACCAAGATGCCCCAATCTTTTAACTTTATTGTTATGCAGAAACTACAAATTGAATTTGGCTCTGTCGTCTCTTTTCCGGCTCTTTATCAGTCTCAAGGTTCTTTGATCTTTCCGACACAGATACAGAGAAGTTGCCAGGTTCTATTTGTCATCTAACGAGTCTCACTGTATTGTTGCTCGGATGGTGTGCAAAGCTGAGTTATGTACCTTCATTAGCAGAGGTTACGGCGTTGAAGAAGTTGGATCTCAGTTACACTGGACTTGAAAATTTGCCAGAGGGAATGGAAAGGCTGAAGGATCTCAGGTATCTTAATCTTGATGGAAGTGCGGTGCGTGATTTACAGCTAGGTATTTTACCTGAACTCTCAAAATTACAGTTCCTCAAGCTTCATCAGAAACTTGGAGTTTTTCTCCCAGTTGAAGGACATGAAGTCTGGAGATTACAGAGATTGGAAACTTTGGAATGCAACTTCAGTGATTTAGAAAATTTCGAAACTTTCCAATTTGGAGGTGTTCTTCCACTAATTGCTTGCAAGGTTACTGTAGGAAGACCTTCTTTCTCTTTACTCGAAGATCTAAATTATACAATATCGAAATCGAAGTCAGGGCGAGTTAAAGAGGCCTGGTTTTATGACCTCATGATTGACGATGCGACTTTTCTCAAAATCTCATTTACAAAAGCAGTCATTGTGAATTGTCAAAACATGAGAATCTTATGTCCATTAATGGATGTATATAGTAGGCTTGAGATTCTACACCTTGATGGTTTGATGATGTTAGAAACCCTTTTTGAAGCACCTTCAAATCGACCTACTTTCCCCACCATTTGCTGTCTCAAAGAGATCGTAATACATAAATGTCATAAAATGAAGGTGCTGATCCCTCCTCGGTTGTTGTCTAGACTCCACTTGGAAGTGATTGTAGTCGAAGATTGTCACAACATGGGGGTGATAATTGAAACAGATGAAGAGGACAGGATCCATCAGACGACATTTCCATTTCGTCATTTGAAGGTTTTGGTATTGAAGAAATTACCAAGTTTGAATAGCATTTACTCATGAAGACTTGGATGCCATTCTCTCGAAGAAATTACTGTAAATGATTGCCCGCAGCTAACGAGGATCCTGCAAGTTTGCGAAACACAATTGAGTGGGGCTATCATTTCTGAAGAACCTGTCTCTTACCCACAAGAAGACGCGCTGCACAGTTAGAAGCAGAGCTCGCCGGTGAAATGCAATGACTGGTAAGCAAGCTTCATTTTCTCCTCTCTTTTTTTTGTCTTCTTTGCGAGAGATAAGATTTTCCTGCATCAAATTTACTCATCTGTTTCAAGATTCATTTCACATCACCCATTACGTTTATGGTTTTTTAATCCTGTTTTGCAGTGATTTATTGTGATGAGCTCCTCTCGGCTTGTTCAGGATACGGCACTGTGCAACTGCTGAAGCTGGATCGACCAGAAGGCATTGGCACCCACCGGCTCTCCAGAATCCATGCATCTTTTCCTCTCTAGGATGATCTCTCACATGATCCTGAGCTTGAACCGTATTAGAAATGCACGAGCCATTGGCCAACGCTATGCCGCAGGGAGAAATTATATTTTTTTGTCTTGTTTTAATATATATAATTTTTTGTTTTGTATTTTAGTTTTTATTCTTTTAGTTTTTGGTTTAGTTTCGATTTTTTTATTTTTTCTGTCCTTTTGAGATAGTTTTTAATTTTGACTTTTAATTTTCATTATTATTTATTTTTGTATCAAATACAGTTTGCGTTAAAAAATAGAGGAAATTTAGCTTTGGTGACGTGAAACGAGAGAAAAACTCTCTATTATGCATCTATAGTGAATGTTCAGCTGTTAGCAATTTATTATCTTTTTTTTTTATATGATTTGTCTATGTATGGCTTGATATATATTTTAGTTTAAAGTGATTTTTATTTCGAAAAAATTAAATTATTTTTTTAATTTTTTTTAAGATTTATTCTTCATATTATTATATTAAAAATATTTCATAGCACTAAGAATAAATTAATTTGAGATTTATATTTTTTATATATATTTTAAGGTGTTGATATTAAATCAATATTACAATATATAATTAGCCTAAGATATTTTTAAGAAAAAAACCTTAAAAATAATTATTATCATTATTTTAAATGTTTTATCCATGCTCAAATGAATATATATAAAAACTAAATAATTAAAAGTTTTGTAGGGTGATTATTTTGCTAAGATGTATAACATTATAAAAAAAAATCTAAGACCATTATTTTTTTTTTAACATGTTAAAAAATCAGGTTCTCACTACGGCGAAGCATAGGGCAAGTGATTCGTATATTTTTTCATTATAGATAATTTAGCTCAATTTTTTCACTCATTTTGTCTATGTGTGACTTTGTATAGTTTTTATTTACATGATATTAGATCAAAAATATCATGCATAAAAAAGCCATAAAAGTCAATTTTTTACATAAACATCATTGACTAATGAATTATTTCGATTATTATTTGTATTGTTATTATCATTATTGTTAAGTTGTCAAAATTATTATACCTATCATTATAAACATTTTAGGAAATAATTAATAATATAATTATTATTGGCAATATTATCTTTGCCTTATAAAAAAAATTAAATTATATTTTTTAAAAGATTTATCCTTCATATTATTATATTAAAAATATTTCAGAACACTACGATTAAATTAATTTGAGATATTTTCAAAAAAAAGCTTAGTTCATTATATATATATATATATATATATATATATATATATATATATATATATATATATATATATATATATATATATATATATTAAGGTATTAATATTAAAAAATATCAAAATATATAATTTAAGAAAAAACCCTTAAAAATTATTGTTATCATTATTTTAAACGCCTTATCAATGATAAAATGAATATATATAAATACTAAATAATATAAAATTTTGTAGGCTAATTATTTAGTTTAGATGCATAGCATTAAAAAAAAATCTACAACTATTAATGTGTTTTTTACATGTTAAAAAATCTAGTTCTTGCTGTGACGAAGCGTAGGGCAAGTGACCCATATATTCTTTCATTGTAGATACTTTAAGATTAAATTAATGTGATATTTTTAAAGAAAAGTTTAGTTCATTTTTTATATATATATATTTTAAAGCATTAATATTAAATAAATATCAAAATATATAATTTAAGAAACAAAAACCTTTAAAATAATTGTTATCATTATTTTAAACGTCTTATCCATGATAAAATGAATATATAAATATTGTTGTTTTTATTATCATTGAAATTATAATTAGTATTATTATCATTATTATAATTGTGTTTTAATTTTTTTAATATTTAATTTCAAATATCAAATTATTATGTGAACTAATTTTAATACAGTGAATTCAATGATTAAGGTATTTGAATCTCCTTTTTTTTTTTAATAGTGATGATAATTTTAAGTTGATGATTTTTTTGAAACTTGTTAAACAAATAGATTATTTTCAATTTAAATTCATATATTTTCTTGGAAAATCACGCCTTACAAAACTTTTGTCAAGATTTATTATTTTGTCCAAATTTATAGCATTATAAAAAAATCTCACAGTTTTAATATTTTCTTTGTACATTTTAAAAAAAAATATGGCTATGGTTGTGGTGAAGTGCAGGTAAATAACTAGTATATTAATTAAGAGTCTGTATATAAAAAGTAAAAGAAAAATAATAGATATCAAACACAACTTGGGGCAAATCAACAAAAGAGATAAACAAAAATGGAAATTGAAAAAAATACTAAAACAAAAGAGATCAAGGTTTATTAATTGCAACTGTGGTAACGCACCTGCTTCAATAGCAGGAGCTGGTAATGAACATTTGCATCGGCTTTTATTGTTAGTATCTTTGATATTTATCAGCTGACAATGCGAGAGTTAGAGACTATTAAGATACACATCAGCTGTATTAGTTGCAATTTGATGCTTCTTTGTTACACTTTATTTTTTTGTTACACTTTATTTGAATCTTTCTTGACATTTGGATCAGTGGTTGGATGCTTTATGTTTTGGAGATTCTAACAACTGCATTGGTTTGTCCTGATTTTCCAGGTTTTATGATACTTGTGTATTTCTTTGAGACCTATTTGGATTTGAGACAACATGCTGCTTTGAAACTGACAACTCTCCCAAAAACTCTGGTAGGAGTAATCAGCCAAGAGAAGTTTGAAAAATCTCGAGCTTATAGTCTTGATAAAAGGTTTGTTCTTTATTGCAACTAGCTAGTAGTGATTCGTTTAGATTTTCTTAACCTGATTCTCACTAAGAATCTCTTAACCTTCAGGCACTTCAATTTTGTTCATGAACTCGTTACAATACTTCTGGACTCTGCTATTTTGTTCTATGGGATATTGCCTTGGTTTTGGAAGGTAAGTACTTTGCTGGAATGTTAGTGGAGCTACTCAGTGGCTGTATTGTCACCATCCAATTCTGTTTGCATCCTCAGAAATCAGGAAGCTTTGTGGTTTTGGCTGGTTTCAATGAGGAGAATGAAATACTCCACACCCTTGCTTGCTTTTTTGGCTGGTGTTATGATATGCTCACAGCAATTTTTAAGATTATTAAGCAAGAATATACACAGGTGAGGTTGGGTTATTTCATGTAATGGTTGTGGTGTGTAGATTTAGAGCATGCACATTGACATCAGCGATTTCCAATTCCAAATCTACTTCTTGAAAGAGGTGAGCTGGTTGGGTCTTGTCAGTCTTTATAGTAGAGACTCCATGGCTGATGACACTGTTCATAGACCAAGCTAATAATTTTGATGTAATAGTAAATGTCACAGGCGAGACTCTTTTTTTTAGCCTTCAATATTTGATTGTGTCGGTAATTGAGTTTTGTAGTTTTTCTAGATATGGTAAGTTTAGCCCGATTAACACAAATTGATATTGTTTTTTTACTTATTTTCTTTTCACCTTCATTATTCAAAAGTGATTTTATCTTTTTAAAATGCTTTTTTTTTTATATCGAGTTGTTTTGATCTAATAACTTGGACCACAAGTTTGATCAATCAACTTAAGTTAGTTGGGCCTTTATTACTTAAGTTAGAAGTTCGCCATGCTATCATACTCTCAAACGCCTCTAAAAGAAATGAGTCTTTCATTGTAGCACCAAACACGATATTTATGCATACTTATTTTATTGTTGATTCAAATGCTTATAAGAACGATGTATTGTTTTGTTTTGTTGGTCATTTAACTTTTGATTTTTTTTCAATTTCATCCTTTAGAGTTATATTATCATGGTATCTTTTGTTTGTATTTCTTTTGATTTGCGTCATCTCCTATATGCTTGGTTTTAAGGATATTCAAATACGAATCTAGTTTTGATTTTGCAAAATTTAAATATAAACAAGGTTCAAAATTATAAATTAAAGAAATAATGACTAGATTTGATGAAGAGCAAAAACACAAACACTATTTAGCTCTTGACATGGGAAATTTTAGTTTGGTCCCTGAAGTTTTAATTTGTTGTTATTTAGTCCTTATTATTTTAGAGATTGATGTTTCAATACCAAATCTTATTCTCTTTACGTTTCAATCTTGAAACATTGAAAAAAAAAAAGAGTTATTACAAAATTATTTTTACAAAAGAGAATGATTTGATGATCACATTCTAGCCAAGAGAAAAAAAAATTTAGTGATTTTGTTTTATCAAAAGGAGTTCAATAAAAATAGTATTTTCCAATAAAAATGCTGAAAAATAAATTAAGGTGAGCTTATTATTATTATTATTATTATTATTATTATTATTAGATACCCACCCTATCCATCTTTATTGCTCCTTTGAATTTGAAGAGATATTTTGATAATGTATTTTAAAAATATTTTTGAAAAATAATATTATTTTATTTTATTTTTATATGAAATTATTTTTTTTTAGTATTTTTTAGATTATTTTCATATTCTGATATCAAAAATAATTTTTAAAAATAAAAAAAAATCATTTTAATATATTTTTAAATAAATTGTTTTTTTTTTTTAATAATTTAAGCCATACTTGGAGGCACGCACGAAATGAAGATGAAACTGTTTGGAGGATTTGGCCCTCCTATTCCTCCGTGCACATGCAAATGACAAGTTGTTAAATTAATATTAATAATTTAATTTAAAGTCAACGAAACTAAATATTTTTATAATCAATTTCTTATAACAACCAGATATAAAAAACAATTTATTTTCTAGAATAAACTCTGTCAAAAACCAGCAAACAAACGGGTAGTCTCTCCCTCTCAATCTTCTCTCTTTTCTCTACCACCTACAGAAAAGTCGAACCTCTCCCTTTGTGAAGATACCTTTTCGCATTCAGATAATTCTCTCTCTCAGCTCTGCTGCTCTTTCTGTCAGCTCTTTCACCTTTTCTCCTCCCGGCCTTTTGCTTTCTCTTCTGCTGTTTGTGGTGGATTGTTCTCTTTCCCATCGTTTGCTGTCGGAGATTATCATCAGCCACTGCCTGCCCCACCACCTTCACCAGAGCACCGTTCTATAGCCGGATTCGCCTCCTGGAAGACCATCGACATGTCCACTTGGCATCCATGAATGAAAGTTTGACTTTTTTTTCCACTGCCATCTGCTTCTCTGTCTGAATCTATCCTTATCCAAGCCGAAGCTCTATCACTTGTCTTTAACACACTTACTCTTCCCCGTCCATCTTTTTTTTTTTTCCTGATTTAATCAAATCATTGGATCGCATCTTGCTCCTGCTCAGGTAATTGAGTTTGATTATTTTTTGCTCTTATTTCATACCATTTCTTTTCCAACACATGTAGGTTGAGCTTTCTAAGCAAAAAGAAACGTACTGGTTTTTAAATTACTGATATTGTTGGAGAATAATATAAATCATATTATGGGACCTCATTTACAAGCTTAAGTTTTTATGTGAGATGGTTCCTTAACATGGTATCAGAGCTTTGTTGAGCCAGCGGTCACGAGTTCGAATCTCACCACCCCCATTCTATTTAATAAAAACTAAGCACAAAGTTATGTGAGCCTGTGCAAGTTTCAAGCCCATAAAACTTTCACTTGAGGGGGTGTGGTAGAGAATAATATAAATTATATTATGGGACCTCATTTACAAACTTAAGTTTTTAGGTGAGATGGTTCCTTAACAAATATGATCAGCTGTATAGTTACTGGGAAAAAAGAGAGAGAAGAACACTTTGATCTTTGGAGTGGTTTAGCTTGACTTTGGTCTAGACAGAAGATTGTGATAAAGTTCTTATATTAAATTTAGCTTCTTTTTTTTCTCAGTTAGTTTAAGTTCCATTTTAATTCAATATTTTGAAAGCTCTTTCTGATGCCCGTAGGTAGAATACAGACGAAAAAATGATTAGAGGAAGTGATCCATTTTGGTGTTATGTTGAGAAAATGGCTGATGGTTTTTTGAAGTGCGTTTTTTGTGGGAGTGTATTTGCTGGAAGCACTTCCATTTCAAGGATAAAATATCATTTGGCAAGAGTTAAAGGGGGTGGTGTTAAACTTTGTGAAAAAGTAACTCCAGATGTTCAGCGAGCAGCGTTTGATCAGCTTCCTAACAGAATGCATGGGAGTATGCCAAGTTCAAGCAATAATATAATAGGTACTGCAGGTTCAGATCGTGCGCAAGATTTAGAAATGCAAGGACAACCACTTTTGGATGATGAACTATCATGGATGGATAGCTTGATCGGGGGAGAGATTTTTCTTGCTGATGAAAACGTTGCTCCTGGCATGCCTATGCCTGATACACCCGAGACTGGATTGGGAACAGAGCCAGCAGATCAACCATTTGAAATGGATGTTGAGTTCAGCAATAGGATAACTTGGGAATTTACGCAGTCTGTTGCTGAGAGAGGAAGCTCTTCTAAAAGGCCTGTAGATAATAGTGTGCCAAGTTCAAGCAATAATGAGGCAACTAATGCAGCTTCAACTCCAGTTAGGGGTTTAGCAATTGAACAAGACGAACAACCTCGTTTGGATGATGGACTAGGATGGATGGATATCTTGATTCGCGGGGAGACTGAGCTTGTTGAGGAACCTAGAGCTGTCGTACTTATGACAGATGAACCCGAGACTAGACAAAGAACAGAGCAAGCACCTCAGTCATTTGAAATGAACACGAAAAGCATCTCGTCCTCATCAATGATGGATGATGTTATGAGAATGTGTAGAAATATAATGTCTCAGGAATATAAGCCTTACATTTGTTGAGAGAGGAAGCTCTTCTGAAAGCCCTGTACATAAGCGACAGAGGACTATAAGATATATTTTGCCGACAACGAAGATAGTGGGCCAAGGGTTTGAAAGAAATATGAACGATGTCTGGTCCTGGTTGTTGAATGATGAGGTCTCATCTATTGGCATTGACGGGATGGGGGGAGTGGGAAAGACAGCTTTCGCTACCCATATCCATAATCAGCTTCGTCATGTTTGTAAAGAGAGACAAGACATTTTTCATCATGTTTGTTGGATTACTGTGTCCCAAGACTTTAGCATTGAAGCATTGCAGGATCGCATTGTGGAATATTTTGATTTAGATCTTGGGGATCAAAAAGATGCGGTCGTGAGAGCTGGGAAGCTGTGGACAGGGTTGACTGCGAAAAAAAATATGTTCTCATTCTTGATGATTTGTGGGATCATTTTCCTCTTGAGAAAGTGGGAATACCTCTTAGAACAGACGGGTGTAAGTTGGTTTTCACAACTAGATCGTTGGACATATGTAGAAAAATGGATTGCCAAAGGATAAGAGTGGAGCCTCTTTCTGAGGGTGAAGCTTGGAATTTGTTCGTTGAAAAATTAGGGCAAGGTTTTAGACTTTTTCCTGAAACGATACAGATTGTTGCAGAGTCCATTGTGAAGGAGTGTGCTGGTCTTGAAAAGAATAATTCAGAAAAGGCTTGTCAAGTGTACTTGGCCTGTGTATACATTCATGTATTTATAAACTTGTTACAAAGATGACCGTTACAGAGGAAACAAGCTTTACAGCTTTCTTGCTAAATTGAGTTGCTATACATAGTAAATTGAACAATTCTAGGCAGACTAATCTTCTGCATTAGGAGCTAATATCTCTCATATCTTTGGGTTGATTTGCACACAAATCCCCCAGTATTAGCTCCGTGTCTTGTTACCGTTTACGTGACATTTATAGCAGCACTTGTTTCCATTTTCATTTGCAGCCAAATCTTCATCTTGATTTGGCTTTGATTGTGTTGATTGTCTAACACCCCCCCGCAAACTAATGGGGAGAGCACGAACCATGAGTTTGTCTCGGAGGAACTGAAAACGGGAGGATGTCAGGCCCTTTGTAAAGATATCTCCAATTTGATGAAAGGTAGATATGTAGTGAAGTTGAACATCTTTATTCGTGATCTTCTCACGAATAAAGTGGAAGTCAATTTCAATATGCTTGAGTGCGGGCATGGTAGACTGGATTGGCTGCAAGTGCAATTGCACTTTGATTATCACACCAAAGCGTGGGAGGTGACAGGGAGAGGTATACGAAGGTCTTTCGGTAGCATTCGAATCCAATACAACTCAGCAACTACCATAGCCAAGGCACGATATTCTGCCTCTGTGCTTGACCGAGAAACCACCTGCTGCTTCTTTGCACACCAAGAAACTAAGCATGGACCTAGAAAGACCCCATACCCTGTAGTGGACCTTCGATCAACAGGATCGCCTGCCCAGTCAGAGTCGCAATAGGCGTTAAGATTGAGAGATCCTTTGGTGAAGTATAATCCATGATCTACTGTACCTTTAAGGTAGCGTAGAATTCGTTTCGCAGACTTCCAATGGGCAGCAGTTGGTGAGTGTAGGTGTTGACAAAGTTGATTTACAGAGTAGGCAATTTTTGGTCGGGTGAGAGTGCAATATTGAAGAGCCCCAACAATTTGTCTATATTCGGTAACATCTTGAATAGGTTCATCATTTTCGGCACCCATTTTTCTACCAGCAACACACGGTGCAGAGTAAGGCTTGGCACCTATCATTCGTGCTCGATGAAGGACATCCATGATGTACTTACTCTGGCGAAGATGCAACCCATGAGCATCACGAGATGCTTCAATTCCCAGAAAATAACCAAGTGATCCAAGAGCCTTTAAAGCAAATTCCCGTTTGAGTTGAGTAGTAAGGTGTGCTAGAAATTGTTGACAGGACCCAGTAATGAGGAGATCATCTACATAGATGAGAACAAAAACATGAATTGCACCATGATGATAAGTAAATAACGAAGTATCTACTGATGAGCCCACAAAACCCAGATCAAGCAAAGCATTGGAGAGTCGCAGAAACCAAGCTCGAGGTGCCTGTTTAAGGCCATAGAGAGCCTTCTTGAGACGACACACGTGTTTAGGGTATACCGGATCAATGAACCCACGAGGTTGCTCAATAATCACTTCTTCTTCAAGTGTGCCATGGAGAAAGGCGTTGGATACATCAAATTGTAATACCTGCCAATTAAAATACACGAGAAAGTGCTAGCACAACCCTTACTTGTTGCTTGTTTAATCACGTAGTTTGAAAGTCTCGGCAAAATCAATCCCACTCACTTGTTGATGACCAAGGGCCACCAATCTTGCCTTGTAACGATCCACACTCCCATCTCGCTTTTTGTTTGATTTTGTACACCCATTTAGTACGAATGACATGGTGACTGGGCTGTCTTGCTACCAGCTCCCATGTTTTGTTGAGCATAAGGGCGTTAAACTCCAGCTGCATGGCTTGCTGCCAATCCTGTGACAAAACAGCTTGGGAGAAAGTGGTTGGTTCTACACAATTAAGAATACCAGTATATGCATGTAATGGGTGTTTGGAGGCATAAAAGAGTTGAAAATCGGGAAATTCTTTGGATCGAAGAGAACCAGTCCGTGATCGTGTTACCATATGATGGGTTGGAGGAGGTAATTCAGGAATTGTAGTGGAGATGGATGGTGATGGGTTAATTGGTGGATCTTGATGTGGCTGCAGTGGTCTGGAAGTTGAGGCAAGAGCTTCTATGGAGATGGGTGAAAACGGAGGATTTGGTGGAGTATGACGTGGCTGTTGTGGACTGGAATGATTTGGAGAGGATTGAAGTATCGGCGTGTGATTGGAGGAGATGATGGCTGATTGTGTTGAATTATCCCCTGTGGCAGTGAGATTATTAACACACGGAAAAATGGAAGGAAAGTCAATTGTCATACCTGTATTGGAAACACGCGTGGCAACAGGAGTTGTGGAGGTGGACCAGTCCCTTGCTGGAAAAATCAATTCATCAAATGCAACATTACGTGAAATATAAACTCTTTTAGTCACTGGATCTAGACATTTATATCCATGATGTTGGGATGAATATCCAATAAAAATACATTGTTTGCTTCGAAAATCCAGTTTATGTTTTGCATATGGTCTTAAAAGAGGATAGCAAGCACATCCAAAAGAGCGTAGAAAAGCATAATCTGGTTTTTGAGAAAATAATTTTAAGTACGGAGACTTGTAGTCTAAACCCGAAGATGGAGTGCGATTGATAAGGTAAATGGCAGTCATGAAAGCTTCAACCCAGAACTTGGTGGGAAGATGAGATTGAGCCAATAATGAGAGTCCAACTTCCATGATGTGCCTATGTTTTCTCTCAGCTAATCCATTTTGCTGAGAGGTATAGGGACAAGAAAGACGTTGACGAATCCCATTTTTAAGTAAAAAATTCTGAAATTGGTGAGAAAGATATTCTCCACCATTATCACATTGAAATTGTTTAATTTTTGTGGAGAAATGATTTTC
Source organism: Salix suchowensis (assembly GCA_029030765.1). Lineage (NCBI taxonomy): Eukaryota > Viridiplantae > Streptophyta > Magnoliopsida > Malpighiales > Salicaceae > Salix > Salix suchowensis. The sequence goes on along the minus strand of CM054996.1, from coordinate 11,973,634 downwards.
AGCCAAAGATTTAAAATTTTTAAAGCAAGAGAAAACATCAGATTTATTTCGAATAGGGTAAACCCATGTAAAACGGGAGAAGTCATCGATGAAAAGAACATAGTATCTATGACCCTCATTTGAAACAACAGGTGAGACCCACACATCTGAGTGAATAAGACCTAAAGGTGACAACACAACACGCGTGGAATCACCAAACGGTAGTTGTTTGGCTTTTCCCATTAAACAAAACTGACACACGGAATTTAAATTGTGAGAACCGGATACAGGTAAATCAAAAAACTTGATAATGTGATTTGTTATTTGAGAGGAAGGGTGGCCAAGTCTGGCATGCCAAATAGCTGGGGTTGTACGAACTCCTATGAAAGCCAATTTTTTATGAAAACTGTCGATAATTTTCCGATCAATTTGAATAGGATACAGCCCCACCTTCACTCTTGCACTGTCGACAACGTGTGCCCCGAGAGGTTGTCCTTCACAAAAAAATGGGAACCGGTGAGTACAAAATAGCAGCTATTATCTATACAAAAACGATTAATAGATAACAAATTTACTGCTGCTCTTGGGCAGTGAAGAACATGTTTTAATTTCAGTTTAGTAGAGTCAGATGTATGTAATGCAAGTGCACCGGTATGCTTAATTTGCAGACCATTACCATTACCCACAGCTACTTTGTCATCTCCTGTGTAAGGTTCGGCTAATTGAAGATTGGCAAGGTCACCCGTGATATGTTGATTTGCGCCACTGTCTGCATACCAAGTGTTGTCATCGTGAATGGAATTTGATTGAGCAACCATGGCTGCCAGCTGTTGAGGTGGATGTCTCCCTTGATAATTATAATCATATCTGTGGAAGCAGTCAAGTGCCATATGGTTCTTTTTGCCACAGATTTGGCAAACATAAGGATCAAAGTTTGATTCATTTGCCCATGCAGGAATACGTCCAGTATGCTCATTACCGGGGTTGCCATTGCTTCCAATTCGATTGGCTGGATTATATTTCTGGGATGGTGGAGACGAAGAAAATCGTTGCTGCAAATTGGCAGGTACATACTTGTTGTTAGAAGTAAACATACTACCTGAATTGAGTTTCTGAGGTGGAGCTGCAGCAGGTCGTTGTTGATGCCAATTTCTATTGGTTTTCTTCTGAATTCTTCCACTTCCTCCTCCCAGTTTATGAGCTATCATTGCAAAATTATTTTGCTCAGTTTGCATGCTTCTCTGTTGGCTTTCAAGGAGAGCTTCAAACGCAAACAATTCCGATTGGAAATCAAACAATGAGAGTGATTTCTCTCTTTGAGCAAAATAACAATTTGACACAAAAGGATTATAGATTGTGTTGAGTCCTCCTAGGATGAGAGAAATAAGATCTGCTTCATCCACAGGTTTCCCAACTGCTGCTAATTGATCAGCGAGTCCTTTTGCATGTTCAATAAAGTCTGAACAATTCAATCCTCCTTGCTGCAAACCCTGCAGTTGCCGTTTCAATTGATTGACGTTGGACATGGAGGGAGAGGCAAAGCGTTGTGCTAAAGCAACCCACGCTTGCCTAGCAGTTTTCATACCATATATCATGGATAAAACTTTCTCAGATATAGTGGATTTCATCCAAACCAGTACAAACCGATTTTTGCGATTCCACAAGGTGAAACCAGTATTGATTTCACGAGTTCCACCTTCAGTGCCAGATACGAATTCTTCTGGACACGATTCTGTGCCATCTACAAAGCACAGAAGATCATGAATGCTTAGAGCATCCTCAACCTGCGAAGACCAGTTCAAATAAGAAGAAGGTCCTTCAAGCCTCACAGACACAAACTGGAGTAGGTTGTTTGGAGGAATATAGGTAGCAGCGGAAGACATATTAGTTGGATCTAGCGTGAGCTTATAACTGCTCTGATACCATGAAAAGAATAATTCAGAAAAGGCTTGTCAAGTGTACTTGGCCTGTGTATACATTCATGTATTTATAAACTTGTTACAAAGATGACCGTTACAGAGGAAACAAGCTTTACAGCTTTCTTGCTAAATTGAGTTGCTATACATAGTAAATTGAACAATTCTAGGCAGACTAATCTTCTGCATTAGGAGCTAATATCTCTCATATCTTTGGGTTGATTTGCACACAAATCCCCTGTATTAGCTCCAGGTCTTTTACCGTTTCTGTGACATTTATAGCAGCACTTGTTTCCATTTCTGTTGCAGCCAAATCTTCATCTTGATTTGGCTTTGATTGTGTTGATTGTCTAACAGGTCTGCCTCTTGGAATCATGACAATGGCTGGAAGCATGAAGGGAGTGTATGGTGAATATCGTTGGAGAGATACATTGCTACGACTGAGAATACCAGAAGTTGGACCAAGTGACATGAAAACCGAGGTATTTCGAGTATTGAAATTTAGCTATGCTCAGTTGAAAGATCGAGCACTGAAGAAGTGCTTCTTACACATCACACTATTTCCAAAAGGCAAGATCATCTGGAGAGAGGACTTGATAGAGTGTTTGATTGATGAGGGTATTATCGTAGAAATGTGGAGGAGGCATGAACAATTTGATAGGGGTCATACCATGCTCGATCAACTTGAAAATGCCAGCTTATTAGAAGGTTCCAGGGACGATGAAAATTACAGATATGTGAAGATGCATGATTTGATTTGGGATATGGCTCGGAAAATATTGAACGACTGTCATGGGGGTAGGGTTCAAGCAGGTGCACAATTAACAGAATTACCTGAGGAAACATGGTGAAGAGAGAATCTGTTGATAGTTTCTCTCATGGAAAATAGAATCAAGGAAATTCCATCAGACTTTTCACCAAGGTGCTTCAATCTTTCAACTTTATTGTTATGCAGAAACTACAAATTGAATTTGGTTGAGTCGTCTTTTTTCCAGCACTTCATCAGACTCAAGGTTCTTGATCTTTCCGACACAGATATAGAGAAGTTGCCAGCTTCTATTTGTGATCTTACGACTCTCACTGTATTGTTGCTCGGATGGTGTGCAAAGCTGAGTTATGTACCTTCATTAGCAGAGCTTACGGCATTGAAGAAGTTGGATCTCAGTTACACTGGACTTGAAAATTTGCCAGAGGGAATGGAAAGGCTGAAGGATCTGAGGTATCTTAATCTTGATGGAAGTGAGGTGCGTGATTTACAACCAGGTATTTTATCTCAACTCTCAAAATTACAGTTCCTCAAGCTTCATCAGAAATTTGGAGTTTTTCTCCCAGTTGAAGGAGATGAAGTCTTGAGATTACAGAGGTTGGAAACTTTGGAATGCAACTTCCGTGATCTAGAAAATTTCGGAATTTTCTACCACCCAGGTGTTCTTCCAGAAATTGCTTGCAAGGTTACTGTAGGAAGACCTTCTTTCTCTTTACTTGAAGATCTAAATTATACAAAATCGAAGTCAGAGGCCTGGTTTTATGACCTCATTAATGACGATGCATGTTTTCTGTCCAGAATGTCATTTACAAAAGTAGTCTTTGTGAATTGTCAAAAGATGAGAATCTTATGTCCATTAATGGATGGATATGGATGGCTTGAGATTCTACACCTTGATGGTTTGATGATCTTAGAAACCGTTTTTGAAGCACCTTCAGGTCTATTGCCCGTTTTTTGCTATCTCAAAGAGATCGTAATACATAAATGTGATAGAATGAAGGTGCTGATCCCTCCTTGGTTGTTGTCTACCCTCCTCCACTTGGAAGTGATTGTAGTTGAAGATTGTCTTAGCATGGGGGTGATAATTGAAACAGATGAAGAGGACAGGATCCATCAGATGACATTTCCATTGCGTCGTATGGGTTTGAAGGTTTTGGTATTGAAGAAATTACCAAATTTGAATAGCATTTACTCTGGAAGACTTGAATGCAATTCTCTCGAAGAAATTACTGTAAATGATTGCCCGGAGCTAACGAGGATCCCGCTCACTATTCCTCATACTCTTCAGAAAATTCAAGTAGATCCTGAAAGTTTGCGAAACACAATTGAGTGGGCTATCATTTCTGAAGAACCTGTCTCTAACCCACAAGAAGATGCGCTGCACAGTTAGAAGAGAATCTCGCTGGTGAAATGCAATGACTGGTAAGCAAGCTTCGTTCTCTCCTCATCTTCTTGTTTTATTTCTTAGCGAGAGATTAGATTTTTCTGCATCAAATTTACTCATATGTTTATGGTTTCTTCCTCGGCTTGTTCAGGATATGGCACTGTTCAACTGGTGAAGCTGGATCGATTTTCATGGCGCTGAACGTAGACCAGAAGGCATTGGCACCCACCCACTCTCCAAAATCCATGCATCTTCAGCTGTAAATTGCAGAGTGTAATATGGATCTTTTCCTCTCTAGGATGATCTCTCACATAATCCTGTGTGTTTGAAATGCATTTGACTTTTGAACATTCTGTAATTGAGTTACAATTACCCATAAAAATTAAAAAAGAATTATAGTGCAATATTTAATACTTAAGCTTTAAAACCATTCAAAAATATTAATCTTAAGTTTTTTTTTTAAAAGCACTTTTAGACTGCCTTACGTTTCTTAGGGATATTTCTTAGGATTTTTTTATTATGTCAAGGGATGCAATTAGAATTCTATGATATTTAGGGATTGTTTTGTTTTTTGGTATCATAGCACAAGACTAATAGTAAAGGTTATGAATATTATAAGGTCTCAAATAAGCACAAAATGTCATGCTGTTTATGGAACCTTTCTTCTATGCGTAAATGAATGAATCTTGTAGGCAGATAGAAATCAACTTTCCAAATGTCAATCCAAGTAAGCAATCAACTTTGTTGGATATTTGAAAAAAATTAGGATCAAATTCAAAAAAATTCAACAAAATAAACTTTGATTAAATGCTAAGTTGAAAACCAATAAAACTTTAACTAAAGAGTCAAGGAAAAAAATAAATAAAATTAATAGAAATATTAACTTAAATTGAAACAATCAAAACAAAGAAGGTCAATATAAAAAGAGAGAGTGAAGACCATGGCGACAAATCACCTATCTCCCTCTAACAAACTTTGCACCATCAGAAAGAGGATATGAAATCACACTTCAAAAGAGACAAAGTCCACTCACATTTTATGGTAGGATGCCACAACACTAGCTGCTTGAAGGGTGTGTGCACCGTCCGTCCACTAGCTGGCACGTGCTTATACGTGCCAGGGACATTTTCTTTTCTTTTTTATATTATTTAAAGACAAAAATGTCCTCAACTAGAAAATAACAAAAAAAACGAAGCGATGAAGATGAAAATACCCTTCAAAGAAGATTTAAAATCATTTGACCCTGTAGGTATTAAGTGCTTTAATTGTTCATTTTAAAAGGAAAATTACTACATAGCCTTGAACAAATATTTTTTGTCTAAAAGGTTATTTTAGTAATTCCACAATTCAAAAAAATGCCCCATCTATTTTTTAAATGACATTTGTGTCGATGTGAAAAGACAAAAATACACCCATTCCATTGCATATATACTGTGATGAGAGGGGTAAAATGGAGAAAACTATTAGGATCCATAATGTTTTCCCTACACAATTTAGAGTTTGTATTAACAGGATAGTGACTTGCCTTACCCCGTAGGCTGAATTATTTTTTTCTTAATGTGTAAGAAAAAAAAGCATTGTTAATGTGCTTTCTAGGAAATAAATAATTACGAGTTCAAAATATTATGCATATTGTACAATAAAGTTTTTAGATATTTCTATAACAACGTACCAAGATTATATCTTTTTATTTTAAATATTGAGATGAAAACAAACGAAATTCACCTAGGTCGACCCTTATTAATTTGCAAAATTCACGATGCAAGTTGTCAGAGCACAATAATCCCTATAAAAAAGAAAAATGTTATGAAGCTAGATTTACAAACAACAAATGCTAGAGAATGAAAATGAAAAGAAAAAAATCAAAAAAAAAAACAATGAAAATTGTTTTTGAGTAAAGTTGGGGAAATCGGTGGAACCTCCAATATAGCTAATGGGAACGAGATAACAAGGACGTTGTATTTTAACAAGCTCATTTCAATAACATTGATATTTTTTAAGTCAATGTCGACGTTGTATTACAAGTTGTGGGCTTGGAGTAAATGAAGGAGATCAGGAGGGACAGGTTCTCCTTGCTGCCCACAAAAGCATTCAACATCAGTTATCTGTTATTCTTGGTGAAGCTAAGGAAGCTTTACATGGACTCCTCGTAGCTCATCAGACAGGTTTTGTGAGAGTGGTGTTGGAATCAGATTGCCTATCCCTGGTAAATTTATTTACTAGATCAGTCAGCTTCACAGGATGAAGATTATGTATCATTCATTATTAAGGACGTAGCTTCTGTAGAATCTCTCATCCACGACGTCCAGCATAGGCAAACTACTGGAGAACAGAATAAGGTGGTTCAAACTTCACAGTTTTTGGGGAGACTTGTAGAACAGTTCTAATGGAGGATGCACCATCAACAAGTATCCCCTTCTTCTGTTTGAATGAAAATTCATATATGTGTGTGTGTGTAGCTTAATGCTAATAATTATTTACATTTTCAAAACAATGGACTACCCGATTATTCACAAAATAAAACACAATTATCAATCTAAATGTTTCTAAGAATTTAAGTACCAACACAAAGGTCTAAATACTTGATTCTTGTGTTCTTCAAAATCATTGTAAAATGATGCAATTTGGTCTGGTGTGAAAGAGCTGGGCCTGAATTGATTCCTATCAATCCTCAAGCATAGCCTCACTATTTAGTAATTGTGCTATCAAATGAACCAGAAGAAACGATCATTTTTTATTGAAGAGAGTGGAGATCAGATTGTTAAACACAATACAAAACATATTTCTATGGTGATTATACAGACCAAACCGAAGGAACAAGCTGTAGCTAATACCTAAGCCCGAAAGCATTTTATATGGTGCATAACACAATACAGAACATATTTTCCCTGGATGTGGGAGGAGCATTACAAGTCAAATCACTTAGGAACGATTTTCAACCAAGCTGATTGATTCGGTAGAATCACCTGACAATGATGATGACTCTCCTCCAATGTTTGTTGGCGTCTCATCTAGATTTAAAACTGGTTTAGGAGGCAATTGCAGGTTTTCCAAATCTCCTTCAAGCATCTCCACCACATTTTTCATTGTCGGCCGATCCGTAGGTTTCATTTGTATACACCACAATCCAACCATCACCATCTTCTTGACTATCATACTTTCTTCCTCAGTGGCGTCATCTCCGATTTCTATGGCCTTTCCATTGGATACTTGGTCATGAACCCAATATGGCCAGTAGATTTCACTTGAGTTTTCTGCCAAAGCATTTAGATTCTTCCTTTTCCCTGCCATTTCCAGCAGCAGCATTCCAAAGCTATAAACATCAGCTTTATATGAGACACGTCCAATGTTTTTGTAGAACAATTCAGGAGCCATGTATCCTATTGTGCCCCTTGCTGCAGTGAGAGACGTGATGCTGCCATTTGTTGGGTACAACCTAGCGAGCCCGAAGTCAGAAACTTTCGGAGAGAAATTGTCGTCGAGAAGAATGTTGTGAGGCTTGATATCAAAATGTAGTATTTGCATGTCACAGCCTAAATGAAGATAGTCGATACCACGAGCCACTCCAAGGGAAATCTGATGCAGTTTTTGCCAGCTTAAAGAGATGGATCCTTCTCGAGAAAATAAGTGAGTATCAAGAGATCCATTAGGCATGAAATCATATACAAGAGCACGCTTTGATCCTTCAGCGCAAAAACCGATTAGCTGCACAACATTAGTATGGTGAATCCTTCCGATGGTAGCAACTTCACTAATGAAATCTTGTGCATTAGCTTTCGGTTTGCTCAGCAATTTTACTGCTGCTAAACGTCCACTGCGAAGCTTTCCTTTGTAAACACAACCAAAGCCTCCTTCACCCAATTTGTCCTTGAAACCTCTGGTTATCTTCTTGATATCTGAGTAGGAATACCTTACTGGCATCAGGTTATTGTGACTCTGTAGGAATTGTTCAACTGTATCGTATACTGATAAATGTCTCCTTTTCCATTTGTAGACCAGAAATATAAACACACATGGAGTCCCACAAACAGATATTAGCACGTGAACTAGTGCTGTATAGAAAATTCCCAAAACACAATCAGTTTTTGAGACCTTATTTGTTGTCTCCACTAGAAATTTCTCGCGAAAGTAAAGAAGGAAAGGAATCTCTTACCAAATAAAAGGGATATATATAAGAGAGTTCCTGCAGAAAATTGTAAGCAAAATTACAATTACTATTCAATCCTTATTTCACAAATATGTCGTTTAATGAAACACTTGAGAATACACAAACAAAGTGAGATGTAGAAAAAGAATTCGCATCTAGCACTGTGTAGAGTAGAAATGTCCAAATGCTTGGATACAATACAAAGTCATCGTGTATCTCTTCAAAAGACTTGTTTATTAGCCCGCCAAGCAGTTCTGTGTAGAAAATTTCCAAAAAACAATCAAGTTTTGTGACCTTATTTGTTGTCTCCACTAGAAATTTCTCGCGAAACTAAAGAAGTAAAGGAATCTCTTACCAATTAAAGTGTATGGATATGAGAGAAAAACTGCTGAAAATTGTAAGCAAAATTACAATTACTATTCAATCTTTATTTCACAAATATTTTGTTTAAAGAAACTCTTGAGAATACACAAACAAGGTGAGATGTAGAAAAAGAATTTGCACCGTCCATTATGTTGTGTAGAACTGTCCATTTGCTTTCATAAGAACCTGTTGAAGCTTCAGTTTAAAAACGAGATCTAAAGGTATAGGAAACAGTAAATGCGAAAAAAATAGATAAGAGCACACACATTGACGACGGTCTGCACTGTCGAGGTAGCAACTACCGCTGCAATTTCCACAGTAGAAGTTGTACCATGAAAGCTCAAACCCATATGCAAGTTCATTGTGTATCTCTTCAAAGGACTTGTCTGTGTAGTTCTTCTTTGGAAGCAAAAATATTTTCTCTATGCTGCACAGTTCCATCAAATCCGAGGCATTCATGCCCCCATGAGTCACATAATTCGAATGAGTCATAAGAGAAGAGTTGGGATAATTTACTGATCCATAGTTAAGGCCGTTGTGAGCTGTGTCCACATAAAGAGGAGAATCCACCGTGTTTTCACAGCTCATGAAAACCATCGGCTGTGATAGTTCTTGAAGAAACCGTCCGGGCCAATAGTATGTGGAACCTTCACTTACGCCCTGCTGCACCTTGTAGTTATACAGTCTGTACGGATCTCCGTCACTGAAGTTATCAGGTGCCAAAGAATACCGAGGGATGGAGCAATTATCTTGCACACCAGCATCTACCAGTCGGATCGTGTAGTTACCATAGTTGATTGCCTGCACGTAGTATTTACCTGAATACAAATTTAATACTGTAGAATCATTGTTCTCGCAAATCAGAGTATAATTATAGTTTCCGCAGTTTTGTGGATCAGTGTCTAGCCTGAAAGGGTGGCTTATGTTTTGGATCCTGCCGCATGAAGAAGCTGCGCAGGGAGTAGTGATGTTGCTAGAATGGCAAGTCTGGAGGAATAATAGCTGTGAAAGAAAGGCTATGTAGCAAGCAGAGAGGAGGTTCATTCCTCTAAACATGGGGAAGGTTGAAGTGATACACAATTTCTGCACAATCTATTCTCCAAGCCTTGATAACAGTCCAGATTTTGTATTTCCTTTTTCTTTTTCTCTGACAAACTTTCGAGCTTCGGAGTGGAAGCTATTGATAATGCATTGAGAGGTGGAGGAGAAGATGGCTACCTTGTCGTCCTTTGAAATGTCAGAGTCGTGGTAGCAAAGCAGACTTGGAACAATGGTCCATCACTCACTCACTCAATCACCATTTTTGTTACCCATAGCATTGATTGGAACAGTGGTCCATCACTCAAAGTTTCCCATAGCAAGACTTTTGACCCCCTACATCCTCGAGTCAATGATGAAGATTATACGCCTCTTGGTTATTTCTGGTTGAGAATTTCGCATCCATCGCAGCCCCTGGTGCATACTAGCATAAGGAGTATTAGGTATTGTTTTTGTGGTTGAGACTTTAAAAAAACAGTTTTATAAAAAGTACTTTAGTTGTAATTCAAAATAATTTTTAAAATATTTGGTTAAAATTATGGTTGAGTTTGAGATTAGTTACCAAGTTTTTCATATTGCTTTCAACTTGTGAATTTATATATATATTGTTTTTTAAATATTTAATAATTATAATAATAAAATATAATTAATAATTCAAGTAAATTAAACATTTGTTTCTATTCTCCCATCAAACTACTTGTAATTTCATCACAAACTATAAATCCATACGGGAAGTCTTCTCCGATCCCAGAACAACATATAGTAAAATATCATCTGAAACAAAGAATTGCGAGGCAAAAATTATATTGTGATCTTCTTATTTTAATTAATTTTTAAATTATATTAATATTAAAAATATATTTTTTATATGAAAATATAATTAATAATAAACTAAAAATAACCCCCAGCCTGCCCATTCTCTCCTCAATTAAAAATATATTTTAATTCCTCCTTTCTGTGAAACGCAGGTTTAGCATAATTTTAAGGTGAGTCCACATGCTTTTTTCAACTTCTCTATATTAACTAAATACTCAAACTCTCAATTTTTTTTTTACAATCCCAAACACGTATTTTAATTTTAATTTTATTTCGTAGTTGAAATAGAGTTTTTTAAAATAATTATTTATAAACCTCCTAAAAAAACCGAATGATTATTTAAATTGGACCAAATCCCTAGCTTTTAAATTGGATCATGATTATTTAAAATAATAATCATTCGTTTTTTTTTAAAACCTCCTAAAAAAACCGAATGATTATTTAAATTGGACCAAATCCCTAGCTTTTAAATTGGATCATAATTATTTAAAATAATAATCATTCGTTTTTTTTTATAAACCTCCTAAAAAAACCGAATGATTATTATTTAAAAAAAAAAACTGCAAACTGAATGTAGTAAGTATCAAAAATGTAGTAAATGTATTCTCATTCAAGGATGCGTGTACTACAGTGTAAAGTACTCGCCCATCTAAGGACTAAACGAGTTTTCTGAAAGGCCAAAGCCATATCAGCGCGTACAGATAAAATCTTAAGAGGAGTGAGGAGAGGACGAATTATTCATCAGAAATGGTTGCGTGTCTGTTCTACGTCTTGTTCGTTCTCTTCGTAGCCGGCCATGGAGCAGGCTTGAACTGCATAGGATCATGTGGAAACCGTGGCCCCGACATCCGATTTCCTTTCCGAATCAAGGGCGAACAACCAAACCACTGTGGCTATCCTGGGTTTGATCTATCCTGCTCCGATGACAACAGTACAGTGCTGGAGCTGCCAACTGGAGTGAGTCTACTCATGGAAGAAATTGACTACAGACATCGACTTGTTTATGCAAGGGATCCTCTTGGTTGTTTTCCAAGGAAACGTTTGAACTTCAGTTTAGGGCCTTCTTACTTTCAAATTAAGAATGAATGGCTGGGTGATTGGACCTTGTTCAATTGTTCTTCTAATGAGAAACGGTCTTCGTACCGGTATAAAATCCCATGTCTGAGTGCTTTTAACCATGACGTTTATGCCGTTGGATCAAGTGATACCATTAGTGACTCTGGTTTATTATCTTGTACCAAGATGCACAACATTTATGGAATTTCATATGGTATGTTGGTTGAAGAAAAATATCGCCTTACTATTTCTTGGTTCAATCCAACTTGTGGATCTTCTGAAGCTGAATGCTATGGCTTTCTCAAGCACAGTAAAGGCATGCTTTTCTTTCTTTCTTTCATTTTCTTTTATGTTTCTTGCTCCTTGCAAATTAATAATTGGCATTTGAACAACTATTCAATCCTTTACAGGCATGAGGCGAAAGCTGCTGATCACTGGTTAGTAGCGTGCTCAAGTCTCCATCTCGATTCTTACACTCGGTTCGATACATTACTTCGCTGGGAAAAAAACAGAGTTTTCTGACTCGGAATGTTGATATGCAGGTGTGATTTTAGGATTACCCCTTTTTGCTATGGTGATTATTGCCCTCTACCGCGCCTACAGCAACGATAAAACATACAGAGAATATCAAGCCAGGGTTGAGGTGTTTTTGGATGATTACAGAACACTGAATCCCACCAGGTTCTCCTATGCTGATCTCAAGAGGATCACAAATCAATTCAGGGATGAATTGGGCCAGGGAGCTTATGGCACCGTGTTTAAAGGAAAGCTAACCAATGAAATCGCTGTAGCTGTGAAGCTCCTCCACAATTCCATCGGAGAAGGGGAGGAGTTCATCAACGAAGTGGGAACGATGGCAAGGATTCACCATGTCAATGTGGTTCGCTTGATCGGTTTCTGTGCTGATGGATTTAGGCGAGCTCTTGTTTATGACTACTTGCCAAATGATTCATTACAGAAGTTCATATCCTCAGCAGACTCAAGGAACCATTTCCTTGGCTGGGAAAGGTTGGATCGTGTTGCTCTAGGCATAGCCAAAGGGATTGAATATCTTCACCAGGGGTGCGATCAAAGAATCCTCCATTTTGATATCAAACCACAGAATATCCTGCTCGACAACGAATTCAATCCCAAAATCTCTGATTTTGGGACGGCTAAGCTGTGCTCCAGGGATAAAAGTGCTATTTCCATGACGACTGCTAGGGGGACTGTCGGCTACATTGCCCCAGAAGTGTTCTCCAGGAACTTCGGGAATGTCTCCTCTAAATCAGATGTTTACAGCTTTGGTATGTTGGTGTTGGAAATGGTCGGGGGAAGGAAGAACGTGGATGACACAGCAGAAAATGGAGAGCAGATATACTTCCCGGAATGGATTTATAATCTCTTAGAAACAGAAGAAGACCTGCGGTTTCATATTGATGGAGAAGAAGATGCTAAAACTGCAAAGAAACTAGCAATTGTGGGACTATGGTGTATTCAGTGGAACCCAGCAGAGCGTCCTTCCATGAAAACTGTTGTCCAGATGCTTGAAGGGGAAGGAGAAAACTTAACAAAGCCTCCCGATCCTTTTAGCACCAGTACTGTCCCTAAGAGAACCAGTGCAGGCCACCGCATGCCAGCAAGACGCCGCCACCAAGAGCTGGCAGCCATCTCAGAAATAGAGTGATCAGAAATTTTCTTTTTTCAGCAATATCATATTAGTAAAGGAAATTATTGTGCGAGTTAGGTTCATGGATTATGTGTAAAGTTTGGCGTAGTACTTGCTTGTTTTATTTCCTGTCAATTCACCTTCCAAGTTCTCATCAATGCATTCTCAATTTCAGATTGTATGTACAAGTGCTCAAAATTGTCTGATGAGAAGCCATTCCCAGTGACCCTTCAGCTCATAATTTTGAATAAGATGCTCCACCTAAGTACAAGTACAAGTACTAACGTTTTTTATTTAGTTTTTATTATTTTTTATTATGTCTATAGATTTTAAGATGATGAAGCTATAAGGAACTTAAACTTTCAAACGTTATTGTTATGTTAATGATGAAGATAAAAATTCACGCTTTTTTCATCATAAATTGTACAATTTGCTTTCTTAATATATTTGGCATTTTTTTAATATATTTTTATGTGAATGATGTATGTTGAATTAGAATTTAAATTATATATATATATATATATATATATATATATATATATATATATATATATATTGTTTTAATAATAAAAAACTGCTTACTAGAATAAAATTCAGAGTCTTATGACATATCACCTTATATTTCATTGAAGGATTATCAATCTTACTTTGCAAGGATACGATCTTGGTAATTGTTGACAGGTTGAGTACGGTCGCACATTTTCTAACCTTATCTCATTCTCTTACAGCTAAAATCATGGCTGGAAAATTTGTTACAGCTAAAACCTCATCTCATTCACACCTTTCCTGACAACACGCAACGTGATTGACTGTTGCAAGACACAAACTTCTCGACCAGAAATTACACAGAAGCCTACAGTTCTTTGTCATTGACTCGAGCGTGCATGGGGGAAAAGTCTCGCTTTGGAAAAAATCAAGAGTGGCTGACCAATGAACAGAAACGGACAAGCTCATATACTTAAAACCCTTCCACTCATAATTTTGACTAAGACGCTCCACCTAAGTATAACGTGATAGATTGTTGCAAGGCACAAACTTCTTGACCAGAAATAACCCAGAAGCCTACAGTTCTTCGTCATTGACCCGAGGGTGCATGGGAGAAATGAGTTTTGCTTTGGAAAAAATCAAGAGTGGCGGACCAATGTTTCAATCAGTATTCAATATTCTGTCGTTGAACCCACGGGTTGCTTTAAATGAGTTTGTGACTTCGGATGGGATGAGAAGATATGTTTATAGGGAAGACTGGATTGGTGGCTTGGATGAAGCTGACTAGTTTTTTTTTTAAAAAAAAAAAGTTTATTGATTTTTATTATTATAAATATATCATGTAAATATAACTTATTGATAAAAGATTTAATTGAAAAGAAAACTTAAAACGAATTACAATAATTCTTTTGAGGTAGATTAATTACTATTTAAAAAATAGTTAGACTAATTAAAGAAAAGAGATATCAATTGAAAACTAAATTGAAGAACCAAAGTTAAAAAAAAAAAAAATGCGTTGGTATGCTTGGTGTTGGAAAGTTATTTTGTTAACATGATTTAAATAAATTATAAGTGAATGAGACATTAATCTTAAAAAACTCTTGGTTTTATTCTTGATTTATTGTAGCTAAACATAAGTTGATAATGATATTGTCATAACCCAATTTCTAGATTCATAACTGACATATAGGTGTGGTCCTCCTCCAAGGTTCCATACCCATGCAAAACTAAACTTACATACGAACTTATCCTTTAAATAAATTAATCAGAATTCAACGCAACATTAATAACAAAATTAATTTCATAATATAATTTGATTGTCCTAATACAAGAATTAAATGTAAACTTTTATGATTGTGAAACACTAACTAGACATAAGAAAAAAGAAACAATTGCAACCAAAAGAGCAAGTTTAGAGAGTACAACAAAAATGACCTACAAACAAGCTATAAGCCTGAAAATGATAAATAAAAAAAATCATTTTAATATATTTCTGAACGAAAAACACTTTTAAAAGCAATCACAATTACAATCCCAAACAGACACTTAAGTTGCATGCTCAAATAATTTTTATTCATTATTTATTTTGAAAGTTTATCATGGTTATTAAATATATTTGATTTTTATTATTATAAATATATCATGTAAATATAACTTATTGATAAAAGATTTGATAGAAGGAAAAAAACTTAGAACAAAGTGTTGTTATGCTTTGACCTTAATATGCTCTATTAACATGATTTAAACAAGTTATAGATGAAGAAATTAATCTCAAAGAACTCTTGGTTTTTTCCAGATTTTATTCTTGATTTATTGCAACTAAGTAAAAATTGATAATGATAAGAATTAATTCTTTAACCTTTTAGCTTCCAAAATTCAATATAAAAAAAAAAAAAAAAAAAAAGAGGTGAAAGAAGAGTTTTCAACTTAAATTTTTTATATTTTACCTTATATTTAAGTGTTTTATTATAATTTTAAATTTTGATTTTTCTTCTAAATCTAGAGTTTAGATTCATATTATTATGAGATATTTGAATGTTATATTATTTGATTAAAATATATTATTTAAAAATACATATTGTAAACATCCTAAACTGAGCAATTAAACTATATGGCTTGCAAGTTGCAATGGTATATGTTTATTCCTATATCGATCATGTGCACAAGGAAATCCTACACCTGCAGTGTAACACATCTCATTTTTTATGAGATCCGCCATTATTGATAAAACAAAAATTACCAAGAAACAGGAACAGGTTGGATTGAGCAGCAGAAATAGTAGCTTGAAGGTAATCAAAATGGTCATGCTAAGCAGGACAGTGCAACCAAGTTCCAAGTTCTTCCATCAAGCGAATCAAACCTAAAAATCTAGTAAAAATCAATCACAGGACTGAAAGTCTCTCCCTAATCAAACCCAGGCTCCTGACTGAACCCTGTACCACCAACCTAGCCTTAAGCAATAGATCCATCAGAATTCTTCTTATCATTGACACCCCCCCCCCCCGTTCGCCCTCATCTCATTGACTGTTGCAAGGCACAAACTTCTCGACCAGAAATAACCCAGAAGCTTACAGTTCTTCATCATTGACCCGAGGGTGCATGGCGAAAAGTCTTGCTTTGGAAAAACTCAAGAGTGGCGGACCAATGTTTCAATCAGTATTCAATAGCTTTAAATGAGTTTGTGACTTCGGATGGGATGAGAAGATATGTTTATAGGTAAGACTAGATTGGTGGCTTGGATGAAGCTGACTATTTTTTTATTTATTTTATTTTAAAGTTTATTGATTTTTATTATTATAAATATATCATGTAAATATAACTTATTGATAAAAGATTTAATAGAAAAGAAAACTTAAAGCAAATTACAATAACTCTTTGGAGGTAGGTTAATTACTATTTAAAAACTAGTTAGACTAATTAAAGAAAAGAGATATCAATTAAAAACTAAATTAAATAACCAAAGTAAAAAAAAAAAGTGTGTCGTTATGCTTGGTGTTGGAAATTTATTTTATTAATATGATTTAAACAAATTATAAATTAATGAAACATTAATTTTAAAAACTCTTGGTTTTTTTCCGGATTTTATTCTTGATTTATTGTAGCTAAGCATAAGTTGATAATGATATTGTCATGACCCAATTTCTATATCCATTACTGACATATAGGTGTGGTCCTCCTCCAAAATTCCTTACCCATGCAAAACTAAACTTACATACAAACTTATCCTTTAAATAAATTAATCAGAGTTCAACGCAACATTAATAACAAAATTAATTTCATGATATAATTTGATTGTCTTAATACAAGAATTAAATGTAAACTTTTATGATTGTGAAACACTAACTAGACATAAGAAAAAAGGAACAATTGCAACCAAAAGAGCAAGTTTAGAGAGTACAACAAAAATGACCTACAAACAAGCTATAAGCCTGAAAATGATAAATAATAGAAAGGTGGGTTCAACAACTCAATGAGTAAATAACATTCAATATATATATACTGTAACACCCCCTACTCTTGGGGACGGCCACGTAATCTTATTAATACACATTCGCCAAAGAAACGTAATATTTTTTTTCTCAATAACAAGCGAGCAGTAACATGACCTTAAACAATAATAGGTCTCAAAACAGTAACAGGTCTCAAACATTAACATGTCCCAAAATAGTAATAGGTCTCAAACATTAACATGCCCCGAAACAATAAGATGTTCCGAAACAGTAACGGGTCTCAAACATTAACATGTCCCTAAACAATAACATGTTCCAAAATAGTAAGAGGTCTCGAACATTAACATATTTCGAAACAGTAACAGGTCTCGAACATTAACATGTTCCAAAACAGTAACAGGTGGGCAGTAACATAACCCTTGATTCAATCTTGACCCATTCATCCTGGGTCTACAAAACCTTAAACATCATCCTCATAACAACCATAATTAATAAACCATACATTTAACATCATTCAACCATTTACACTAGAGTTGATATAAAACCAATCACATTCAATAAAATACGACAAAACGAGTTAATTTTCTTACATTCCAAATTTTTTCCCAAAATAGTACGACAAAACGAGTTAATTTTCTTACATTCCAAATTTTTTCCCAAAATAGTGAGCATACATATCAGTTTGCCAATATTTACCTTATACAAATTACTATTGGATACAAAAATTAAGAAACTATTGCTTTGCTCCTGACGTGAAGATGATGGACCTGAAATAGAGATACAAGATAATCTCATAAAGAAAATTCTAGAAGAAATCATATTAAAGTTATTAAACCCACGATATGTCATCATATATAATTGAAATAATCAACATAGCTATTTGAAAACCAAACTATCTTCCTCACTTACGTATTGTTGATACTAAATATAACTGATACTAAGTATTGCCAATACTAAGCATTTCCGATACCCTTATCATCCTACCGACATTAGAAATCAGAGAAGACCCCTTCCTGGGCCCGAAACATACCTTATACATTTTTATTTTACCCTTGAAAGTTCAACATACATGAATATGTGTTTAAGCATTGCACCACAATCCCTTTATCCGGGATTCTAACATACACTAAATGTATATTAGCCTGTGCATAGTGATCCCCTTATCCGGGATCCTGACATACACTGAATGTATGACAGTTATTCATGATGATCCCCTTATCCGGGATCCTAACATACACTAAAATGTTTGTTAGCCATTTTCTTTGGTGATCCCTTTATCTGGGACCTAACATACACTAAATGTATGTTAGCCATTTATACCGATCCCTTTACCCGGGATCCTGGCATACACTGAATGTATGATAGTTATTCATGTTAATCCTCTTATTCGGGATCCCAACTATTATGGAATACATTGTAATTTAGGAAATATTCTGTAAAACAGGAAATATACGTAGAGATTATATTATGCAATAGGGTACATCATAACATGTGTAAATTGCCCTACATATATAAATAATAGAGGAGCAGCCGTACAATGATACACTGCCAAAACACATTATTCAAACTCTTGTTTCAACTTGGTATCAGAGCTAAACATACCTTAATCGGTTCTTCTTATGCAAACTTGAACAGCCACGTTTTTTATGTTTTTTGCTCCTCTGTTTCTCCCCTGCCTCGTGATTTCTTTTTGCCCCAGCCTCTCCTTATTTGCAGACGTGATTCCTGCTCCCTGTTGCGCTGCACTCTCTCGGTTATTTCTTTAATTGGCTGCCTCTCCTGCTGCACTCTCTCTTTATTTGCAGACGTGATTTCTGCTCCTTACTGCTGCTCTTTATCTGCACTCTCTCGGCTTCTCTTCTACTGCTGAAAATTCTACTGCTTAAAATTGTTGCTCTCTTGCGTCTTCTACCATGACTCACTCAAAAACCAATGTTGATGTTAATGCCAGCCATTCTTCCCTAAATTCTGCTGCCACTGCATCCAACGCAGCCATGCTTTCTTCTGCTACAACAGCAGTCATTGTTCCTCTCTCCAACACTCAACAGGTTATTAATCTCAAGCTTACCAACAATAATTACCTGTATTGGCGTATGCAGATGAAACCTTACCTGATTGGTCAAGGTGTGTTCTCATTTGTTGATGGCTCAAATCCATGCCCCTCTTCTCATGCCGCTGCTACTGCTACGGTCTTGGCTTGGAAACAGCAAGATCAACTTATTCTTAGTGCTTTGTTGTCATCTCTCTCGGTTGAAGTCCTTCATCTGGTGGTAGATTGTTCAACATCTGCAAGTGTGTGGAACACCCTTGAATGTGCCCTTGCTTCTCCATCAAACTCTAGGATCATGCAATTACATGGTTCTCTTCAGGATCTTCGGCAAGGTGATGATTCTGTAACCTTATTTTTACAACGCGCAAAGGGGTTATTTGATGAATTGGCTGCGGCTGGCAGACCAATCTCTCTCACAGATTTCAATCTTTATGTATTTCGGGGACTTCGCGGTGATTTCCGTGATTTGGTTACTACCTTGTCTACTAAAGCTGATCCATTATCCTATTTGGAACTTCATAGTCATCTATCTACTCATGAATTTATTCATCGAAACTCAATGGCTTCAAGTATCACCTCTGCTGCACCTTTGCTCCCCACTCCTGCACTTCAGCCCGTAGCCTATGCAGCACAGCGTGGATTTTCAGGGTCTCACAGCTATGGCTTCTCGCGGGATAGAGGAAGAAGGGGTGGCTGGCGTCAATCTCGCAACACTTACTCACAGCATAATGGACAGCCCTTCCGTGGTGGAGGAAATAATTCCTCTTGGCAGCAACATTCCCGTAGCAACAATTGGCAACAATCTCGTAATTCCTCTTCAAACCAGTGGCCTCGACATCAAGTCAAGTGTCAGCTTTGTCACATATTTGGTCACTCTGCACAGCAATGCTCTCAACTTGCGCAACATGGAAACCAAGCATCAGCCAATCTCTCATTTAGCACTGCATCAGGTGAGGATTCTGCCATAAAGGAATCTGCCGAATGGTTTCCAGACACAGGTGCAAATCATCATGTTACTCCGGACATAACTGGTATGGCTTCTACAAAACCTTATCTTGGTAATGATCAATTACATGTTGGTGATGGTAAGGGACTTGTCATATCTAATACTGCCCACAAAATTCTGCATACACCAAAAAGAGTCTTCTCCTTGTCTAATATCTGACATGTTCCTCACATTAAAAAAAGATTATTATCTATTCAACAATTTTGTCGTGAAAATTATGTCTTCTTTGAGTTTCACTCCTTTGTTTTTTATGTTAAGGATCTCATCACCAAGGAAGTTCTTCTTTCTGGTCGGAGTAAAGACGGTCTCTATGTTCTTTCCGAGTCTTCCGCAACACTATTGCCGCAAGCTTTTTTGTCCACCAGCTTGGCCGCTTCTGCCGATTTTTGGCATCGTCGTCTTGGTCATCCTAGTTCTCGTATTCTAAGTCTCTTAGCTTCAAATAAAAAGGTTACTTGTACCTCTCGCCGTTTTGATTTTCAATGTCAAGCTTGTCCTCTAGGAAAATCATCATGTTTATCGTTAGGACCTACGGGTCATAAAACATCGACTCCACTTGAACTTATATTTAGTGATGTTTGGGGACCTGCCCCGTTTTTATCATCTGATGGTTTTCGGTATTTTGTCATATTTGTGGATGCGCATACAAAGTATATTTGGTACTATCCTATTGCTCTAAAATCCGATGTATTTGTTGTGTTTCAAAAATTTCAGTTACTTGTTGAACGTCAATTCTCTCGTAAAATCAAAACTGTTCAAACTGATTGGGGGGGTGAATATCAAAAATTAAATTCCTTTTTTAAAACCATCGGTATTCATCATCGTCTCATATGTCCACATACTCATGAACAAAACGGTATTGTTGAGCGTCGTCATCGTCATATTGTTGAAACTGGCATTACTCTTTTCGGACAATGTAAGGCACCATTAAAATTCTGGAATTATGCATTCGAAACATCGGTCTACCTTATTAATCGTATGCCAACATCGGTGTTAAACAACAAATCTCCTTTTGAATGCTTGTTTCGTCAAATTCCTGACTATGCTTTTTTACGCATTTTTGGATGTTTGTGTTTTCCTCTTCTTCGTCCTTACAATGCTCATAAGCTAGATTATCGCTCCACTCCGTGTGTGTTCTTAGGCTAGTTCATCTTATCTAGGCTATCGTTGTCTTGATTTGTCAACTGATCGCATCTACATTTCCCGTCATGTCCGATTTCATGAGCATGTTTTTCCATTTGACAAATCCACCATACCGTCTCCATCCTCCTCCTCGTCCATGTCTGTCTCCGTCTTACCCTCCATTCCTATTTTGTCATCCAAGTACGTCTCCACTACACTAGGTCCACCCACACAAGAGTCTGTCCCCTCTTTATCATCTCCATCTATGTTTTATGATCATTATGCAGGTTCAGGTTCGGCTCTTCCAGCCACATCTTCAGCAGCCCCTTCCTCTGCTGCAGACCCTTCGGCATCGACATCACCTTCTTCACCAGATTCATCCAAATCTGTTACCGACCTGAATTTATGTGTGGATCTCTCCACGTACTCTCTTCCGCAGCTGCAGTCCACTACTTTGCCATCCTCTCCACCACCCACTCGCAAGCATCCAATGGTGTTGCGTCCACGGCAGCCAAAGACTACCAACTTCAGCTCCATCTCTACTACTTCCCCGTCCACTACTACCTCACGGGAAGTCACTCCATCTGCTCATGAGCCCCTAAGTTTTAGGGAGGCTGACCGGTATTTATGTTGGCATACTGCCATGAAGGATAAAATTGCAGCATTACATGCAAATTCCACTTGGTCCTTGGTCCCATACGACCCCTCTATGAATATTGTTGGCAGCCGCTGGGTGTATAAAATCAAGCGCCAAGCAAATGGGGACATTGATCGCTACAAAGCTCGCTTGGTTGCGCGGGGATTCACCCAACAGGAAGGTATAGATTATTCAGAAACCTTCAGCCCTGTTGTTAAACCAACTACTGTTCAGTTAGTTCTTACCATTGCAGTATCCAAAGGATGGTAGATTCGGCAACTTGATGTTCACAATGCATTCCTTAATGGCTCTCTTCGTGAAGTAGTTTACATGCAGCAGCCACCAGGTTTTGTTAATACTGCTCTTCCCACTCATGTTTGTCGCCTTCACAAATCTTTATATGGGTTAAAACAGGCACCACGGGCTTGGTACATGCGCCTATATGATTTCCTCATGACCATTGGTTTCCGAGCTTCAAAGGTTGATACATCCCTATTTATTCTAAATAGGTCCATGACACTTGTTATTTACTTGTCTATGTCGACGACATCCTGATTACTGGAAATAACTCTGCGTTGATTCATCATCTTATTACTCTGTTAAGCGCGGAATTCAAACTGCGCGATTTGGGCCATGCACGCTATTTTTTAGGGAATGAAGTGGTTCCAACCAGTATGGGTCTTGTGCTCAGTCAACACAAGTATGTTCTGGAAATTCTAAATCGTGCTGGTATGACATCATGTAAACCTGTGGATACACCAGCATCTGTTTCTAAACTTGATTTGCAGTCTACAACATTATTTTCAGACACCACCCGCTTTCGCCAAATTGTGGGTGCTCTTCAGTATCTAACGTTTACTCGACCTGATATTTGCTATGCGGTAAACAAAGTATGTCAGTTTATGCATGCTCCTACTGAAGACCATTGGGCTGCGGTTAAGCGTATCCTGCGATACCTAAAAGGTACCTCTTCTGTTGGCCTACATCTCACCCGTGATCCGCCCTTGACTCTTCATGGTTATACTGATGCCGATTGGGCCAGTAGTGTTGATGACCAAAAATCCACGGGTGGCTACATTGTCTTTCTCGGAACCACTCCCATTTCATGGAAATCTGGCAAGCAACGAACTGTTGCTCGCTCCTCCACAGAAGCCGAGTATAAGGCCTTAGCTGATGGCACTACTGAGGTTCTTTGGCTTCGCTATCTGTTGACTGATTTATGTGTTTCCCCGAGTTCTGCTACGACCATATGGTGTGATAATCTGGGGTCTACGTATCTGTCTGCTAATCTGATCTTTCATGCTCGTACAAAGCACGTTGAGGTAGACTATCATTTTGTCCGTGATCGAGTTACTAAGAAGGAAATTCAGATACGTTTCATTCCTTCCAAAGATCAATTAGCAGATGTTCTTACAAAGCCACTTGCCACGTCGGTGTTTACTTCTCTACGGTCCAAGCTTCACGTGGATCACCCACCCTCAGCTTGAGGGGGAATATTATAGAATACATTGTAATTTAGGAAATATTCTGTAAAACAGGAAATATACGTAGAGATTATATTATGCAATAGGGTACATCATAACATGTGTAAATTGCCTACATATATAAATAATAGAGGAGCAGTCGTACATTGATACACTGCCAAAACACATTATTCAAACTCTTGTTTCAACTCTAACATACATTAAATGTATGTTGGCCATTTATACCAACCCCTTTACCCGGGATCCTGGCATACACTGAATGTATGACAGTTATTCATGTTGATCCCCTTATCCGGGATCCTAACATACACTAAATGTATGTGAGTCATTTATACTGATCCCTTTACCCGGGATCCTGGCATACACTGAATGTATGACAGTTATTCATGTTGATCCTTTTATCCGGGATCCTAGCATACACTAAATGTATACTAGCCACCGCCATGTTTTGTTCGTGACATTTCCAAACTTTCCTGATACACAAGCCTTAAATATTCTTATTGATACATCATATCTTCTCAAACTTCCACCAAGACTTTAAGCATAAATCACACATTTCCACTATGAAAATTAAATTAGAAACATAGGCATGAATCACCTACCTGCTGTGGATGCTCTGCTCGTGGTCCCTTATTGATGCTATTGCACCACACTTTTGTTCACTCCTGCAATTACAGGAAATTCTCATAAATCATTTCCAACCACCGATACTCTTCGTAACAACCACATCGAAACAATTCAATATGTCTTTACATTTGTTATTCTTTTATAACTTTTGTCAATAAAAAATATGATTATAAACACCCATTTTCAAACATAACTTGTTTCTTTTCCTTTAATGCATCTCACTTCATCATTTCGCGACCTCCCACCTTTTTCCCCCTTTTTTTCAAAGCTTCCAGCAGAGGTCGGATTTCGACCTCTGCCCAGAGTTTTCACTATAACAGGAGTTGTAGAGCTCTGTTTTGTACAAACTTTATCTTGTTAGAAAGCTAACATATAGGGATACAACTCTTATGAAGGGGAGAAAACCCAGTTCTATCCCCAAAATTCACGAAATGCATCACGAATTTGATAAACCTGCTGTTCTGCAAAACCTGCTCCTGCACAGTCACGTTAGGTGACCCTTAACTAGAGTTATAAAATTCCAAATTAAATGAAACAAGTTTCCTTGGATAGTAGACATCCAGAACTACAACTCCTAAAAAGGAACCCAATCCTAATTCCCTTGTTTTCCCACTCCAATTCTCTCTGAAAATCAAGAGATGAATTTGTCAAGTTATTCACTTCTGCAACACATGCATTTGGCCGAAAGTTGGCCTTGGGAAAACAAGACTTCCCTCATTATTTTCATGCTCAATCATTCATTACACAACCATTCACATGCAACACAACATATACAATAATTATTTTACAAAACTCATAATCTTTCTCTCCTAATTTTTGTCCTCAATGGCCAACCATGGCCTTTCCTAGGGCTCCCCCTTTTTCCTTTTCATTTGTCTTGCCAATTAACTCTCATTTCATCCTATTTCATGCCACATTCATCAATTTCACACAATTCCACATTTCCCCCAAAATGTTTCAAGAACCCTAACCCAAAATTCATAAAGAAAAATAATGCAATTTAACCATAAAGTCAAGAATCTTTTAGATGCATATAGAAACACTTTACCAAGAAGGATTCAAGATCCTAATAGCTTGTGAAATCATAATATCCTCCTCTTCTCTTTCTCTTCCTACTGCTGCCAGCCCAAACACTCCTTTTCCTCCACTTTCTCCCTCCAATAATACTTCAAATCCTTGGGTTTTTGATGTTTGAATGTTTTGGTAACCCTTAATCTCACTTTCACTTCGAAATTCTTCTTTAATTTGGGTAAGAAAATATCAAAATCTCCCTCCCTTTCTCCCCCTCATTTTATTTTATTTTTTTGCTGGAAATGAGAGAAAAGAGGGGTATTTATACTCCTCAATTTCTCTTATTGCACTAAGGCCCCCCATTTCCTTTAAATATTTTCTTTTTTACCCCACCTCTTCTCTTCTTATAATTTAAATCATAATCTTTTTATTTATTTCAATTTCACCCCTCTTTCAACTTATTTTATTCATCTTTTAATTCATTCCTTTGATTTAACACTTACATTTATTCCCCAGGGTTTACATACACAAGATAATACAACAATGAGAAATATATTTTTTAATGTGACTAAGTTTTTCATAAAGGTTTCTCAAATAGGTCATAACAAGATATTATAAGGTATAGCTCGTCAAAAAATCAAAATACATTGAGCATGAAGCTCTATACTGTGGGATGATCAATCCACATAGGTTGATGACTCCCCCAACCAACTAGGGTTTCAGATGTGATGCACAGAAAGACTAACACTACCATATTAATATAGATATTTTAACTGACATACCTTAGATTTATATTATAATCAAACAAACATATTCATTTCATAAGGCTCAACTCATGACATCAATCAAATGAGCAGCTATCAATTCAAAAGTGTATATTGACTTATATCAAGAATTTAGATCCATAATTAATTATATTTTATCAAAACAAAAAATAATAATTAACATATATATTATTAAGAAGCATAATCCAATGTGTATTAACAATTTAAATATTAAAATATTTTTCATGCATATTAAAAATTATTAACTCATTACTGTGATTCAAAAACAAATCAAAATCAAACAAATCAAAATCAAAATCAGATATCAAATTGTACTCAAGTATAAAATGCACACCTTTCCTGACAACACACAACGTGATGGATTGTTGCAAGGCACAAACTTCTTAACCAGAAATAACTAAGAGTGGTGGACCACTGAACAGAAGCGGACGAGCTCAAATTTTGTCGTGAACCCACATGTAAGGCTTTAAATGAGTGTTGACTTTGGATGGGATAAGGTCATTCGGATGGGATAAGGTCTTGGTGTTTAACACTGCGTTTTAAAAGTGTTTTTGAAAAAAATTGTATTTTTTTATTTTTATTTTTTACTTTCAATTAAATTTTTTTAGTCTTTTTAGATCATTTTCATGTGCTGATATCAAAAATAATTTTTAAAAAATAAAAAAAAAATTATTTTAATACATTTCTGAAGGAAAAACATTTTCAAAAGCAACCGCAACTACAATCCCAAATAGACACTTAAGTTGCATGCTCAACTAATTTTTATTCATTATTTATTTTGAAAGTTTATCATGGTTATTAAATATATTTGATTTTTATTATTATAAATATATCATGTAAATATAACTTATTGATAAAGATTTGATAGAAGAAAAAAACTTAGAACAAAGTGCTGTTATGCTTTGACCTTAATATGATCTATTAACATGATTTAAACAAGTTATAGATGAAGAAATTAATCTCAAAGAACTCTTGGTTTTTTTCCAGATTTTATTCTTGATTTATTGCATCTAAGTAAAAATTGATAATGATAAGAATTAATTCTTTAACCTTTAGCTTCCAAAATTCAATATAAAAAAAAAGAGGTGAAAGAAGAGTTTTCAACTTGATTTTTTTTATATTTTACATGTTTTTTTAACCTTATATTTAAGTGTTTTCTTATAATTTTAAATTTTGATTTTCCTTCTAAATCTAGAGTTTAGATTCATATTATTATGAGATATTTGAATGTTATATTATTTGATTAAAATATATTATTTAAAAATACATATAGTAAACATCCTAAACTGAGCAATAAAACTTTTGACAACAGCAAAAAAAAAAAAAAAAAAGTTATTACTACTGTAAAGTGTTTTAACAAAAAAAAAAAGTATCATTATTCGTTTAACTCTGGCTAGTTGTTAAATCTGGCTAGTTGGCTATCCATTTTCATACTATATGGCTTGCAATGCTATATGTTTATTCCTATTTCGATCTTGTGCACAAGGAAATCCTACACTTACAGTGTAACAATCTCATTTTTTATAAGATGGGCCATTATTGATAAAACAAAAATTGGCCATGATCCTTGCCTTTATGAGGGCTTCACCAATCATGCATATCCTCTGGTAGAAACAGCAACAGGATGGATTGAGCAGCAGAAAGAGTAGCTTGAAGGTAATCAAAATGGTCATGCTAAGCAGGACAGTGCAACCAAGTTCTTCCATTAAGCGGATCAAACCTAAAAATCTAGTAAAAATCAATCACAGGACTGAAAGTCTCTCCATAATCAAATCCAGGTTCCTGAATGAACTCCTGTACCGCCAACTTAGCCTTATGACGAGTAACAGACCCATCAGAATTCTTCTTAAGCTTAAGAACCCATTTACATCCCACAAAATTCTTATGAGAAGAAAGGGAAACCAAACTTCAAGTATTCTGAGATTTAAGACTATCAATTTCCTCTCAATTTGATCTCAAATCTGCTGTGCCAGAGCTAAGGTTCAAAGCACTCAGGTCAGCCAAAAAGCAACTGGAAACTCGAAGAAAAAACATAGGTGTGGAAAAAAAGAAAGCTAGAACAAAAAGTTTGCTAAGCAAGCAACCAGACATCCTTGTGCTTGGTTCATGTTTCAAAAACCAGCTAGGACAGTTGCACAACTGAGATAAAAGCATGCAGAATTAATCTGAAATCTGAAAAAAAAAATAAAAAAAAACAGTCCATAAACCTCGAAAGGATGCATGAACAACTTCTCTTGATGCATAAACGCATGGAACAATGAGAGGAAGATCACTAAAACCATATAAATTTATTTTGGTAACATGATTTAAACAAGTTATAGATGAATGAGAAATTAATCTCAAAGAACTCTTGGTTTTCCCTGTTTTTATTCTTGATTTATTGCAGCTAAGCAAAAGTTGATAATGATAAGAACTAATTTTTTAACCTTTTAGCTTACAAAATTCACGATAAAAAAGAGGGGTGAAGGAAGAGTTTTCAATTTGAATTTTTTTATATTTTACATGATTTTTTAACCTTATATTTTAGTGTTTTCTTATAATTGTAAGTTTTGATTTTCCTTCTAAATCTAGAGTTTAGATTCATATTATTGTGAGATATTTTATTTGATTAAAAAATATTATTTAAAAATACATGTTGTAGACATCCTAAACTGAGCAATTAAACTATATGACTTGCAATGGTATATGTTTATTCCTATATCGATCTTGTGCACAAGGAAATCCTAAACCTGCAGTGTAACATCTCATTTTTTATGAGATCCGCCATTATTGATAAAACAAAAATTACCAAGAAACAGGAACAGGTTGGATTGAGCAGCAGAAATAGTAGCTTGAAGGTAATCAAAATGGTCATGCTAAGCAGGGCAGTTAAAAAATTGGCCATGATTTTTGCCTTGATGAGAGCTTTGTAGTTACCAAGAAACAGCAACAGACTGGACAGTGCAAGCAAGTTCTTCCATTAAGCGAATCAAGCCTAAGAATCAATCAGATAACATCTCTCAATTTGCTCTCAAATCTGCTGTGCAAGAGCTAAGGTTAAAAGCACTCAGGTCAGCCAAAAAACAACTGGAAACTCGAAGAAAAAACATAGGTGTGGAAAAAACAGAAAGCTAAAACAAAAAGTTTGCTAAGCAAGCAACCAGACATTCTTGTGCTTGGTTCATGTTTCAAAAACCAGCTACGACAGTTGCACAAATGAAATAAAAGAATGCAGAATTAATCTGAAATCTGACAGAGCTGTAGCCATCACATATGAAAACTCTAAAGATGTCATTGCAGTCCTCATCCCCGAGTAAATGACTATAAACACAAGAAAAATTACATCTATCATAGGCTGTCAGATGGCCCAAGAAAAGTTCAAGAACCATTCAGTCACATGCTCACAAGTAATATGGCTAACACTGATTTGCCATTTCTCCCAATAAACAGTAGTTTGTCACTGCAACTGGTTAGGATTCATACTTCCAAATCTCCAAAATAATTATAAAGCGTGGCAGTTCAAATTCTAGCAGCTTATGACTGCACATAAAGTTATCTTTGTGATCAATAATTAATATCAACGAAAAAGTACTTGCAGAATTTCGTAGCATCCCAAAAAAAACTTGTAACAAATATGCTTGGCTTCATCATAGGATTCGAAAACTTTCAATTATGATTTAAATTACAAAAACAATAGAGAGGATGGAATCAATGACTGAAACCAATGAAGAGCATTAAGCAAGCAGCCTGTTATTCATAGAAATAGCAGCCATTGCCTGAGAGCAAAGAAAGCTATTCTCCACTACATCAGAATTAACAACGCTATGTCGCTATATAGGTAACAAAAGAGAGGGGGTATTGTCAAATGGAGTTGAACATAGAGATCAAGGGAGAGGGAAGCAAGGAGAAGAAACAACTGTAAATTTTTTAACAGGCAGCATGGTAAAGAAGCCATCAGAAAATTGACTTTAAATAAAGACAGATATCAACATCCATGACAGTACAAATCACCTCTCCTGCTTTCTATTTATATACAGCAGATTTCTCTAAATTCGAAATAACTTTTGAGCAGTATCAGCTTGTATACAACAACATAAATGATGCAAGTCCTATTTTATTGCATCTTTACTTTCCTCAACCTGTTCATCAAGGACTCTATAGATTTTTGTATTCTGGTGCCATCTGTCTGCCCAACTATTTGAGATGCCTGGTGCAAACTTTGAATCCCACGACCCAAACTGGCAATTGACGGGGCTGCTGGAAGAGATTCAACAGCACATTCAATCCCATCTCCATACATGAGCAACGCTGAGCAAGTTGCAACACTGCAACCAAATGTTGCCCAAGGTAGGACACCAATAGATTGCACCTGCCGTTGTCTCATTATTTCAAAGAAAGCTGTTCTCATAGTTGAGAAACTGGTTTTCTCCGCAGAGGCTATAACACTGTGGACCACTGTCCGGATTTTCTCAGCAGAAGCAGCTGCTTTCAAGGCAGATGTTGCATTGGCTCCAGAATTGACCAGTCCAGGGGCCAGCAGTTTTGTTGGACCAAGAGTCTTGCCCATCGATATTGCCATTATCTTTTGAGTTTGGATCAGCAAAAGCTTAAGGGAAGTAGGAAATTTAAATGTAGCAACCTTCATGAATGTCGATGCATGAACTACTTTAGAAACAGATGAAGCTCCAAAAATTGCTGTTGCCCCAGCTCCAACTGCCACCATAGGTTTGTTAGAAAGTAGCCGTCTCTTTTCATCATGATTAGGAGTTTCTCCATCACTTTCACAATTAGTGACAAGCTTCCCAACCAAGTCCTTCACTTCTGGAGGAACAGGAGTGTTCCAATGTTTCCTAATACCTGCTAAGCCACTAGCATCCACCACAGCTACTATAGTCTTGAACTTCCTAGTCTGGCTTTGAAGGGCCTGTGCAATTAGTGCATATGACTTGTCCTGAACCTGAAGCTCTGAAAACTCAACCTTAGTCTTGTTGGGCTTCCCCACTTCTTTAACGGGCAATCGACCGGCACTGTTAAGGGCAATTCTCAGCCCCTCAACAGCAACTCGGAAGGTGTGCACTTCAGATATAATTTGGGTATCCACAGCTTCCCCCCTGTTTACATCATCTAGCATTTTCTGTGCAAAGGCTAAAGCCCTCCCAATGGATGGGAGATCAATAAATATATTATGTAGATCTAGGAGTAATGGATAAACAGATTGGGCAAATGTTGGCGCTTGGAAAGTGTTTACTGGCTGAATTTCTTTTAATCCTGACTCTGAAACAGAACTTGATGGACTCAACTTCCACATTGACACGTCCATATATGGAGATAACAACTTCACCATCCGTGACTGAACATTATCATCAAGACTAATCCTCTTTGAACTTTGCAAAGAAATAGAACCCACTCTCTGTGGCACTAAACTACTAACAAAAGCATGAAATGTGCTTCCTGTGTCAACTTCACTCGAATTAATGTCCCCGATAACAGTATCAATAAACGATGTTTCCAGCACCAAAAAAGATGAACCAACCTCCTTGGCCACCCTCCTGGCAGCCAAGATATGCCCGTGAAAACTAGTCCCAAATATTTCTCTCAAAACCAAGTTGCCAGCCACATCTTCATACTTTTCCTTATTAATCTTTTCTAAAAAGCTTCTTTTAATCACTCCAAATGACGAAGTCGGAACTAGCTCATCAACAATATTTCCCAGTTCACTCTCTTCTGATTGAATATCAACCAACGCCGAATGACCCAGCTGAGCCACTACAGCATCCGGTCTAACTCCCCTAACAAGGCACTCAACGTCTACAGCTGACCTCTCAGATAAATTCTGAGCAGAGAGTATATAAATCACAGATTGAGATTCTGGGTCACGAACTGCAAAAACAAATCTTTTCGTGTTTTCTGGTATAGAAAGCTTCCTAACTATTTCGTTAGATGCTTTCAAATCATCAACTTTCAATATTGAAAAAGGCCACACGTTTTGTAGACCATAGATAAATGCAAGTGCCATTACACCAGCAAGAAACCCTTCTTCTCTCTACCAAGAAACTCAATCTAGACAACAAGATCATCCAAAACAAACAATACATTCACCAAAGGTTTCCAAAAAAAAATCAATTTAGGACTCCAACATCAAGAAAGTCAGCTCCTTTTTCTATTTTTCTTCTTTTTCCCACCTTTTACCAGGAACCAAACACTGGAAAAGAGGAAAATCCTAGTTCCCTTAAGAACTAAATTTGCATCACTAAACTAAAATTGAAGGAAGGCCAGATAAAGATAAACCGAGAATTTCAGAGATGTACCTTCTGTTTCGAATGAAAATCCAATGAAATCGATGTGACTTGATTGATTTTCCCGAGAAAGATAGAGAAATCTGGAAGACGAGAGAGAGAGAGGTCTGGCCAGAAAAGGAAAAAAAAAGTATTATAGGATTTGAAATAGTTAAAAAAAGAGCACAGATTATAGGATTTTGACTAAAACGATGTCGTGATCTCTGTGTTTGGTGTTCAGCTTAAAGAGATCGTGCTGGGCCGGATCAAAAGTTATGAAAGTTTATGTTTTTTTTAACTAATAAAATTTTTAAGTATGAATTAGAAATTTAAAGTGTTTTTAAGGCCTTTGTTTGCTGGAAAGTGGTTTTCTTTTGGAAAGTGAATTCCGGGAGAAAGTGAATACCGGAAAACTGAATTTCTGGAAAGTGAATTCCGATGTTTGGCAGTGTTATGGATAATAAACTGGAAAACACTTTCCAGTGTTTGTTTGTGTTATGGAAAATGAACTGGAAAATAATTTATTAATAAATTAATTATTTTTTTCAAGTTTATTAAAATAATGAGGAACAAATCTTACAAATTAAAAAGTTGAATGAGAATGAAATTGAAAAAAATATAATTTCATAAATTATCTCAAATAAAATAAATAATAATCAAAATAATAGAGATCAAATCCAAAAAATTAAAAAAAATGAAAGGTGAATAAATTAAAATAATAATAATTAACATTTCATAAATTATTTCAAATAAAATAAGTAACAATAAAAAAAATGAGGATCAAATTTGATAGATAAAAATTTTCAATAAAAAAATGATAAGAAAAAAGCAAATAGCAATTATAAAAATAAGGACCAAAATTAATATAAAAATTAAATTTTAAGAGATGGAATTGAAAAATAAATATTCAAAACAAATTATATATAGCAA
The DNA here is from genome assembly GCA_029030765.1 of Salix suchowensis. Taxonomy (NCBI): domain Eukaryota; kingdom Viridiplantae; phylum Streptophyta; class Magnoliopsida; order Malpighiales; family Salicaceae; genus Salix; species Salix suchowensis. The sequence goes on along the minus strand of CM054996.1, from coordinate 11,940,680 downwards.
TCAAAAGTTTGAGGATCAAATTTGATATAATCAGCAAATAATGACATTTCTAAATTTTTTACAACTTCTGGAAAGTGTTTTCCGTCCAAATTTTCCAGAAAACACTTTCCTGAAAACCAAGCCAAATTTTTCTTTGACTGGTAAGTGATTTCCGTTGACCAACTTTCCGGAAGGCAAATAAACACAGGAAAGTTTGGAAAGTGGTTTCCCGAAAACCACTTTTCTTGAAACAAACAAGGTCTAAGTAAGAAAGGTTTTGATTAAATAAATTGATAATCATATAAGATAATTAAAGACAAGGCTAAAACATATGGGAAAACAATCATCTTGAGTTTTAATTTTTTTTCATCAATTAACATCAACGCCACACAATTTCTAAAAACAAATACAATAGAAATGGGGTATTAAATATGGAAAAATATAATTCATGCAAAATGTCAAAACATGAAAAATATACCAATATAAAATCTTACATGCAAACAAAATATAAGAACATAGTTATAATTTTAAGTTCACTCGTTCAAAATAGACAATATCATTACATATTTTAAGTTCACTCGTTCTTTAAATTATGAACATTCTCAGTTATCGATGTTAAATATGTTACACTATTATTAATCCTTATTCACCCATAAATCAATCATCTTGAGTTTAAATTTTTTTTATCAATCAACATCAACGCAACACAATTTCTAAAATCAAAAACAATAGAAATGGGGTATTAGATATGCAAAGTATCATTCATGCAAAATGTGAAAACATGAAAAATATTCCAATATAAAATCATACATGCAAACAAAATATAAGAACATAGTTATATTTTTAAGTTCACTCGTTCAAAATAGACAATATCATTACATATTTTAAGTTCACTCGTTCTTTAAATTATGAACATTCTCAGTTATCGATGTTAAATATGTTACACTATTATTAATCCTTATTCACCCATAAATCAATCATCTTGAGTTTAAATTTTTTTATCAATCAACATCAACGCAACACAATTTCTAAAATCAAAAACAATAGAAATGGGGTATTAGATATGCAAAGTATCATTCATGCAAAATGTGAAAACATGAAAAATATTCCAATATAAAATCCTACATTCAAACAAAATATAAGAACATAGTTATAATTTTAAGTTCACTCGTTCAAAATAGACAATATCATTACATATTTTAAGTTCACTCGTTCTTTAAATTATGAACATTCTCAGTTATCGATGTTAAATATGTTACACTATTATTAATCCTTATTCACCCATAAATCAATCATCTTGAGTTTAAATTTTTTTATCAATCAACATCAACGCAACACAATTTCTAAAATCAAAAACAATAGAAATGGGGTATTAGATATGCAAAGTATCATTCATGCAAAATGTGAAAACATGAAAAATATTCCAATATAAAATCCTACATTCAAACAAAATATAAGAACATAGTTATAATTTTAAGTTCACTCGTTCAAAATAGACAATATCATTACATATAGGTCATCATGATTTTTCTCAAAATCCAAATTCAAATAAATACATCTAAACCTAAATAAAAAAAGGATGAAAGTTCTAAACAATGTCATTCATGTCGTGAATATGAGGATCCTGAAACAATGCAACGTCACAAGTATAGACAGTATAAATAATTATAACATTACATATAATTAAAAGATTTATTTGTAATTACTTATAAAAATTCCCATTATCATTTTAATTAACCTACCCAAAACCTTTAATAATTAAGCCAATAATAATGTACTTTATTAACATCACTCGTCTTCCTCACCAAGATTGATTTAAATGACTCCAATATATATGTCGATATCAATGTAACTCACTAATATGAATAGGTGATCAAGTTTATTTATTTATAATATTTCTCCTTCATGTCAACAAATATTTTCCTTTCATGGTAACAATCTATATAATTCAAAATATACAATGAATATAATTATATACATTGAAAATAAAAGTAAGGGGTACGAAACTGTCTAGTTTCATTAATCCTTATAATGAATTCTAAAACACCTTTATTTTTTTGTTTTTTTTTTCCAACATTACTCTTCCCACCAGGTAAACAACACTCGATAAACAAATTTTATATTGAAATTATACATTTATATTCTCTAAATTTCTTTCCTAAATGGTCGACCACCATGATCCACCAACAATAAATTTATTTCTTGGTATTCCAACATCATTCCACATTCAAAATGATCCATACTACTTTGATTGATTCAATTTTATATTTTCACCAAATTTTACTCAAGAACCCTAATTAAGATTTTGAAATAAATGCATAAAATCTTAATCATATCCAAATCGATTTGCATAATCAAGTTTAAGGCTCCATACCTTGTGATAAATTGGACTTCAATCCTTAAATAGTAAAAAATAAAATAAAATTGACTTATCTAATCCCCACACCAAGTTGACCCCTTTTTCTTATTTTTCACCCTACAAAATTCTATTTATTATTTGATAATTTCCTTGCTAATTAGTATCCCTCACTAATTAAACTAATTCTAAGTAAAACTTGGTAGTTTCTTATTGTTTCCCTTTCAATTTAATGAGAATTTTTCAAAGCTCTCTTCTTCCTTTCTCTAATAGTTATTGTGAGACATAAAATAAAAAAATGAGATATTTATACCCTATCTTTTTTTCTTTTTATTACACTTTTAGCCCCACTTTATAACAATGTTTTGAATTTGAGATAATATAGTGTGTAAGGATAAAATTAAAATAAATAATAACTAAACTAAAAGAAAAATAAACTTTAAAGACTAAAAAATACCACTAGTACTCCTAGGTTGTTTTAAATGTAATAGTAATTGTAATATTCCATGAATTGGGATTTTTATTTTTTATTAAATAAATATAATTGTTCAATGAGTAAATTAAAAATTAATGTTCTTAGTTTTATAAAATGAATTATACAATTCTTGTAATTTAAAAATTAATTAATTAATCATTTGATTAATGTTGATCATTTCATAATTTAATATATTTTTTTTTTGTTTTGAATATATCTTGTTTCTTTATCCATCTTTCCATATTATCTAATTTTTTTTATAAAATAAAATAAAATATTATGAAATAGGTGAAGATAATCAAGTTGCAAATAGATTTAAAATCATAGAGACTAAATAATTATTTTTGAAATTAGAGTCACTATTTAATTAATGTTGTAAAAATATAGGGAATAACTTATAATTTATTCTTAATTAAGAATTATTTGAAAATAATTTCAATAAATTTTTAACCTAATAAGGTGTACGTCAACATATTAACTTTCTTACCTTATAACAAATTGAATAAAATATAGTAATATTAATTTAAAGAATATCCTCCCTTATGGCATTTTAAAAAGTTTTGACTCCAATAATGCTTTTTACAGTAAAAAAAATCATATAAGAATTAGTGAAATTGGCTGTGCTAAATTCACACACCACTACACCACCACTTCCATCACCAGTCTAACAGTCGAATATAATTGGCCAGACACACCACCATAGAGCAACATTCATTTACTTTGACTTCACTTCTTCACACGCAAATCTGACACGTGATTTGTCTGTCACCTTCCATTGAAGTCATTTTCCGTCAAGTAAAAACTCTCACCAAACACCGTGTGTTCTATTGTAAATCCGAAGCAATAATAATAATAAGAAGAAAGTGCATGCAGCATATTCTTCTGAATTGCAAATCTCTCTATCTCTCTATCTCATAATAACAACAATAATTCTCTGCAACTTTCTTTCTAGAGAGAATTCAAATCTCTCTCGCGGAGAGTATACTGCGTAACAGTGGATCTGAACGGAGATTTCACCGTCGGTAAATGAAATTTTAAGAGATTGATTAAGGTGAGATTAACGTATTGATTTCCGTTGCTTATATTAAAGCACAAGCTCTTTTAATGCTCTAACCGTTTCGAGTTTCTCTTAAGAGAGAATTCCATACTCGAATCTCCCCCGGCGAGAGAATTGGAATCATTTTTGGAGGAGCTGTTGATCTCATCGGAGATCTCACCGGCGGCCGAGGGTACTTTTGGCATTGAATTGTTGAGATTGTGATTCAGGTGAGATCAAACTGATTTTTTGTTTGTTTAGATAACGAAGTGTTAGTTTTGGATTTTTAAAGTGCAGGATCTGATGATTCTTAATGTATTGTTTGGATCTGGTTTGGATTCTGTTTATTATTATAAATTTAGTTACTTTCTTATGATTTATTGGACCCGGGAGAATTCTAGCTATTATTCCATGTGTTATTTTTTAACAATTTCAAGTGAATTAGGTATCCAGAGTTGAGATTTGCGCATGATTTGAACAAAGATTAGCTATTAATTATGAATTATGAATATGTAAATAAAGCTGGTTGATTTTTTAATTTCCTTAGTTGTTAATATGCTTTAAATTCGTTACTTTAACAATCAATTGTTAAATGTTTAATTAACAATTGATAGTAATAATTAATGGGTTAATTTTTTTTAACCTTTTTTCTTCTCTGCAGATTTGATTTTGTGAAGTTTGGAAGTGTGAGTAGCGAGGAGGAAGCCAATGAAGAACGGCACGTTAGAATGCAGTGTGTGCCATTCAAAATTGGTTTCTCCAAATTCTAAAACATATTCGAAGGCTTATGATCGACATAAGATCAGGGTCTCATCAAAGCAGCGTGCCCTTAATGTGCTTTTGGTTGTCGGTGATTGTGTCCTGGTTGGTTTACAGGTGATTAGTTTCCCTCATGATTTCTCTCTCTCTCTCTCTCGCTCTCTCTCTCTCTCTCTAATATGAGTTCATTTGAATATAGCTTGTAAGAAATTGGGATGGGTAGGCTATCTTAAGAATCTGTTTGCTACTTTCTATGTTCATCTGAAGAATTGTGCTTTGCTGATTGACTAAAGTGAATATCAGTGACTCCATTGTGATATTGTTTTGCTAAGGGGTGCAACAGTAACTAATTTGGTCTTTGCCCCAGCTGTCTTCTTGTTTCTCTGATTCCTTAACATTTTTTGTCTTCTTGTTTCATTGATTTCTTAACATGTTTGATTTGCTTTTATTGCCAGCCAATTTTGGTTTATATGTCCAAGGTGGATGGGAAGTTCAATTTTAGCCCACTTAGTGTTAACTTCTTGATAGAGGCTGCGAAGGTTCTGTTTGCAATTGTCATGCTTTTGTTCCAGGTACATTTTATGTTCTTTTCCTGTAATTTAAGTGTACGACTGATTTCATTTTTTTCTTTGTAATCCTACCATGGCCTAATGGGAAAGCAAATGGGCATTGCATGGTGCAGTAGTTATAGTTTTATGCTTTTGGCTTCAAAGTGTTTAGGTTGAGATAGTCACTATATAACATTGCCAAAAATTTGTTTTTTCTCCAATTGCCATGCCTAATACATGTTATATTTGATCTCCAACCGGGTATTGATATGTAAATCATCTCCATAAGTGGATATGAGCTTGGGGAGAGATCTTGACTTTGATGATTTAAACTCTCAAGTTATATTTCACATTTTAGTTTTATCCTGATTTGTTTTTTTGTTTGCTAATAGATTTCATTAAATCTTAGTGTTTTCATGAAAGCTATAAAAGATTCTTGAACAGAATATTATTGTTATGCCTCCTATGTGTATTCATTTTCTTGCTGATGATGTAAAGTTTTTGTTAATTATGCAGGCGAGGCATCAGAAAGTTGGAGAGAAGCCCCTTCTATCAATTTCCACATTTGTACAGGTATTTTCTTTTTCTCAGAAGGGTTGCACATTTAAACAAAAGATTTTCAATGTTATGTTTGACAGCTATTAAAATCTGGCCATGCATTATCTTTTTTGCAGGCAGCTCGTAACAATGCTCTCCTTGCTGTTCCAGCTCTTCTTTATGCTATCAATAACTATCTGAAATTCATCATGCAGGTATAATTCTTTTGTAATCTCTTCCTATCTATTCTTTCCACATTTTGTACTACTATATTTCAATTTGCTACCATATTTGTGTCAATGGCTCAATACCATTAATGGGGGAGCTACTGCAATTGCTTATAGGGATGGTGATTGAGGAGGTAAATGGGCAACTTATCCCAGCCTTCCCTGACCATGGGAAATATATGGGTGGGATACATAAGTTGCTGATTGGGCTGGGAGGGCCTTAAGAAAACATGATGTGCATTTGGTCGTGGTTGGGTATGGCAGACCCTACCTTGCATATTTTCTCAATGCATGTTGTGTATTTGCATCATATGCGCCCTCATAAAGAACATAAAGACTCTAGGATATTGTTTAGGGTTTGGATTCATGGGCTGTCAACCAAACTCAACTGTTAGTTAGTTCCTATGACATGTAATTATCAAATGTGATGGATTCTGTGGAAACAGTATCACCAAAAAGGACCAAAGAATATTGTGCCAGCATTATTTTGTTTTCTCATACACCGCTTTTAATTTATTCTTTGTTTTGCAGTTATATTTCAATCCTGCAACTGTGAAGATGCTGAGCAACTTGAAGGTATTCTATGATGCATATTACTGATTATTGGAAGCTAAGCTATATTGGCTGTTAGCTTCATGATCTTCCCCTGATAAACACCAATGCTTCCATCTTTGGTGGTCTAGTAACATTTTTTTCAGTTTCCACTATCCAATAAGGATCTTGGATTTAAATATAGGTGAAGAAGAGTCACAAACTACATATAAAATGCTTCGGATCTGTTCAACATTTAACTGACAAATCAACTTTGGTTCAGAGTGCCAGATTAAAATTTTAAGTTTCCTTATATATATATATATATATAACATTTGCTTGCAGTGGCTTTTAAAGGAAGGTGAGCAGAAACAGCATGCTATACAAAAACATCTTTGAACATTGAAGTAGAACACATTCATAAATTAGTAAACGGAAACAAAGGATTTTCATCTCACAGAAGTAGTTTTACTTGGATGCTAAAATTAATGAATTAATCAGATGTGACTCTTTTCACCTAGGGCTTGGATCAGGTGTAATAAGAACTTCATTTTGTAGTTAAATTATGCCTAGATATGCTAAACTGGGATACTGTTTCTCTCTTTACCTGAATTTTTATATAGAAATGCTCATGTTATTTTTAGAAGGGAATACAAGCTCATATTTATGTTTTTATATCATGAACTTCTACTTTGGTTAAATTTTGTTTCTTTCTGTGAACTTGCAGGTTTTGGTAATTGCTGTTTTACTGAAGATCATAATGAGACGCCGGTTTTCCATAATTCAGGTTATTCCATGTTTTAGGTCCACTTATGACCATTTTTCCGTGTCATTTTCTTACTTGGGAAATATAGTACTGACTCGTGGGTCTCTAACAGTGGGAAGCTCTTGCTTTGTTGCTCATTGGAATAAGTGTGAATCAGTTGCGCTCTTTACCTGAAGGTACTACCGCTATGGGCCTTCCAGTTGCAACGGGTGCATATATCTACACATTGATTTTTGTAAGTGAATTCAAGTATCATATTACTGAGGATAGTATTTACTGTTTGTTCAATGGCATGAATTAAAAGTAGTAATCTGTAAATAAAATCTCGTTGTGTTCCTCTTTTTTTTTTCTCATGTTGGAGGCCGATTTTTGGAATTTTACAGGTGACCGTTCCATCAATGGCCTCTGTATTTAATGAATATGCTATGAAGAGCCAATATGACACAAGCATATACCTACAGGTGATATGTCATGGTTGAGGAATCTGGTTTTTTTGTTGAGCGTTATAACAGTGTCGAGAGTGTCATGTTATTTACGGTTTCACTTGTGATGACCATCAAATGGTGTATTATGACTGTTTATATAGATTACAATATGAAGTATAGTATTTGTTACTTTTAATCTAGGGAAGACTTCCCTAGCAGGTGTCAAGCACACACTCTTGACTTTTGAAGGACTTTGAGTTGCAGTGCAGGACTCCATTATTTAATGATTGGGTCAATCTGCTTCTGCCCTGAGTTGAAGCTGCATTGTGAACTTCAAAATTGATATTTGGATTTTTGTAGAACCAAATCTCAATAAGTTATCCTAACATCGACTCCAATTCTTTTGCTTCCAGAATGTTTTTTTATATGGATATGGTGCTATATTCAACTTTTTAGCAATTCTGGGAACTGTTGTGGTCAAAGGTATGGAAGAAATCTATTACTTGATTTTAATTTTACAAGTTATGATTATATTGAGAGCAATGCTTGAGTTGTAATATCAGGTGTTTGCAGGTTATGCCATTAATGGGTTTGTGTTTATTTATTTATTTTGGACAGCTTTTTTTTACTCCTTAATCTAGTTTCCTTGTGACATTGGTGTGGAGTTTTTATGTTGAATTTTTCGTTTGTGGATATTTGGAACACAAGAACTGTCGTGAAGATTTAAATTTCTTGACTGTTAATAGGGTATTGGAATGATTGATGAAATCCTAATATGATGACATCTACAGTTGGTTCCTACAGTCTAGGAATCTTTGATTAAATTGTTATTATGTTCTAAAGTAATGCAAAACATTTTCTAGTAATAATATTTAAATTTCTTGACTGTTAATAGGGTATTGGAATGATTGATAAAATCCTAATATGATGGCATCTACAGTTGGTTCCTACACTCCTCTAGGAATCTTTGATTGAATTGTTATTATGCTCTAAAGTAATGCAAAACATTTTTAGTAATAATATTTTCATGAGATGATCAAATTCCCATTGCCTATGATCTTGGTAGTTTTGTTTCATGCGGTGCTTATGCAAACTTATGGTTGTGTCCCCTGACATTTAAATATTCAATGTTTTCAGGACCCAGTAGCTTTAACATCCTGGAAGGACATTCAAAAGCTACCATGTTTCTAATATTTAACAATGCTGCCCAAGGAATTTTGTCTTCTTTTTTCTTCAAATATGCAGGTTCTTTTCACCCCTAATGTCCCTTTGCATGAAATGATTTCGATGTCTACATGTCTTATTAAGTTCATATTTGGAGTTTAATCTTACCTATATGTGCTTCCCTGAGCAATGGCATAAAAATTATCATTAAACACATGGATAGTGATGTCATTTAGATATTTTCAGATACAATTCTGAAGAAGTACTCGTCAACAGTCGCAACAATCTTCACTGGCATTGCATCTGCAGCGTTGTTTGGTCATACTTTGACCATAAACTTTATGTTAGGAATTTCTATTGTGTTCATCTCAATGCACCAGGTGATTTATAAATATAACTGAAGGGAGATTTTTTGGATTGTGTGAAACTTTTTTTTAAAAAAAATTGAGTACCCTCTTTTCTTTGGCTTCATTTGTCATGCAGTTCTTTTCACCACTAGCAAAAGTCAAGGATGAACAGCAGAATGGAATGACAGAACTGAGGGATGTTCCTGAGAAACTCAAGTATGTTCTCTCTCACACTAACTCCAAGTGGCCATAGTGTATGAAATAGCTCTGGATAATTCAATTTGCTCTTCCTGCAATTTGAAAAAATTACCCACAATCAGCTTTAAGTTGCATATGCCTCAAGGGAACCTGATTTAGTTGCTTAATGCATTGAATTTTTTTTATTCTTGGATGAGGATTGGAAAGAGTTCAGAGAAAATACTTCTGATTTAGTTTATCTTTTCCGTTTCAATAATGAAGTATGCTATATATTATTAATGTGCAGGTCAAAAGATTCGTTCCTAGATTTGGCAGCAGCAGCTCATGAAGAGGTATGTATCTGTAGTTACAATAATTAAGATAGTACTAACAGCTCTCAAACTAATTACGATTTTGCTCTATCCAGACAACTCGTCATACAGGAGATGATGAAAGACGACCTCTACTCCCTACCTAAAGGGTTTCCCTGAATCTGTTTTAAATTAGAGAGGTACATACAACTATTGTGAAGATGTTGATGTTTCTTAAAATTTCATCTCTTAGATATTAAAGGCGATCTTTGTTTTTCAGGAATTTTTGTGGGAAGAATTCTTTTGGCAGGACTTGTTGGACTGAAGAGAAGATAAGTCCATTGTCAGAATCACAAAATAAGTACAACTTGGAAGAATTGTTTTACACATTTTAGAACCCTTTCGTGCTTCTTCGTTCACCCAGTTGGTGTGGCTTTCAATCATACCCAGGTTATCTGGGTTTCCCCTGCTCGAGGCTTGACAAAGATTAGCAACATGGGTATCCAGGTACACCTGGTTCCCGATGTCTTTCCTGCCTTTTGAAAACTATTATGGGGTTAATTTTGTTCTTTACTTTTAAGATATTCTTTACCTTGTTTGCCCAAATATCATTTCTTACTCTCTTTTAGAAGTCCTTATGGTGGTAATGAGAAAAAAATGTCCCCTTTCTTTATACATATCATGCTATTTAAATGTATCGTTTTGTTACAGTAAATAAAAAAAAAGTGATTTTTTTTTATTAATGTAGCTCCTCATATTGAATTCAGTTGCCGTATCGCCATGTGTTTCGTTATGTTCTTTCTCATGTTAACGCGTAGATGAGTTCGTCGATAAGATGCTGCCGCAGTGATTGTTCTTTCTACCTCCTGATGTCTATTAATGTTCTCATATATGTTTGGGTGACTTTCGGGTTGGGTCTGACAGGATCTATATTTTACTCATTATTTATCGAGTCTAAAATATACATATTTATTTGGTTAGGTTAAGGTGGTAACATTCTTAGTAGTAAGTAGATAAGGAGGGAATAAAAGTCACGGCATCCTCCAAGCTCCTATTTTTATATTTATTAGCTCAAAGATATGACCTAGTTATTTTCTGGTTTTGATGTGATAACGATATAATTAATGTATATATCAAAATATCATTGTTCTAAGAATTTTTCTACACTAAATCAAAGCTTCGGATTCTTTTATATGCAAACTAGACTTGAAGATAATTAAGTTGTCTTTATAAAATATAATTTGGTGTCCTAAAATTATTTTCATCATTATAAAGTATTTTATTGTCAAATCCCAATATAAAAATACTTTAGAACTCAAAATATTACATAGTGAAAAATACCTTATAAAAATCATAACAATGTATATTTTTGTTTTGATGATACTTATTATGTGATCTTACACTTTTTATTTTTTATTGTCTACGGGTAGCTAAATTTCTTAACATGAGTTTAATACCACTCATTTTATTATACTATATAATAAAAGAGGTCAGGGTTGTTACTGTAACTTGTGAGTATTTTTATTGTTGATTACAATAGAGTAATTGGGTTGGATCGGACGGGTCATAGTTTATTTGATTTTTTAATATTTATTTGCACAGTAAAATAACTTTTCTACCCTTAATTAAGATAAAAAATAGAAGTTATCGAAGGGTTTGCCACAGTAATTTCACATTCCATTGCACATTATAATAACCTTTTTACTCTTTAATAAGACAAAAACCATGGTTTGCGTACGGGGTGTTTCTGATATTTCATATTTTTTAAAAATTTCTAAATATTAATTTGCCCCCGTATAAGAAAAAATTGAAGAGTTGGTTGTAAGGGTGTTCCGGTAATTTATCATTTTTATTATTAATTTTCTCTGAATACTGTGTGCACGTGTGACACACGCGCCGACAGTATCCGGCCTCACACATGATTTGGGCGGTGCGTGCGGCGTGTTTCGGTGGAGGAAAATATCCATCCAGCGTCTTCGTCAATGTGTCGCCGTGTCCTCTTCCTCCTAGTGTGGCACGTGGCCTCACACGGTGGTCAAAGACGTGACGATGTTTGATTGAACCCCCCTTCTCTCACCTTCACGCTAAACTACACGACAACTCTCTGGTTTTATGGTTGTTTCATTTCAGTCCCTGATTGTTTAATTGTGTTGTATGGTCTTTTTTTTCTGTTATGTAAGTTTTGATTTGTTTCAACAGTGTTCTTCGATTGAAATTGATTATATATTACATTTTCATTTCAGTCCTTATTATTTTAATTTTGGATTTGGTTTTAAATCCCTTAATATTTTCGGTACATAAGATTTGATTTTTTCAATTTTGTCCTTTGATTAAAATTGATAATATATTTGGTTTTCATTTCTGTCCTTATACTTATACTTTTAATTTTCTATTTTAATTCCTTTATTTGTTTTATATTTCTTAAATACTTCATATATTTGTCCATGTTAATATATATATGCTCTTAGCTTTGGTTTTTAATTTTTATTATTATCTCTTTTGTTGAGGTAGGATTGTTTTTTTGTTTTAAATGTTCTTAAATTCTAGTTTGTGTTTATGATCATTTGAAATATTGATATTTCTTATTTTTTTTTGCTTTGTTCTTTCTTTTGTTTTTTTATTAGTTTTTTATTTTATTTTCATGTCAAATGATTTTTTTTAGCTAATAATTTTTATTTTTATCACTTTTTCTATTTTTTGTTTGCTATTTTGTTAAAGTTTTTAGGCTATTTGTTATTCTCTGATTGAATTTTTTTCCTTATTATTAATGCAATAATAATAATAATAATTTTAGTTTTTTTTCTTGCTTCCTCTTTTGTTAATATTTTTGAGTTATTTTTTCCTCTGGATAATTTAATAATTTTTATTATTTTAGCAGTAATAGTAATGATATTTTTATATGTTAAGCCTTCGATGTTGCTGTTGTTATAATAAGGTGTATTGACATGTTTCATTATATCAAATTTTGCATGTATAAATGTTATATTTTATTTTTGAACCAACAAAGCCTATTAATTGTTTCAATCACAACAGTTATAAAAATTGTTTACTCATCCCGCAACATAGTGCGGGCAATTTTACTAGTTATTAGCTAAAATGGCTAACTTATATTTTTAAGAAAAAAATGCTTAATACTTATATTATTCTTGCAACAACTTTTTTCTCTCAAAATTTCTTCTCCTAGCTATTTCTCACATTTAAGAGAAATGCTTCAAAGAACATAATTTCTTATTCATTTTCCTTCCATGTTAGTAATACTAGTTTTGTTAGTAATGACTAGTTTTGATATTTTTCTATAAATACTCGGTTCATTTCTAGTAAGAACTCTGTCCACATGATCTCTCAACACTTTCAATTGTTCTTACTCTTAATGCTTTGATATTTCTTATTCCATAAAGCTTTGATTATTCTATTACTTTCTTAAAAAGCTTTGAATCATTGATTACATCAAATTATATTTTCACCTTTGTGTGTTAGATTATATTTCTTTAAATAATTCGAGATTAATCTTTGTAATCTTCACTTTGCATAGGGTGTGATCATTCTTTTTTGAGATACAAACCTTTATGAAAGGATAAGTGACACTTAAAACCACTTAGGTAATTCTTTAAGAGAGCCAAAAAAGAGTTTTAATCTTTTTCTTTATAAAGATTGTTTAGGGTTTTCTAATCAATCCTGGAAAAATATTAAAGTATCGATGTGGTCTTACCTGCTAAGACGACTATTGATTGATAATGAATAATTGAATGAAGGTTTAAAGAGTGAAGTAGATGATTGTCTAAACCACTATATAAAAAAAAAACGATGTCTTTCTTTATCATATGCTCTTTATATTTGTGCATTGATTAATTGTTGTTGTTCCCTGATTTGAATAAATTATTTATTTTTTAATATTATTTATGGATTTCAGCATTCTTGAAGTAATTGAGGATTAAGATTTTAAAGTGCTATTTTTTTTTATAACATTCAACCTTCCCTCTTATGATTTTATGTCTTTCAATATTAGCATGGATCTTGATTCTAAATATTTTTTCAAAGTTCACGCAGACTATGTTTTTTCTGTATGCATAACTTTATTTTATGTAGGGCAACACCATCTTTTATGCTAATGGCACTACTCATCATCAACATTTTTATCAACAGTGACATGGCACCATAACCAACAACCACCATTGCTACTAACCAATGATTTTAGGCATTATGAAAAACACTATATAACATCGACACATGACATTTTTTCCTCCAATGGATTGTTAGTTCCACAACTAATAGTGAGCATTGACTTCTCCACTAATAATACACCTCCTTATCCAAGAAAGTTCAAGAATTAAGTTTATAATGCACTTAGTTGCTAGTCATTATTCATTCTCGAATCAAAAGCTAGAGTCAAGTCTTCATATAATCTCGTTATACAAAGCCAATTATTCTCATAGCTAGAGCTACACTAAACCATTACAAGTCAAAGTTACTTTATTGAAAGCCTAGCAACACACACATGTCATTTGAATCCAACACAAGCTCTTTCTGTAACTTTAGGTCATGCAATTTTAGGCAATATAATCACTCTCATGTTATTGATATGCGTTCCCTTCACCTTCATCACATTTTCCTTTTAATATATTTTACTAATTTAAGCATCAAAGAGTTTTGTTTCTTGAGAGACTTGTTTTTCACGTGAACATCTAGCCTCCATATATATCCCATCAACAAGGGACCATCCTAGTCATACGAAGATTCTATGATGCAATCATGTAGAGACATATTTCAAAGCTAAAGCTTTTTCATGACTTTAATATTATATGTGTTGTTGCTTGGTATAATCACTTCCACTAGTCATAATCTTATGTGATTCTAACTTGTTTATGATTCGAGTGGCCCATTATTAGATGTGTTTCTACATCCTAAAATTGAGATGGTAGCTTGAGGCCTTGCAAAGAACTTGAAAGTGAAGTAGGTGCAACTATTGATGAATATGCTCATTAGAATGTGTAATGAAAAAAAGTCATAGGATTACAACAAGCTTGGTTTGTCCACATCTCCTTTTCCTTGAATTTGGTGTCAAGAAAATGCTAATTGTAAAGAACCTTTCAACCATTAATATTCTAATAAAAATAATTAACGCAAATTTATCTTTTTTTATTCGATGATAGACTATTTAGATTTTCTGTTATAATATATGAAGGAATTTAGTGGAAGAAATGTTGGTGAATGTTCATAAAGTAAATATAATAAATAACATTTACTCAAAATATAAGTCTCGATTCACCCTTTGATTTGTCACATCTTACTAATTCCTATTTTTTTTTAAGATGTTTTCAATAAAGCGTTAATGATCAATGATATAACTCATTAAGTATACGTGAAAACTAATTACATAAAATATATTTTATAGTTGTTACCATAGTTATCAAGGGTAGCCTGACTAATGAACTTGAAACCTAACTTAAGTTAGACTTGCTTTCAAACCAATTGAGAGTTGTTCTAGTAAAATCTAAATGACTTAGTGAATCAACCTATACTCTGATTAACTCAGGCAAATCTAAATAAGATCAACTATTTTTTTTTTGTCCAAACAACTTATCTCTATTTAAAAAAAACTTAAAACAATATTATTTTGAAATAGATTTGGGTTGACCTAATTGACTCATGACCTAGGCCTTGAATCAAATTGGACCAGAAATCAGGTTTGATAACAATGATTGATCCATATATACTTTGTTATTCAAAACCTAACATATTGTGACATTGTCTAATAACTATATACTTTGTTATTCAAAACCTAACATATTGTGACATTGTCTAATAACCAATGCTATTTTTTGTGTGTGTGTGTTAAACTGCTAACCCATTGGTGTCTAGGCTAATTTGCATTTCGTGCTTAGATTTGATAATGCTATCAAAAACCCAACATTATTTACCAAAAATCAATTTTATTTATTTTCATGATTTTAGGGAATATATTTTGTTTTCCTAAATTTTAAGATATTAATGTTTTTTTATTTAATTGAAAATCTAATATAAATCGAATTATAATTTATAGGTTTTCAAGAATAACCTAACTAACTGAATTTAAAATATAAAATAAACCGAGTTACTATACCGAGCCAAACTCATCCCGGGCCTATCTGAACTCGTTGCCCTGATTAAGAAAAGAATTAAAAATTAGAAAAGGAACGGTTCAATTTTTATTGGCTAAACGACATCACTCACCAGCGAATAATCAAATACCTAACCAGCGAAGCTAACTAATAAAATAAATATAAATGTATGATAATCTTGAAAAATATTTTCATAAAAAAAGAAGAAATAAATCAAAAATAATTTCCTTTTGTCTATATTATATAAGAAGAGAATAATAACTGACAACAGACACGCTCTCTCTCTCTCGTTTCATTTCCTTTCCTGCTCTTCGCTTCTCTCAAATCTCAGGTCACCCGCTCTCTCTCTGTTTAGTTTCTGTTTGGTTGTCGAGAAAAACAGAAAGAAAAACTCAGGGCGTTCTTTGTTTTATCAGCATCCAAGCACAACTTCTTTCGATTCATTCTCTCGCTTACTGTTTTTTTATCTTCTTTTAATTGGTGAAATGCATAATAATCATTTCGACATGATTTCTCTCTCTCTCTCGCAGATAGATCATTCTAGAAGATAGATTTCGTGCTCTCTCTTTCTCTGTACCTGATTTGTTGAGGTAACACAAAATTAACGATTCCTGCACATGAGATCTCGTGTGATTCTTCTTTTCAATTAAATCCCTAATTTGAAGCTAACGCTGCATGATTTAACCTTAATTGGATCTGATTTTGCTTCTTGTTCTCTTTTCTTCAGTTAAAGTGATTAGTACGTGAAGATTCCACCAACAGCTTTAACGATGGTGTCCTTTGAAATGACTGACCGTAAAAGTGAGTAAAATTCTATCTTCTTTCTTAGTACATGCTATTTGCATGGCGGCGTTTTTTTTGTGGAGTTTTTTTTTTAATTTTTAAAAGTGAAGTTGTGTCTGTTTTGACTTGAAATTTGTTGAAAATTAAGAGAGAGAGAGATATTATTTGCACAGATGATTCTGTTTAGTACTGCGGTAAAGCTGTTTAATTAGTTGCGTTAGCATGTTACTGTTACTAGTGAGTTTGATAAATTATTTATTCGTTGAAAATTAATGAAGTAGTTACAGCTTGTAGCAGTTGTATTAGGCTTGTAGTAACTTGTTAGGGTTGCCGTTTTAGAATTGTTTCGGTAGTCTTGATGATGAACATTGGACCTGAGGAACCTTATGTGGGAAATATATATTGCATAGCAGTGTCTGTGTGGGTTGATGAAAATTTGGCAAGCTTGAACTGTATGAGGAGTCTTAAGCAATGCTATAGCTTTGCAATGACAATTCATACGGTTGATTACTCTATGTATCTTATGCTCATAGCTATTGCCTTATGTTGACTCTGTGTTCCTGTGAATAATGACATTTTTCTTTGTTACTTTGAGCATGAATTACTTGTCCATTTTTGGGGAAAAAGAATAGCAGAAAAAAGATTAGTTTTTTTGTTGTGTTAATTTGGTAATCTTTTGTTCTATTTAAATTCTTATACCTCTTATTTTTTGTGAAACGAAACAGAGATTGGTTTAGGCTTGACTGGATTTGGCATATTTTTCTCATTCTTGGGAATTGTCTTCTTCTTTGACAAGGGATTTCTTGCCATGGGGAATGTAAGTGCCGTGCCATGCCATGCATGCCTGTATTGGAGTGGCTCTGTTTTGCTTGTGCTATGATATCAGTTTAATGCTGCTTCTTTCTCTGCGGTACTTGACCAGATCCTTTTCATTTCTGGAGTCAGTCTCACTATTGGACCAAAGTCTACCATGGAATTCTTCATGAAACGCCAGAATTTTAAGGTAGTTAATCTACCATATTCTGTGTGCATATGTGAACCTCGCATCATCTGCATGTATTTCACGCTCACTTTTACACCATGTTTGCTTTGCTGGTTATGCAGGGAACCATTTCATTTGGTGCTGGCTTCTTCTTTGTGGTCATAGGATGGCCAGTTATTGGCATGATTTTGGAAGCATATGGTTTCATTGTTCTCTTCAGGTCAGTTGCATATTTTTCTAATTGGTTTATAGTTAATATGCATGCATCATCCCGTTGAAGATGCTGATGGGAATTTTGTACAGTGGTTTCTGGCCAACACTGGCAGTTTTCATTCAGAAGATTCCATTTATTGGATGGGTATTTCAACAGCCTTTTGTGAGATCGGTATGTTTACTTTGGAACTGAAAGAAAAAACTATTTTCATACTTCCATCCTTGTAGATAATATGTTCTTATCATATGAGTTAGTCTTTAAACTGTTCTATGTCTGTACTTGGCTTGGACATCATGCCTGCTTGCATTAGGCATTGGAACATACAGAGCTGATTTGTGTCATTTAGTGCATCTAATGAATAAGTTTCAAAAATTATGATAGAAAATCTTGATTACCCCTTATTATGCTAAAATATCACGTGGAACGAATCATGTTAGTGCTAACGGTAGAACAACCAACATCATTAGGGAGTTGATCTATTTCTTCTTCTTTTTTTTAATTTTTCTTTTGGCATGCTATCTGGTGATTTGGTTATATTATTGATTCCATAGAATGAATATTTGCTTAAACAACTTTTGTCCACTTGTCACCCCTTTGCTTTTCTGATACACCCTTTCTTCAATTGTAAATAGGTTAGCTGCATGCTTGTTTCTAAACATACGTTTTATTTACTTTTCTTTTGATCTTTACTGATTGTTTTCCCTTTTTGTCTAAAATGGAACGTTGACTATTTATTTACTGTTGCAAACTTTTTATTTTGCAAATACTTAACAAATGGAATTTGGCACAATTTCATTGTTTTTGTTGGCTTTGGCATGTCTTTGCTAGTAACATAACTTGCATCGAGAGTTGTTCTTATATGCAAAGAAGGTTGAAATTTATGCCTGCATAGAATGGCCTGTACTTGGCAAAATCTCTCATGGGCATCAACTACAGTCATAAAAGGTTGAAATAGCATTCATGTATATCCCTGGTTCAGATCATAGCAAGTGGAGGAGGAGATGCATGGAATTTGATGATTGATGAACCGTGATGAAAGATTTTAGGACGGGTGGAATTTGAGGAAGCTTGGATTGATGATAGGAAGTATTGACTTGCTTACTTGAATGACAAGTGCAATGAATTAGATTTTTAGCCTGCCACTTCTATTAAAGGCTTTCTCTGGGGGAAACTAATAATTGATTAGATAGGGAGGTTCACAGACTGGACGGATTGTATTAGAAAAATTGGTTGGAGCAGTCAGAATTAACAGAGGATTTTGTGGGAGGGGGGCCGTTGGTCAAATCTTTTTGGCATTTCAAACATAAACAAGGGGGTTGCACAATAGAAAATTCCCAATTTATGCTGGCTGGCGCTGGAAGCAGTTAAATTTATTGATCAATAGAATTCCCAATTTCATTTATATACATGCATTGTTCAGAACACTTCACTATTAGAAGCTGATCTAATTTGTATTTAATCTATGCACAGTTTTTTGATCGATATCGTGGCAAAAGAGTGCCTGTGTAAATATGGAGTATCAGAAGGAAGTGCAACTGAACTCCAGAATCCAGACAGGCCGACGTCCAAGCATTTGTAAAAAAAACAGGGGGGGTGTGAGGGGAGATAGTCAGCTCCAGACAATCTTTTTGGCGCTTGTAAGGGTGACTGTCAACTCCGATATCAATATCAGTGGAAGTGCAGCAAAGCAGCAAATAGTACACATTTGTAAGTCACTGTAAAATACAGGGTTCTGTTTGAATGACCTACTATTCAATTTTATTTGATAATAGCTTATTCTTTTAGTATTATGTGATTTTTTCTCGAAATGAAAACCCATTCTCATGTGTTCGATCTCGATTTATTAATCCACTAATTGCATGTTTGCATGTTCGTAAATGTAGTAAATGTAGTCTACGATGTTTTTATTTAGAAATATATTAAAATAATATATTTTTTTAATTTTTTAAAATCATTTTAATATCTGAAAATATAAAAAAATAAATTTAAAATAAAAAAATTTAATTTAACATAAAAAAAATATTTTTTTTCAAAAATAATTTTAAAATGCAGCACCCTAAAAAGAGTAACAGTGGCAAGCCAGGCAAGGTTACTGTACGTTACATGGAATTAAGACGCTACAGAGAACGGTTCAAGATTTTAGGTTCGTGAAGCCGGGGGTTGTGCTGCTCCTAAATCCTCGTGTTTAACCGAAATAATAAGATTAATTAATATGAATTGGTCTATTTGGCTTTGAGTTTGGGATACGTTTTCACGGTTTTAGCATGAAAAAGTATTATTTATATTTTTCTAGTGGTTTTTTAATAGTCTTGATATGCTATATTGAAATTAAAAATAAATGTTTTTTTTTAAATGAAAAATACTTTTAAGAAAACAGTATATGTCATAACATCAAACACATAAAAAATCTATTTTTATAGTTGGGGCAATTTTAAAAAAGTTTGAAGGTTAATATCTTATGAAATTAAAATTGTCTAATTTCATAACATATTAAAAAATAAAAGAAAAATGATGCCTATTTTAAAATGTTTAAAAATATTATCAAATAAATTACATGGCAATGCTTAATATTAATGTGTAGGCGCTCTCGCCAGCAGCATCAAAACAGGATTAACCACAAATAACCACACAAAAAAATCCGGTCCATGTAATCTACTTTAACCAGGAATATTCCAATAAGAAAGGTATTAATGAAATTGCCATTGAGAACCAGAGACCTAACAAACTACGTAAGAGTATGTATCCAGCTATTGTCTTTCAATAATTTCTTAATTTGTCGAATCACTTGTAAATCAGGAAATTGTAAGAAAAAAAAATCCTTCAGTTGGATTAGAATTAGTACAAATCTCCACCATTACGTGGTAGAGTCTTCCTATAATTAGAAAACCTCGTTCATTAAGTCCAGATAGTACAAGGATATATATATATATATGTCCGGATGGTGCATGGATTTGCACGTACATTGCCCTACATATATAAATATACATACAGTGCGCGCAGCCAGCCTTACTTCCCCAATATATCAAGGAGTTGTATTGAGTTCTTTAATCTGCTTTTCTTCTGAGTTGTCCCTGAGTAATTTGCTTCTTCGAGTTAGAGATTTAGCGTGGAAGAGGAAAGAAATATATCCCTCAAGATATATTTGATGAATACGATGTGCGGTTGCGGTCAGAGTGATCATCATCAATTCACAGCTGATCATCATATGATTGATGAATACGATGATGGGTCTTTTGATCAACTGTTTGAAAGGCACAGGCAAGAAACAGATGACATTGGCGAGGCATTTACATTGGTGGAGAAGGAAATTGTCAAGGAATTGCTATGGCTGAGGATCAATGCTGCCGGAAGGGAGTCTTCCAAGTCCGGAAGTATAAGCCCCCCTAATGCTCATCAAGTTACACGCTCATATGGGAGATTGCCTGTCATACCCAAGAAGAAGAGATCAAGAAGTAGAGATCTAGGGTTTCTGTATCCCAGGAAAAGCCCAAGTAGTCATGATGATGACTATGAGGAGGAGGTGGAGGAGGAGGAGGAGGAGGAGGAGGAGGAGGAGGTGGAGGTGGAGGAGGCCAAGGGTGCTAGAATTCTTACTGGATTTGTCAACAGAAACAATCGCTCTAAAACAAGAAAGAAAAAGGGGAGAAAGAAAGGGAAAAGGATGATCAATGGTAGTAATAGAAAACGATGCTCTGTACTTGAAGATATTGACGAGGAGGAGCGGGCGTGGTCATCAACAAGCAAGCGAAGGAAGAGTACTGAATCCAGGGCGCTGAACCTGGGTTTTGATTTCTCTGATGAAATAAAAGCTCTGATCGGAGAAGATGGAGACAAGGATTTCAAGCTAAGGATAAGGAAGAAACTGTTCCAGACTGATATGAATCCACACCATGATCGTTTCACAATGCCTTGTCTGCAAATCAATGAAGTCGAGAATCTATTAGTCGGTGCTGAGAAGACGAGAATCTGCCATGGTGATGGCATCGGAGTTACACTGGTAGAACTGGGTCTCGGTGATGAAAGAGATAGCATGCTGACCAGTCAACTGAGGCTGAAGCAGTGGAACATGGCGAACACCAGTTGCTATGCGTTGAGAAGTAGTTGGAACGCCGTCGTGGTTAGGAATGTGGCGGTGCTCCGTCGAAATGACTATGTGCAGATCTATTCTTTCCGGCGCAATGAGGAGCTCTGGCTTGTCCTCGTCAAGGACTCCGATCATGAAGAAGGTCGCACAGATGGTGTTTTTGGAAGGAGGACATTAATGGAGGATGGAGATGGCGCTAATTAATACAAGCCATGCATGGATAGATAGAGCTTAATGTTTAGTGAGAGATGAGCATGTCTTATTTTAATGAATTTGCTGGTTAGAAGAAGTAGCTTGTCAGAACAGTTTTTCAAGTTATTTCGTAGTATTTTTATTTTATTTCTTTTAAGATAAATTTAAATGTCAGTCGACTTTCAATATGTATTTTGCCGGATGGAATACAGCTGGGACTGATTAATTTCTACAGAAAGCGAAAACAAGCCGCTTGAGATTTATTTATTTATTTATTTATTTATTTCCTGTGACTAAATTCAAGCATGCTCACCATCTCTGCAGATATTATTTTATTTTTAATTCACTTCAGCAAACAGCTTCAAACTGTCTGCATTATGGGCTCGTGGGCCTGACTATACATCGAGCCCATGTATTAGCTCATTGAGCCCATATATTCTCCACGGCCCATGTATTAGTCTTGTTGTGCTTGTTAAATTTTCCAGGTTATATCCATTGGCTTTACTCGGTGTTTTTATTATTGTTATTATTTAAGAAACCATTATTTTTAATCCAGTTAACCTAACACGATTATGTTTCATTCTTTTTTTTAAAAAAAAATAATAATTCAAAACATCATTTTGGGATATAACCATGTTGAACAGGCAAACTTGCAATCAGAATATATGATGGTTTTTACTGCTGGAGATTATATCAGAGGAAATAAAATTTACATAATTAAACCACCCCAAATTCAAAAAAACTCTAATTTTGCCTCTGAACAAACACAGAAGCCATTTCCATAGCAGATTAAAAAATATAAGCAACTTGCTATACTCAAATACAAGAGATATAAACATACTCCTTAAAGTTGACATGGTTTAGTTGAACTGGTAAGCTTCAGCTTTCAGACTGTCCATAATACCTGCCTGAAATTGTGGCAAGAATATTCAGCATGATAACCTCATCATCATGTTCAGATTTGCTAGCTCGCAAGCTTGCGCATTTTCGGAGCAGACCCCGCAGAGCAGCGCATGTGTCAGCATCTAGCGGAGCATCAACTGCTGCACATAAGGAAAATAGCCACACACAATCGTTCTTTGACAGTGTGTCCATGGTTTCTGCCAATTTTATGCGTTTCCTCAGCATTGAAACTCGAGCAACACAGTCCATAGCTAAAATCACAGACAAGGTAGGGTAGTTGCATAAAGCATCACTGCAAGAAGCTTCAGGAGTTGGAATCTGAGAAGACGTTAAGTTTCTACAGTCTTCAACATTCACCATGCATGGCTGATCAATGGCATTCTCAGCACTGGAAATATCAATAGGTTCGTAGGATTGGACTTCATCAGCTTCAGTTCTATGGATATTGAATTTCTCAACAACACTTTCAGCATGCTGAGGGGAAGAATTCCCAAGAACAATAGCTGCTGGTTGCATCTTCTGGGAAATTTTAGTGCTGGAACCGTCATTTTGAGACAGAAACTGTAATTCAGAGAAAGAAAAACAAAGAAAACAAAGTCAGTTTTCGACATTAGTTTTACACATTCTCTATTTTTCTTTCTAGATGTTTATGACCAAGCAGGGAGGATTCTAAAAGACCTTAAAATATCGCCAATGGGTTCAAAAAATTCAAGCTAATCTCAGTTTTTTTCCTATTGTACGTGCAAATGAATGCTATAAAGTTTCTCTAAAATCACAAATCTTCGCTCAACAAAAAAGTTGGCAGTCTTTCACTTTTGAGGGTATGATTTTTGGGACAAAAGGATCTAATAATGTATATCTCTGCATTAACAAAACAAACAACATTTTACAGAACTTCAGAGAATCTTTTTGGCTAAAACAGACAAAAAGAGTTGTTTTGCCAATAAAACTACCACGTAAACACAAAGCAGATTAACACCGGAACTATACCAGTCGCAGCTCAGAGAAATCAACAAGAAATGCATCCTCCCACTGCTTCAATGGCAGTAAATACTCTGGACACTTGGCAATGTTAGGAATCTGGGGCATATAAACAGTTTGTTCTTTGTTAACTCTACTCCTGTCAAGCTTGGCTACTTTAACTTTCGGAATGTGAGCAGCCTCCCACCTAAACAGAAGAAGAAAGAATATGAAGTTGATGACAGCATTACAATTTTATGTCACTGTCATAAACTATGTCGGAACTTTAGGGTGGCAGTCAAACTTCCCATTGGACAGAAATCAATCATTTTTTGGATTTTAACACTAGCATCGATAATTGGTAAAGGGAAAGAAAACTAGGACACAGAATGGTACCTGACACGCCTGAGGAATTCTAATCCATCCTCTGGAGGTCCAGAATCAAAATCTGGTTCTCCTTTTACTGCAAAAGCAGGCCTCTGAATGCTGGCATAATCATCATCACTGTCAACTTCTTCATCATACTCTTCCAAAACTGTATCAGCACTGTCACCCTCAATACTGTCACTGCAAGCAGGATTCCAGAGATCCACATTTTGCACCCCATCTCCTTCCATGTTTGCTAATCCATCGTCCACAATTTCAGAAGATTCTTTCCCTGAGATTAATCTCAAAATTTAGAGCCCCTCACATTTCCCATAACAATGGAAATCTTGATCCCGAAATAAATACATAAATAGATAACACCAAGGCACTTCAGCTAGAGGGAAATGAGAAAATGATAAGTGGAAATAACAGTAACAGGCACAACATTCTGTTCATTCACACAAGTAGTAGCAGCTAGCATCTCTTTTTTAGTATTCAATTACAAAAGAATGCAATGGACAATGTTGAATGACAACACTAGGCACCCAAAAACTACAATCTAGGTTAGCCAACAGAAAGAATTTCTATGTACAATGACTATATGCAAGCAGCATAAACACAGCAATCAGAGCAACAGTTCAACAGATGTGTGGATATGATGCACATAAGGACTCTAGCAAGATTCCTTCAGGCTATTCTTCAATGTGCAAATACATTCAAATGGTTCCATCATCCCCTTGCTTCAACCATACCTGCCCAGACAGAAAATGAACCTATCAAATTGTCAAAATAAGAGCTGAATTCAGAGGGGAAGGGATGGAGAAAAGAAAGAATTTCAAAGGATTTCGACATCTTAATGATAAATTTACCTGTTTTATTTTCAAAATAAAGGAGCTAAAAACCAGAAATAGTTGAGAGGAGGAGAACGCGAAAGTGAGAAAATGAGAAAAGAAAATGTGAGGAAGAAAAGAACAACCAAAGAAGTGTAAATTGGAGTCTCATTATTCAAATCAAACAACAAAAGGAACAGAATTCAAGAGATGAAAGACAAACATGAGCACCAAGAATTTAGATGATGAGATCATTAGGGAAAAAGAGAGACAATAGTGACCAAGAATAGATTTGTTGATTTCAGTAATCAAACTGGAAATACAAGAGAACAAGTGTGAAGCAATCATAGGGTTAAAATGATATTACAGCCCAACAAAAAGTTAGGAAAAAATCAGGTTTCAGTAACAGAAGCCGCTCAATTTTCAGGCATTTTGTTTGCAAGACCTTCTAAGGTTGACTCAAACCAATTATGAAGTTAAGGTCATGATAACACTCACCATCTTATATCCTAGATGAAGTTATCAAAACGACAAAGTAGACCTATTCCAGGCAAAGCATAGCAAGTTTACACTTTTACGAGCTTTTCTGTTTAACTATGATTTTTTATTTTTTTGCTCAACACTGTCCCATCCAAAAATGGACCGCCATCTAAGGGTTGGGTAGACTCCACCACTCTTGCATTGAAAATGATCCAGAGAAGTTTAAAATGAAATGTGAAACAGAAAGAATCAATTTTTAACAGAGTACATTAAATTACTCTTATTTCATCAAAATAGTATGCCATAACCCGTTGCATGTCAGCATGAACATTCAATTACATAGGTCAAGGAGATGCTAAGGCCTCTTACGAATATGACAGCATGAATCAAATATGTTAACAAATCACAAATGCGATCCAAGATGCCAAACAATTCAAACATTTTGGTATTAAAATATTATTAAAACAGGAGGAGAAAAAAACAAGAACAACACTTACCAGGAATACCAGGCTCCTTCCTTCCAAAATGCTTCCAAGGATTGAAGTTCAAGGAAGCTTTCTTGTGATGCTTTGAACTTGCCAGGTCTTTATAGCCCTTCACAGCATCATCTCCAAGTCCAGTGTATATATCTCTCCACAATTTTCGCTGTTCTGCAATATTTGCAAACCTCAGGGCCTCCATTTCCTCCCTTGAGTACTTCCTCTTCTTCTGGTCCCTGTCTGTTTCACAGTCATTTCGAACTTGACCAACATCAATTGTTCTATTTTGAGCTTCACCAATTTGGGTCACTTTCTGTTGCCCTTCGCATGTCTCCAAGCCACCCTTTGTTGCAATCTTTCCCCTTCTCCGCGGCCTTTTTGCCTTCTTTTCATCAGTTTCATGTTTACCGTTCTTCTTTTCATTCCTCTCGGCAACATTACAGCCACCATTACCAGTTTTGGTTACAGTAGCTGGTTCAATCAACACTGTATGATCAATCACTTCAGTCTTCAAAGAACGTTTAACAGATTCATCAGATCCTTTGAGTCTTCCCGAGATTCCCACACCAGTGTCAAAACCATCAACGTTATTATCCACATTGGTTTGGTTTTTAAAGATAGAACCGTCTTGAAGTTCTTCCAATAACTGCTGCTTCTTTGCTTCCAATGAACTCTCTCCTCCAATCTCTTTCACCATCACAAACTCCTTAGTGTTATCGAAACCTAAACCCATCCCAGTCTCAAAGCAATCACTTCCTACAAGATATTTCCCCTTCTCTTTCACTTCTTTCACACCATCAACACTCCATTCAATCTCTCCTTTCTTCAATACACCATCCACAGAAGTCTCAGTTTTTTGCACTTTCACACCAGAACTCTCAATCTTATCATCAAAATCTCCACTTTCAAGAGACCCAGAAACCAATTCACAATAAGCAACCTTCTTTTCAATCGAAGAGTCAAACTCTACTTCATTTCCTTCCAAGCCCAGTTCTTCTTTCTCACCAAAACTAGTATCAGATTCAGTTAAAGTGGAGCACTTTGCATTCTTGAAAGAAGTTGGGCTTGGTTGGTCTTGATTATTGGTTTCTTCTTGGCATGCTTGTGTAGGTGAAAGAATCACCAAAGTTGATTCATTTGAATCTCCTTTAGGAGAGACTGTAGAGGGAAAAGAACAGGAATGGTCTTCTTCTTCCTGTGATTGTTGAAGGAGAGGTTCTTCTTCAATCTCTGTGATTCTTCTTTCGGGCTCAGCTGATGTATTACCGTCCATCTTGGGTCAAAAAAAGAACAAAACTATGGTCAATCAAGTAAAGCGAGAGGAAGAGGCTTCGGTTTCCGAGGAATTTTGAGAGTTTTTCTTGTGACTGAGCTGAGAGAGAGTGGGGTTTAGTGCTCGAGGGGTTTTCAACGACAAGTAGTTTGGGAAGTATAGATTTTTAATGGGCTTTTTTTAGTTCAAAATTGGAAGATCCATGATAGAAATAGTTTATTTTTAATTTAATTTTTGTAATAATTTTATAAAATGAGATTATTTGTAATAAAACAAGATAATTTTACAATGAATATATATAAATAATAAATAATATATTTGAATTAATTGAGTAGAAGACCTATGATTTAGAAGCTGTTTAGCACGGCGTTTCACTCGTCGTGCTGCAGCTTTTGGTAAAAAAAACAATTCATTTTAAATGAATATGTTTTGGTATTTTTATATCATTATGATGTGCTGATGTCAAAAATAATTTTTAAAAAATAAAAAAACATCATTTTGATGTATTTCGTCACGAAAAGCATTTTGAAAAGCTACCAGTAACAGCTCTCCCAAACAGACCCTTAGTTAAATGATTTTAACATGTTAATATTAAAAATAAAAGACTATTTTTAAACAAAAACCATTTTTTTTAAAAATAAAAAAAATCACCTTACTCTCAAACTATCTCAATTTATAGAGTTAATTTTTGGAAGATTAATAATTGTTATTTTTTAAAATGCCCTTTACTTATAAATTTAGAAGAATATTTCTATTTATATCAACCCATCAAAACACGTCAATAATTTATTTTCAAACATATTTTATTTTTTAAAAATTAAAAATTATAATTTTTACCATTAAAATAAACATACACGTAATGAAAGGTTCCAACACATAAAGTACAAATAAAAAACACCATCATTATTCAACTACCATCAATACCCTCTCTCTCTTTCTATCCTCCCTGTCCACCGCCCCCACCTTTTTCTTTATATTTTATTTTTTAATAAAATAAAACAGTCTAATTGACATTATATTTCAATTTTTTAATTTAAAAATAAAAAAAAATAGTGTTTTTAAATAATTTTGATTACTAATTTATAAAATTATTTTTAAAAATAAAAAAAATTATTTTAATAATTTTTTAAACAAAAATTACTTTAAAAAACAATCTCAATAAATCTTAAACATACTAATTTTAGAAGTACACGAACTCATCATAATCTACTCCTTCTAGTTTAATAAATTAATTACTAACCCTCACTGTCTCAAAATTTTAATTTCCAATCCCTATACTTTTAAATAATCCACTCAAAACTTAATCCTTTCATCGATTCCATTCCTTTTAAAAAAACAAATTATTTTCAATCCCTATACTTTTTAATCGACCCATAACTTTGTCCTTCCATCAATTTCATTCCTTTTTGAGCTCCTTAACACTACAAGGACTAATCAACAGCTTCTTACAAACTACATGTACTAAGTTGTAATTAACTAATCTCTCCGACATAAATGATAACTGAAATAAAAAAAGAAAATAAAATACTATTATTAATATAATAACTAAAAAATAGCAGATTAATTCTTTGCCTTCCTTCGATTTCTTCTTCTCCGCTCTGCCGACCTGTCTCTCTCCCCCCTGTCTCTCTCCGTCACTCTCTCCTCTTATAAGCAAACAGCAAATCTCTCTCCCTGTCTATCTCCGAAGAATATAAACCTAACGAATTGCCAAATCCTAAAACACACACGAATACAGGTATTCATTGATTTGTTTGCTTTTTTCTTCTCTAAATTTGTTGGCCTTCTCTGTATTTCTCTCATGATCTGTGCCTTTTTTTGTTTATTAATCTCAATGCTTCACTGTCAAAATTCTGAGTATTTAATTATAAAATTAGGTGTTATTTCGTTGTTCTTTCTTCATTTCCTTAACACCCTCTCTGCTTTTTGTTTTTTTTTCACACCCAATTCTTAGGGTTTGTATTTTATGTTGTTGATGGACAAGGGTTATATTCGTCGTAAATATGCGGTAGGGTTTGCTAATTAATTAATTAATTAATTAATTCAAGTCTGAGATAGAGATTTGCTTCCGTAAAATTTGAATACTGTCTTTAATTTGATTAATTGCCATAGCGGGTTATTTCTCAGTTTTTTTGGAAGTGATGGTAGAAATGATGTTTTAGCTATCAAATTTTGTGTTAATTAACGTAAATCAATGGTAGAATATGATTAATTTTGATTTTATTTTGGTTAATTTATAAGGTAATCTGGTTTTGCTCTTGATTTTTTTGTCATTTCTGGGGTCTTAAATAATTATCATATTTTATTTTTTTCCCCTTTAATTTCAATTATTATTGTTGTTGCTGTTGCTTATGAGATGATGATGTTGAATGTATAGGCACATGCTCCATCTCCCGGGCACTTTGTGCGATTGGAGAGAACACGAGGTTGTGGAGGTGGAGTTGGTGAAGGGGGTGGAGACAAGTTATTTCCTAGGAAAATAGACAAGATGCGTCGGTTTCTTTGTTGTACCTGTCAGGTAGAGGAGTCGTACCCGCCATATGAAAGCGAGCGCTTGAGAAGCCCAAGAAACCACGGAGATGGTACATTACTCTGAACCTTAGATTATCTTATTTTTTAAAAGTTTCAAGTGATCAGGGAGGGGAAGGGGAGGGAAAAACGAATTTGCATTCATGTTGATTCTGATAATTATGATGGGATTTTCAAAGAAAGTTGAGGGTTTGATCTATTTATGGTTTCTTATTGCTTATTGTCAAGGAGTGCAGTGGTTTGATCAACATTATTGAATGGTTAAGTTCAATGATATAGAGGGAAACTATATTACTGTATGGGAAATTTTATGTTGTTTGCCAATCTGGTCTTTGTAGTTTTGTGCAGACTATGTGTTCACTTCTTTGGTAACAGCATGTGCATTTGATTCTTAGAATTGAGAGATTTAAAGATGATGGTTTTGATCCTACAACTTAGATTCTGTCTCTTTCAGAATACAATTTGGTTATGCTTTCTCTAGATAGCAGCTTCTCTATTATGTTAATGGGGCTCGTAGCACATAGAGATTACCACTTTTAATGTTGATTTCAGTTGTCATATTGAATGCTGAACTTAACCGTGCTATTTTTTTTATATATAATTTCATTAGAACAAGTTTTTATTTGCTTTATTCATTTCAGTTTTTTTTGTCAATCAAGCTTTTTTTATTGAGAATTTGCTAAAAAAAAAAAAATTTTTCATTAGAGATTACCATTTTTTAAGGCTTTGTTTTATTTTTTCTATCTTTGAGCAATCATGAATTTGGTGCCAATTACAAGTTACACATGCATCTACAAGGGAGTTTTTTTCATCACTTCTGCTTCCAAGTCCTGCTCTGTCATTTCTGGAGTATATATGATTGTGTATGGTTGCTCTTTTTGAACTTTCTATTTTGCCTTTCCTTTTGTGTTAACTTTAGGGTATCCTAAAGGCTCAAAAGTATCAGCTCCTGTCAAAGCTGAATTACAGAAGGAAGCACCGCCTATTGAAGTGCCTGCATTGTCTTTGGAAGAACTGAAAGAGAAGACTGACAATTTCGGGTCGAAGGCATTGATCGGTGAAGGTTCCTATGGAAGAGTTTATTATGCAAGCTTAGAAAATGGCAAAGCTGTGGCTGTAAAAAAACTTGATGTTGCAAGTGAGCCAGAGACAAATGTTGAATTTTTGACTCAGGTGTGTTTGCATTTTAAAGGGAAAGGATGAACTTGTATCCAATTATCTGTTTCTTATAAGATCTACTCTGCTCTGCACCCTGCAATTTGTTCCTTTTTGTCTCTTAAGACATCTGAAATTTTTTTACCCAGGTTTCCATGGTCTCAAGGTTGAAGAATGAAAATGTTGTGGAGTTACTCGGGTACTGTGTGGAAGGAAATCTCCGAGTGCTTGCATATGAGTTTGCAACAATGGGATCCCTACATGACATATTGCATGGTATGAGCTCATCTTGTCTGCTCATCATTTTCATTCTAATGCAGTCGATCTAACTTTCTATGTTATTGCAATGGTAGGTAGAAAGGGAGTTCAAGGTGCACAGCCAGGACCAGTGCTTGACTGGATTCAGCGAGTGAAAATTGCAGTTGATGCAGCAAGGGGACTGGAATACTTGCATGAGAAGTTACAGCCAGCTATAATACACAGAGATATCAGATCAAGTAACGTGCTCCTCTTTGAAGACTTCAAAGCGAAGATTGCAGATTTTAACCTTTCAAATCAGGCTCCTGACATGGCTGCTCGCCTTCATTCAACTCGAGTTTTAGGAACCTTTGGCTATCATGCTCCTGAGTAAGGCTTCTGCTACTCTTCTTTTTATGTTGCCATGTTTATTCTACCTGTAGCTATATATGTGCATACTTCATTGCAAACTGCTACAAGTGTTTTCATAAAGTACAGTTTATAAGCACAATTTGATGTTGAGTGATCCCAATATGTGCCAGCCAAATCATTCCATGCTTGGAGAATTTTAACTCTATGGATAAGGTTAAGTAACATCATCATCGAGATACGTTAGATTTAATGTTTTTGAATGACCAGAGAAGCTGTATGAGTTGTGTTGCTTCTCTATTGTATTGCCTGCTGGATGTTGGAAGTTATTTTGCTTTCTGAACTTCTGACTTTACCTTTTGACATTGCTGATTTTATGGATAATAGCTGAGATGTGATATTTGATGTTATCTGCAGTGATGGTTTATGAGCGCAATGTGGACCTCCTACTGCACTCTAGCATAAGATTTTAAGTTTTTGACGGGTGCTGTTTAATGGATGTCTAAAACTTTTCTCTAAAATATCCTTCTGTATATTCTGAAACTCCCATTTCACTGTATCTTCATCTCGTATAATGTCTGTAAATAACTGCTATTGCTTAGGGGATGCAGCTGACTGTCAGCTTGATAACTATTTTGCAGGTATGCAATGACTGGACAATTGACACAGAAGAGCGACGTTTACAGTTTTGGAGTAGTTCTCCTAGAGCTTCTTACTGGGAGGAAACCTGTCGATCACACCATGCCGCGTGGGCAACAGAGTCTTGTTACATGGGTGAGTTTTCCGCGTCAATCGTGGAAATATATTTTCTTTTCCATTCAATCATCTTTCTTCTGGATTCGAACGGTGACATTTAACTTGGTTTTTGCAGGCCACTCCAAGACTGAGTGAAGACAAAGTCAAACAATGTGTAGATCCAAAGCTGAAGGGGGAATACCCCCCTAAAGGAGTTGCCAAGGTATAATTATTCTCCATTATTTTTGTCCCAGGCATGTGCACAGGCGTGGGCCACGTGGATGCAGTGTGTTAGGTGCTCATGTTATTGTTGTTTTCCCTTTCGCAGTTGGCAGCCGTGGCAGCATTATGTGTGCAGTATGAATCTGAGTTCCGACCAAATATGAGCATTGTTGTCAAGGCTCTCCAACCACTTTTGAAGTCAGTTGCTCCTGCTGCTCCAGAGACCTGAACCAAAAGAAGTCAGTTTCTCGTATTGGAATTTCTTCAACTTGCACAGTTTGGTTTCATTTGCACGTGGATTTCTGCGGGTAATTCTATATATATATATTTTTTTAAAAATTTTTTTTTAATATATGAGAGATGTGGTGTGTGGGCTTGGGTTGTCCTCTCTAGGGTCATTGTTACCCTGTCTATTTCTTGCTGGTACTTCAGGCTGCTGAATATTTATTTTTTTTCCAGTCATAAATTGACCCTGGGATTGGTGGTGAAGTGGGCAACTGGAATGATTATCGTTTGCTTTCAAACGATCCTTTTGTGATGATCGTTAACAAATGTTGTTCATAATTTACTGAAACTTCATGTCAATATTGTTTCTGTTGGGCTCCTGCCCTTTTCGTTTTTTTCATCAATGCCTTGCCTCCGCCCAAATTTGATTATTTTTATATGTTAATATTAAAAATAAAAAATAAAGCAATTATTTTAATATATTTTTGAAATAAAAAAATAATTATGATAATGGACAAGAATGTGGAAGCATAGTTGTTATAAGAGACTATTCATTATTACTAGCACAGTTCAGGCTGGTATAGGGCCCGTAATTGAGCTGTCACGGTAGATTTATGTCTTTTATTTTATTTTAAATAATGTTGTTTTATTTATTTTATGAACTTTACAGGGCCTTATCAGGGTTTCAAGTTGAACTTGAAAATTGATTTAATCAAGTTTTATAGTATTCTAATTGAGCTCATCAATTCTGATTCAACTATAATTAAGTATAAAAGTAAATTTTTTTTTCTAAAACCAATGCTGCTTTGACTAAAATAATTGTCTTGATAACTTGCAGGATAGTTTTTTTTTTTTTTTTTAAAAAAAAATCAGTTTTCAAACTGGATGTAAGAACTAAGCTTTTAATTGCCACTAGCCATTTAGCAGTAAAAGGGTCACACTGGAATTTCCCGAGATTTCAATGTCTGTGAAGATATCTCAAACTATAGTTGGTATTCGAAATTGAACACCTGAGAATCTACATAGGAATTAGAATATAGTTTGTAATAGTCCAAGATGGATTCTTTGAATTTGTGAACCCTCTCCAGGAGGACCAAAACAAACCTATCTAGTAGATGGTTTGCTCTCTCTGTGGTTCAGTGATATTTAGTCGGTGATCCGATTATACAAGTTTATGATTAAAAAGTTTGTTTTTTCTGTAGTTTCAGGTTCGAGCCGTGTAATTGCTATTATAATGATTATTAATTAAGATGCGTGTAAGTTTTAGCTCTCTTGCTAAAAGAAAAGACAAAAAAAAATAGCTTTCATTCTTCATTTTTATAGTTTAGGGGTAGATATATTAAAGAGCTAAAATAGTATTTTTAAAGTGAAGAGTTATTCCTATATATTTGATCAAAAAAATCAAAAAATTGTTTAATATATTTTTATACGAA
Source organism: Salix suchowensis (assembly GCA_029030765.1). Taxonomy (NCBI): domain Eukaryota; kingdom Viridiplantae; phylum Streptophyta; class Magnoliopsida; order Malpighiales; family Salicaceae; genus Salix; species Salix suchowensis. The sequence continues at coordinate 11,906,493 of CM054996.1, read as the reverse complement.
AAAAAAGTTGTTTTAATTGTACTTGTATTAGTTATTTATTATTAATAATAAATAGTTACATTAATATTATATATATTAAAATGGAATTGACTTTCTCTAAATAATTTTTTTTCCTATTAAAATGTAAATATAAAAAAATACTATAATTATAATATTTATCAAATTATATTATTAATTTGACTTTTTTAAATAACTTTTTCCCTATGCTCTTATAAGTTATATCACCACCACCTTCAAAGGTATGCAAAAGCACACCTCTTTCTTGCTCCTTACATCATTCTTCACCCTCTACTGCCACTACTGAACTTAACAGCAAAACTTAACAGCAAAACTTAACAGCAACAATAATGAAGACTTCACCATCAATCAGATGGCCTCAACTTAAACTGAACAAAACCTATTGCCTTTCCCCACAAACCCAATCAACTGAAATGTCTAAAGATGGAATCTTGAACCATTCCTCACATAAACAGTTGGTTGAAATGTCTAAAGATGGAATCTTGGGTGTGGACTCTCTTGAATTGAATGATGATGGGGATGATGAAGAAAAGTTGAGGTGGAGGCAAAGTAGGGCCAGAGGATATGCTCAGGCATTGGCATGTGAGTTGGAAGCTTTGCAGTGTTAAATGTGCAGTATGAAGCTGAGTTCCAGTAAAAAAACAAATGTTCGTGGTTGTAAGGTGTCAAGAACCATCTCACCTAAAATTTTAAGTTATTAGGTGAGGTACCAGAATATAATTTATATTATTCTGTAACATACTCACTAAAATGAAAACTTTTCAAGCTTGAAACCTGGACACAGGTCCACACTATCTTGTGCTTAGTTTTTTTCAAATAGAATGAGAGTGATGAGATTCGAATGCGTGACCACTAGGTCAACAAGGCTGTAATACCATATCAAGAACTATCTCATCTAAAAATTTAATCTATTAGATAAGATGAGTGCAATGATCAAATTGTTTTTTCGTAGATGCTTGTGCCTTGTTTTTCTTATGAGTTACTTAGCTGTTTGTTTTTCATTCTTTTCAACCGCGGGAAAAAAATATAGTTGAACTTTCAGGTAGAAACTGCCTCTCTGACATAGAATATTGCCAGGCAATTGTCTTTTACTGCCTTCTAAAACCTGATGAAGTTGCAGAAAAAACCTGAAAGAATACAGGGTGTTTTTTTGCCACCGACGATGGACTGATGAAAAGAGATTCTAGTGATAAGAATTTGTTTTTACTGTGATTTTATGTTTGAGTTCTGTAGCTGCTAATATGATAATCACTGAAAATTTATATATTTATTAACTTCAAAATTCATGAAATTAATCGAAATACGTAAACTTATCTGGATATCCATATTAATAAAAAAAAACAAAGAGATTAGTTTTGGTGATAAAGAAAATTTTACTATTTAACAATTTTTAAAATCAATTTTACCCTTAAAACTTTTACCAATCCCCAATAAAAAAAACTTCCTTCCGTTTCTAATGCTTTCCATCCATATTTCATCCAAATTATACTTTTATTTTGCAATAAAAGAAATTATTTTGTTTGTATGGATAATTTAACAGTTTTTTGTTAAGTATTTCTAATTAGAATTTATAATTAGTCTCATATAAATATAAATATATATAAAAAGAAATAAAAACATGTTTAGTTGAAAAGACATAGATAGGTCCATGAAGTAAATTTATTAAAATAATTTTAGAATAAAATAGTTTGTATTTTTAAAATAAAAAATATAAGGAGACATGCTTCTTTTTTTTATCTCAATAGTAACCAATATTATCTAAGAAATGAAAAGAATCTGGGGGTAAAATTGATACAAAAGATATTTTTGGATGCAAGATTGATATTACTGCAATAATTTGGGGTTATATTTGACGTTTGACCAAAATAAAACAAAAGAGAAGAGAAAAGAAAAGCATCGACTCTCTGCACTCTTCCTTCCAATCCGGACCATCAGTGCCATTCTCGTATTCTGGTTTCAAAAACCTAGGTGAAGTTAATTAATTAAATTACTCGATCTTAGTGTTTTGTTAAATAATTATTAATTTATATTCTATTTTAACTGTTTGAATCAATTGTGATCATAGCTTGTTGATTGAGCTTTTTTGTTTTGGTTATAAACAGATGGAGAGCTCAATATCTGCAGTTACCTTTAAAGGTTCAATACCTGAAGCAATTCTTGAATCCAAAAAACAGAGGAAACTTTTTGTTGTTTACATTTCAGGTATTTTCCCTTTTCTTCTAGTGTTATTACGGAATTATGCTAATTTTACTGAAAATCTTTCTGGAAGAATCTCAACCGTTGGATTTGCGGGACCAGCATGGCTCAATGCATTGTTGATTTTATTTTCTTATGAAAAAATGTGTAAGAATTTGCATTACTCGGGAAGGGAAGGAAGTGATGATGTGACTGGATTGATTGGTGTTGAGTTCAAATTTTAGAACTAGAGTTTTGAATTGGGTGTGATCAGATAGTTTCCAAAGGCACCATATTGAACTGGGGATTGCGTATAGTATAGTGGTGTAAGTGTAATAGATTTTTTGATTAATTGTTTCTCATACGTAGTGGAAGTGTTTGTTTTGATTTGCAGGTGGAAAATGTGGAGTCCGCTGAACTGGAAAAATCCACGTGGGCTGATTCTAAAGTAGGGGTTTTCTTTGTTTTTTCCAATATGGGATTCGTTTTCTGAATGCTATATGATACAGCTTGTATTGGTTCTGACGTTGTTGTTGCTGCATTTAGGTAACGGAGTCGCTCTCAAAGTACTGCATTTTATTGCATATCAAAGAAGGAAGCACCGATGCCATGAATTTTTCAGCAATTTGTATCCTTTTGTACAAACTTTTTACATGTTAAGTTTTCAGGAAAAAAAAAGTCACATTTTAAAAGGACGATGGTATCCTTGCATCAACTTGAAATCAAAGACCCGCAGAAATCTGCTCCTTGCATAACAGCTATTGGCTACAACGGGGTTCAACTTTGGCAGAGTGGTATGGTGTTTTATTTGAAATCTCTGGTTTTGGTGCGCATTTAATCTTGATGTGTAATGATATTGTAGAAATATGACTAATTTATATTTCTGTGTGTGATTATGCAGAAGGGTTTGTTACTGCTGAAGTTTTGGCTTCTGGTTTAGAGAAGGCATGGTTTAGCCTTCATATCCAGGTATTTAATGGTGGTTTATCTTATTACTTATGTGCATAAACTTCAAAATTCCTAGTGTTATTTACTCGAGGCAACTGTCATACTTGTGATTCCTCTTTGAGCATTTGCTAATACTCAAGGAGCTGAAGGTTGTTCAGACCTTGTTCTTGCAAGTAGTAGTAGGTTATCAGTTGAGATATCAAGAATGAGATATTCTTTGTGGTTACTGTTTCTGTGTTTTTTTTCTTTCTACTCCAGCTATGGAGGGATTTCATGTTCTAGGACCCTGTTCTCATTTTGTGACTTGTGCCTTTCCTCCTTTCAACTTGAAATTTCTGATGATGAAGTGCAGGAAACAACAGCAACTGTCTTGACTGCAGCACTTAATTCAAAGCAATCTGAACCACCTTCTTCTGGGTCATCTGATATTGGTTCCTCAAGGCAAGGAAGTTCTTCAGGTACAGTTGTCTCACCGCCTTTGGTGGACAGCCATACCCAACCTTCAGAGCTTGAAACACAGGCTTCTTCTGAGGTGATAGAAGAAAAGATGAGTCATGGACTACCTATATCTGAGGTAATTAAGCTACAGCTCTCATGAGGTTCTTTTATGGTTTAATAATGGTATTACTATATACTTGGATGGTTTGTCACTTGCATGAACAGGAAACAATAACCACTTTGGATGACAAGACATCTACAACATCTTTAAATGTTCAGAAGTCACAGACTACCGGGGATGAGCGGTCCACATGTCCCACTGATGAAGACAATAAATTGCCCAGTTCAATAACCAAATCAGACCATACCATAGCTGATCATATATTTTCTGGTGCTGAAGATGGTCTTCTTGCCCAAGAAAAGATTATTGGTAATCATTCAGGTGCTCCCAGAGAAACCTCCTCAGCATTAACTACAACTGAGATAAAAGAAGCAGGAGGAGATAAAAAGGCTAAATCTACTAATGGTTTGGGGCCTGGGACATTGGAGGATAAAAAATCAATTAATGTATTGAGTGAAGTTCATTTAAATATCCGTCTGCCAGATGGTGTTAGCTTACAGGAGAAGTTTTCCGTGACAAGCACTTTGAGAATGGTCAAAGACTACGTGGACAGAAACCACGCTGGTGGTATTGGTGCATATGATCTCGCCATTCCTTATCCTCGCAAGAAATTCAGTGATCAAGGTATGCACATCAGATGCACTTTGACATGTAGCATGATGCTTTGGTTGGATAGAGATGATATTTTTCTTGTTTAATTTTATATTCTAGAATTCATTTCATTAAGAAGCCCACTGAATATTCTTCCTTATATATATATAATTTTGCAATTCATGTATCAAATGTTTCTTAATACTAACACTTTCACAGAACAAGGCTATTAATTTAGTTCATGTCCATTATAAATTTGTTTTTAATTTAACCTGTTTCAGATTTGAGCAAATCATTATCAGAGTTGGCTCTGCTTAATAGACAAGCATTGATGGTGGTTCCTCGTCAGCGAGCCACGAGTTATCAGAGAGGAGGTTCTTCCTCGGACAGAGCAACTACTACAACTAGCAGTGATTCAGCAAATGCAAATGATGGGGGATATTTTGCATATGTCAAAAGGGCTCTATCTTATGTCAATCCTCTCTCCTACTTTGGTGGCAGTGCAAGCTCATCAAGTTCTGGACAAGCTCAATCTGGCACGTGGGAATATAGTGAGTTTCCATACCCTACTATGATTTCTTTTTTTGGGGGGGGCTAACATATGAAATGCAAATGGCCTCTTTGAAGGATATTTTTTTTATTGTCATTATGCCTACGATCTTACAAAATTGTTTTTTTCCCCCCTTTCACTTATGGAACTTGGAACCTTTACAATTGCATATTTTCTGTAACTGTTAAAACATATTCCGAAATATAAATTTATGGAGGGTATGTTTGGTTTTGTGGTCTGAATTTGGTAATTGTCCTCTGTTCATAATCGTATCACTGGGCTCTTCATCTTTTTCAGTATTGTTTGTGGAATGACTTTTTTCATACCACTTATGTGGGTTGAGGGGTGGTTGGGGGTTAATGGTTTCTCTGAAAGAGAAGAAGTGGGACCTTTCTTCTTTGTGCTTTTATTTTATTTTGGAAATAAAAGTGAATAGTTCTTCAGAATATGCAACGTTTGAAAAAGTAGTCGATCTCTTCAATTAGCTTTTTAGTAGTTCTTTCAATCATTTCTCATGTTCATGAAATCCTTGGAAATAATTCCTGTTGAAGCAAGCGGTGTGCTGGAAAACTAGATTGGCAAGATGCTCAGTTAAAAGAACATATTGATTTCTAACTTTACAGTTAAATATCAAACTTCTTATATGTCACTCGTTTCTGTGAATTAATGGAACTGATCGCAAAGTGCTTTTGCGGAACGTGTTTTCTAACTCTTACCTTCATCATCACAGGTCCAAATTCAACACCTCAGAATAACACTGCAAGAACAGACCGGCCTTACTCCAGTTACTCCCCAAATCAAAACTCTTCAGCAACTGGCAGAAATGACAGCCAAGGCAGGCGAACAACAGCATCGCGCATCGGGAAGCAACATCCACACACTGAAACACGACGACGACGGCGACGGCCGATTCAAAGATAGAAATTCCTTCTGGAATGGAAATTCAACCGAGTATGGAGGGAACAATGATGGTAAATAGGGTCACTTGGAAGTGTACGCACCTTGATTTTGTGGTTGCATCAGGAGCGATATAGATGCGAGTACATATTACCAGTCTGATCATGACAATTTGGTTTATTTTCCTTTTCGTGAACAATAAATTATTGCAAGGAAATACGATTAATTATTAACTAAATGATGTAATTTCCTGCCTCGTATACATCAATTTCTTCATCAATGACTATGATGAATCCTCCAACGTTAGATGCAATCTCTTCCTATTTCTCTCTCTCTGCATATCGTTCAAATTTTATATTTTATGTTTATTTTTAGTGTTTGGCTACGTAGCTGAAAATCAAGGTTGTCCATACCGTTTTAGTTGCCGTTCTGATTTTTCTATTGGAACAAAACGTTTTGGTTTCAGAATGTTTCTGCGTGCCGCTTCGGGGTTGTATTGTTCATATATAATTAATTTTTTTTATATATATATATGAAAAAAATTAAAATATTAATTTAACAAGTATAATGTAAATTCAAGATAAATTAACTTTAAATTATACAATACAAACACAAAGTCAAACAAATATAATCTCAAAATTAGAAACATCCCTCTAAAATATTATGATAGTAAAATGTTCTAAAATAAAAGAAATATTATGATTTTGAGCCGGAACGGTACCGAGGCGTTTCGGCCGGAATTTCTGGAACGACCCGGAATTAAAACTGAGACGAAAACGATGTCATTTAGTCTTGGTTTTTTAAATGGCACTGAATGTTTCGGCCATTCCGGCCGGAACGGAACGGAATTAACAAGCCTTGCTGAAATACACTGCCTTGGAAAAATGATTTAAAAAAGTATAAGAATGATATTTTTTAAAATTATTTTTTATATCAACATGGTAAAATAATATGAAAACCAATTAAAATTAATTTATTTAAAAAAAAATACTTTTAGAATGCACATACTCATCGTTCGTCTATCGAATCTTGAAAAGATGCCGACAGTAACTTAACTTAATTCCATATTTCAACCTTAATTTATGAATGTAATGGACATTAGTCATCAACGAAGACTTTAATGTAGATGGTTCGTATAAAACATAATTAACTTAACTAATCCTTCCTCAAATCGCTGGTATATACAGAAACATGTCACCCTATATGCCGCAGTGCTATGAATGTTGTCTGGCCTGAATTTGCTCTAAAAAAATATCATCAGCCTGCTAAACCCTAAAATTTAGCATAATCTTTGGAAGAGGAGAAGCGATTATCACTCTTCATTTTTATATGGGATCGATCGAGGCTTAATTAATCGGTGCTGTGACTTAGTTTAGTCGATACGTTTTAAAAGTGTTTTTAAAATAATTATTTTTATTTTTTTGGTGTTTTTAGATATTTTCATGTGATGATGTCAAAATTAAATTTTAAAAATAAAAAAAAATATTATGATGTATTTTTGAGCAGAAATCACTTTAAAAAACAGCTTCAACCACACTGCAAAATAAGCACATAGAAGACCTAGAAATTAAGAAAAAGACTGATATTGTTATCACAAATCATGATAATTTGATGAATTTTAATCCTTCAATCCTAATTCTCAAACTCAACTTGGAGAACTAAGTTTTTTTATATATATAAAAAATCAATATATATGTTATTGAGTTAACCTAAGATAATCAATTTTGTTCTATTATTATTATTATTTATTTTCATAGTATTAAAGTGGTTAAATTTAACCAAATTAAAAATTATTTAAAATCTAAGAAAAAAAAGTATTAGGAATGTCTTGTCTAGAAGGAATACTCGTGGCAGATTCACATGTCTCCACATTTCACCTAATCTTTTTTTTTATTATTATTATTATTATTATTATTGGATAAGGCATTTCATCTTTAAGGTCGGTGGATAATAGCCTCAGAGCTGCAGACATGGTCGGTACTCCACCTCTAGAGTCGAGATTTCAAACCCTAAAATCTATTTTGGTTTGAAAAGTTCTTTCCATTATCAAGCCAGAAACTGAGGGGAAATATTAAAAAATAAAAAATAAAAAAAAATGATTTTTTTTATTTTAAATTAAATTTTTTAATGTTTATGGCTCATTTTTATATACTGATATCAAAAATAATTTTTAAAATAAAAAAACTTATTTTAAAAAAAACCTAACTAAACTACCAAAAGTCACGATACAGAATTTTTTTAAATTTGTACACAACATTTTGCTACAGTTCCACACGCTTTAAATAAGAATATTATCCCTTTTGCTTTTGGATCGATAATGTTTTCTTTTACATCACGTATAAGACAATAATTTAATATATTTTTAATCAAATTTGAAATATATATTTGTATTTATATTTTTTTAATACAATATAATATTCACATATTTCAATTTTGATACAAATACATACATACATATATATATATATATATATGAATAATTCTTATCATTTTACTATTATTATTATATATATATATTAAATTTTTTATTAATTAATAGATAATAAATATTTATTGATACTTGAAACCTATGAATAGTTGAAATAATGCTAACGGTGCATGTGTGAGCATAAGGATCTGAAACAATCAATCTATAAAATATCTTTTGAAAAAGTAAACTAAAAAATTATAATTATATTAATTTAAGAACTGATTTTTTTATAGGAAAATAATTCTTAAATAGCTAACAAAATCCAACTAAAATTAGCATTCGTAAACTAAATAAGAAAAAAAACTTGAATAAACATTTCTATGTCTAGTTTAAATATGTTTTCCCTTTATTTTAATAATTTTAGAGTGACTCTTAAAATAAATAAATATATATATAGAGAGAGAGAGAGGATAAGTGTGCTTCCTTATTCATGAAGGAATTTGAGAAGAGAAGGGGGAGAGGGGAAGGCATAAAATCTTTTAAAGAATTGGTATTTCCTACACGTCGGTATATTCAGCTCTTTTTGTTTTTTTTTGGTGAACTGGTTAAGGATTAATGGAATATACTATTTCTGTGACGTGATGATAAGAACTTATAATCTGTATAGTAAATTTTGAGCTTGAGTCGGGACGTATATCTTTTATAAAAATATAAATAATTTAAAGTTTTACTCACTTATTTAGACCTATAAATTGCGCTTTCCGGACAATAAGTTTTTCTCGTATCCAAATTTTTTAATGGAATATATAATATTATAATTAAATTGATAAATAATTAAAAAAAAATAATTCACGTATCTTTTGGAATAATCATGAATCTAATCGAAGTACTGATCTTCATAAACATGCATAAATTTAAGAATTTAACGGTACTGAATTTCAATCTCAATTTTTGGAATATTTATCTCATCAATAGCTATCATTTTTCAGCATCGTATCATTTATATTATCCTTCCATTTTAATAATATCTTGATAATTATTCTAAAGTTAAATTTCGAATAATGCCTCTGATATTATTTATTTATTTTTGAATATAAAAACACTTCATTCTCGAAAAATATATTTTATAAATATAGATAAATAGATAAAACTATAATTATTTTAAATTATTACAAAAGATACACGTCATAATTTGAATCCTATATGTCATGTCATCACGCTACTTCCTTGGGAACATACTCCGATTTCTCTTGGCTAAAAGATTAGGGTAAGGGTTTAATTGGCTGCATGGATCATTGAAAAAGCTAGAATATTATATACCAATCCAAGCTCCGTAAGGGACAAGAAAGAAAAGAAAAGAGGAGAATAGAAGAGAAAAAGAAGAATATCTCTGACCAGTGATCTCTTCACAGAAGAAGGTGGTAGAAGGTTCATAAGGCGGTGGAATATTATGAGAGAGAAAAAGAAAGAGGCTTCCTCCCAGAAGAAAAAAAAAATAATCAAATAATATTATTTTAGTTATTTTAAAAAAGAAATCCATCAATTAAATATTAAATTTTGACCGAATAATACTCATACAGACTAGGTGACTATTTGAAAAAAAAACTAAGTTTTTTTTATTATTTATTTTAAATTAAATTTTCTTAGTATGTTTAGATCATTTTGATATGTTGATATTACAAATATTTTTATAAAATTAAAAAATATTTTGATACATTTATGAACTAAAAATACTTTAAAAAGCAATCTCGACACACTCCCAAACAGACGCATCACAAGTTTTTTTTGTTAGATAAATAAATTTATTATTAATCTCCCAACTTAAATTAATTTAGACGATAGCCAATCACGATATCTTAAAAATATATTAGTAATTAAAGGGCATAAAAAGGATCTACAAATATATTTTTCAAAGATTATTTGATAATTTTAAATAAAAAAATCATATATTTATTGTAAGAACTTTTGCTGGTCAACTAAGTAATAGTAGAAGACAACACCACACCACTTCACCTTCCTCAATCAGTTTTTTCTTATTAAGGCAATTACCATTTGTGTTGAGCATAAAAGAAATTAAGCAAGCTCAAATTCAGTCAAGCACAAAGCATTCATGGAAACTACTTCCTTTAAAGATCACATAGAATCTCCAATATTCTCCTTTTTCTTTCCAATTTGCTTTTCAGTCTCAATTTCTTCTCTATATATAATCACACTTGGCTTTTTGTTTCTCACTGCAAACTGTACAACCCTACTCCTTACTCTCTACACTGCTCTCTTTCTTAATTTGAAGGAGGTACGTGCGTTCTTGATCAGCAATGGCTCCAAGCCTAAGCAAATCCAGCTCTGGTTCTTCAGGGCTGGATGGCAATAACCCGTATCTGATCTCTCTTGAGGGGATCAAACTTTTGTGGTAAACGGCCATGTTTTTCTATCTGATGTCCCTGATAATATAACCCTCAGCCCATCGCCTGTTACACTCACTGAAAAAACAATATGCGACAGCGCCGGCGGATCCTTTGTGGGGTTCGATTCGAAAGAATCCAAAGACAGGCACGTTGTCCCTATCGGGAAATTGAAGAACATCAAGTTCATGAGCATATTCAGGTTCAAGGTCTGGTGGACAACCCACTGGGTTGGCTCCAACGGCCGAGACCTTGAGCACGAAACTCAGATGGTCATGCTTGATAAGTCTGACGATTCAGGACGACCCTACGTTCTCCTTCTTCCTCTTCTCGAGGGGCCTTTCCGGGCTTCTCTCCAGCCGGGCGCCGACGACGACAGCGTTGACGTCTGTGTGGAAAGTGGGTCCACAAAAGTTTGCGGCGACGAGTTCCGGAGTGTTGTGTACGTGCACGCAGGTGATGATCCATTCAATTTGATGAAGGAGGCCATGAAGGTGGTTAGGGTTCATCTGGGAACTTTCAAGCTTTTGGAGGAGAAAACTCCGCCGGGAATTGTGGATAAGTTTGGCTGGTGCACATGGGATGCCTTCTACCTTACTGTGCATCCCTCAAGGAATCTGGGATGGTGTTAAAGGTCTTGTTGAAGGTGGGTGCCCACCTGGACTTGTGCTGATTGATGATGGGTGGCAGTCCATCAGTCGTGATGAGGACCCCGTCACCAAAGAAGGCATGACCGCCGCCGTTGATGCAGGCGAGCAAATGCCATGCAGACTTTTGAAGTTCCAAGAGAATTACAAATTCAGGGACTACGTTAGTCTCAAGAGCTCCGCCATGGATGCAAATAATAGAGGAATGGGGGCTTTTATTAAGGATCTCAGGGAAGAGTTTAGCACCGTGGATTACGTGTACGTGTGGCATGCACTGTGTGGATACTGGGGTGGGGTAAGGCCTCATGTCTCCGGTTTGCCACCATCACAACTTGTTAAGCCGAAATTATCGCCGGGATTGGCGATGACAATGGAAGATCTTGCCGTCGATAAGATTGTAAGCAGCGGCGTGGGGCTTGTGCCGCCTGAGATGGTAGATCAGATGTACGAGGGGATTCATTCACACTTGGAGAAAGTTGGGATCGACGGCGTCAAGGTGGACGTTATTCATGTAAGTTTCTAATAACCTTGCTAGCTACAAAATATATCATTAAAGGGAGGATCGACTAAAGTACTTGATGAACTACAACAAACAAAATCGAAAAATTCAATCACAAAATAGAGAAATTCCAATACTAATTAATTAGTCAAGTGTTTTTTTTATACACAAATGGTTGATAATTTAATCTGTGATTCTTGGGTAAGTTTGTTTTTGTTACAAAAAAGTCAGAAAAAATCAAGCTCTAAGTTGTAAGATTTACCAAATATAGGTACTGTTTATCACGTAATTTCAAAAGTATTTCTTAAAAAAAAATATTTTTTTATTTAAAATATTTTTATTTTATTATTTTCATGTGCTAATATCAAAAATACTTTAAAAAACAAAAAAATATTATTTTGATGATTTTTTAACAAAAAAATACTTTTAAAAATAACTTCAACCATGTTTACAAGCAATAACGTAATGCGAAGTTCCATGCACTGAATGAAAGGGTAATTACAGTTGTTTTTTAAAGTGTTTTTCATTCAAAAATATATTAAAATAATAAATACGCTCATTCTTGCTCAACAAACAGCCCATCATCACTTTTTCTTTCACTCTGATCAATATTCCTCTTAATCAAGAAATATTCAACAAGATAGGAAAAAGATAATCGATGAATTATTCTAATATTCTTTGTTAAGTATAGGGTAGAGCTTAATTAGATGATATTTTTAATTAATTAAATACATAATCTGCCATGCATTGACTGCTCGCAGTTGCTGGAAATGTTATGTGAAGACTATGGTGGCAGAGTTGACCTGGCTAAGGCGTATTATAAGGCCTTGACAGCTTCGGTGAGGAAGCATTTCAAAGGAAATGGTGTCATTGCTAGCATGGAACACTGCAACGATTTCATGTTCCTTGGAACAGAAGCCATCTCTCTTGGTCGTGTCGGTACGGATCACTTAAATTTAATTATATGGATTTGGTCCTCAAAAATCTGTGTTTATGACACTTAATCATTTAATTTTGCTAGGTTATATTTTAATTGTAAAGTGTCTAGTCGGTAACGTGGTTGTGATTGTTTTTAAAATTATTTTTGACATCAAACATATGAAAATAATCTAAAAACACCAAAAACATTTACTCTAAAATAAAAAATAAAAAAACTTCAATTTTATTTAAAAACTATTTTTAAAACGCAATTTAAACCCAATTAAAAAAAGATATATATAGAACCTCTCATTTTGGTGACATCAAAGATTCTGTGATCTTCAAGAAAATAATTCTGATTTATTTTAGGTATTCTAATCATAGAGAATGGTTAATTTACTATATAATTAACTATTTTAACATGAAATTTTTTTTATTGGTAATCGGTTTGCTGAGATGGGTAGCTTTCGTCGGTAGAAATATTATTGGTAATTAGTTTTGGTTGATGAATTTGTCGCCGGTAGTGTTATCACCGATGAAAACACCGACTATAATCATATAATACTTAGAAATATCAATAGTAATATCATCGATATATTTTATTATAGGTGAGTTCGTTGAAATATATCATCGGTGATTCCATTGTTAATATTCTATCGATCATATATATTATAACTATAAATACTAAAAGAAATGATATATTTAACTATAAATATCATCACCATTGTCTAGCATTGATTCAAAGCTTGCGTGATGAGTTTTGTTTCTTATCCCATTGCCTCCTGCTTCGAAACATCTGCACTTTTTCTGCAACTTTAGGTGGCCCAACATTTTCTTCTCGGATGAAGATCAATGGCGGGCTAGGGTTCCTTTTTATATATAAATCATATTGAATTGAAATTTTAAGATATTCATATCGTGGCAACAGGCGATGACTTTTGGTGCACCGATCCATCCGGTGATCCAAACGGCACGTTTTGGCTTCAAGGTTGTCACATGGTGCACTGTGCTTATAACAGTTTGTGGATGGGAAACTTCATCCACCCGGATTGGGATATGTTCCAGTCAACTCATCCCTGTGCTGAGTTCCATGCCGCTTCAAGGGCGATTTCCGGCGGCCCGATTTATGTCAGTGACTCGGTGGGGAAGCACAATTTCCCGCTGCTCAAGAAGCTGGTGTTGCCGGACGGTTCAATTCTCCGGTGCATCTGCTATGCACTTCCTACCAGGGATTGCCTCTTCAAGGACCCGCTGCATGATGGCAACACCATGCTAAAAATCTGGAACCTCAACAAGGTGATGATCGATTTTTTGATACAATCAAAACAAATTCATCACAAAAATAACAATTTTCCTTGTTTTAATTATGCTTTCGTTAATTACAACAGTTCACTGGTGTTATCGGAGCATTTAACTGCCAAGGAGGAGGGTGGTGCCGGGAAACTAGACGCAACAAATGTGCATCCCGGTTTTCTAACCCGGTGACTACTAAGACCAACCCGAAAGACATTGAATGGAGCAGTGGCAAGAACCCGATCTCCATTGAAGGAGTCCAAGCTTTTGCCATGTACTTGTCCCAGTCGAAGAAGCTGGTTCTCTCCAAGCCACACGAGAACATTGAAATAGCACTGGAACCATTCAATTTCGAGCTTGTCACGGTGTCCCCGGTCACCACCTTCGCCGGAAAACCAGTCCAGTTTGCTCCTATAGGTTTGGTGAACATGCTCAACACGGGTGGCGCTATCCAGTCATTGATCTATACTCATGATCCCGATAGCTCAGTCCAGATTTGCATCAAGGGAAGCGGAGAGATGAGGGTTTTCGCGTCGGAGAAACCAAGAGCTTGCAAGATCGATGGAAGAGATGTTGCCTTCGAGTATGAAGCCTACATGGTTGTCACTCAGGTGCCATGCTCTCCTCCATCAGGCCTGTCTACAGCTGACTACTTCTTTTAGGGTTTTGGAGGGACAAAATGTTGCTATCCGCCAAGTTAATTAGAAAGATCAGAAGTGCTATTAATAATGGCTAATTAGTACAATAAACATGATTAAGGTCGAGATACTTTTGAAGCCCGCTCAAGTATTTTTCAGAATTGTTGCTAATATTTACTGCTCTAAACTTTGTGTTAACTCAATTTCCTTTTTTTTATTATTATTATTATAATTGAAGATGACAAGTTGCAAAAAGGCCGAGGGACTGAATGTTTGGTTAATTCTGAGAAACAAAATTTTGATATGAGACCCATACAATTAAACAGCTAATATCTGCTTTTCAAGAGAGTGAGGTTGTTGGAATATATTACTTTATTATATTTTTTAATATTAAAATAATGTACAAAAAAATATAAAAACTTAATTAAAATATAAATAAATATATTAAAAGGATATCACAATATAATTTTTATCTCGCAATCCTAATTTTATTTCAGATGATATTTTACTAGATGTCGTTCCTCAATCAAATAGTCATGGATCGCAAAAGCCTTCATGTATGGATTTAGTTCGTGATGAAATTACAAGTAATTTGATGGGACAATAAAAAAAAAATGTCCAATTTACTTAAATTATGATTATTAATACAATATATATATATATATATATATATATATATATATATATATATATATATATATATGTGTGTGTGTGTGTGTGCGCGCGCGTGTTTTCTTTAAAGTAATTTTACAAGTTGAAAGCAATATGCACTTGAAACTGTTTTTCAATAACCTCAAACTCAATCACAGTTTTAACTAAATACTTCAAAAATTATTTTGAATCGTAGTTAAAGTGCTTTTCATGAAACTGTTTTCTTAAAACCTCAACCACAAAAGCAAAAATAAAAGCAAATACACCCTAATTGTCCCACATCATTTTTGCATTGATTATTGATTTCTTCTTAATTTGATCCTTAAAAATCATGGTAATATGATTTGCATGACCAACAAAAGACGATGTTAAAACCAAAATTATTAATACCGTTTTGTTTTGGCCAAAATAATCAAAAAGTTTTGTATTAGTAAAAAATATAAGACAAAACAACGTTGTTTTTGTCTCGATTTAAATTTTAGTCACTATCAGAAATTTCGGCCAAAATACACCAGAATCATGCCAACTATTTCGTTTCAACCCGAATCATGCTGGCTATTTTGTTTCTGCTATATAGTAGTGATGTGACCCAGGGTTGTCAATATCGTTCTGTTCCGGCTGAAACGTTTCGTGTCGTTAAAAAAATTGAGACAAAACAACATCGTTCTTGTCCCGATTTTAATTCTTGCCCATTCCGGAAATACCGGCACATCTCGGTACCGTTCCGGGTGTGCCGTTTCGGCCTTAAAATCCTCCTTATTTTGATTAAGTTGTGGTTGTGTTTCTAATTTTGAGATTATGTTTGTTTGATTTTGTGTTTGTATTGTATAATTTAAAGTTAATTTATCTTAATTTTTAATTATATTTGTTAAATTAATATTTTAATTTTTTTAATATATATATAAACAGTACAACTCTAAAACGGCACACCGAAACACTTATAAACCGAAACATTTCGTATCAATAAAAAAACACTGAAACGCTTATAAACCGAAACATTTTGTATCAATAGAAAAACACTACCATCTTGATGTGACCTATCATATATATTATTTTTTATTTTTTTTATTTATTTTAAAGTTTTTTCATATATCAACAATCAAAACAGTATTGATATTTAGTTAAAACTCCAACTAAGGCAATGAACGAAGGAGAACATGGTTTCAACTTTCAACAAGTGGAACTTTAAACATGGATATCATTCAACGGCTCGCCCGTTCCATTAATTTCACGGCGGCCCCCGGCACCATACAAAACAGCTAAAATTTCCCAGAAGCAAATTCTAGCATTTGATAGTTTGGACACCGAGTAAATTTGTAGAAATTTTAAAAAGGGTTCTTCACTGAATAATCATTGAAATATATTTGGAGGAGCCCAAGAATTCACCAACCCAAACCAAAGTAAATTCTCTGGTGAAACTCAAAAGACAATCAGGAATATTTGCTCAAAAGAAGAAATTTATTGCAGATTATCCAAGACAAGTTTCCCATCTCTTTAAACCAGACATGGAAAACAATAACAAGACAGCAAACATAGCAATTCAGCAACTTAGTAGATTACATTCAGCAATAGCGGTTGTTTACACCGACAGGGCCACAAACACTTGCCCACTGAGGATCATCACAGCTTAGAAACCACCACGGAGGCGAAGCACAAGGTGAAGAGTGGACTCCTTCTGTATGTTATAATCTGCCAGGGTCCTTCCATCTTCAAGCTGCTTCCCAGCAAAGATCAGTCTCTGTTGATCTGGTGGAATCCCCTCCTTGTCCTGGATTTTAGCCTTCACATTATCAATGGTGTCTGAACTCTCAACCTCCAGGGTGATGGTTTTTCCAGTCAGAGTCTTGACAAAGATTTGCATTCCTCCACGAAGGCGCAGCACCAAGTGAAGCGTGGATTCCTTCTGAATGTTGTAATCAGCTAAGGTCCTTCCATCTTCAAGCTGCTTTCCAGCGAAGATCAACCTCTGCTGGTCAGGTGGGATCCCCTCCTTATCTTGGATTTTGGCCTTGACATTGTCAATGGTGTCCGAGCTCTCAACTTCCAGGGTTATAGTCTTCCCAGTGAGGGTTTTGACAAAGATTTGCATACCACCACGTAGGCGAAGCACCAAATGAAGGGTGGACTCCTTCTGAATGTTGTAATCAGCTAAGGTCCTTCCATCCTCGAGTTGCTTGCCAGCAAAGATGAGCCTCTGTTGGTCTGGAGGGATGCCCTCCTTATCCTGGATTTTGGCCTTGACATTGTCGATGGTGTCCGAGCTCTCTACTTCCAGGGTTATAGTCTTCCCAGTGAGGGTTTTGACAAAGATTTGCATACCACCACGGAGGCGAAGCACCAAATGAAGGGTGGACTCCTTCTGAATGTTATAATCAGCTAGAGTGCGTCCATCCTCGAGTTGCTTGCCAGCAAAGATGAGCCTCTGTTGGTCTGGAGGGATGCCCTCCTTATCCTGGATTTTGGCCTTGACATTATCAATGGTGTCGGAGCTCTCCACCTCCAAGGTGATGGTCTTCCCGGTCAGAGTCTTAACAAAGATCTGCATACCACCTCTAAGTCGAAGAACCAAGTGGAGGGTGGACTCCTTCTGGATGTTGTAGTCGGCAAGTGTGCGTCCATCCTCTAGTTGCTTCCCAGCAAAGATCAACCTTTGCTGATCTGGGGGGATCCCTTCCTTATCCTGGATCTTAGCTTTTACATTGTCGATTGTGTCAGAGCTTTCCACCTCAAGGGTGATGGTCTTGCCAGTGAGAGTTTTCACAAAAATCTGCATCTGGTCAAATATAACAAACACACAGATTTAGCCAACCTTAATTACACGGGGGGAAAGGCTGTTTTTCACAGCTCCACAAATTCATCATGTGTTTATGGATCCTAGAATATTATAAATAAATAAATAAACATATCCACCACGCAGATTAAACAGATTTCATAAAATCAATCACAACATCACCACCAACCCCTCTAAGATACATATAAATAATAGCCCTAGAAAGAACTAACACTAAAGCCTTGGCTGGGTTAATCTTGCAGACCATCAACAAAATCTTTCACATATCAATCAATCCAGCTACCCTCAAAATAGAAATCGATCATAACGGAAGCTTACACCCAACCCACAAAATCATAAGCCTTTTCCAAATAATAATTAAATATTTTTCAAGAAATAACCTGCAAAATTATCTGTCATCTTGAACCAAATTTAAAGCAGTCATTAAGTCCCTAAAGAAACATAATCCAAAGAGAGAGAGAGAGAGATCCTTTGAAAATCGATAAAAATCAACAAAAAGGAAACGATTTCTCATCAAATCGAAAACAAAATTCAGTCAATCACTCCAAAGATTACGCAATTAACCTATATTAAAAAGAAACCGAGAAAGGAAACATACATTGAGAGATTGAGATTTGAGAGAGAGGCGAGTACAGGGATATTTTTGTATTCTGGATTGTGAGATAAGTGAGGCTGGAGGCTCTAATTTATAGTAGAAATTATATAGGCAGTTACGAGAATACCCTGGAGAAAACGAGAGGCTATGCACTCTTTTCTGGCGTGTGTGTTTGCACGCGCTCATCCCATTCGACCGACAGAGAGTTTTTTTATAAAAAAAAACACAAATAGTGGTGCTTTTTATTGCTAATTTATGTGGTCATATTTTCCTCTGCCTTAAAGTTTATTTTGTTTTTAAAAATATTAAATTAATATATTTTAATGTAAAAAATAAAATTAAAATTAAAAAATTTAATTTAAATAATCTAGAAAATAACTTGATATAAAAATAAAATAATAAAAACAAAATCAAAAGAAATCAAGAAATAAAAAAAAATAGTATATAGTTGTGGCCAACAATAAGCTTTTTTAAAAGAAGAATATAAACTTTTATTTAATGAAATGAAGGACTTTATTCTAAAAAACAATTATCAACTCTAATATATATAAAATTGAGTCCGACATCATCCGTGACAGGAGAAAAAGCAGTGGGCGAGAAGCCATTTTCGTGGCAACACCGCCATTGATGGTTGCTATCCTTATCTTCCTCTCTTTAATTTCTTAAAGAAGCATCTTATCCTTAAAGAACATTGGAGGAGGTCCTTCGTGGTAGTTCTTAATCTGTGTGCAAATTTTAAATTTTAAATATTTTTATTTGAAAAAATATATTAAATTATATTATAAAATTATATTATGGATAATCAATCAGGACAGGACCTGGTTCGAGCCATAGCATTGCTTTAAGTTGCCTCGTAATTTCATAATATATAAAAATATTCATGTTAAATTATCAAGAACACATAAATAATAAAACGAAAATATATCTGAATTTATATCTAAAAATCGCTCTCTAGAGTCATACAGATAACTTTTCAGATTAATACGTTCTTTTTTTGAGAGCCCTTTGATTCTCTCTATCTTAATCCTATTTTCTTTCTAATGATGAGATGTTAGAATGAGAATGAAATAGGACGTGTAATATGGGGATCATAACCAAATATATAGGTAACCAGATACCTTTTGGCATTCCCACCTTTTGATATTCATATTTTAGCTTATCACTAAAATATGAATAATTTTTTAATTTCTACACATTAAAAGTGTACATCCTATTAGATACATCGAAAAAACTTCATTGCTTCAAAATACTTAGCATATCATTTTTATTTAGATTTTATTTTATTTGATAGTCAATTGTTAAGGAACCATCTCACCTAAAAGCTTAAGCTTGTAAGTGAAGTCCCATAATATGATTTATATTATTCTCTAACACCTCCCCTCAAGTGAAAGCCCTTTGGGCTTGAAACTTGCACAGACCCATATTACCTTGTGCTTGATTTTTATTAAATAGAATAGGGTGGTGAGATTCGAACTCGTGACTGCTGGGTCAACAAGGCTCTGGTACCATGTTAAGGAATCATCTCACCTAAAAGCTCAAGCTTGTAAGTGAGGTCCAATAATATGATTTATAATATTCTCTAACATCAACAAACACTTAATTATTCTCATATAAACCCAACGTTGGATAAATGGTCAACAACAACATCTCTTGCTGTGTCTGGTCCGCGAGTTAGCTTGAACCTCTCCGAGTTCCACCATGCTTGCACCTCTGCAACTTCTGCTTCAAATCTCCCTTCTTCCTCCATTATCTGCTAACAAGTTGCAAAACACTCCCTCATTGTGTGACGCATGAAAACGCACAAACTGCAGACATTAATCATAAAATATCACCAAGATGTTCTAGACATTATCACATGAACTAGAAGATTTGGTCTGGAGAGTTGCAATGTTGCCATTAAGGTTGTCCTCTCACTGCTGCGTGATGCACATAGTCCATCTAAAGTAGATTTTAGACACCCAAAAGCACTTGCAAGATGCCTAGCAAGAACATGCAAGGGAAATGTATGCATATATTGTCCTGTTTGGGATAGCTGTTGCAGTAGCTTTTCAAAGTGTTTTTCATGCCGAAATACATTAAAATGATGTTTTTTATTTTTTAAAAATTATTTTTGACATCAGCACATCAAAATGATCTAAAAACACCAAAATATATTTATTTAAAATGAATTTTTTTTTGACTAAAAGTTGCGGCACGGCGGGTGAAACGCGGTGCGAGGTGCTTAAGTACTTGCACATGAGAGGAGACATTAACTTAGCTCAAATTACAACATATCCAAAGAAAAATGATTAAGAACAACAAATTATTAAAGAATCATTTCGCGTAAAAATTCAAGCTGATAAATGAGATTTCATAATATGATTTATATTATTCTTTAACACACTCTCAAGTGAAAGCCATTTAAACTCGAAACTTGCACAGACTCACACTACCTTGTACTTGATTTTGATCAATAGAATGAGAGCGGTGAAATTCAAACTCGTGACGGCTCGGACAACAAGGTTCTGATACCATATTAAAAAATCATCTCTCTTAAAAATTTAAATTGTTAGATAATATCTCAAAATATGATTTATATTATTTATTTTAACATAAATTTACGAAGGCACCGAGTGAGATGCAGCCATGCTAGAACTCTTTTCCTGTAAAAACAAGAACAATCTCTTTTCTTTGTATTATGTGTGAAAACAAACTGAGAGAAGTTCACGAAAAGGGCTTCTCCGACCTCCTCAATTTATATCTCAGAAGAGGGTTCGCATCCTCATGTGAAAGTAAAACGAAAAACTACTCCATTGCAGATCAGAGGTGGGGGTCAGGGGGGGGCAAAAACAAAAATCAAGAAATTTATTATCTTTTTATTAATTTTTCCCATTTAATCTTATCTACTCATCCATCTCTCTTCTGTGGCGTTGCTATATCGACAGAAAATGGGCGCAGCTTGTCCCTTTGGGAGCTTCATTTGCGAGGCACGTATGGTGATTCGGCCATTTTTGTCTGCTACTACACCTTGCCACCATATGCTATTACTACTGTCTCGTTTTCTTTTTCATATGATGCCACCTTTTTCAGTCATTTTTTAATATGTGTTTGTGATAGATGTCTTATCATTTAACCAGGGTTATCAATACTATTTCGTTCCGGCCAAAATGACCGAAACATTCCGTGTCGTTAAAAAACTCGAGACAAAACGATGTCGTTTTCGTCTCGGTTTTAATTTCGGCCCGTTCCGGAAATACCGGCAAAATTCCGGCCAGAACGTCTCGGTACCGTTTCGAATGTGCCGTTCCGACCTTAAAATCCTCCTTATTTTGATTAACTTGTGATCGTGTTTCTAATATTGATATTATATTTGTTTGACTTTGTATTTATATTGTATAATTTAAAGTTAATTTATCTTGAATTTTAATTATGCTTGTTAAATTAATATTTTAATTTTATATATATATATATATATATATATATATATATATATATATATAATTAACTATATATGAACAGTACAGCCTCGAAACGGCACACCGAAATGCTCAGAAAACTGAAACGTTCCGTACCAATAGAAAAACCGGAAAGGCAACCAGAACGATATTGATTGCATTTAACTGTATGAGGGTTTCTGATTCTATATAAATTAATTTCCTCCATTTTGTCTGCTTAATTTGATTGTTGCAGAAATTTATATTTTTCCAATTTAATCATCCTTTGCTTAAAAAAGGAATTTCATTATTTTCTACTGGGGAATATATATATATGAAATTAAGCTGAATAAGAAATACATATCAGACAAATTGATTATTATTTTTATTGAAATAAGAAATAGCAGTTTTTTTTAAAGAAAAAAATCTTAATTTTTCTTATGAATTTTTTTTTATAAAAAATTATTTTTGACATCAACACATTAAAATAATATAAAGATAATAACTTTAAAAAAAAATAATTTAAAGAGTTTTTGAAACACAACACTCAACTCATCTTACATATCTTTGGAGGTGGTTCTGTAAGATCATAGTTGTTAGGGACCAATTCAGACTAATGCAAAAACTTGATGGGTTATTGCGCCCCTCAAAATATGAGCCCCTTTTTCTCTTTCGGCCCAAATATATACAATATTTGTTGAGAAATACCGAACACTATCTTTATGTTTATTTGCAAAATGGGCCAGGTTGGTCCAACCTAAATTCATATTTAGAAATTAAGCCCAAACTCTTGATTCAAACCCAAGTTATACCTAGAGTCCAATATTATAGCCCAAACTCTCATCCTACATGTTATACTCATTACTAGACAATGCCCTCGCGCTTCGCCGCGGGCGGCACAATATTTTTTTCAATGTAAAAAATATTAATTGTATGTATTTTTTATTATAATATAAATTTAGCTAAAATAATAAATCTGTGTAGAATTCATGTCAAGTGCAAGTTTTCTATAAAATATATGAATTTAAAATCGATATAATTTTTTTTGTTTAGCAGTTTTAAGCGAAATAACCAGCATAAATTTATCATCATCATTAAAAAAGCAAGAAAACTCGGATATCTAAATTATTAAGTTAATTGTATTAAGATTAGTTCATTTTATAATTCAATTTAAATCAAACAAAAATAAAATATAAATTGTGAAAATACCTATAATAATCAAATAAAAAAATAAGTTGTTAATTTTCTATCAACAAAAAGACGAAAACATAGATTGAAAATTCATCCTGACGTTATTGCTATTATCATTGTTATTAAAGCTAAAATTATTGCTAACATCACTGCCAAAACAATTAAAATAATTAAATTGTCATGAAAAAAAAAGCAAAAGATTTTTATTAAAAAATAATAAATAAACAATGATTAAAATTATCATTATTATTGCATAAATAATAAAATCATAAAAATCATATAATCTAAAGAATAAATAAAGAAATGAAAAACAAAAAAATAAAGAATAAAGGGAAAAATAGAGTAATATTACTTTTAAAATGATCACCAATATAAATTAAAATTTCAGGAAAATCTTTAAAAAAATCAAAAGATTTTTATAAAAAAAATAATCACTAAAATTATCATTATTATTGCGCAAATAATAAAATTGTAAAAATCATCTAATCCAAAGAACAAATAAAAATAAAAGTGAACAAAAAAACGTATAAAGAAAAAAAATAATAATAAACTGGTTCAGAGATTAGTCATGGTGTGTCCACGCTGGCCTAGACACCCCGATTATCAAAAAACAGATTTGGTCCGAGGAATGGTGGTTGTGCTCTTGAGCTGGCTCGGAGATCGTGGTTATAAAAAAATATATAAGTGAAAAAAATGTATAAGTGAAAAAAAGAGCTTAAGCTGGTTAAGAGACCATGGTTACTAAAAAATGTATAAGCTTAAGAAGAAGAAAAAAAGTATAAGCGTGAAAGCACCGTAGCAATCTATATTGTTTTTAAAAAAATTCAAGAATTAGTCGTGGTGTACTTAAGCTGGTCAGAGATACCAGTTAAGAAAAAAAATATAAGTGAATAAAAAAAGTATAAAAAAAAGAAAAAAATGTACCAGCAGGAAAGCATTTTAGAAAAAAAAAATGTGGGTCTGAAGATTGTCGTGGTATACATAAGTTGCCCCTGGACACCCTGATTATAAAAAAAAATTGGATATGGAGATTAATCGTGGTGCATTTAAGAGAGCTCGGACACCCCGATTATTAAAAACTAAAAAACCAAAAAAATATATAAGTAGAAAAAGATAAAAATATATATAATAAGAAAAAAATAGAAAAAAAATATAATAAGGAAAAAACTATAAAAAAAAAGCAAAAAATGAAGAAGAAAAAACGGAGGAAAAAAAACAAAGAAAAAGAAAAAAAAGAAAAACAAACAAACAAAAAAAAGGCCTTAATCATAAAATCAAAACAAAAAAAAAAAAAAAAGAAGGAAAAAAGAGAAAAAAAACGTAAGCAAGAAAAAAAGAGTAAAAAAAGCAAAAAAAAAAAAACTAAGAAAAAAAAGTAACAAAAGAAAAAAAAAAAAAAAGAAACATTGTTGCAATCCACAGTGCACTGTGGCTGTGTGCACAGTGCACTGTGCACAGTGAATCGGCAACAACATTTAGATATTAACTAGCAACTTGCCCGCGCGTTGCCGCGGGTATTTTTTTATATATAATTTAACATAATTAAATCTATAATGATAAATTTATATGATATAAGTAAAAAAAAATTATAGATTAAAAGATAAAATGCTGAAAAATTTGAGTTGAGTTTGTCACGTAAGCATAGATTACATCTTTTAGAATATAGGTATTGCTTCATAAACGATAACAAAAGCGCGCGCACTAACATTAGAAAAAAGAGCAACATATTTGAATAAGAAAATTTTTTTTACTGAAATCATTATTGTGCAGATAATAAAATTATAAAAATCAATTAATAGAAAGAGCAAAAAAAAAAAAAGGAAAAGGAAGCAATATTAATTTAAAATATTATAACAATAGCAACATCGGAGTCTTAATATTTAAAATTATTATTATTATTATTATTATTATTATTTTTAAAATATTATAACAATAGCAATAAAAATTTTCAAATTATCCTGAAAAAACACACACTTACAAACATTAACAAAAGAGTAAGTAAAAGAAACAATTAAATTTGAATTATTATAATAATAATAATTATTATTATTATTATGTTTATTTTACAAACATTATCAAAAGAGTAAGTAAAAGAAACAATTAAATTTGAATTATTATAATAATAATAATAATTATTATTATTATTATTATTATCATCATCATCATCATCATCATCATCATCATCATCATCATCATCATTATTATTATTATTATTATTATTATTATTATTATTATTATTATTATGTTAGTAATGAAAGAAACAAAAAATAAATGAAATACTAAAAAATAGCTAAGAAACTTTAACAAAAAATTAAAAAAAATAAAAAAAATAAAAATTATCATTGCTATGACTGTCAAAACAATAAAAATTATTAAATTATCCAGATGAAAAAAAAACATTAACAAAAGAGTAAGCAAGAAAAACAATTAAATTATTATTATTATATGAGAAAACCAATTATTATTATGTTAGTAATGAAACAATAACAATCTGATTGCGTTTTTACAGATGTAAGTAAAAGAAACAATTAAATTTTCATTATTATTATTATTATTATTATTATTATTATTATTAATATTATTATTATTTTAATTATTATTATTATTATTATTATTATTATTATTATTATCATTATTATTATTATTATTATTATTATTATGTTAGTAATGAAAGAAACAAAAATAAATGAAAGAATAAAAATATTCAAGAAACTTTCATAAAAGATAAAAAAAAATTTCAAAAATAAAAATTATCATTGCTATTACTGTCAAAACAATAAAAATTAATAAATTATCCAGAGGGAAAAAAACATTAACAAAAGAGTAAGCAAGAAAAATAATTAAATTATCATTATTATAATTATAATTATAATTATTATTAATATTAGTATTAATAATTAACAATATACAATATAAAATAACAAAATAAAAAGAATAAGGACCACAATGAAAAAATAAAATATATGATTAATTCCAATTGAAGGATACAATTGCAAAGAAAACAAATCTTGGGACCAAAATAAATCATGAAATAATAAGTTTAATTCTTTGTGTAATGTTACAAAAAAAATTAGAAGAAGAGGGACTTTGAAATGAAAAGGTGTATATATGACTAATTTTAATTAAAGGACCAAATTAAAAGCAATTCAAACATCCGTACCGAATAAATTAAAGGAACGGAAAAGAAATCGAAATCAAAACATAAGGGACCAAAATAAACTTTGTACAAACATCGGGGGACCCAGAGCGGAGTTTGCGGCGGGAGAGAGAAAGCGACGGCCAGGCAAAAAAAACCGTCCACCGTCGCTTAGCCGGCCATGTATGAGCGGAACGCGCCGCGACGGACGATAGAGGACCTGGAGGCGCATCTTCTGGAACGGCGGAAGTGCATTTCGGACGCCGGGAAGACGCCGCACGCGCCGCCTAAAGGGCGCGTTCGCCTGGAACACCGCTGGCGCGGCCAGGCGACGCGCCAGCTGTCCCCCTGGCTAATGACGCAAAGAACCCTGTCCCCACTGGTATTTACGAAAATACCGGGGGGGAAAAGACGACGCAGCCCCTGTTGACTGTGCAAATTTTTGTCTTTTTCGAGGGCTTTTTCCGTCAGTGCACTGTGCATAAAAATGTGTAAAACCGACGGAGCCCCTGTGTCCTATGCGCTATTTTGTCGTTTTCGGGGGCCAGAGACGTCAATGCACTGTGCACATTGCGGCTATTTAAAAAAAAAAGCGGCAAAAACCGAAAATAACCCCATAAAATATACACAACTCGCCGGATGAAGAAGGATAATTTCGCCTGTGCACTGCCGCAATCCACAGTGGATTGTGAGACAGTGCACAGGACTCTTAACAGTGATTTATCAACGCCTAATGTATATTGTTAATTTATAGATAAAAAAATATAGGGTGTGCTGAGCGGATGAACCTGTTTTTTTTAATTAAAAATTTAATTAGTTAGTTTATGTTTTTAGATCATTTTAATGTATTGATATTAAAAATATTTTTTTTAAATAAACAAAATTATTTTGATTTTTTTAGTAAAAACAATTGCTATCACTTTCTCAAACACTCGTAATCCAACCATTTTTTGCTTCTGGAATACAAACACCACCCTTCACCTTTCCATCTTTAGTTACGGTTTGAAAGTATTTAGTTATGGTTTCAAAATATGATTGAAGTTATTTTTAAAAGTGTTTTTCGTTCAGAAATGTATAAAATAATATTTTATTTTTATTTATTTTAAATTATTTTTGATATTAGTACATGAAATTAATTTAACAACTTTATTTTTTAATTTAAAATAAAAAAAAATCATTATTTTTTTATAAAAAACCTTTTTAAAATGTAGTGCTAAACATCCTCATAATCACTCCCTCGAAGATGGTTTGCATGATTTTATTCGGATTTTATTAAGAGCATAAAATTTGAGTTCATAAAGGAGAGAGAAGGGTTAAGAGTTAGAATTGAGTCAAAGACTAAACTCAGCTCAGAAATGTATTAAAATAATATATTTTTTTTTAATATTTTTTATTTAAAATTATATTAAATAATATATATTTTTTTATTTTTTAAAAATTATTTTTAACATTAATATATAAAAATGAATTTGACAGCAGAGAAGTTGCTTGCGACTTGCTTAATTTAATATGAAGTGAATTCTCAGGCCATTATTGAGCTACACGTCTTTGTAAGGCATAATAAAGCCAAATTTTAATCATGAATTTGACAGCTGACAGGAAACATTGAGCTCCAAAATTCCACACAGGCAAGTACACAAGTTATTTAATAGTAAACTTTTTTTAATTGATGTGCAAAATTCCACTTAATTAAAGTCTCTAATAATTATTATATTAGAAATTATAAAATCTTTAATAATTATCATAATAATAATTATAAAATTTATTTCGAAAAACTCCAAAATTCCACACAAGCAAGTACACAGATTATTGAATAGTAAAATCTCTTTCTTGGACCACTGGTTTACAACTCTGCCCTGTGCCTGAGCCAGAGGCTCCCTGCTATTCTTTTTTTTTAAAAAAAAATATCATTCCTGCCAAGAACACACTCCCATCCTGGCATAGATAGCATCATATGGGGTCGAAGATTTTTGATAAGAACAGTATCATTCTGCAGAAAGTTGCAAGCTCATACATTGAATGATCCATTTCACCACCATAGAAATCATGTACAGTGTTGTGTCTGATCTAATAATAGGTATAAGAATTTCCTATCATTCTGCAGAAAATTTCAAGCTCATAGGTTGAATGATCCATTTCACCACCATAGAAATCATGTACAGTGTTGTGTCCCACCATTCTTACCATATGAACAAGCGGATTATATTATATAATTTAAGCATTCATTCACCATTACCACATTGAAGAAGAAACCATTGTACAGATATTTTGATCACAGCATACCCCCCTATTGCAGATTCTTAGAAGAACTCTACACAACCACCCAAAATTTTGGAACTCTAGTACATCAGATAAGGCGATCATCGTTGACAGCTCTGGTTTACTGACTTGTAGAGTATCTTGAAGTCCAGTACTTTTCAATTTCTTCTGCTGTTCTTCCAGGAATTCTCCCGGCAATCAAGGGCCACCTAAGAAGATCAGGATTTTCTCAATCAATGGCTGAAATAGCAGTAAACAGACGAATAGAGGAAAAGGGAGGGTGGAGATTAAGCCTACCTCTCACCAACCAGATTGTACATCCTAGTGATAAGAGTTTCCTCATCTTCTGAGAATTCAAGCTTAGAATCTTGGCTGGTTTCCTCTGCAATTCACAAGAAAAACCAATCTTTAGTTTTGAATTGGTAGAAATTCTCAATCTTGTAGTGACACCCAACAAAACCCAGAAAGCAACAGAAATTACCCGTCAAACAATAGAAGAACCCAATTTTCAAATACCAATAAAAGCCCCGTGATTAGAAAAAACCCATTACTTTCAAAAGGGGTACCTCCAAAATCAACATAGAAAACAGAAGAAAGATGATCCATGCAAGTTGGAAAAACAAAATTGCAAGACCAGCAGTCAACAGGGCAAGTCTTTTTTTCTTAAAATCAAATACCTCTAGAATCAACAGAGATGTCATCGCTGGAGGAGTGATCCAAGTCAGCCATAGTTAAGTTGAAAGAAACTTATGATGAACAAAAATTTCTGATCTTGAGTCTATGGAAGGCGACTGAGTGTGAAATTGAAGGGACCTGATAAGTGGAGAATATATAGAAGATTCCTCACCTCAAAAGGTGGTAATCAATGAATGGAGAAGAATGGGCGGTGGTGTGGAAGACTGGTAGTTGAAGGGAAGCAGGTGTTCCTAGTCCAACTTTGATAGGTAGTTGAACAATTAACCGTCGGTTGGTACTTGAAGCAATAAATTAAACTATTTTCATAAATGAATAATTTATATGATTTTCAAATAACAAGAGATCTGATTCTGAATTCTCTTGTTTACGGTGCCTCTGCCTTGCTTTTTCTTAAATTCCACGTTACCTTACGTGGCGAAAATCAAGAGTTTTGGCTCACCATCTTCTTTGGATATACAGACCAGCCATGGCTTCAAAACCATTGGTGGAGCCTGAAAATAATTTTTTTTTCTTTCTAAATCAGTCTTGAGTATCTTGAACTACTTGGACTCCACTGGGTTTTCATCAAAAGCAAGTTTTTGACCATCTGAGGTTGTCGTTTTCACTTGCAAGAACATGCCCAAAACCAAGATTCACGTTTATTTTCAGCAATCGTGAAAATTAAATAGGGTATTCTCTTCTTTTTTTTAAAAAAGAAAAAGGAGAATGTGTCGAGTTCAAATCCTATTTTTATTACTAAACCCAAGATCCACGTTTATTTACATTATTGGGGATTAATGGAGAATTTCGTTTGAGGCAAGTTTGAAGAAGATTTAAGATGTGTTTAGTGCTTTTCAAATAGTATTTTATTTTAAAAAAAACAATTAAATTAGTGTTTTTTCAATTTTTTTATGGTTTTAATATGTTAATGTAAAAAATAAAATAAAAAATCTAGAAAAAAACCCTTATTTTATATATTTGTAATTGAATTTTGCATTGCTAAGCAACTCTTATTTAGGATTAAAATCATTACGCAATGACAGAACAAATACATGAAAATGATTTAAAACATTAAAAAAATCATTTTTTCAAAACATTTTTTAAACCCACTTGAAAAATGTATGTACATTTCTAGGCGAATATATACAAATACAAGGGACAAAGAATGACTGTTCATCATTACGATCTAAGAATATTTGCTCCAGAGAAAACTTAAGTATAAATGCATTTGAGAATGTAGTTGAAAGTACAGCATAGAATCATTAAGAAAGTATTAAAATTCGAAACCCTAGACATCCTTTGTTTGGTGAGCTTGTTGGATTGGTAGGTGTAACCGGATAAGCTTTGCCTTGGCTCGCTTGTGTAATAATTATCTTTGTCTGAGAGTGGGAGCAGACCAGGTGGGGCTCGGCCATGACTGGCGGTGACTTTCGTGGGTTCAAGTAATTGAATGATTGGAAAACGTTTGGTAGAAAATTTAATGAGGCCTCAAAAACAGGTTATGCCTCTGCAGTAATCAGAACAACGACGGGTTTAGGAAGAAAACAAGACGAAGTATTAAATAGTTCTTAACATTCTTACGCAACAATTACAGACAGCATGATAAATACAGCTATGATACTGACTCGGTGTGACTGCGGTTGTTTTTTAAAGTATTTTTTCATTTAAAAATATATCAAAATAATGTTTTTTTATTTTTTAAAAATTATTTTTGACATCAGCGCATCAAAATAATCTAAAAACACTAAGTTTTATTTAATTTAAAATAAAAAATTAAAAAAAAAAATCAATTTTTTTTCATAAGCACTTTACGATCGCAATGCCAAACAACCCCTTGAAGGATTCACGGAAAAATCATCGTGAAACGTAATTTATGGATCTAGGTGAGTGATTAAAATCCTGGTTATTCCGAGTTCTTACAAGGAGTGCACGTCTTAACTCGAACTCGAGACCTGCTGCATAGGTCGCAAGTCCTCTATCATCACACTACACCGCACCCCTCGAAAAACATACTTTATAGTCCAGATGAACAAATAAAACCTCGACTATCCTATATTCTTATAAAAAAATATATATATTTTAATTTGAATTTGAAATTGAAATCCACCGTATATATTACAAGTATTCTGCTATCACGTCAAGTAATTGAGAACACCATCAAGAACACCATCAAGAAGTTTCGTGTATTCAAGTAATTGAATGATTGGAAAACGTTTGGTAGGAAATTTAATGAGGCCTCAAAAACAGTTGATGCCCCTGCAGTAATTAGGACAACGACAGGTTTAGGAAGAAAACATGCGACAGTATAAAATAGTTTCTAACATTCTTACGCAACAATTACAGACAGGATGATAAATACGTTTTAGATACAGGTATAGACTTAACTCACCATAAACAAGTTTTTTTGGATGAGATCAAACTCTAATTTCCAAAATCCTTATTTTGGATGATGTATCGAAGTAATCATGAAAGATTTTAGGGTTTTCATCATACATTAAAATGAGAGAATAGGAAAATTTATCAATCTGTAACAAAAAAAATAATAATCAGTACAGTTAAACCTCACAGATCATGGTGCCAAAACTTAAAATACCTGAAGCAGATGAAGATTATCCAGGCATCAGGTGGTTCTAGCTGCGGTCAACACCTCCTCTTAACAGAGAAAAAACTGTATCTTGTACAGGATCATATAGCAATATTCCCTTAGAACACTCATTGATTGATTTCATCCAGTCCCACCATCGCATGGTCATTAATCATTCTTAAAATAATGGCTCACCTTTTCAGAATCAAAATTATTTCTCAATCTATTTATATCAAGCCACTGTTACACCTTATCATCAACCACTGCTCCACATGAGTATTCGCTGTTTTATTTTGGCAGAAATGTTTTATATTAGTTAAAAAAATAAGATAAAACGATATAATTTTTATCTTTTTTAAAATTTTGTTATGTTTTGGAAATTTTCCTAAATTTCGACCAGAACATTTTGATTTCATTCTGTCCATTCTGTTTTGGTGAAATAGCGTTTTTTTTTTTTAATAATGAATAATTTTACAATATTAATCATATCTCTTAATCCAACCGTTAAATTAAGATGAAATTTTACGAGGAGTCTCTTGATATATTTATATATATGTTAAAATTTCAGAGTAATCAAAGAATGTAATAACATTGCGAAATTGATGATAGCATTCTCATAATATTATACATGCTCATAATTTTGTTCAGAAAAATTATTTTATTGTATCTTTTTTTAGATTAAATTGCACAATTCTAAATAATTTTATTTTTGGATATGAGTTAAATTTTTTTGAATAAATATATTTTATTATACACACACATAAATAATACAACCTCAAATTAGCGCGACGAAGCACTCCAAAACCAAAACATTTCATTCTAATTGAAAAAATAAAGCACCAGCAGAAACAGAATTGACAACTTAGTATACATAAAAAAACACAAATTGATCATCTCGCTCCTCTAACATATATTTTCCTGATCAACAAACAATTTAAATTCTAGTCTACCACATCATACCAAACAATTCTAGCAGCCCTTCAATCCCATCTCCTATAGAGATTTTATGAACTTCTGTCACACACCACTCATGACACCCAAGTCACAAGTCTCTAGTTTCATAATTTTTCTGGATCAAAACCCTTTTGTGCTTAAAATTTAAACATCCCTCCCACCTTGATGATGTAATTACTTGTATCACTCACCCTCACCCTCACCCTCACCCAACTTTTTTATTTTTTGGATTTGAGAAAATCTCACTTATAGAAAACATATTTTATGGACCAGATAAATGAGTGAAACTCTAGCTATTCTAGACACTTATAAGAGATATATGTCTTGATTCAAACTCGAAACTTGCTATGCAAATCTCAAATCCTTTGACATCATGCCATAATCTTTAGATACTCTCACCCAGCTATCACTTGAAAATTCCAAACATCTCACCTCGTCATTTTTATTTGTCAGGATGAAATCCCATTAAAGCACACAACATAACCAGAAAAAATAATCAAAAACCCAGATTTTCAAAACCTAAAACCCAGATTTTCAAAACCAAAAATTATATTCAACTACAAAAAGGATCACATGCAATTACTTATTCAGTCTCTTAAAACACACATATTTATCAGCTCAAAGTTCCACTTCTCTCTCTTTCCTTTCCCTCAAATCCTCATCAAACAAACAATCATATTCATCATCCTTTAAAAGAAAGAAAGACAATCATAAATCAACACCATGCAAAAAAATCTATTAAAGAAGTGTCTGTTTGGGAGTATAGTTATAGTTGAGATTGTTTTTGAAAATATTTTTCATTCAGAAATAAATTGAAAATGTTTTTTTTTTTAAATATTTTTGACATTAGTACATCAAAATGATCTAAAACCATTATTTTTTTAATTTAAAAAAAAAAGAATTATCAATTATTTTCAAAAACATATTCCCAACATATTCCCAAACACCCTTTTAAATATCATAAATTTCTCTTCAAAAACAGACCAAAACCAACCCCCAAAAATAATAAAAACAAGACCCCATCATGAAAAACAAACTTAAAAATGAAAAAATTGAATGCCCCAACAACTAAACAATCGAAAAAAACAAAAAAAAACAACCAAAACCAAACAAAAATCACAAAATAATGTCAATAATACAAATATCATAAAACTCAAGAAGCCAAGACAAACCCTTCAATAAAACAAGCCAAAATAAGACTATAAACTATTACCTGAGAGAGAGAGATTAAGAACTCCGAGCAAGAAATTGAGCTTCTCCTTTGTTTGGTGATTATATAAAGGATAGAGACAAGATTTTCAAAGTGTTTGGGAGAGCGGTTGTGGTAGCTTTTTAAAGTGTTTTTCGTGCCAAAATACATCAAAATGATATATTTTTTTAAAATTATTTTTTAACGTCATTACATCAAATAATCTAAAAATACTAAAATATATTCATTTAAAATAAAAAAAAAATTAAATTTTTTGGAAACAACATTTGAAACGCGGGTCCAAAAAAACCCTTATTGACCGCACAAATTTAGTTTGGTCGGAATTTATATAAAGGAAACACTACAGGGGGGCTTTCTTGTCTTGATACCGTACATACGTCTTCAGTTTAAGACTTTAGCCTCGAGTTTGCTGTCGTTTTATGTTTCTGTACGGGGATTTAAGGCGGTCTTAATCTTATTTTAATTAATTTTTATATTAATATATTGAGATTATAAGGAGTATTAAAAAAATATTATTTTATATTTTTCAAGAGAAACATACTTCAAAAAAAAAAAAAAAAAACTATTCACCTTCAAGCAAGCGAGGACATGGTGATTATTTGGCAGGGTTACTTCTATTTTTTAAAGTGTTTTTTAAAAATTATTTGTTAAAAAAAATAAATTAATATTTTTGTGTGATTTTTAATAGTTTAATGTGTTGGTATAAAAAAATATAAAAATTTTTATTTTGATATAATCTAAATCAAAAAACATATTTAAAACTATTTAACACTTCATTACTAAATACACATTCACTCATAACATTTTATTTATTTTAGGTGGAAAATGGCTAAAGCATAAAGAATTCATTTTTATAAAAAAAAAAAAAAAACGGATCACTAATTGTACCCAATGAGTTCACGAGTAGTTAAAAACAATGATAATTGCATGGTGGTGGTTTTACGTTCATGATTTTAAAATTTAGAGAATTATCCAAAAAGTTATAAAAATATTATATTAAAATAGAATATATTGCTTATCATTAAATTAGAAAGTCATAAAAAAAAACGTAAAAAGGAAGTTCGGTTATAAAAAAAAAAAGTGCAAGAGAAAGCAACTTTTTAAACAGTAATGAGATAAAAAAAAATTATGATGCGCGTAAACTGATTCAGACATCATATTTATAAAAAAAAACCAAAAAAAATATATAAGTGGCAAAAAAACAAGAAGAAAATGTTAAGAAAATAGATCTGAAGATTAATCGTGGTGCGTGTAAGTTGTCATGAATACCCTCGATTATAAAAATATTGAAAAAAAAAGCTGGTTACAAAAAAAAACAGAAAACCCCATTTGAACAGTAATGAACAGTGAAAATCACTGTTCATTGACTGTTCCAATGGACGACCTCTTTTAGCTATATAGTAATTAAATTATTAAAAACTTTTAAAACTTGTCATCCATCTTAACACATGGTAAACATATATTATTAACTATAATAGCCATTTTCATCTTCTTTTCTATCATCTTTAACTATAATCACTCCTACTCTCTTAACACCATCACCATCACCATCACCTCATTCTTCTTCTCCTTTCATTTTCATCATCACCTCATCACCAATTCCTTCGTTTTCTGTACCGTTATTTTCATTTCACCATTATCATTGTCTTCATGTGATTATCACCATATTATTCATTATCTTTTTCTTTTCCATAACTACTATTGAAAAATATTATATATGACATATTTATTAGTTTTCTTAGAGGTTTATATGTTTGAGTTTAGATAAATTGGGTTTGTATATATAGGTTAGTTAGATAGATTAAATTTGATATCAGTCAATGATGAATTTTGGATCTTATAAAATATCTAGTATTTTATTATTTTATGACTTCAAATCATTTATTTTAAATATTAATTTTTAATGTTATAAATTTAAAGAAATTACAAGGTTAACCTAGTTAACCATGATGAAGACGATAAAATAATTTTTGCACCTCATTAAATTTGTCCATATACTTTTATGAACATTGTGTTTTTTTATTCATTCCATAATCATGATTATGATATTTGAATGTGAAAAGATTTGTATTTCATTGGTGCTTGGCTAAATTGATAATTTAAAGTTTTTTAATATTTTATAAAAGCTTTATTGGTTAGTCTATGATATTTAAATGATGAATTATATTGATTTCATAATATCTATTCTTGATCGAGACATGAAAATTTATTCATTGCTATATTTTAAAAATTTTATCTTTTGAAGCAATAAATATTAAATGATTTTTTTATTATTAAAACCTGAAATATTTTAGGAAATTAAATAAATAAATAAATAGAATTTGCTAGTAACAATATTAAATATGGAATAATTTAAAAAAATAGATGGATTTGATGTGCAATGTATATATATTTTTTTCTTCAGAAATCTCATTTTTATGATAGAAAAGTCTATATTGGCATTCTATTGATTAAAATAATTATAAAATTATAAAATATTACATCCCGTTCACTCTTTTATACTTTATTTTAACACGGTGAAGGTTGTTTGGAAATGTGTTAAATCTTATTATTTAGATGATTTTTTTATTTAAAAATTTATTAAAATAATTTTTTATTTTTTTAAAAAAATATTTGTAATATTGATATATAAAAACAATTTAAAAATATCAGAGAAAAATTCTAAAAGTATTTAGAGCAACTACAACCGATAGGCAAATTTATGTACTTTATAGCTTTTTATCTATTTTCATCTTCTCCGACGGCATAGCCATTTGGACAGGCAAAATGGCTACTCTGCTCTTCATCAGCTAAATATAGCTGTGCAAATGACAAAAAGCAAAGGACAAGTTACCGTTGCAATATTCTTATTCTGCATTCTTTTTCTGCATCAAAGCCTTCGATGATAAATATTGCAACAATTGAAACCGAAGCCTTCGAAAATAACACCATTTCTGTCAACAAGGGATTAAGGTTTGAAGTTTGCAGTTTGAAGAAGGAGAACAGAAGCCGAGGAACCAGAGATTTTAAGGTTAGTTCTTACAAATCCTTTCTATTTTGTTTTTCTTGTGTATTCTCTACGAACCCAAAAGAATTTCTGCGTGTGGGTATGTTTGTGATTGGTGTTGTGGGATTGTTTTTGGGCTAATTTTTTGTTCTGGGAATTGCAAGTGTTGTTCTTGACTTTGTTTTTTTTTTCTCTGGATGAGTTTTGTTGTTGTTATAATGGGTTGGTTGCACAATTTGTATCTCCAGTGATCTGGGTTTGAATTTTTGAGGTGGATTTTGTTGGCGATGACAGGGGTTGTGAATCTACGTGGGTTGATTAATTAGACAAAATAACGATGTATATAACATGTTTGATAGAATGCCCCAGAGGGATTTGGTTTGAATTTGGTGAGGATTTGTGTTACATGCCGATTATTGAATGATATCAATTTATTAACTCATCACGAATATTTGAGATGATGATCAAAGTCGTGATAAGTTAACAAGTAGAGGGTCACAAAAGGATCAAAGTCGTGATAATTAAGTGAATATGGCGAAGAATTGAGAGCTGGGTAGCATCATGGTTTCTTGTTTGCTTCAGCTGGTTAATGCGTTCTCACCTGCATCTTGTTTGCTTCTGCTGGTTAATGTGCTCTCACGTGCACAAAAAGTAAAACAAGTAGAATTCTTTCCATGGTTGCCGTGTAGGATTCTGGTCAATAAATTGTCTTGTAAGAACTTGTTTCTGTTCGTCCGATCGATTGACGCAAACATATTAATATAGCTTGCTGTTGACGGGGGCACCTGGGAGAGGTGCAACCTTGTTTCTGCACATATTTTGGCTAAATCAGAAATTTACTCTCTTGATCTTTTTATTTCAATGATTGATTTGCTTGAAATATATTAAATCAAATCATCATCTCATTTTGTGAAATAAAATTTATATCAGTGTTTTTTTGTTGCTTCTCTGTACGATTAATCCACCAAGTTGATGATTGATAGAATCAAAGGCAAACAAAACATATTAACATAGCCAACTTGATATCAATTCAACATTTCTTGATTTTTCTCTCTCTCTTGGATTCAAGAAGAAATTTACCCATTAATTAAGATGTTATGGGGAAATGAAACAGCAAGAACAAGGGGGGAGGGGAACAGGAGAGGCGAAGGAGGATGAATATGCACATACATAGAATATAATTTAGTAAAGGTTGAAGTAGAGTGTAGTTGAGCATTGCTGGTAGGTTCTAGATATGTTCTTCTTGAATCACCTCATCCCTGTTTGGTAACTTGACAGGAATTTATCTGCCTTGTTAAAACTGCCATCCCAATTTGATGAGCTGATTGTGAATTTGTCCCCTGATTTTTCTACAGCCAGCTTAAACCTTAACAGGTATAGAATAGATTGTTAGAAATATACCCTGTCTTTCCATATATGCTTAGCACTGTACTTAAAAATAGAATTTGACAAGGAACATAATTTCACAAGGAACAAAACTCATCCTTCACGTGTTCTGTTTGACAAGGAACATAAGCAAATTTAAATTTAAATTTTTGTGGGGTTTTTAATTTTAAATTCATTTTTTTTAATTTAAATATAATTAAAAAATTGAATAACTATATTGTTGGAGGGTTTTTTAAAAGTAATTATTTAATTATATAACTTACTCCTATTAATTGTATAATTAATTGCATAATTAAATTATATACAAAATAATTGCAATATATTTAAAATAATATAAAAAAAATGACTCTCCAAAATGACTTTTACTATTGGAGCACACATCAACAAAAAAAGCCATAATACACTATTCAAAAAGCCATATATACACTATTTAAAAAGCTATTTTAGAGATTTGGCTCTCCAAAATGGCTTTTGCCATTGGAGTTGCTCTTAGAAGGCATGACACGCTGTTTCAGTTTTCTGAACTAGCAGGACACATGGTGTAATCACCATAACATTGCCTTTGTTAATTCAGAGTTAGTTCTCACTAACCCATCTTTCAACATCTCACGTTAAATTCTCTTACAATTTCAATTATAATATGCTGAATCCGATTCTAAAAGTCCATCTGGGTATTGCCGTTTATTTATTTATCAAAGTTCTCTCCTTTTTCAGTGATTTTTTTGGCTTTTGTTTTGTATTTGTTTGGTTATTTGGATTGGTTTGTGATCTGGGGTGTTTAAGTGATGTCTGAATGATTGGTTAAGCAGGTTTTAATCGGGTTTAGCTTATGCTCACCAAATGTTTGATGGAATGTGTTTCCCCCATTTTTTCCTTTCCAGAAGCAGGTTAGAAATGGCTTTGAGGAAGAAACTATGGGAGAATCTTGTGGAAGAATTCAGTAAAACCTATTTTATGCATTCGAGATTTTATAGTTCAAGAGTCGACTTTAAGAAGCTAAGGCCTATGGTATTAAAGAGGATTCAAAATCGTGCCAAGGATTATCCGGTTAAAGGAATGGTCCCGGTTGCCCGAGAGGTTCTGGAAAAAAGAAAGGTTCTTATTCAAGGTGTTTCAACTCTTATGCAAGTTTTTCCGGTCTTGGCTTGCAAGTAAGTTGCTAAAATTTGATGCACATTCTAGATTTTAGTGTGTTTAAGGTAAAACGAATAAAACTGTTGTCTTTTTGAATCACCAAATGTTCTTGTTTGATTGGTTTGTTATCATGATTGAAACAAAGTGTTTTGTAGGTTCTGTCCTGAAGTATATATTGGTGAGAAGGGTCATTTGATTCAGACTTGTTATGGTTACAAGCGTTGTGGTAGGAAACGGGTTCATGAATGGATTCCTGGGGGCTTAAATGATATACTGGTGCCTGTAGAGACATTTCGCTTAGATAACATGTTCCAAGATGTTATCAAACATGACCAAAGATTTGATTTTGATCGCGTTCCTGCGGTTTTGGAGTTATGCAGGCAGGCAGGTGCCAGTATAGATGATGAGAATCTCCACCCTGGCATGTTGAATTCAGACTGGGGGATTGGTCATATTGATGGAGGTGGGCCTTTCTCGCCTAGCCATTTGATGTACATAGCGAAGGAAGTTCTCGATGCATGGGAGAAGCTTAGATCAGGTGTGCAAAGGTTGTTGTTGGTTTATCCATCCAAAGTTTGCAAGCATTGTTCTGAAGTTCATATTGGGCCTTCTGGACACAAGGCTCGGCTTTGTGGGGTATTTAAGTTTGAGAGTTGGCATGGGAAGCACTTCTGGAAGAAGGCAGAAGTTGATGATTTAGTGCCTCCAAAGATTGTATGGCGGCGGCGGCCTCGAGATCCTCCTGTTCTTGTGAATGAAGGGCGAGATTTTTACGGACATGCACCAGCAGTGGTGGATCTATGCTCGAAGACTGGCATTATTGTACCAACAAAGTATTCTTGCATGATGAAAATTCAGGGTTTATCAGCACCTGTTTCCAGATGAACGTTGAAGACATCTTTTGATTGAATCTAAAGTGGAGTCAGCATCAAGATTATTTGTTCTGATGATTTATGAGCCTCATAAACGTAAGGATTTGGATGCTTATATTGTGTTTATAGGGGTTACAGATGGTTGGGTGATACGAAAATGGATTGAAATGCTAGTAACTCAAAAATTCCTCATAGCTGGTGGACCAGTTTTAGTACTTAATATTCTATAAAAATTAAGGGCTTGGCTAACTCATGTCCTTAGAACATATGTCAAGAGGCTAGCTATTAGTAGTTAATGCTTGCAGTTAGCTGATTCAATCACCTGAAATTTAAGATAGTTGTAAAGATGCACGAGATTCATAAAATTTATAAATACAAATGGATATACAACCTGCTCTCTCTTTATGACATTAATGATGCGATATTTCTATGTTCAAATTTTGTAAATGGATATCATGCTACCACAAATAATTTGTCTAAAAGCAATTGCTTAAGGAAATGTATAATGAATATGCGTTTTGTTTTCTATTTTTTGTGTTTTTGATCTTCGGTCTTAAGGTAACAAGGTAAGACTCAAACTCAAATCATTCCTTTCTGCTTTACGATGGAGTATCATTGGTTGAAACACCCATTGGTAAAAATTACTGGTTTCACTCATGATCAATACTAAAATACATTTTGGGTTATACTAGGTTTCCCCCATCATAAGTATATTAAATACCTAATATCTTGTCTGCATGCAGAATCTCCTATATGATTTCAATGTCTTAAAATCTGATATCTCTGTTTTTGTTTTTGCTTGCTTACATGTATACAGGCATGTCATATACAGTCAAAGTACAGAATCATAACATGGCTGTCTAGGTGAACAGATTTCAAATAAGATATGGCTGTCCAGGTCTCTCATCTTTTTTTCTCTCTTGAATGAGACTGATCAGGTATGAACAAAAAACTTATGCTTTACAATGAGTTGGTGGTGGAGATTGACAGGTATCCCCGTCTAAATTCATCGAGCGAGAGATTGAGGCCCAGCAAAAGCTGCCTCAAGATCAGTTGATCATGTTTCTCGATAACAATCAAAGCCATCTGATAATTTATCAGGATGGAGAAGGAACATCTCTAGTTGATTGTGGGATTCAAGATGGATCTCCTCTGCATTTTCTTCGATCCACTTCGCATAGTCTCCGCATCATGTGTTCTCTTGGCCTGATTCTTGTAGTAGTAATAGCATTCTTTTCGAAATTCCTCGTTGAAAAAGAGGTTTGAAATTTGCCATAATGCTGTATGTTTTAGGCTAAGTAGATGAAAGAAAATACTTAGAATAGACATTTTATTATTATTATTATTATTATTATTATTATTATTATTATTATTTCACATGAATAAAAGTTTGATATATCTTTCATGTGTAACACATACTTGTTAAACTTGATTTGACAAGTTCTAGAAATTTAAGACTTAGGCTCTAGAAACTTAAGCTAGAGCTGACCCTAGCTGAGTTTCTAGTTGAACTAAACAAGATTGATCCAATAAAACCTAGCTGACTAGATAATTTAGTGATCAAATTGGTCGGTCAAATCACTAGCTTATTGCTTGTGTTTTCTTTTATAGTGGGATTTAATTTTTTTTGAAATGTGTAAAAATAATATCTAGACCGTCATAAACTTTTTGGCATTTAACTTAGTATAACGGTTCAAATCTAAAAAAATCATGATATAATTTTATAATTAATTCGAGTTTTAAATAAAATTATATAAAAATTATCTTAATATGACCCCAATTAGAGGATAAAAAGAAATAGTCTATTTAATGAAAAAAAATACAAAATGTATTCACTACAAACTTAATAAAAAATGATAAAAACTAAAAAAACACCCACAAACAAAATTGTCATATTATAGTTGCCCTAATAATGAATTATCATCCTGTAAATTCAGAACTTCCAGCAACCCCTTCAACAAATCCTTCATATCGATTCTGACATTGGAGAAGCTCTCGAGGGCTCAAAGCTGAGAGCTCTTAAGAGAACGTTAGACATGGATTGGGTACCCATCACTGCCATTGAAAGGCTTGATTTTGTCAATTATCATACAATATCTCCTCTTTACCTCCATTAATTTCCTAATATTTCCTTTCCACCACACAATATGGTTATAAATTGCTGGATAATAGTTTTATTTTTTATTTGTTTACATAAAAAACTAAAATGAACCGAAACTGGTCGGTTTAACCGTTTTTTTTTTTTATATATAATTTCAATTCAATTGTTTTTATACATAAAAACCGAACCGAATCGAAAATGATCATTAGATAAAATAGATACTAATTAATAATGACATTTAACAACAAGAGTAAGATTCAAACTTGCGATCATATTATGAAGATTCAAACCAAATCGTATTGCACAGATTCAAACCAAATTTAACGCATATCATATCAGTTAGCATTAAAGAACCATCACACCTAAAAATTTAAGTGGTTAGGTGAGGTCTCATAATATGATTTATATTATTCTCTAATACACACCATCAAGTGAAAGTCATTTGGACTTGAAACTTGCATATGCTCACACTGTTAGAAAATAATAAAAATCATATTCCGATGTCTCACTTAAAAGCTTGGAGTACAGTCATATTCTGATGTCTCACCTAACAGCTTAGATTATAATATCTCCTCTTTACCTGCGTTAATGTGCTAATATTTCCTTGCTCATCTCTCATGCCATCAAGCCTATCACCTGCCACCACACAATGTGGTTATAAATTGCTGGATAAAAGTTGTATATTTTGATGAATCAAAATGGGTCGATTTAACTAGTTTCGATTTATTTTATACCTTCAATTTGGTTGTTTTATAAATAAAACTAATCTAAACCAAAAATAATCACGTAAAATTCAAACTCGTGACCGTATTATTAAAATTCGAACCAAATCGTATTACAAAGATTCAAACCGAATTTAACCCATATCTTTT
The DNA here is from genome assembly GCA_029030765.1 of Salix suchowensis. Taxonomy (NCBI): domain Eukaryota; kingdom Viridiplantae; phylum Streptophyta; class Magnoliopsida; order Malpighiales; family Salicaceae; genus Salix; species Salix suchowensis. Next base: position 11,863,138 of record CM054996.1, on the reverse strand, counting down.
TTTGTACACACAATTAATAACAAATTCCATAAAGATTTTCCTCGAGATAAAACTTACTGAACTCGTACTCTGAAGCATGCCTAATTCTACACGCAGAATCCCATGCTTGAACGTCTTGACATGGCACGAGTTTTGCTTCCTTGCACCCATAAATAGGCGTGTGATATTTCATTCAAAATCATAACATAAGCATGCTACATAGTACAAACTAACCCGCGACAATGCAGCAAACGTGAACACCCTTCATGCCATACAAGGTTGCCGGATTCTCTCTCCTCTCCGGTGAGATTACTTAAATATCAGAAATCATGAGCAGAAAGACTTGGTTCTTACAATGAAGGTGGCGGTGGAGATTCTGACAGGGACCCTTTTCTACATTGAAGTGGGGAATGATGCTACGGTTGCTGATCTTAAGAAAGAGATTGGAGCCCAGCAAAAGCTACCTCAAGATCGTTTGATCCTCTTTCTCGATAACAAACAGACTCGTCTGATAAGTGAAGATCAAGGAGATGGGGCAACTTTAGTTGATTGTGGGGTGCGAGATGGATCTCATATCTACCTCTTCTTCGATCCGGTAGATTTGGATGAATCTTCTGATCAGTCCTGGCCTCATTATTCTTGCTTGGAACAGGCGTCGTTGTCGAATCGGGGTCAAAAAGGAGAAGGAATTTGACAGTCTTGTGTGTTTTTGGTCAAGTAGATGGAAGAAAATACTTGATATTATAGCATGAGAGTTCGAAGGATAGCAAAATTTTACTTGATAGGATCATAATTAAGCTCTCTCTCTGTTTTTTTTCTTTTTTCCAAAATATGCTGTTTTAGATGATAGTTATGATCCATTTTTATCAATAAAGCAATAAAATTCTACTTTGGGTTTCATTTCCTATAGCAATCTCGAATTTACAGCGATATTTCCTCCCTCCCCCTCTTTTATAATACTCAGAAAATAAATTTAAAGATAGATAAATATGTTAAAGAACTATCTCATCTAAAAGCTTAAGCTGTTAGGTCAGACTCTAAATATGATATATATTATTCTACACCCCTCCTTAATTGTAAACTATTTAGGCTTGAAACATGTACAGACTCACACTACTTTATGCTTGATTTTTTATCAAATAAAATGGGGGTGGTGAGATTCAAATTCGTGACTGATAGGTAACAAAACTCTCATATCATGTTAAGGAACCATCTCATCTAAAAGTTTAAGTTGTGAGGTGAGACCCCAGAATATGATTTATATTATTCTTTAACATAATAAAAGATGAAATAAATAGATAAATCTGGTATTCACCAAAAATAATAAAAGAGCATGTCAACATAGCTTGGAAAATATTTTGTTTTGTTCTTTTTTGTTTCTCTCTAATCCTTAAATTATCTCTATTAAAGTGTAATTATTCCTGAATATCATAGAATTTATTGTCATTTTACTCCTGAAAACCAAATAGGGCCGATATTAAATATCCTTAATTGGCTACGATCCAATTGTTAATTATCAAAGCAGATGCAAATCATGAAATTAATACTATGATTATCAATGGTCAAGATTTATATTAATAAAGAGATAATCCCAAGTGCCGTACAACTCAGGTTACAATAAACTTTTACAGAAAAAAAAGATAAGAAATCTCTACGTGATTGGATATTCACTACCATGGACGTGGTTTCGCAGCCATAGATACTGCAGAAACTCTACCAACTCAGTATCCACTACGACTCACTGTTCCCTTGAACACATAAAGGATATCACCATTATCAACGCCATGCCACCTGAGGCTGCAATTGTCACGCATGATCCTTTGCTTGTGTATAAACAAATAATCATCTTGAGGGAGAATCTTTCTGCTCAAAAGAAGTTGCCTCATCTCATTAACCGTGCCTGAATCTTTCATTTCCACAGGAATGCGTGCTGAATTGAGCAGACAAGATGAAGTTTGCACCGCCACACTTAGCTTTCTCGAGGGAGGATCGTCCCTTGCTCGAGACATGGTTTTGAGGAACACGACAATCTCAGAGAACTCATGTATTCCATACTCACTGAGGTTGCGAAAATCTTCGTCAAGTTCCACCCCAGAAAAGAAAAGAGACATCCTTTTGATTGGCGTGCCATCAAAAAGGTGGATTTTCTCCTTCAGGCTTCGCACCGTATCTGTTCTGTCAACCTCTATATTAATCTGTCTTGCTGAAAATTTCACTATGATTTGAATCTTCCGACAGTAGCTGCTAAATAATGGCATCATTGGTTCGACGGTGAGTTCAATTCTTGTACCATCAATGACGATGGGATAGTCTTCCATGTCCAGTCCATCAATCAGCTCCCAACCTGATACAGCAAGAATTTGTGCAGCAACAGGCACACCTACGAGTTGTTGAATCCTTCTTTTGATATCAAGAACAGAATCTTGTAGACCAATTTCGAAGAGAAACTCCCGTGCCCCAGCAACAACAATGACCTTCATCGTGTTCCAGCTGAAATGAAGCCTGTTGGGGACTTGCCTGAGTGATAGTAAAAGAATGGCGATAATATTTAGCGTTGGATGTTTCGAGATTTGTTTCAAGTTCATAAAAATGAGGAGTAAATAGCTCTAAAACTCATGCTAAGAGAGTGAGAAACACTATTTGCATGGTTAAATTCTCCCTGGAAGCATTTTGTATATGATCCAACGCATGGATTCATCATGCAACATGTGTTCCTGAAACAGAACAGGCAACCAAATATATATGTCTATCTCGTACACACAGAATTGTGTTTTTCATGTCTTAATTTGATCAGCAATGCCTCAAACCAGTAACTAATCGAAGCTATTTGTTGATTTTAAATGGTGGTTCTGAAAGGATTTGAGATGTTAACTGATCATCACCTCAAAGAACTTGATGGGATTTTTTCTGACGTCCTTAACGGGCCATATTTATATATATATATATATATATATATATATATATATATATATATATACAAAATTAAAAAAAAATCTTCCTCATAGACAGAGGATATGCGAACTCAGGATGTAACGTACGTGGATGAACTAACATAGGGTTACTTATCTGAGAAAGCTCTTGAAAGCATATATAATTTTCTGCATCTTCAATTATAGTACTTGAATTCTGGGTCAATTAAGATTTTGCGACACTATCTTCAATCATTGGTGGTGATTTTAAAAAGAATTAAAAAAAAGAAGCATAAGAAAGAAGGAAAATATCAACCTGTCGCATAAAAAAAAAGGGTATGAGAACGTAATAAAAAAAGTTTCCTAAGTTTTTAAAAGGAGAGTAAACTTGTGAGTGGTACAATTTTACAAAAAAAAAAAATGAAGCAAAAAGAGAGGAGCTATTCCATGTATACTTTTGTGATCCAAAAATCGGTCTTTTTGACCTGTTTTTATATTTATTTATTTAATTATATTTTTGTTTATGAGCACATAAAAGAGGTTTGAATGCTTAAAATGTAATGTTATATATCACCTTTTTGTTGTTGTTTCTTTATTTAATTATGTTTATTTTAAATTTTTATTTATTTTTATATACTGAAATTGTTGTTGACTTAACTTAAGCTATGCATGTTAAAGTAAAGGTTTCTATCCTATGCTTGTTAGGCTTGTTTATGTACAAAATAGATTCCGAAATTGCCCATTTTCAGGCTTGGCATGATAGCTGGCTATAGTGGGGGTAATGACTTAGTTTTTTCTGGGTTTTTAGACAATGTTCTTTATATTTTTAAAAGAACATTGCCTTAACCTCTTGATTAATTGGACTATTTTTTTTATCCATCTCTTTGCATAAATTCCTTTGTTATGCATTGCTAATTGATAACCCGGTGTTAATTAATTTATACCCTGTTGCTTCGGAACTAAGCATCTTCAGCTCCATCGATCAAAACCAATCCACAAATCACCGAACATAAAATTAACTTGGCCAGAGGTAGAAACCAACTGGTACGTACTATTTGTTATTAGGGTTTTCCTTTCCAACCACATGAATTATTAATTTGAGCTTCGGGTCTGGTCATATCCAAGCCTACTCCACTTCTTTGCCTTCTCAAATACAACCCTAATCCGTCCAAGTTAAGGATTAACTGGAATTCTTTTCTTTTTTTTATAACCGGGATATCCGGGTCAGCTTGCGCGCATCACAACTAAATCCCCGGGCCCACTGAACATCCTGCAAATCCAATAAGCATGTAAGACACCGCTGGAATGACAGACGTGCCTGACAAGACTTGAACCTTGAGTAAGAAGAAAGGAGAAGCCCTTTTTGACCACCAAACTAAGACCTAGTCCGAAAATGTAAGGGACTGGAGTGTGTGATATTATAAGCCTGTTTAGGAGTGCGGTTGCGGTAACTTTTCAAAGTGTTTTTCATGTCAAAATACATTAAAATAAATTTTTTTTATTTTTTTAAAAATTATTTTTAATATCAGCAAATCAAAATGATTTAAAATATATAAAAAAATTATTTAAATATTTTTTTTCAAATTTTGACCAAACGGTGGTGTAGCCGCTGGCCAAACAGGCTCATTGCATGGCCCATGCGCTTGGAATTTCCTTACAATTTCAGACTACCACTTCTCCACTCTAATTTCCCTTTTTAACTTGATTTGACGAGCTTGGAAAATTCAACGTGAGCCCATAGATTGCATGGCCCATGCGCTTGGAATAAAATAAAAAAGAAAAGCGATATATATATATATATATATATATATATATATATATATATATATATATATATATATATATATATATATATATATATATATATATTGATGTTCTTGTTTCGGTGGCATCTTCCTTTCGAAATCCGTCACAAGAGGCTAAGAAAATATTAGAGATATTTACTTTTATATATTTACACGGATCTGCTTTGTGTTTTGCTTGATTATATAAAATTAAAATGACGAGTCTGACTATGTTTTTCTTTTTTTTATTTAATTTTATTAATTTAGTTAAAAAATATAATCATTTAATTAATAAAATATCATATCCAAGTAATAATTAACCCGTAACATGACCATCGGAAGAGCTCAAGAAAACAAGCTTCCTCCGCTTCTTTGAATTCACCACCTTCCAGAATACAACGCTAATCCTTCCAAGACAAAGGATTAACTGGAACTCTTTATACCGCGTTATTACTAGTCCTAATCTCTTCCAAGACAAATATCACTCACTACAAAAAAATAATTAAAGTATCAGCAATCATTAAATTCGTTGTAGAATTGAGTTTAATAACTTATTTATAACTTTGATTATTTAATTTTTACATGAGAAGATGTTAAAATAATGTTTTTTTTTATGCCTTGATATGTTTTCTTCCTAAATAATGATGCCGTTACGCACCTAGTTTTGATGATTTTTTTTTTGGTATAAACCATCCGGTAATTCGGCCACTGTCGACTAATCTGGATTCGAGCCGGTTTTGATGAATTGATGAATGATAGTGGTAGAAGTTTTTAGTTTTTCTTATTTCTACCTGGGCTTAAAGAGTGTAAATAAATAAATTAGTGACATCAATGATGAGCATGCGATGCATTATTAATTAGTGACATCAATAATAATTAAACTACCTAAAAAAAATATCTAACCTGTCATTTCAACAATAATTTAAATATAAATTCTATTCAAAAATAAATAAATAAAAATATTATTTTAATATATTTCTAACAAAAAAAAAAACTTAATTACACTGCGAAACTTATAATATAAGAAGAAGCAGAGGAATCCATTGTAGGAAAGAATAACGAATTTTCTATTCAATGATCATCGTTCGTACAAATGTTCATAACATATGCAAGCTTCCTAAGAATATTACAATCATAATTCTAGACGAACTATCTAGATATGTACGGTTCCCGTTTTCATATCTGATTAAACAGAAGAAGAAAACTAAACAAAGTTACAGTTTCATGCAAGGGCCTCAATCAGTACCAGTGGAGGTTTCTCGCCAGCAGTTCCCGTTTCATCACTTTCAACTGCGCTATCTGGTTTTTATCCAAAGCTCCATGCCGGGGGCACTTCCATGCCGATCATATCTGCCAGTAGAATCAACGACAATGATTCTGGAGGGTGGTTCCAAACGTGCAGCTCAAATGATTCTGACGCTAGCTTCTTCGTCAACGCGTCAGCAGCGAAGTTGCCTTCCCTGCGAGTATGCAGGATGAAGCAACTCCATGCCCGACTGCCATAACCCTGGCATTCCAGTATGATCTCCTCCATCTGATTCTTTGGTTGACGGATCGTTTGATTCCGGATTCTGTTGACCACGCTCTCTGAATCAGATTCCAGGATAACCCTTCTCAGCCCTTTATCCCAAGCCAGCTTCAATGCTTCTCGAACAGCCACCAACTCGGCTTCAAAGGACGATCCAGACTGGACTCTGGAAGAGAAGCCGAACATCCATATCCCGTCTTCATCTCTGCAGACCCCAGCAATTGACGATCTTTGACAGTTATATTTGTAACTTGCGTCAGTGTTGAGTTTGACAAACCCTGGAGGGGGTTTGTTCCAGTGAATACCGGTGCTTATGGTGGGAAGGAAGTGAGGAGGCGGAGGACAGTAGAGAGGAGGAGGAGGCACCGCGCTGGGGCTTGGAGGGGGGAAAGGGATGATGAATGAAAATGGAGGCGGTGGGGGAAGAAAAATGGGGTTCATACTCACGAACAAGATTGAAACAAGATAGGAGAATGTAGCAGATCTATGAGGAAAAAATCTATGCGATGAAAGGAAATTAGAGTACTGTGGAGATGTGGTTGTCCGGAACTGTAAGGGATTGGAGTATATGTAAGGAATTCCAGTTAATCCTTAACCTGGACGGATTAGGAATGTATTTGAGAAGGCAAAGAGGTGGAGTAATTAAGCTTGGATATGACCAGGCCCAAAGCTCAAATTAATCCTTCATGTGGCCGGAATGGAAAACCCTAATACCAAATAGTACGGACCAGCAGGCTTCTCCCTCTGGCTAAGTTAATTTTATGTTCGGTGATCTTGATCGACGAAGCCGAAGATGATCAGTTTCAAACCAGTGCTGCCCTTGTTTTTCTGCTCTTATATGTTGATCGACAGGATATCGTCGACTATATATATATCATTCTACGTACTTCCCGTGTTTTTATATTTTTAATATCAAATAATAAAATTAGGCTAAGAAAAAAAAATACTATTTTAACACACCTTTAACTTCAAAAAAAAAAAAACATTTTAATGAAAACATGACAAACCAAATGGGGTTTTTAGACCCGATTGACTCACCCGGGTTAACCTAAGATTTTTGGTTGGACCATAAACCAAATGATCATAGTTTGACAAAAAACAACAACCAGAAAACAAAATTAAATTGAAAATAAAAGAACACAAATTTCCTCTCAACAAAATAGATAAAACATACAAAAAAGATTAAAAAAAAAAATCAAGCGTGAACCCAAAACTATGGTTCTGATCACTTAATCATCATGATTTTGTTAAAATATATTGAAGTTTTAGGATTATTTGGCATTGTGATCTGAAATTGCTTATAAAAATATTTGAATTTTTTTTATTTTAAATTAAAAAAATTAGTGTTTATAGATCATTTTGATGTGCTAATAGCAAAAATAATTTTTAAAAACTAAAAAAGCATCATTTTGATACATTTCTAAACGAAAAGCACTTTAAAAAACAACAGTTGTATAGAAGTTATACTTTATTTGATTTTTTTCAATTTTTTCATTTTATTGAAATTTATAATATATTTGATTTTCATTTCGGCCCTTCTACTTTTAATTTTTCATTTTAATTCCTTTAAATTTTTATAGATCTTAAATAATCCATATTTCATGTTTATATATATGTGCTTTTAGTTTTGGTTTTTAATTTTTATTATTTTCTCTTTGTTGAGATAACATTTTTTTTCAAAAATTTTGTTCTTAAATTTTAGTTTGTGTTTATGATCATTTGAAAATTGATATTTATTTTTTTCCTTTTTTTTTCTTTTATTTTTTTTATTTTCACGTCAAATGATTTTTTCTAGCTAATAATTTTTATTTTTTTATTTTTTTTTGTTTGCTCTTTTGTTAAAGTTTTTGGGCTTTTTATTCTTTTATTCAATTTATTTTTCTATTATTCACGCAATAATAATAATATTAATATTAGTTTTTTTTCTTGTTTCCTCTTTTATTAATGTTCCATGATCTCAAGTTACAGTTTTGACATTGATGTTGCGTGCTTTTATAAGATTCAACAACAAAAGAAGTATAATATCTTTTTTATAATAACAAAATACAAATTAAATTGTTTTCTAATATAATTCAACAATAATTATCTTTTTTTTTTCAGCAGTAATGGGCGTGTTATGCGTTATAATATATCGATGCAACTTTCTTCCGACACACAAAGGGGTGGTATAATTAAATAATTTTCTCCACTCGTTATTTCGAGTCAGAAAAATGGCAAAATGTTAAGGAAGGAGAAGTGTTTGGGGTTTAGTTTCTGTAATTAATTTCTTTTTACTGTGCAAATGCTGCCTGATTGTATCAGATGAGTGTGCTGGACAAAATATTTGAATTGATGCATTATAGAAGAAGAAGAAGAAGAAGAAGAAGAAGAAGAAATCTTTAACTACTAGCCTATAATATATATTAAGAATTTATTTTTTGGGACTATTTTAATGGGTTTCTGACTGAGATATTTTTTTGTAGGGAATACAATGGTGAATAGTGGGTGTTAACAGCACTGCGGTAAGTCAAGGAAGGAGGATGAGATAAAAAAAGGTCTCTATCCTATGCGTGTTAGGCTTGTTTATGTACAAATTAGATTCCGAAAATGCCCATTTGCAGGCTTGGCAATGGCTGGCTATAGTGGGGTAATGACTGAGGTTTTTATGGGTTCTTAGGCAATCTTCTTTATATTTTTAAGAGAACATGGCCTTAGCCTCTTGATTTGAACTATTTTTTATCCATTTCTTTGCATAAAATTCTTCGTCTGCATTCCTAATTGATAATCCGGTGTTAATTTATACAAATAACATGATTTTAATGGCCTTTAATCCTAAAGTTTTGATTTAAAACCTAAATCTATTTTGACAGACCAACTGGTCCGTACTATTTGCTATTAGGGTTTTCCTTTCCAACCACATGAAGGATTAATTTCTGCTTCGGGTCTGGTCATGTCCAAGCCTACTCGATCCACTTCTCTGCCTTCTCAAATACAACCCTAATCCGTCCAAGTTAAGGATTAACTGGAATTCTCTCTCTCTCTCTCTCTCTACACACACGCACACGTCTAATCCTTTACTTGTTCTTCTACTATATATCTTGCCCCTTAATTAACTACATATATAGATATTTCTTTCTTTTGCATATTTTAACAGGGTAAGTTGACCTTGTGTATATCTCTTCTTACGTTGATCAACAGTATATCGTCGATTATATCATTTACTTCCCGTGTTTTTATCTTTTTAATATTAAATTAGGGTAAAAAATACCTGTTAATTAAACACACCTAAAAATAATGAGAACATGGCAAACCAAATAGAGTTTTTTGCCCATATTGACTCAACCGGGTTGACTTAAAATTCTTGATTAAATTATAAATCAAACATCATGGTTTGACAAATTACAGCCCGAAAACAAAACTAAATTGAAAACGTATAAAATAACACAAATTTACTCTGAATAAAATGGATAAAACATACAGAAAAGATAAAAAAAAAACATCAGGCACGAACCCAAAACTATGGTTCTCACTTAATCATCATGATTTTGTCAAAATAGATTTAAGTTTTAAATCAAAATTTTAGGATTTTCAGCTATTAAAATCATGTTATTAGTATAAATTAACACAGGATTATCAATTAGCAATGCATAACGAAGGATTTATGCGAAGAAATGGATAAAAAAATAGCCCAGATCAAGAAGCTAAGGCAATGTTCTCTTCAAAATATAAAGAACAATGACTAAAAACCCGGAAAAAAACTCAGTCATCACCCAACTATAGCCAGCCCTTGCCAAGCCGCATTTTGGAATCTATTTTGTACATAAACAAGCCTAACAAGCATAGGATCGATGGAAACCTTCACTTTAACATGCATAGATTAAGTCAAACTAAAACAATATATATATAAAAGACTTACCCAACAACTTCAGTATAAAAAAATAAATAAAAATAAAACTTTAAAATAGACATAATTAAATAAGGAAACAACAACAAAAAGGTGATATATAACATTACTTATTGAGCATGCAAACCTCTTTTTTATGCTCATAATAAAAAATACAAAACAAAAATAAAAAAATAAACATAAAAAAACATGTAAATAAACCGATTTTTAGATCAGAAAAGTATACATGGAATAACTACTTTCTTTTCAAAGCTTAGGAAACTTTTTTATTAGGCTTTCTTTATGGAATAAGAACACAGTTCACAGTTCAGAGAGAGGTTATTGGATACTTCTATTTTAGTGTTCTCCTCGTCACATAAAAATGGGATTCATTAAATTAGCTGACTTTGTTAATTAAAAACTTGGGTTTGCTTTTCTTTAAGATCAGATAAGTGAAGATGGATCTTAATTCAAAATCCCAACACGAAATAAAGTATCAGAATCTTATTGATAGAGCGGTCATATGTTCAAATCTCACAATTCTCATTTTATTCGATAAAAAATAAATACAAGGTATTGCGAGTCTATACAAGTTTCAACACCAAAAAGTTTTTACTCGAGGAAGTGTGTTGAAGAATAATATAAATTAAAATAATTATTAAATTATATGGATATATAATTCGTGTGTACTGTGAAAATAAAAAAGGGCTACTGCATGCATGCACAAGATAAGCAAGATGCTAAGCAAGAAAGACTTGAATCTTAGAGCTTACCCTATTTGACAAAAACCCTAGCTACTAGTTCAGCAAGAAGCCCCAGACGAATGTTTTGCATACAAGTGCTGTAAGAAGAAAATAAAAGGCATAAAATGCTAATAAAATAAATAAATTTTTGTCGTGAGAACGGGTCCTCACTTGATTTTCAAGGCGGTTTCGACGTGATTGTTATTTTTTTATTTCAACTCGGCGTTCAAAGCACTGTGGTACGGAGATGAAATAATCGAAGGAACGGAAATCTATATGTCAAGAAAGCACGAGGATGGAAAAGGATGGAAAAAGAAAGGAGGCATCTGTAGATTAGATTCCGAAAATGCCCATCTGTAGGCTTGTCAATGGCTGGCTATAGTTGGGTAATTATGAGTTATGACTGGGGTTTTTCTAGGATTTGAGGCACTGTTCTTATATTGGTGGCAGGTTGCTTAGATTTGTGAGTCCATTTTTTTAGTATTATCGATCGTAGAAACCATGTGTTTTTCCCACGCTATTTATATCGGTAGAAACTATGTGAACCTCATATCCTCCTCCCTACCGTCCTCCGCCTCCTCACTTCTATCCCACCATAAGCTCTGGTATTCACTGTTATATCTACATTCATTTTGATCTCACCTCCACCATCTCTAGCTTGTTTCAATCTTGTTCGTGAGTATGAACCCCATTTTTCTTCCCCCACCTCCTCCATTTTTATTCATCCCTCCCCCCCCTCCAAGCCCCAGCTCGGTGCCTCCTCCTCTCTACTGTCCCCCACCTCACTTCTATCCCACCATAAGCTATGGTATTCACTGGAACAAACCCCCTCCAGGGTTTGCGAAACTCAACACTGATGCAAGCTTCAAAAAATATAAATATAATTGTTCAAGATCGTCAATTGCGGGGGTCTGCAGAGATGAAAACGGGAGATGGATGTTTGGTTTCTCTTCCAGGATCCAATCTAGATCTTCCTTTGAAGCTGAGTTGGTGGCTGTTCGAGAAGCATTGAAGCTGGCTTGGGATAAAGGGCTCAGAAGGGTTATCCTGGAATCTGATTCGGAGAGCGTGGTCAACAGAATTCGGAATCAAAAGATCCGTCAACCCAAGAATCAGATGGAGGAGATCATACTGGAATGTCAGGGCTATGGCTGCAGTCCTGCATGGAGTTGCTTCTTCCAGCATACTTACAGGGAAGGCAACTTCGCTGCTGATGCGTTAACGAAGGAATTAGTGTCAGAATCATTTGAACTGCACGTTTGGAACCACCCTCCAAAATCATTGTCCTTGATTCTACTTGCAGATATGATCGGCATGGATGTGCCCCGGCATGGAACTTTGGATCAAGAGCAGACAGGCCATTTAAAAATGCTAGAACGGGGACTTCTTGCGAGAAACCTCCACTGGTGTTGATCGTCAGGTTCAGGTTTCCTGGAGGGGGTTTGTACTTTTGGCCAAAGAACATCTATATACCGTGGTGTAGCAAGGTATGTTTGCACAATCCATCAAGTGCTTATTTATACTCATCACTGCTTTATTTCTCTGTCCTGTTACTGTTTTCTGGGTAATAAATATCGGTAATTACTTTAGGGTTTGTGTTTTACAGACATAGATGGACCGGTAGATACGAAGCTCATCTATGGGACAATAGCTGTAGAAGAGAAGCAAGCGTCCAAGGCACAGCAGCAACACAGGGCACCAAGACTGCAAGATAAAGGAAGTGAAAAATTTTAGAACATCCCGGTTTGATCCAATGAGTTGAATCTGTAACTCGCTGATAGAGACTAGGTTTTACTATGAAACAGTTTAGAAAACTATATCATTTCAAGAGTTTTATTTTCAAAAAAGATTGGTCAATTGATATTGGATATTTCTTAGGTCGCTTTGATATTTCAGATTTGAAAAGTACACGTGTGTTACTGCGTGTTATATATATATATATATATATATATATATATATTAAAAAAATAAGCCACGTGTGTTACTGCGTGTTATATATATATATATTAGAAAATAATATAAATATATCAAAAATATTTATGTTTGTTTTTATTTAAAAATATCTTAACAAGAAAATAAAAAATTATATATAAGATTAATAATTATATTGTTGGAGGGTTTTTTAGAGGCAATTATTTAATTATATAACTTATTCCTATTAATTGTATAATTAATGGCATAATTAAACTACATATAAAATAATTGCATTATATTTAAAATAATATTAAAAAAATAGCTCTTCAAAATAGTTTTTACCATTGAAATACATATCAACAAAAAAATAATATATATATTATTAAATAAACTATTTTAAAGATTTGACTCTCCAAAATGACTACTACTCCACTAATTTATAACAAGAGAGGTAAAGTAAATTTGTTCTCTACGGTGGCTGTGGGCCTGAGAGGCAAGCAAAGGCTTTGTTCGGTGTGGGACCCAGTGAGTGTGATACCAAATTCACAGAAATTTTTATTTATTTCTTGCGATCGTAATTCATTTTATAGAGATTCAATCATTTTTAAGAAAAATTATTAATGTTGAATTTAATAAAAACTACTTCTATTAAACAAACGGCTGACCATCACACGTCACACGTCACACGTCACCATGACAGGCCTTCACGGCGTGGCCCGGTTGACTCTTTTTCTTGAAATTGCACGGCACAGAAAGATTATTGGCTGAAAATCTTGATTTTTCTTTTCTTTTCTTTGCTTTTCAAAATCCATGTTTAAGCCCCGTGTGAAAAAGGAAATATGGAAAAAGTAGTGTTAGGTGTATAGTGCGTATGTTAGCAAATATAAAATTTGGGGGGAGGAAAATAATTAACAAATTTCTGAAAAATTGAGCTTGCCTGGCATTAACTATTAATTAACTAAAATATAAATGTTGTGATGTTTTCCTTTTCCCATAGTGATTCATCTAGACACAATTCACTGTAAATTACTGTAATAGAATTACTATTTTATTACAGGACAAACAGGCGGGCCTTGGTGCTAAAACACGGCCTCAAAACAAAGGCCCAAGAGGCCATCAATGGGCTGGTTTCCAAAACTAAACCTTTCGCTTTCTATTATAAGAGAGCTGGGCCCCACTTTCCTTGTCTATGATGGGAGGACTTCAGTATGGCAGCTATTCTGAAGTCATATATCTTCCACTTCTAGGTTAGGTGCTGCATGCTTTCAATGACGTGCTTTTTAAAATTGTTTTTGAAAAAAAAAAATCTTTATATTTATATTAAACTAATTATTTATATTCATCACCCAACTATAGCCAGCCATTGCCAAGCCTAAAGAATCTATTTTGTACATAAACAAGCCTAACAAGCATAGGATGGAAACCTTCGCTTTAACATTACTTGTTGAGCATGCAAACTTCTTGAGCAACAACTTCAGTATAAAGAAATAAATAAAATTAAAACTTTAAAATAGACATAATTAAATAAAGAAACAGCAACAAAAAGGTGATGTATAACATTACTTATTGAGCATGCAAACCTCTTTTTTATGCTCATAATAAAAAATATAAAACAAATATAAATAAATAAAACATAAAAAACATGTAAATAAACCGATTTATAGATCAGAAAAGTATACATGGAATAACTACTTTCTTTTCAAAGCTTAGGTTTTTATTAGGCTCTCATACTTTTATGTATTTATTTATTTATTTATGCTACGGGTTGATATTTTCCTTCTTTCTTATCATTTTTTTCTCCCTCCTACTCTCCTTCATTCTTATGCTACACATAAGTTGTGTTGGCATCAAGATGTTGGGTGACTAAATTTTAGATGGGAGCTGTCAGAAATTTAAAGAATTGGGTTAAGGTCTGAATTCAAATCAAAGAAGAAAAGGGTGTTTTATGCCGCGTTTTAAAGATTTTTTTAAAGATTTCTTTTTTTTTGAAAAATAGTTTTATTTTTTACTTTAAATTAATTACTTTAAATCTAAGAAGTGTCGACGATGGGAAGAGAATTCATGCGTTTATTATTCTTATCCATTGATCCTTACGCAAGATAATGGAACTGCAAATATTAATGCAAAAACACTGGAAGATTAATTAGAGTTAAAAAATTGCTAGAATGGAAGCATGGATGATTGTATGCATGGAGCTGATCACAAACCTTGTGAAAAGGTTTGGCAAGAATTTTAATTTTCTTTGAGCATGGATAACTGTTATCATCAATTGATGAGTGAAGGGTTTACAGCCACAGAGCGATTCCTACTGATCAGCTTCTCCTAGGAACTCGAAGTCCCGGCCGGAAATCATCCCACTCACCGGAGCTACAGCCACATTTATATGTTGTTTCTGATGCAAGTGGACGTGCTTCCATGCCAGGTCTCTAAATATATATCCAACAGAAGACTTTTAAGCAATTTGATCGATTATCTGATATAGGATTATAGTCGCATTTTCTTACAGACTAAATAATAAAATATTTTAAAAAATAACTTAATTACACTGCCAAGCTGACATATAATACAAGGGGAAGCAGAGGAATGATCCCTTGTAGGAAAGAATAGTGAATTTTCTATTCATTGATCATCGTTCGTACAAATGTTCATAACATAAGCAAGCTTCCTAAGAATATTACAATCATAATTCTAGACGACCTATCTAGATATGTACAGTTCCCGCTTTCATGTCTGATTAAACAGAAGAAGAAAACTAAACAAAGTTACAGTTTCATGCAAGTGCCTCAATCAGTACCAGTGGAGGTTTCTCGCCAGCAGTTCCCGTTTCATCACTTTCAACTGCGCTATCTGGTTTTTATCCAGAGCTCCATGCCGGGGCACCTCCATGCCGATCATGTCTGCAAGTAGAATCAACGACAAGGATTCTGGAGGGTGGTTCCAGACGTGCAGGTCAAATGATTCTGACGCTAGCTTCTTTGTCAACGCGTCAGCAGCGAAGTTGCCTTCCCTGCGAGTATGCTGGATGAAGCAACTCCATGCCCGGCTGCCATAGCCCTGGCATTCCAGTATGATCTCCTCCATCTGATTCTTGGGTTGACGGATCGTTTGATTCCGGATTCTGTTGACCACGCTCTCGGAATCAGATTCCAGGATAACCCTCCTGAGCCCTTTATCCCAAGCCAGCTTCAGTGCTTCTCGAACAGCCATCAACTCGGCTTCAAAGGACGATCCAGAGTGGACTCTGGAAGAGAAGCCGAACATCCATATCCCGTCTTCATCTCTGCAGACCCCAGCAATTGACGATCTTTGACAATTATATTTGTAACTTGCGTCAGTGTTGAGTTTGACGAACCCTGGAGGGGGTTTGTTCCAGTGAATACCGGTGCTTATGGCGGGAAGGATGTGATCAGGAGGCGGACGACAGTAGAGAGGAGGAGGAGGCACCGAGATGGGGATTGGAGGGGGGAAAGGGATGAATGAAAATGGAGGCGGTGGGGGAAGAAAAATGGGGTTCATACTGACGAACAAGATTGAAACAAACTAGGAGAATGTAGCAGATCTATGAGGAAAAAATCTAGGCGATCGATGAAAGGAAATTAGAGTGCTGTGAGATCATGTGGTAGTCCGGAACTGTAAGGGATTGGAGTATATATAAGGATTTCCAGTTAATCCTTAACCTGGACGGATTAGGAATGTATTTGAGAAGGCAAAGAGGTGGTGGAGTAAGCTTGGATATGACCAGGCCCAATCCTCAAATTAATCCTTCATGTGGCCGGAATGGAAAACCCTAATACCAAATAGTACGGACCAGCGGGCTTCTCCCTCTGGCCATGTTAATTTTATGTTCGGTGATGTTGATCGACGAAGCGGAAGATGATGATCAGTTTCAAACCAGTGCTGCAGAGCTGCAGGATAAGCTGGCCTTGTTTTTCTGCTTTTATATGTTGATCGACGAAGCGGAAGATGACGATCATAGTTTGACAAAACAACAACCAGAAAACAAAACTAAATTGAAAATAAAAGAACACAAATTTCCTCTTAACAAAATAGATAAAACATACAAAAAAAAATTAAAAAAAAATCAAGCGTGAACCCAAAACTATGGTTCTCACTTGATTATCATGATTTTGTTAAAATAGATTTAAGTTTTAGGATTATTTGGCATTGTGATCGGAAATTGCTTATAAGAAAATTTGATTTTTTTTTATTTTTAAATTAAAAAAAAATTGTGTTTATAGATCATTTTGATGTGCTAATAGTAAAAATAATTTTTAAAAACTAAAAAAGCATAATTTTGATACATTTCTAAACGAAAAGTATTTTCAAAAGCAACTGCAATGACACTCTCAAACAGACACTAAAAACATTTAGAATTATGTTATTGATATAAATTAACACCGAATTATCAATTAGCAATGCATAGAGAAGGTTTTTATGCAAAGAAATTGATTTAAAAAAAAATAGTCCAAATCAAGAGGCTAAGAATATTCTCTTCAAAATATAAAGAACGAACGATGACTACAAACCCAGAAAAAACTCAGTCATCACCCATCTATAGCCGGCCATTGCCAAGCCTAAAAATGGGCATTTTTGGAATCTATATATATAAAAGACTTAAAACAACAACTTCAATATATAACAATAAAGAAAATTAAAAGTTTAAAATAGACATAATTAAATAAAGAAACAACAACAACTTCAATATATAACAATAAATAAAATTAAAACTTTAAAATAGACATAATTAAATAAAGAAACAACAACAAAAAGGTGATATATAACAATACTTATTGAGCATTCAAACCTCTTTTTTATGATCATAATAAAAAAATATAAAACAAAAATAAATAAATAAAACATAAAAAAAACATGTAAAAAAACCGATTTTTAGATCAGAAAAGTATACATGAAATAACTACTTTCTTTTCAAAGCTTAGGAAACTTTTTTATTAGGCTCTCATACTTTTATTTATTTATTTATGCTACGGGTTGATATTTTCCTTCTTTCTTATCATTTTTCTCTCCCTCATGTTCGATTGTTTGTAACTTCGTTTCAAATAATTTTTTTAAAAAAATTATTTTTTATTTTAAATTAAAAAAAAAATTGTATTTTTAAATTATTTTTATGTGCTGATATCAAAAATTATTTTTAAAAATAACAAAAATATATATTTTGATGTATTTCTATACGAAGAACCATTTTAAAAAACAATCATGATTATACTCTCAAACAAGCATGAAAAGAGAACTATCTGGTTTTAATTCTTTTTAAAATCATTCATCAATAATAATTTAACACATCAAAAGTGCCACCAAAATCACCGATATAGGTTTTACGAGTTGGGTAGCCCGCGCGTTGCGCCGGGCTTTTTATATGTAGCAAACTGATTATTTATGTGGTAAGCAAAGAATTTTTTAGTTGATAAATAGAGAATTGTAAATTTTAAATAATGCTATAATATTTTTTTTATGTATTGAATTAGTTGATTATTGTTATAAGCTTAAATACTCAGATAGTAATTCAATTGCGAAATTTAAAAATTATTAGCGATAAATTTTTTGAAAGATCAGCTAATTGTAATTTAAGTATTGCAAGACCATAATTGATTAATTATTTAGTATGTACTAATTGTTTTGTTGGTTATTTAATTGGTTGATGTAAATCTGTAATCAATAAAATGAATGAAAGATGATTTTTTGTTGTCTTCAACTGAATGTGTTGATGGTTAAATATTTTTTAACAGTTACTAAGCATTTAACTGGTTGATAGCAATATTGGAATCGCTGAAATCTATTAAAGATAGATTATTTTTTGTTTGCATTGATCTGGTTGGTTGTTAACATTATTTTATTGGCTTGGAGAATAATTTAGTTACAGTTTGGATATGAATTGTGTGTTGATTTAATTAACTTATAGATTGCAAAATTGCAATGTTTTGATTATTTGAAGAAAATCGCGATGCGGCGGGTTTTTTTTTATCTATGTTAAAAATTGATTGTTTTTATATGTATTGTATTTGATTATTTTGATATTTAGTTAGTATAATTATATTTAAGAATACTGATATGAATTTTTTTCCTTTAAAAAATCCAAACTCATTTTTTCTTCTCTCTCAATATATT